>CP139506.1:149570724-150770724 GCA_021014915.2 Artemisia tridentata subsp. tridentata
GGTGAACCTACGGGTATAGGTCTTTTGAGTTGTGGATGTGGATGGTAAAATTGTAGGTGTGTGATGGGTATCAGCTGGGATTGCTGAACCTTCACCCTGAATTTGACCTAGTTCCAACATTGTTTGAAACAATGGAGTAACTATGCCTGAAAAACCCTTTCCCTCTTTCTTCATGTTAGCAAATATCTTTTTAGTATGAGAGAGAGCAGGATAAACCTTGTTATGAACCTTTTTATTTGTAAATAATTTGTCCATAAGAAGTTGCAAAAACCATGGATATAAGTAGTATTTGTTTGAAGAACTATCCAAGCCCTTAACCACACTGTCAAAAATTAATTTTGAAAAATTGAATCTTTGATTTTGAGCCAAGCAGATAATGGCAGAAGCCATATTACTACTGAACTCATTCCAACCAGTAGTCTTTGAACTAAGACACTGTAAGATAGTGTGTATTAAGAATTTCCACTGTGGAGAGAAGGCATCTTTTGAAAAGTTTAAAGAATTATTTGGCCTTTCATACCCCATCAGTGCAAGGTTTTCAAAAATTGTAGAATTTGAAAGACTTTCAATACCTTCAGCATCTGCTAGACGAAGAACATCCCTAACAGAAGTCTCAGTAATGATAATCTTCTGCCCATTCACAAGGGCATGTATCTGTACTTCCTCATTAATAGTTTTAACCTTAGCAGTAGCCCAAAACTGTTTGATGTTGGAAATATATATGGTAGGATTTACTGTTAATGCATACTTTATATTAGTAGCATTAAGAAAATCTATGATTTCAGTAAAACCTTCACTTTCTCTGGGTTTTTGCAAAAATGCAATCATGTTATGTTGGTCTGCAAAAGATAGAGTCGACATTGTGAATTTTGAAAAATTTTGGTAGAGTTTTGCTGGGATTTGCAATTAATGGATAAAAAGGAATTAGGGTTTATGTTTGAGAGAGTTTTGATCGGATAAAAACACTTGTATGAATGATTGAAGAATATAAGCCCTTAATCGTTCATATTTATAAAACAGTACCCTACACTCTCAAACATAGCAGCAGAAACCTAGCAGCACTAAGTTAGGCTTAGCAGCACTAACTTATGCCTAGCAGCATAAACTCAATTTCCACTCCTAACAGCTTAGTAACCAGCACTCCATCACTTTTCTCAGCTTATCTTGCAAAAGATTAGTCCCAAAAACACAAAACCACAAACATAACACAATGGACAATAATCACATCATCAATTATACGTAGCAGTTCTAAGTATAACTGGCAGTATTAACACAACAGTTTTAAGTAGACTAGCAACACTAAGTATACTTAGCAGCAGAAACAATTTATTGACCTAATAACAGTACTAATCATTTCAAAACTTTACCAAAACACAAAGAGATAAGAATTTTCAAAGATTTATCATTCCAATACTGACAACCAAAAATTGAAATCTACCCACATCAAAAGCTTTTGCGAGCAAATCTGCAACATTATTATCAGTATGGATTTTAACAATTTGAATTAACTTCTTTTCGTAACAATCTCTTATAAAATGATGTCTTATCTCAATATGTTTTGTTTTTTAGTGATAAATAAGATTTCTTATAATGCACATAGTACTGCTATTATCAATATATATTTTTGTATGCATAAAATTGTACCCATAATCCAGCAATTGATTCTGAATCCAGAGAACTTGTCCACAGCAACTTGAAGCAGCCACATACTCAGCTTCTGTTGTGGAATTTGCAACCACAGTTTGTTTCTTGCACTGCCATGAAATTAATCTGCATCCTAGAAATTGACAACCTCCTGTTGTTGATTTTCTATCCAAGCTAGCTCCATCATGGTCACTATTAGTGTATGCAACCAAGTCAAAAGGTGAATCTTTTGGATACCAAAGGCCCAATTTGGGTTGACCTTTCAAATATCTAAAAATTCTTTTCACAGCATTAAGATGTGAAACTTTTGGTATGACTTGATATCTTGCACAGGCACACACTGCAAACATAATGTCAGGTCTTGAAGCTGTAAGATACATCAATGAGCCAATCATTGATCTATATAAATGAACATCAACTTCTTCACCATCTTCATCTTTGAGCAGGGGCTTGGAAGTTTCCATAGTTGTCTTTGCAAGCTTCACATCAGTAAACCCAAACTTCTTTAAAATTTCAGCCACATACTTATCTTGACTGATAAATATGTCATCCTCCTTTTGCTTGACTTGTAACCCTAAGAAGAATGTGAGTTCACCCATAGAACTCATCTGAAATCTTTCATGCATTAGCTTCTCAAATTCAACACATAACACCTTGTTTGTTGATCCAAAGATAATACCATCAACATAAAATTGAACTAGTAAGATATCATCTTTGTGTCTTCTGATAAAAAAAAGTTTTATCAATCTTCCCTCTACAAAAACCATTGTCCAACAAGTATGTTGACAATGTGTCATACCAAGCTCTAGGAGCTTGATGTGAACCATATAGTGCTTTCTCCACCTTGTAAACCTTGTCAGAAAAATTAGGATCTTCAAAACCAGGTGGTTGTAAGACATAAACTTCTTCTTCAATTGTCCCATACAGAAAAGCACTTTTCACATCCATTTGATACACTACAAAGTCTTTGTATGAAGCATAAGCCAAGAATAACCTTATAGCTTCAATTCTTGCAACAAGAGCAAATACTTCATCATAATCAATACCTTCTTCTTGAGTGTATCCTTGAGCTATTAACCTTGCCTTGTTTCTAATCACAATGCCTCTTTCATTCTTTTTGCATCTGAAAACCCACTTAGTACTAATTGCCCTCTTCCCATTAGGCAAATCTACCAGAGTCCAAACTTCTTGAAGCTTAAATTATAGAAGCTCTTCTTGCATAGCTTCCACCCAGCTTGGATCTTGTAATGCTTTATGAGCATTCTTGGGTTCTATTTGTGATATAAAACAAGCAAACAAATAGTTTTGAAGGTCTTTGTGACTGTTTCTTTGATGAAGGGATCTAGCAAAGAAACTTTGTCCCTTCAAATCCTTTATCATTCTTCTTGTTTGAACAGCAGATTTTGGCTCTCCAATGATTTGTTCCTTAGGATGATTCTTGTGAATTCTTGTAGTTGGAATAGGACTGAAAGTAACTACATCTTCCATATTGGTTAAGTCAGCCTCTGCACTAAGTACATCATCATCAGTATCACACTACTAGAAAAAGGGCCTTTAATGACATGCTTTTTATGACACACACAATATAATGACACGCAAAATTGTAAGTCATAAAAAAACTGTCATAAATTGTAAAATCTGAAGGCTAGACGACAGGCATTTTTGTGTGTCATAAAATTCGTGTCATATCTCAAATTTTTTTAAAAACACGGACCACAAAAACTTGAAAACTTTCAAATCCCCTTTTATTTGTTTCCCGCTGACAAAAGCTTGAAAACTTTCAAATCCCCTTTTATTTGTCAAGACCATTTACCACACCATTTTCACACACACACACGCTTAACAAAATCAATGGCGGAAAACGTAGCTCTCTTCGTCTCAATCCAATCCAAAAACTTTATATATCTAATCATCCCATCTCTGTTCACTCGATCTCTCTTCGTCTCAAGCTAGAAACCGCCGGCCATCTATTCCTCCATTGTTACTGTTTTTCGAAGCTTTCAAAGAGTTATGTTGATTCAGAATTGATGAGTGGCAGGAAGTGAAGATTACAGTCACACTTGAGTGTGATTTTTATAGTTTGCTAATTTTTCGTCAAAATCGGTAATATCTTTAAACCTAAGCTGTGAGTTTCGTATAAATTCGTTAAATTAGAATTTGCTTCTTCATGCTTCTATGCTTAAATTACACAAGCACCACTGCTTAATTGTTGATTTAGCGATGAAATGATTTGATTTGCTGGTTAATCAATTCGGATGAGTTTTTGTTGAAAGTGATTGTTGATTTGAGCTAAAAGTTCATTAGGATTTAATCAATTTGGTTTGTTTACTGATTGAAGATTGTGTTTGACTGAATTAGTTGGATAAATATATTAAAAATTGCTGAATTTTGGTTGATGTAAAGACCGCACACAAACTGTTTGATAAAAGGCCTGAATGAATATAATTGTTAAATGTTCTTGGTGAAACATTTTGCTCAGTCCTTTGTTTCAAAATATCCGATATGTATAGTATTCTGGCATTTGTTATGGCAGAGAATCAAATAGCCATTCGTAATTATAAAGATTCAGGTGAGCAACTTATTGAAGTGAGCAAGCAAATAGGTTTACTTTCTATACTCTTTGCAGATATTGTATTTTGAGATATGAATATGTTACATGGTCGTTTGCTTTTTTTTTTTTTTTTTTTTTTTTTTGAGATATGATATGAATATTTTGAGATATGAGCTGACTTGATTTTGATGCTTTTGATATTCTTAATTTTATGGTAGTGTTAATTTTGATGTTTTGGTATCAGGCTGCAAGGAAGTCAGCTCCTACTACCGGAGGAGTGAAGAAGCCCCATCGTTACCGTCCCGGAACAAGCCTCCGACGCCTGTGGAAGCGATTCCCAGTGACTTGTTTGCTGCACCGGTCCATCAGCCGAAGACAGTCAAAGCCCGTAGATACATTCCTCAGGTAATAATCCATCTATTTTAGCTAAATTTATTGTTACATTTAGATTTTCGAGTTTAGTACTGAAATGTGTTTTTTGTGTTTGGTTTATATAGACTTCTGAAAGAACATTGGATGCACCTGATCTCGTTGACGATTACTATTTGAATTTGTTGGATTGGGGAAGCAGCAATGTTCTCGCGATTGCTCTTGGAAACACAGTGTATCTATGGGATGCTACCGATGGTAACACATCAGAACTCGTGATAGTTGATGATGAAAGCGGTCCTGTTACAAGTGTTAAATGGGCACCCGATGGTCGTCACATCTCAGTTGGCTTAAACAGTTCTGATGTGCAGCTTTGGGATTCATCCGCTAACAGATTGGTAATCATCTGATCTTATTATATTGTTAATGTGGTGATCGTGCTTAGTTTGTTATAGTAGTAGTATTCGTGTTTCATCTTCAGTGAAGGTGTGTGTAGTCTTCACCTTCTGAACCTATCGTCTATTGTTTTCTATTTTTTTTTTTGTGGTAATGTGTTTGGGATGAAACTTAATTGTGAACCCTACTACTGTGGAATGTAAATTCTCTTATCGTTTGGGATGAAACTTAATTGTGCACTGCTGATCTAGGATCAAAATTGGCTTATCGTATCTGCTTTAGGTCCTCATTATATCTTTTTCAGTTTGTATTGACTTGTCATAGGCCTAGTTCCCAAGTTCACTCTTTATCAGTCCTTAGTTAAATTTGCAGACCTGAGTTTTCAGTTTTTGTAGATTTTAGGGGTACTTTGTAGAATTTTAATTCAGCCATTTTAAGCTATCATAAGCTCACCTTTGGGACATTCAAACTTGGGCTGCTTGTTTACTGATTCCACATTTTTGTTAATTTTTAGCATTTTTCTTTAGTAACCATTTCAGCCCTTGAAAACCCTCCATTTTGCCCTGCACTAGTACCTTTGCAGACTGTCTCAGCTTATATATCGTGGTAGTCGGAAGAAATAATTTACTTTTTTTGTTATTTTGGGAACAGGTGGCTAGCAACTCGTCCCAAAATGTCGAACTACTGCTTCAGGAGAGCTGCACGGATGACTCGGGTAGTCTTGTTGTATACTCAGTGGTCGATGTGGAAGCTGTCAAACTAACTTGTGAATTACTATCGATATGCAATTTTTGTCGTTAATTAACTTGTGAATTACTATGATATATATATATATATATATATATATATATATATATATATATATATATATATATATATATATATATATATATATATATTATATATATATATATATATATACGAAATGCGTTATTTTGATATTTGTGTTTTTAATTTTGTATTATCAGGTTTTTAATTGTCATTTAATAGAAAATTAGGAACTGAAAAAAATTAATTTTTTTTAATAAAAAATTTGGTTATGACACGCAAAAAGGAAAGTCATAAAACGTGGGTCATAAGTGCGCGTCATAGAGGGATGACGCACAAATGCGAGTCATGAAGCTTTATGACTGGTCCATCCTTGACGGGCATTTGCGCGTCATAAGACCTCTTCTTGACGCGCATTTGGAGTCAAGAATAGCCCTTTTTCTAGTTGTGTCAGGATATATTTCTTCCAATGGAGGCATGTTTGGATCATCTAGATAGTCATCATCATCAAAAGATATGCCTTCCTTGTCAGCAGCATTAACACTTGGCTTAGCAATATTAACAGAGTTAGTACTGCTAGTGTTATTTTCTTCATTGGCAACATTATCTGATACATTATCCTTTTCTTGTTCATCAGTCTGATTTTCTTCATAAATCACTTTATTATCATCAGAAGATTTTACACCATCTTCTTTATCATCTTTTGGATCGTCAGCAAGATCATTTTCTTGTGAACTCTTTGACTCTTAGGTTGAGAAAGGTGGATCAGCAGTCCAAATAGGCAGCAAAATATAATCTTTGCCAGATCTTGTCTCCTTACCAGCTTGACCTGCATCATTACTTGCTTTTGTACCTGCAAAATTGTTAGACTCTGTACCTCCAACAACTGGCTCATAATTCATAGTCTTGGTTAGTGAATCAATATCAAACAGCCAGTTTGGTCCACTCCCTGCAACATTAGGTGTACTCTCACTAAACCTAACATGCAAGTTCTCTTCCACTTTCCTGGTCCTACTATTGAACACTCTAAAAGTTTTGCTATTCAATGAGTATCCAACAAAGAATCCTTCATCAGCCTTGCCATCAAACTTGCCTAAGTGATCTATGGTATTCAAGATAGTAACAGGACACCCAAATGGTCTTAAGAAATCTAGCAATGGTTTTCTACCATGTAAAAGTTCATAAGGGGTCTTGTTGTGAGGCTTAACTACTTTACTTCTATTCTGCACATAGCAAGCAGTATTAACTGCTTCAGCCCAAAAAGTAGTAGGTAATTTAGAATCCGCTAACATTGTTCTAGCAGCCTCAATAAGTGTCCTATTCCTCCTCTCAGTAACTCTATTTTGTTGAGGAGTTCTAGCTACACTATACTGTCTCTCAATACCTTTCAACTCACAAAACTGGTTCATATCCATATTCTTAAACTCAGTTTCATTGTCACATCTTATCACTTTAACCTTATGATTTACTAGATTTTCTACCCTGGTTATAAAAGCCTTAAGGATTCCACTGGTTTCATCCTTAGTTGCTAGAAAGAAAACCCAAGTAAACCTACTATAATCATCTGTGACAACTATGCAATACATCTTTTTCATTCAACTTTTTACAAATGTTGGTCCAAATAAATCCATGTGCAACATATGTAAAGGCTGACTTATAGAGTTCACTACTTTGGTCTTACAAGAAGCTCTGTGTTGTTTTCCCTTCTAACAAGCAACACAGATTTCAGTATTTTCAAAAACTTTTGAACGTAACCCTCTTACAAGGTTTCTCTTAACCAATTTATTCATTGTTTTGAAATTTAAATGTCCAAGCCTTCTATGCCAAAGATTAGATTCATCAGATGTGACCTTTGCAAAGAAACAAGTCAAACCTCCTTTGGGAACCATATTCTTTAAATCAACACTGTATATATGTTGTCTGTTCTAGGAACTTTAAGTAAAACATGACTTTCATCAGTCAACTTAAAGTCAGGAGATAAGACAAAATATTCAGTGTCAGTAAAAAGAACACTGTTCTTTTTGTCACACATTTGTGAGACACTAAAGAGATTAAACTTAAGCTCTTTTACAAAGTACACATTATCAAAATCTAATTTACCAGTTTTTATTATACCTTTGCCTGTGATTTTCTCTCCTTTGGGATTACTCCCAAAAGCAACATATCCTCCATCAATTGCTTCAAACTCTGTGAGATAGGACATATTTTCAGTCATGTGCCTTGAGCATCCACTGTCAAATACTCCTTTATCTTCTAATTCCACCTGTGGATTGCCCTGCACATAAAGTAAGAAAATTAGTTCATTTTGGGGACCCAAGCCATTACTGACTTGGATCTGCCTTGTGCATCAACATAATCATACCTCTTTAAAACTATGGATGCACTGCTGTGTCTGGAAACATGATCTAAAACTTTAACTTTTGGTTTCCAGACCCAACAAGCCGAGGCCTTAACAGCATAAAAGTGATTTCCCAAAACAGTATCAGTTATTGCTTTTGGCTTAGCAGTAGAAACTACTGCTTTTGCCTTAGCAGCACTAATTGCTGTATTCTTTTGAATGGGCCTTTTTATAGTTGAATGTGCTTTATTTGAAAACTTTGACAATTGTTTAGCACCATTCACTGTTCTTTTTTAGTTAGCAGTACTAACTGATCTAGCAGTATTAGTTACTACTGCTGGTTTAGAAACATTTTGCTTGGCAGTTTTAACTGATACTAAACTAGATCTCATTTGTACTGCTGTTGGAACCATGTTACTTTTAGCATGTGGGTGAGTATTTTTAGAAAAACTTTGACGATTCACCCTCCTAGCATAGTTCCAAACAGGCTTTTGAAAGTAAGAACAATTTTTTTGTAAATACTCAAAACTACCACAGTGATAACAAGCCTTGTTAAACATCACAAAGTCACTGCCTAATCTTTGTGACATCATGTTATTCCAATTCCTCTGGTTACCTCTAGGCCTGTTAGTGTACTCTCTAGGTTGCTCAGTGTATTCAACAATTTTCCTAGACACCTTATCACCAAACCTAAGTTTGACAAACTTAATATGTTCAACACTAGACTTAACTGTTTTACCTTCTAACTTAGGTATAGACTCCACTTGTTCCATATCATCGTCAGACACCCAATCTTCAATGATAGGTGCATCAGAATATGTCTTTTCAACCTTAGGTTCTCCTTATTAGACTTACTATTCTCTCCTAAAGGCTTAGCATTAGACTCAACTAAACAAGACAATTCAGGTATAGGAGGTACATACTTTCCTGTTATTGAGGGAGGAACTTCATTATAACATATACCACTACCTCTCCTCATCATTTGACACTCAATTGTCTTATTTACACTTTCAGATGCAAATTCAAGCTTATTTACTTTAACTTGATGTTTTTCTTTTTCCTAATAAGCTGCATATTTTTTTTTAGCCTTTTCTAACCTTTTAGTAAGTTCTTTAATGACATTCTCTTTAACATAAAGCTTACTTTCAAGAACATTAACTTTCTCTACATACTTTGACTCATTATGTTTAAAGAATTCAAGTCTTTCCTCAACAGATTTACGCCTACTTTATAGCCTAAATTATCTAACTTTAGCATCCTTACATCTTATATTAGTTTTTCATTCCTAGACTTAAGTTCCTCAATAGTATCTAAACAAGATTTATAAGAACAACCAGAAACATTAGATACCTCAGAATCAGAACTTGATGAAGAAGAGTAAGCCATAAGTGCAAAGTTTGGTCCTTCAGCTGCTTGGTCACTCCAATCATATCCACCTAAACCATCACAAGACACCAAAGCTGTAGAAGTCTTAGGTTCCTCAGACACAACTTTCCTTGAGCTCTCTCCATTTTTGTAGTCTTGACTCCTTGGTGCCCTGCATTCCCTTGCAAAGTGTCCTTTTCTGTGACAATTGTAGCATTCAATCTTGGATTTATCAAAACCCATGTTATCCTGCCCATTGACCTTGAGGTTTCTTCCAGTCTTCTTCAAAAATCTCCTTGCCCTCATTGTCAACATTGCCATCTACCACTTCAAGTCCATCTCTTCAAGATCATCTGGATGAATCTGTTCCAAATCTTCATGCATAATCTGATGACTAGTAGATTGACCAGCTAAGAAAGCATAGATAACAGCATCACTCAAGTTATCAAGGGTTGTAGACCCAACAACATTAACTTGTGTGCCAGCAGTACTAACTCCATGAGCAGTATTAACTGCTTCATTAGTACTGCCAGAACTGCTATTGGAGGAGGACACAAAAGCTAAGTTTTGTGTGCTTGAGGATGAGCTAGATAACCCTTTGACTTTAGGTTCATAAACTTTAAGATTGTTATACAGATCATCTAAACTCATTATATCAAGATCAGCCTTGTTTCTCCATACTACAGTATGTGTATTCCACTATGGTGATAAGCTTCTCAGAAACTTTTGATTTATATCTTCTTGAGGAATTGAGACTTCCACAAGTGCTAGTTGACTAATAAGTTTCTGAAGTCTGTCAAAGGTCTGATCAAGATTCTCAGAACTTGGAGCAGCAAAATTCTCATATTGTTGCTTCAAAAGGTTCTTCCTGGTCTTCTTGGTAGCAGCATTCCCTCCAAACCTTTTCTCAATAGCTTCTAACAACAATTTAGCATCCTTGATGTGATTGAAAGTCAACTCATGGTCATTAGGAATGCCCATCATGAGAGTGCTTCTTGCCTTAACTTCCAGTCTTCTTTGTGCCTTGTCTTCAGCAGTTTTAATAGGAAAGGTAGTGACAATACCATCATCAAAAATTTCTGTTTTAGGTAAAGTATTGTCAGTCTCTATTACTTCCCACATAGAGTAATCAACCATCTGAATATACTGCTCTATTCTCATTCTTCATAGCTCATACTCTCCAGACTTGAGCATTGGCACCATTGATGCAGTAATCATGTGTGTAGATTCTGACTTCATGTCTTCAGTAAGATCAGAACAGTCTTGAGTCTAAACAGGTTCTTCTTGATCACAGCTTCTAGATCACTACCTGGCTCTGATACCACTTGTTGATCCCAACAATATATTTGATCGAATCCCTTAGCTTGTAAAGGTTTAGTTATCTTAGATAAATCTAAAACAACTAAGTATAGAAATTGTCTTGAAGTATATCAAACACAATGCGGAATCTTGTATTTGATCTTAAGAAGAACTTTATATTGAATTATCAGTAAACAATGAATATCAAACAAAACACTTCAATATTATTAATAATACGAATACTCAAAAGTATTAGGGTTTACAACCTTGAAGTATATAAAAGAATCGTATGTGTAATCTCTCAGTGTATCTCGTATCTATCTCTATGCCCTAGGACCTCCTTTTATAGACCAAGGAGTCCTAGTCGGCTTACAATTACTTGCTATACAAGATAAATCTTAATAGAATCTTTTCTATACTTATCTAGACATACTATACATAATAACCGACTCTAATACTCTAGCAATACTAATAATGCATCAGCAGCACTAACTTTTTATTCTAGCAGCATTAAAACTTCAGCAGCATTAACTTAGTACTAGCAGTACTAAGTTTCCTTCTAACAACATTAACTACTTAGAGTATTTTTCCTTGAAGTCTGTCAACAGTCTTAATTTACTCTAGCAGTCTTAACTTCCATAAGCAGCATTAATCTTTACAACTAGCAGCAGTAATGACTTGTAATATTTTTTTTGTAATCCCCGAGCACTCTTAACATCATAAAAGCAGCAGTAACTCAAAAGCCTTTAAAACCCAACAAAATTTAAGTAATAATATCCATAAAATCATTTTTTAAGGGTCATTACATGTTATTAAACAAGCGAAATGTCTAAAATATGATATCATTAATTAAATTTATACAAATATCAATCTCAACAACATGCTAATTAAACAAAGTCAAACTATTTGTTCAACTAAAATTTATACTAGTACAAAATATTAATCGATATTGATACATAATGAAAATTTATTGTAAAAACTTAAATAATGTTATAGAAAAATCTTATTTAACAACTTCGTATATGCACCCAAACAGGCTTTACTATGCCAAAATATAAATTTACAAGATAGAAATTTACATTCTTAACCAAATTTTTTATTAAAATTATAATATACAATTTGTATGCATAAATAATTAAAATTTAAATGTATTGTGAGTTATGTCAAAATACATTAAGTAAAATTATATGTCAAAGCTCCATGCGTGCAGGAGGATATAATAGTATAATAACATAGAGGATGATGAGATGGTATGATCCTTTATTCTTTTCAAAATAAATGTTTTTTTCAAACATAAGTCTTTAGTTTAGAATTTTCAAAAATGAAAAATGTTTTCAAAATATAAATATGACATTTTAATGATTTACAATAACAATTATATGTTTTAAAATCGAGTCTTAGTTTAAAAAGAACATTTTATTTGAGGCAATGACATTAACAAAAAGAGTTTTGGTTTGGATTATTTTTTCTTGAATTCTATTGTTTGTTAGATAGTAGGTTTTTTGCAAATACATTTTTGGATGATTATAAAGATCAAGACATTTAGAAGATCTATAAATGCTCTAATAGCAGACATAGAAAAAAATTAAGTAGGTTTATTGACAATTATTTTGTATTTATCGAGTCAATTTCATATTATTTTTCAATAAAAACATCAAAATGTTAAAACATACATTACAAATCAAGCACATTATGAATTATTCACTCACGAATAGTATAAATGCAACATTTTGAAGTTATATAGGGTAAATACAAAATTCTTCGTCCACGAGCAAGAACATAAAACACTTTTCACTATTTTATTTAAATTACATACGATTTTTTATTCTATATGAGTACCATTTTTTGTTGTTTCATACTCCGTAGATCTTAGTCTAGTTGTATTTAAATGTAATTAAGGGCCCGTTTGGTTGGGAGGTGTGTATTGGTTTTTGAGTTAAAAAAAATGAATCCGCTGTTTGTTTCACAGATTCACTGTTGGATTTGAGTTTTTTGTTAAAAAAGTAGCATCGTTTAAAAGTCATGTCAAATTGGTTCCTTTTATGACAATGTGGGCTATTTGAGTCACGTCTTTTTTTTTTTTCCTTTTTCTTTTTTTTATATTATAATAATAATAAAACCAATTTTAAATAATTTTATTAATTATTAAAATATATATTTTTTAAATTAATTATATTATTTTCTCTTATCTCATTTAATTTTTTTTCTTTTACATCAAATCCAAATTTAAATCCAAATCTAAATCCAAATCATACAATGTTTATCAACAAACTAGTTGAGGATTAAAGTCATGTGCATAATTAAAATAGTTAGTTGAGGCTTAAGGTAATTGAAGATGTAGTGGGTAGGTGGGTGAACCTTTTTCTTAGAATACAAATTTTATTAGTATTGTATTTTGTTGGGTCCTATAGTATTCAACGGTAAAAACAAAAAAACAAAATTTGAACCATGGTTTTTAAAAGAGAAAGACAAATTTAAGGAGGACATGGGCACATAGTGGTCCCTTCCACCATATGCAGGTTGACACTTCACAAACTTTCTGCCAAACAGACCATTTATTACCCATGAACATTTATTACTAACATTGATTTGAATTGCAGATGATATATTTTATTTCATGAAAAAGGATGACTTGCAACAACTAGCAAGTTTGATTCTTGCTTCACTATTAACCTTTTCTATGGGTTTTAAAAGCATATAGTTGGTAAATTATTTTATTAATGCGTGCACTTATAAAAATACCACAAAAGTTCGATTATCATTTATGCCTTTTGTTGCTTACAAGTTTGCTCATTCAACTTTTTCTGAGTTTATTGGTTGTCTACTCTAACAATGTACTATTTGAAATACTCTAGTTGATATTACATTTTACATCATTTTTGTGTTTTAGAGGGTTGGCAATGCTCACATTATAGCACAGGACGGGAGTGGTGTGGCACGAAAACACCGTCGCCATCAAAAAATTCACCACACGGGATCAATTTGCGTGAGATTGTCACGCACGAGACGAAGTGATCTTAACTATTTTAGTTTTGTTTTTTAGTGGAATTTTAGGTGAGTGATGTGCTGCCAACAAAAATATGGGTGAGTGATGGGAGAGAGAGTAAATGATGTGGCATAAAGTGATTGGTTGGGAGTGAGTGATGGGAGAGAGAATGCATGATGCATTGCCAACCCCCTTAGTGCATACATGGTAGATGATCTAACCACCTTAGACTGTTTGCATGACTAAAATGATGATTGAATGAATAGAATTCTAAACCATTATGTATGATTTTTTGTCTAGTAACAACCAACTGCTACAAGTTCATTATCGAAGTATTTCAAATTGACTTTGTTGAGGTTTGGAGGTCAAGGTTCAGGTTTTGATCCATACTTAGGAATGCATCGCAAACAATTAAGTTTCATTACCCTACTAATGTTTTCTTGGCGTACAAAGAACAGCCTATAGGTCCACCAAATTAAGGAGTAGGTAATTAGGCTTTGAGAATAAATTGTTGGTAATTGCTTTTTAAAAGAAAGCTGAAATTCAGGATCTGAAAACACTGTCTAGCTTCTACACTAACTTGCATAGTCTGTAACAAAATTTGTGCAATGGTCTGAACTCAGAATTGAAGCTTTGAAAGTTGTCTTGCCAACGGTAAAGAGCAAGGATGAGTTGGGTTTATGTTAGACGCTTAGATTATCTAAGCTTTTGGCTTTGAATATCACATTTTGATGCTTTTAGTGAATGATTAAGATATGTCAACTCGAAAGATTATCCAAACACTTGAACTCAGATAAGTATCATAATCAAAACATATACTGTAGCTAAGGCTATGCACAATCGACAGAAAAAGTCGGTCGATCGCTTGGGTTTGTCAATATCCGACCGATATTGAGATCGGTAGGTTCCATTGTGGCATATCGGTCACTTCTTGGTCGAATGCAACATCGGTCCTTCAACCGATCGAGTTTTAAAACACATTCCAAATTCTATCCGTTGCATATTTAAAAAAAAAAAAAAAAAGTCGGTCATCGACTGTGGCACTTTGATCGCTTCTGGTCGCCGGAGAGAGAAAGCTGACGTGGCAGCCGGTGACCCAGGTCGCTTGGGTCAACGACTGTGCATAGCCTAATATTATTGTATAAATCTAGGATAACACAATATGGTGTGCACTTACAAAACAAATATCAGACCACATGTACATAGTTCAATAAATGAGGTTAGCTAAGTTTTCAAACTTGAGTGGCATTAACTTATGCCCATTAAATCAAAATTTAGACATAAATTTAAGGGTGCGTTTGGTTTGTAAATGGGGTTAGAATTAGGTATAAGACTGAAAGTAAAGGAGGAAAGAGAAAAATAATAACTTCTGAAAATTATGTTTGTTTATATTTTGGTTTAAGATTTGGAATTACCAGATAATTAATAGAAAGAAAAGAAAAATCAAAGAGAGAGAAAGATAAAAGAGGCTAAGATAATCTGTTCGGTTATCGGGTTGTTCATTAGTTCGGTTTAAGATCGGTAAATCCTTTCATCACCAAATTTTGTTTTTTGTTTTTAACATCAAATAATATAGGACCCAACATAATGCATAATAAAATTTGACATGAACAACTCGATAACCGATCCTAAACCAACCGAATAAACCTGCAGCAATCTTTTGCATCTTGAAAGGTTTTGTATATGACTAATTATTTGACATGAGTCCCAATCTTAAATCCAAAGGTTCCCTACCAAACTACATTTATTACTTTAAGTCCTAATCCTAAACTCTACACCCTCGTAACAAACACACCCTAAAAGTTGACATAAATTGTAGGCTTTGGATGTAGACTATACCCGTAAGCTGCCCCCTTAAAAAGCCATTACTTAATAAGGATTTGTTACACGCGATATGCCAATGATTTGCATATATATGAGAAAGTGTATTTTGCAAGGGGATAGTTTCTATGATCCACCGCAACTGGGTCATGTCACGTGGCCCAAAAATTCAACAAGAATTATATAGAAACATTTCTTCAATTGTCAAACAATATGAGCCGAGTATTTTTCGACATTCTCAAGGGATTCTATTCCAGATTTTATACAAATGCCAATCTATAATCGGACTACATCCAACCAGTCAAACCATATCGGTCAGCAACATTGTACATTACCAGTTCATCCCAAGCATGGCCAAAAAGTCGTTCGCCTCCAATGGTGAATGTGAGTGCCCACGAACCTAGCATGACTGAAAATACTGCGAAGCCTATTGCTGATCCTACTACATCTACAGAAAAAACAAAGTCGTTTTACATAAATGCATTAAATCCACATCATCATTATCTAGAAAAACTAATTCATTAAATGTCATGGTAAACACAGATTGCACTATTAGGAGTTCACGCGTAATTTATGAAATCTTATGGTTTTCTGACGACCACATTTATACGTGTCATCATGAATGCACATCTCAGTGTGTTTTAGCTTGCAGAAAAAACCTCAAAACAGCAATATGCCAGTGAAACCATAGAAAAATTTGATATTAAATGGTGTGCATCTATAGCCAATGGAGCTAACCACCCTGCATTAAATCACTTTCTCACTCCACACGTTTCTAGCCAACCGTTTACCAGAAAGAGTTCCATTGCCATCGGCTACAAGACTATGACTTTTTGACAGAACAAGATGACAAGGCACATAAAATTACTTTTCTACAAGTTTCACCAACTGTTCTTTTAACTTCATATATCAAATTGCAGTCCTATATTGTCAATTGAACTTTCCTTACATTGGAATCTGAAAGAGTTGGCTATAACAGAGGGCATATCTTAAAACATTATTAACTTTAGACTACGGATGCTTAAAATTCTTGTGTCACAGAAGATAGGATCATTTTGGAAATTCTTTTTTGTTTTACTGAACACTGGGAACACAGGGCATCCACAGTATGCGTTATGCAAGACTATATATACAAGCTTCTAAGAGATTCCTTTCAAGCTTGCATAATATGTTTGACACACTCCTTTTAGGAGCCATAGCTTTTGGTTTTTGAACATAAAGGCAGACTCTCACTGAAAAAAAAAAAAACGTTATTTAGATGACCAAGCTTCTGGTAGATTTTAAGAATTAAGGTACTTAGCTAAAACATCTAGAGCATCTTATAGATCAAAACGACCGTTTCACCCTAAATTAATTGTGTTTACCATTTGAGTTTTGTGTGTGTGTCCTAAGTCATTGTTCAGTTTTCAGCTACATTTGCTAAACGCTTCTATACAAGTAACTACTAAAGCAAATAGCTAACAGTTCATTCTGCCAAACACGCCTTATTTCTGTACTGATGAAAAAAATTCGGGTTTGGAGCAATATATAACCTACATTGACCTCTCGTCATGTACAATTTTATCCTCAGATGATGTACCATCTTACCCTCAAAAACCACAAAATGGAAGTTATGATCCATCTGTCTCAAAATAAAGGAGCTGTATTTTAATATATTTCATGCCAGACATCAGCTTTCCTTATGGAAATCAGTCAAATCACATCCGGGTCAATTTCCGTACGTTTCCCACTCTAAGTAAACAATGTATCTTCGAACTGTAAATGTAACCACTACACTATGAATAACAGATACTGTTCTCTAGCAGATTACATCACTCTTATCAAATATAACATCACTCATATCAAAATTTCATTTGACAAAAGTGATGTAATCTGTAGGGCACAATACTGTTCATAGTGTAGTAGTTACATTTTATTCACAAACTCATATAGTTACAAACATTTCAATATGATAATAGTTACAGCAATATAAAATTTATTATAATCAAAGCTTACAAGGCCGAGTTCGAGGAAATGATCTTTTGTAACAAAGAACAGGGCTAATTTTTAGTCCGACAAAAAAAAATATCAGGCGTGGGGCACAAAAGATCCTACAGATTTAGAGTAATCTCGTAAACCCCTATTTCCTTTCAGTCTACTCTTGTTTTTCCACCAAATATCTCACCCTAGATCGTCCAACATCATACACTGGTATCATATTCGATAAAGTGAATCACTGAAAGCCTAAGACAACTCCGTCCATAATAACACAAAACATTTCTGTAAACGATGCCAAACATCTCCTGAAATACAAAGATTTGTGTATATCTCTAAAAATCTCTCTTTTATATTTCCCTTGAATTCCTTGCCCTTATTGTATTCGACCACAAAAGATGTAGTAACATTACATTGTAGTTGAAAACTTCGAAAATACCTAATGCAACAAATCACAAATGCTCCATATATCCTTAACAAGCAGCTACATTTAAAATGCATTCTACATCAAATCTAAACCACCACCAAATCGCCTAGTGGTAAGACACCTAACCTACTCGCAAGAGGTCTATGTTCCGGGAAAGGATCAGAAGCGATCACAAGGATAAGGCCACGTACATCTGAGTCAAAAACTCACCCTCTCCGGGCAATCTCAACAGGAAAAACCTCATTCATTTAGGGGGTGTTTGTTTTAGCTTATATATGGAGTTATGAGCTTATTTGATTTCGGCTTATATTTCATAAGCTCCAATTTTCCGGCTTATTTGGAGACTTGTGGGCTTATATAAGTTTATTACGATATAATAAACTTATATAAGCCCACAAGTCTCCAAATAAACCTGAAAATTGAGGCTTATGATATATAAGCCGAAAAACAAATAAGCTCATAAGCCACATATACAAACACCCCCTTACCCGTTTCTACATCAAATCTAATTGTCTTTCACAAAAGCCGGCTTTTTGTACAACTAGCATTTAGCGTTTGATATATAAAGCTTGTTTGGCAAGTAACCTTTTGGATTTTGCTAAAGCGCTACAATTACAAATGCTCTCAAAGAACGCTACTGCTTGTTATGCACCCCTAAACTAATCACAATAAACCAATATCAAATTCAATAAAACTCAAAACTTACAAGGGCGAATACGCGGAAACGAGGACTTGTAACGAAGAACAGGCCAAAAATAGTAACAATTAACAGCCCAAAGCAACGGTAACAACAGAAACCCAAACCCAAAGAATTTACGCGCGTAGCCAACTCCATCTTCCTCTGACACTCCCAATGGTCCATCTATCGTCGGCCACTGTGGTCTTGATGACACTGATGACGTCATGTTTGCATTAGGGTTAGGGTTTGGGGTTTGATCGGCGCGTGGTGGTATTAGTACTGATGATTCTGTTGGGGTTGGGTCTGATGTGGGTCTTTCCATTTTTTGGTGATGGGTAGGTCACGCGCGCGTGTGGAGTTGGCAACACACAGTGGAAGCAAGTAGTTGTGATTTGGGAAGAAGAAGATGTAAGAGTTACAATCGTGGCCTTATGTTTTGTAGTTTGGTAGATTAGGACCTTTATGAATGTATAGTTTATAAAATTAGACCATGAGTTTATGATTTTGACACTAGATAGCGTTTTTGTCTGCAGATTTGTAGACGTTTTAGAGCATTGGCTACGGTTGGTGCCGTGGGTGGTGCCACCTTAGCATCTTTTTTCCATGCGTCAGATTTTTCTATGGTACCAAAACACCCCTCCCTAGCTATCACATCACTTTTCTGGTGCCCTTTTTTTTTTTTTTTTTTTTTTTTAACTAAAATTAAATTTAATTAATATAACATATTACATAAAAATTAAAAGAGTACATTAAATAAAAAAAAGTAAATAAAATTAAAAAAGTAGTGTGAGCTGGTGGCCACGGTGCCAGGCCGTACTAGCCCAGTTGCGGTATGGTATCTCGCGTTGTAGGCTCGCGTTTTTAGTAATGGCTCAAGCCATCAGCTACCGTACCCTATGCTCTTAAAAAAGTACGTTTTTTTTCCTCTCTTGATTTTTGCAGGCGTGCAGACGTCTTTGAAAATGAGTTTTTTTTTTTTTTTTTTTTTTTGTATGCACGTGGACATTTTTGGAAACAGTGTTTGTTTTTCTCTTATGTCTGTAGGCATGCAGACGTTAGCGCTTGTTTATTTTTTAAACATAAGAGGCGAAAATGACTTTTTTTTAGTTTTTTTTTTTTTTTTTTTTTTTTTTTACATAGTTTTTAAGTCTTGTTGCCACTTTTAGTGACTTAACTTTAGATTCACAGGCTTCGGACCTCAGGCTGATCCAAAGCATTTTGGTCCGACCTCAGGCTTCGGAAGAGACTATTTTGGGGCGGACCTTTTCGGGCTGATCCAAAGCCTGGCACACCCATATGCGCATCTCTATTATGAATGCCCAAATTTTTGGCTATCGCAATTTTCAATGGTAGTTTTTTTTATGCTAAACTCTAGTGTCTTATCAAGTCATGATGATGGATTATTTTTCTAGTTGTGACTACACTTTTCTTGTAACATGTTTTTCAAATGGACTGTGATTTGTGTATCATATCATCATAGTCAAAGATACAATATCGACACCGCATGGTACAACAATACACAAGAAGTTATTGATCATGTATATGACCGGAAGGACCAAGACCGGAAGAATTTCGGAAGGGCTAAAGGCCGAAGGACCCAGAAAACGCCGCCTCTAGCCCTGGATTCACGGGTCTATGTCCACCATGTGGCTGTCCTAGCTGACACCCTAGGCTATGGGTAGTTCGGCATGCCATACCCTAGGTGTCAGGAACAGTAGCCTGACCGTACCTTGTACAGTAGCGGAATAGTAACCAGGTACAGTTTTGAGGTAGTATAAATACCCCTTATTTACTCTTATATATGACAGGCATTAACTACACACACACACACACACACACACACACATACACACATATTTATTGCTCTCAACAGAACCCCCTACTTACTCTCACGCCGGAGCTTGGTCCTGGGATAACACCCTTTCTCAATTATAGTATAGATTTTTCCAAGGAATTACAAAGGAAGTTTTGTAAAACCCCGGTTCGCTGTCCCGATGAAGGATGAACGGAATATGTGATTTCGGGATCGTGAAACGTGCAGTGAATAGTGAATAAAAGTGAGATTGTGGGTTTTTAAACTAAATTAAGCAAACATAAACTAAAAACAATTTAATAAGCAAGGAAAACGATAAAATAAAGCTAACGTAACTAGAAACGCAAAGGAAATCTAAAAACGCGCACGCTCGGGCTAATCCCGAGCTTTTAAAGTGAAATCTAAGGAATACTAACCCTAGCTATGAAATTATATTTTTCCTAAGTCCTAATTAGCAAAAGAAAATTTTAGAAAAAAGAATTATATATCTACATATTATATATAACAGGATGCGTATGACGTCATCAAATGCATAATTGATGAATAAGCGCTTGATTGATGAGTAATCATGCTCTTATTCCACCTAAGCAGTCCACCTAAGCAAGATTTGACCGAATAAAATTCGTGTGTTGACTTTTAATTCGGAAATTTTAAAAAAGTCTCTAAAGATTCGAACTTGGGTTGTTTACATGTCTTAGGTATATATCAATGTTACCATTAGACCAAATTATTTTTTGTGTTATAGCTACCAAAAAAAATAACTATAATCTTCCTTTTTGATGACCATGCGGAATATTTGGAAAGATATATGTATTTTCTAAACATGTATCCCGTTTTATTTTTCAAGATATGCTTAATTTGTAGAAGATATGATTTTAAAGATAAGTTTACAATGTATTTTGTATAAATATTTTATTCCTATATTTAAGATCATATAGCTACTTTTACACTATATGTGGATGAAAATATAACGTTTCTTCTCAAGCCAATCCCATGAGAATAATGCGTATACTCCTTCAGAAGGTTTGTTTTTTATATATAATTTAACCAATGTGTTGTTATAATACACACATCTATTTGTTTGGTTGTTATATTCTTATTGATGTTGTTCTTTAAGCAATCCAATGGAAGCAGGTCTCATAAGAATAGTACGGGTACTCCTTTAAAAGGTAATCATTGTTGTATAATCAATCACGTTGTTGTATTTTAATTGTTGTTGTATAATTAATCTAATGTTTACATGGACAAATGACGAATCTAAATGCAGAATCATTTTGTACTGTTGGATAAACGTCATATTAAAGTATTGGCAGTTTATATTAGTAAAGGTTAGTACTGCTAGCAATATATTTGTACTGTTAGATAGACGTTGGTACTGGGTCGAAATTTACGTCTTTATTAAAATATCCGTTGAGGACTTATGTTGATATTATTATTAATATTTGTTTAAAAGTGATTATTTTTTGGATATTTTGACTTTTAATATATTTTGTTCACCTTTTTAGAATGGAAAAACATACTTATTTTACTTGACGGTGTCTCCAATACAAGCCCTAATAATTATTTCATAAAATTCCAATTCACATTCTTCATCTCACTTTATAGTCCAAAATACTTTAATTCCAGCAGTCAAATCAACAATTTACCAGCAGTCATGGTTACTTTAACCTTTGCGAACAAACACAACATGGTAGCTTATTTGGAAAAGGCAGAGGATGACACCAAATACCATCAGATAATCGACTTTTTAAATGCTTCTCACATAAGGTATTCTCTAACATTAAATCCTACTATATATGTTCCCCAAATCAAAGAGTTTTGGCAGAGTGCCACTGTCAAAACATTTGAAGATGGTCATACCGAATTAGTTGCAACAGTTGATGGTAAATGTATCACTCTTACTGAATCATCAATCAGGCGGCATCTCCGATTGGGTGATTCAAATGGTATTAGTTCTATGCCAAACACTGAAATTTTTGAAAATTTAACCAAAATGGGTTACAATATAGAATCAGAAGCTTTAACCTTCCAAAAAGGGGCTTTTGCCCCACAATGGAGATTTTTAATTCACACCATCCTTCACTGCCTCAGCCCTAAGAAAACCTCATGGGAACAGTTCAGTAGCAATATCGCGACCGCTCTCATCTGTTTGGCCACTAACAGAACTTTCAATTTTTCTAAACTTATCTTTCAAGCCATGCTTAAAAATGTTTATATCAAATCAAAATTTTTGATGTATCCCAGGTTCATACAAAGTATTTTGAACAAATCTAAACATCAACTTCTTCATCATAAAAATGTTTATCCCACTCCCAAGCTTTCCCAAAAAGTTTTCAGTAATATGAAGATGTCCTCAAAATGGTATAATGAGGAAGAAGTCCCTTTATTTGATTCCATGTTACAAGTAGACGGTGAAGGATCATCATGCCAAGTTGCGCCCCATCACACACTAGATAGGTCTGTATCCAGAGAGGGTTCTGTTGTTCCTCAGGATCAAGACCCTGTGACTCTCCATGTAGCAGATGAGTCTGGCGTTGTAATTAAAAAAAGGGATGCTTCTACTGTCGCGAGTTTAGAAAATGGGCAGGACAAAACTAATGTACATAATAAAGAATCTGTGACAACACCTCCAGTACCAAGTTTCTGTGAACCCAGTACTATTGGTGGAATCGCAAGCCGACGCGATATATTTGTTGGCTCGGGAAGTCAGCACATGGTGGATCATGAATCTGTGTCCCATGATGCACCTGTTTATGAAGGTAATACATCAGGAAGTATTGAGGGCAGCCAAACACTTAAGGAATTGATGGAAACATGTACAAATTTGTCTCAGAAGGTTACTGCATTGGAGTCTGATCTCAATTCTAAGGATTCAAAAATTGAAGCGATGAAAGCTAAACTCACTTCTCACAAAAAGCTTTTCAGCAATGTGTATACAAAGCTGGTGCGTAAAATAAAAAATTTGGAAAAACAGGTCAAGACACTTAAAAGAAAAGGGTCGGCTAACATGGTATCATCTTTTGAATCATCTTCTTCAGCAAGTTCATTGGATGGTGAAGGTGAAGGTAAAGATGTGGGTTCTTCCAAACATGGAGGGAAAATTGCTCAGATTGACCAAAATCCATCTGTTTTTATTGTTCAAGAGCAGTATGAGACTCAGGAGAGGCAAGAACATCAGATGGATTATGATACTGCAGATTTTGATGGAAGTACTGGTGGATTTGGTGATGGTGTTGATGAGACAGAACATGATGTTGGCGTTGTTGAGGGTGCTGCTATCCTGCATAGTTTAATGGATGCTGGGTATAAAGGTTCTACCAGTGCATTTTATACAAGGACACCACGAAAATCAAATGCATACAAGGGAAAAGGAATAATGGCTGAGCAAGAACCATCAAGGAAATTGTCAACGAAGGAAAGAGCACCAATAGAATTGGATGATTATTTGGTTCAGAATGGGAATCAAATAAATATTGATGAAGAAAGTATTAGTCGTCGAAATGGTGTTGACAGTACAAAGTTAAAAGTGCAAAATGTTTGTATGGAAAGTAGTACTGTTGATGCTTTTGAAATTAAAAGGGTAGAAAAAGGAAAGGCATCCATGACAGTAGATGAACCTGAGCAGGAACCTGAGAAAAAAAATGAAGTTAACCCAGAAACACATGTTCAAATTGACTTGGATGAACAATTAGCAATGAAAGCAAGTGGAAATGAAGTTGCAAGCTCTACGGGAAATCCGAAAATGCAAGTGAAGAGAGTATCTTCAGATACTATTGTGACAGAACAAGATAAAATACAACAACTAATTGATTCTGATATGGTTGTGAGGAAGAAGAGTATAGAACTTTTAGCGGATGAACGCATAGCTGATGGGAAAAAGTCAGACATGCTTGAAGATTTTATTAACTTAAAGAGTTATGCAGAATCTTATAATCAGATAACACAGACTATTGGTAAGAATAAAGGTCAAAAGAGAAATAAAAACCCAACAAAGGAACAAGTCATCAGAGAGATGAAGACGTATGTTATGAATGAAGCTGGGTTGACGGCAGTTCAGTTGAAGGGAAAATCAGAATTAGAAATTCAATCTCTGTATTACAATGCATACAAAACTGTTCGAACGAAAATTCCTATGGACCAACATGAAAGATCACCAAAAAGGCTCAAGGCTGCTAAGAAAGCACAACATGTGAATGTGGACACATCTACGGAGAGAGTAAAAGTATCGCAAGAGAAGATGAGCAAAATGTTAGCTAAGGTGCCAGAAATTCTACATGTTGAACCACTCCAATCTAGACATCCAATAATTGACTGGGATATTTACATGGACAGATTTGGGTCAGCTTGGAAGGTTACTAGATTTGGTGGAGAGACAGCAGTGTACAAGAATTTTGACAATTTGCTGAGAGCTTTTGATAGAGAAGATCTGGATGCTTTATGGAGGTTAGTTCAAAATAAGCTTAAAACAAAGAAGAAGTGTGATGCTAAAGAGCAAGAACTTTGGGTTGAATTAAAGAGATTATACGAACCAGATCCTTCGGATAATCGTTGGTATTTTCCTTTCTTTGAGCTATCAACTGTATGGGAGTTCTATGGTACGTGCAATGTTCATCGTCTGTCGGCGCAAGACGGAATCGATATATTCATGTTAGCTGAACTAGAATATCCATTAAGTTATGAAGTACTTGCAATGATGATTTCTTTACAGCTCAAGTATGAAGAAAATTCTGAAGTAGTCCAAAATCTAATACAGAGGATATATGATCAGTTTGAAAGGAAGACACACGATGCCTGAAGAAGAAAAGAAGTGAATTAACATGTAACAACTCCTTTTGGCTATATGTATTTATTGTGTATGAAACGATATCTAATTTTGTTGTTGTGTTAGGGGCTTTTGTTATTTTTCAATTGGTGAGCACATATTATATGATGGATCTAATTAAAAGATGGTTGCTATTTCGTTTTTGTTTGTATAACATTTCATTATGTATAATCTTTTTGTATATACTTATTTAATTTTAAGTTTATAAATCGTTAATTTTAGCATGTTTTCTCTGGTGCTTTAAAGAAATTGAACATCGACCTTGAATATGAAGGCAAATTTAGTTTGATTTGTAATGGTGAAACTATACGTTTACCAACAACAACCAAACATTTATTGATAGGTTTCATGTTTACACCCATTACAAACTTCCCTGTCATCTAAACACACACTTAGTTAGACCCACAACTTTCAGTACCACTGTTTTCTTTCATTTCCTTCACTTCCTTTAGAAATTTAAACACAACTTCAAGATTCTTAATCCTTGATTCCAAATCTTCATATATATTAAATTTTTAATATTATGTTATTTCTAAAGTTATTTAATTTTATTTCCATAGCGTGTTTGCACAAAAGGATAATGTTATTCGGAAATTAGAAGGGGACACAATAGAATTGTACTGCTGAGTTGTCGCCATGCTTCTGATATTTTTTGTATTTTAATTTTGTACTGCTACGCAGCAGTTTTGGTACTGATTTTATAACCAATTCATAAAGGTTATATTATAACGTAGTTCATTGTTTTTACACATAATCAACTCTAACAACATTTTTAAATGTTTAGACACGAACTATAGGGGTTTTTAATTTAAAATTTCATAACATATAAAAATATAATTAAAAAAAAAATCATTCTATATATTTACAATATTGGAAGATATCAAATTTTTAAATATTTCATCCAATATTAATGATAATGGTAAAAATTTATTAATTTAAATAAACAAAATACTTATCATAATTACAAAAGAAGTTAAAGGATAATCATTATATTCCCAACTTGACTCTACACGTATACACTTTCAAATGCAAACTACGGCTAAACTGTTCATATGTCATATCGGTTATAATTTTTTGTATAAACACCATTTGATGATCATATTTGTCATTTTATTTAAACCAAAAAAAAAAAAAAAAAAAAAAAAAAAAAAATTCTTAAACTGAAGGTAGTGTTGACCAAAAAAATGTCATTAACTATAAGAATATAATGATTAAAATGTTAGCATGAAAACCCGTTTAAAATGTTATAGAAAATATTACCATTGTAAAGAATGATTAAAGCGGGTAGACACGCCAACCCGTTTAAAATGTTATAGAAAATACTAAAAAGAGTAAACAAACATTTGTAGTTAGATACTCTATATACACAGATACGTTTGAATTCATATATATTATATTTTTAATATTATGTTATTTCTAAAGTTATTTAATTTTATTTCCATAGCGTGTTTGCACAAATAGAATTGTACTGCTGAGTTGCCGCCATGTTTCTGATATTTTTTGTATTTTAATTTTGTACTGCTACGCAGCCGTTTTGGTACTGATTTTATAACCAATTCATAAAGGTTATATTATAACGTAGTCCATTGTTTTTACACATAATCAACTCTAACAACATTTTTAAATGTTTAGACACGAACTATAGTGGATTTTAATTTAAAATTTCATAACAGATAAAAATATAATTCAAGCAAAAATCATTCTATATATTTACAATATTGGAAGATATCAAATTTTTAAATATTTCATCCAATATTAATGATAATGGTAAAAGTTTGTTAATTTAAATAAACAAAATACTTATCATAATTACAAAAGAAGTTAAAGGATAATCATTATATTCCCAACTTGACTCTACACGTATACACTTTCTAATGCAAACTACGGCTAAACTGTTCATATGTCATATCGGTTATAATTTTTTGTATAAACACCATTTGATGATCATAGTTGTCATTTTATTTAAACCAAAAAAAAAAAAAAAAAAAAAAAAATCTTAAACTGAAGGTACTGTTGACCAAAAAAATGTCATTAACTAACAAAAGAACCCTAGAAATTGCAGATATTGAAGACCACAAACAAGACCAACCAAAGTATGTTAAAATTTTTATACTATGTGTTACCCTATATATTTAGTAACTGAATGTCTTTGATTTTTTTTGTAGCAAGCAGCCCAAACGGGAAGGACACGAGGTGCTGTCCAGTGAAACCCAATCACTTGCAGAAATATTTGAATCAGAAGAATCATCTGAAGGTACTTTGTTAACATGATGAAATTAATGTTAAAAACGATATGGTATATAACTATTGTGTTTGACTTATATTTATTCATTTATTAGAAGTTGAGGATTCTGAAAATGATGACGAAACACAGAGCGTAAGTTCTGTTTATGATTGGTTGATTTCTGAACAATTAGCCAAGAGAATGACAAAATGGCAACGTAAAGAGGAACGAGATGAGCAGGTGAAAAAAGAAAGACAAAATGCTAAGAAAATTTTAGAAGAAGGTGGTGGTTTTGAGAATGCAAAAGGCATAAATGAAGAAGTTGATGTCGATCGAGACGAAGACGACATTGACCCTGAAGACTTTGAAACTTTCACTTATGATGACTTGCATTTGGCATACTCCTTTGCTTCAACACCCTAAATTAAGTTAGTAGTTGGATTTTGTTTATATTGGCATGCCACATGTTAGGCACTTTTGAAACTTTTGAATGTTAAGAAACTTTCATGTTATGCTACATATGCTAAGAACCTTTTGAATAGATGTTATGTATAATAGTACTGGTGAATTTTATAAATACTTTATGTGTGTTAGATGAATTTTTGTTTTGCGATTGATGTTTAAGAATATGATGTAAACACATAAGGCGTTAATAATATTGACCCGACAATTGATTCCGCTAAAGAATGTGGAGTAACTCATGTGTCTAATGAATAGCTTATTATCCCACATCAGTTAGTCAAAATAATTGGTTATACTTTATAAGACACATGATCCATTAGTTGCGTGTGTAGGATTAAGTATCATGTTGTATACACCATGTTTGAAACCCGATATATGTATATACATGTATCATGTTTTATGTTGCAAAGCCGTACCATGTAACATATTGGTTATGATTCATACGTGCACTAAATCTATATGTGTTTAGGGATTTATGTTTGAGGTACGTTAACACCAAATTTTACCTCCGTCATAATTGACACATTTTTCTTTTAGATGTCAATTAAACCTATATTAAACCTATATACATAATTGATGTTGTTAGTATTGATATTAACAGTACCATCGATAGGTACTGTTGGTGAATTTTTAAAAATACGTTATTCACATCAGTTAACATATATGGTTTTTAGTTTTTCTTATAATTCAAATACATATCAAACTATCCTATACATCTATTGTCAAACTGCTTAACAACGCAATCACAATATTACTGCAGACCCGATAATGCATCACATTTGCAGATGGTACCATCACAATGCTCATGTAAATGAACAAATCAAATAATGTTAAGTACGGAGTATATGTTTTGGGAAAAATGAAAGTAAACAGCTTAACATTTGTATTTTTATTTTTTGGAAGCAGGATACTTGCATCTTAACTTTATGACCCTTAGTATTTTGATTTTTTGGCAGTAGGATACTTGCATCTTACAATTTATCGAAAATTAAGCATACTTGATTGTTATTATTTATCACCATTACAGACAACCAGTGTTCAAAATCAAAATCCATCCTAACCTGATTAATATTTTAGTTTAGCGATTCAACATACATCAAACACAGCCACCAACGGAACAGGACCGTTAAACAATTGACCTTCAAAAGCCGGATCGACTGTTGTTCCAACCATCTGGAATCTGATCATTTTGTTCATTGGAAACTGGAAATCTTCGGCCAAGGTACTCCAATTTGTCCTAAAATTCATGTGATCGTTTCTCCATGGCTTATCAGCATGACGTTCAAGTTTCATGGTTACACGGCGTTCACTTTCCATCCTCCTTAGAAGCGCATGACCAAATTGTTGCAGATTGTTGTCAGAAACAAAATTGCTTGGTATGGTCTGAAAGCAATTACAACAACTTGATAACTTCAACTCTTTTACTATTAAATATTTATTAAAAATTACGAAAATACATAATGTATATAAAGAGACAACCCTTACCATTCTTCCGGAATCCATCACAAACGGGAAAAGCCTTCGGTAGAAAGTATTCTCTTCAGACAAATGCACTGCATGTTGGAACCAATTACAGCCGTGGACCAACCTTGCATCTAACGAATACCATCCACAGAGTAAACATTACATATTCGCAAACAAATACAACTGATTCACCTCAAATTAACATGTAACATTGAATATATTTTTTAAAAGAACGTATTACTACCTGACTCATTTGCATCATGCCCTTGAACAAATGCAAGACGTGTGGGGTAATGATGTTCATGTATAAGCTGAAAACCATCATTATCAAACCTCATCAACGCCAACCGCATACCAGTCTTTTTGGTCAATACAACTCGCTCACCAACCATTAGATTTGCTCGCTGAACAACCGTATTCCAGTGAACATTAAACTGGAAACCCACACTATCCAAAGTCCCAGGAATAACACTCTCCTTTGCACCCACGTTTATCTCAGAACCGGAAAATTCAATCAAAAAATCATCACGTTCAATGCCTTGAAGGAACTCCACAGGAAACCACTAATAAAACAAAATTTAAAAATATTGAAACAAGGTTTATAAATTCCATGAATTTTACATATATACAATTATATCATAACTTTACCGGTGATGAACTTTGATCAGCCCCAACTTCAGCAATGCACCTAACCAGTCTGTTTCGTGTGTGAATTATCCCATAACCACCGATTTCCAATCCATCTGCATCATATGCAGTAACAAAAAAGGTGTCTGCAGCTTCCTTTATGAAATGCAAAGTCCTAATATTGAAATAGCCGCTCAGCTCTATAAAATTATCCCACCCTGCACCAGATATGCTCCATTCTTCGGTACCTCTTCTCCGACAAATAAAAACTTTCCTTTTAACCCGATTATTATTAATCAGGTACACATAGTCATTATTGTTGTAGTAGTTAATATGATAGTAATCAGGCAGTACCTATGGTTTTACAAAAACCAAAACAAACACATTCATCAGGCAGTACCTATGGTTTTACAAAAACAAAATAACACGTATAAGAAGATTATTATGGGAATATAATTCCATAAATACCTACCAATGTTCCCATATTTTCCACATGATTATAATCCGTGATGAATTGTGTGGTCATTGTTCTGCGACCATTAAAAAAACACAAAACATTTAGCAAAGAATAAAACTCGGACAAATCTTTCAAATACACACTCAGATAGAGTTGTAATAACAAACACCAGTACAACATGTTTAAAATAACGACCAAACCAAACATTTGCATCTCGCAAACATCACTTAAAGTCAAACTGTTTGTACATGCCCTAACAACAGCCACAATGAATACAAATAAACTACCCCAACTAATCATCAAGAGAGAAACACACCACGGATGATTAAATATAGACAATGTTTAACAACCATAAACATTCAGTTTGAACGACTTTCCCAAAAGCGCGCTACGACCCATAAACATTGACATACTCTAAAACAAATTTAAACTAAGATTTACATAACCCAAGTGACTTTCCCACAAAATATACCAAACCGAAAGTCAAACCAAAAGACCATATCTTCGAAACTACAGACATATACTACATCAAATTTCCATTAACATCAGCTTCTCCAAGAAAGAGAATAAATCACGGAGTCGGGCATGTCTTTTCGCGACACCTAACAGCAACCCAGCAACTTCAGCCAAATCTTGCGTCTGCATCTTCATCATGTCATTGATGGAATGCAAAGATGAGTCTGAGCCACAAAGGAGCTGAAGTTCATTTATCATTTGATCCCTATCATCAACTCGCGCACTAATCTGTGAAGCCTTAGACATCAAATCTTCCACATCCTTAAAAGTAACATCAATTTCACGCCTATAATGGACAATCATCACGTCCTTAACAAGTCTTGAATTAGCAATTTCTGCTAACTGATCCAGAATAACCAGACGAGTTCCCATTCCTAAGCTTAACACCTGTGTTACTATGACCTGAAAGCCCTAACAAATAAACCTTTATTATCTTCTTACCATTCTAAACTATTTTTTCCTAACTGATCAATAAGAAACAGTATAACAAACAGGTTTCATCAACATCTACCCAAATGATTACTCAAGTTAATTACGGAGTATAAGTTGATAAATATCTACCCAAATGATTACTCAAGTTAATTCTAAACTATTTACCAGCTGTAAGGGTTTCGTCTTTTCAATAAGAAAAACGGTTACCAGAGGTTAAGAAAACATGAACATAAATATTAGATCAAGATTCAATAGCTAACCTTTTGTTGATCTGGCCACAGATATTTTGATCGGTAAACACTTGGTGTTTTCGAGAATGTAATGATTCGGTGTGAAGAAACGCTATGAGTAAGATGAAAAGACAATGTAGCAAGTCTATGGGAATAGCCTATTAATGAGTAGTATGCTACACAACTTGCATGTTCTTCAAATATGTTTCTGTTAATAATTCACAAACGAAAGGTCATGCAAAAAAAAAAAATTAAATAAATAAAAAATCAGCAGAATTATTTACATCAAAATATATTTGGTCTATTAAATTTAACAATAATTGTTAATCAGTTGAAAGTGAAAAGACCATGTTTAGGCTAACTTAACCTTTGAATAGTAATCAATGCCTTGAAATTTATTTATTATAAAGTAGGTAGGTGTTATAAGAACCCTCCCTACGCATGGGTCCCACCTATTTCCAACCCATAAAGTATATACATATCAATATATATTAAACCGTGTTAAGATGTTAACATATAAGTGGCTATTGTCCTTTCGTACAATATTGCTAACATAATTTAAAACTGATCAAAACCATCTAATATATAATATATATTTTTCTCCCGCAATTGAAAAGACCATGTAAAGCCTAACCTAACCTTCTTTTGAATAATAATGATTAGCTTGAAATCTATTCATTATAAAATATTATACCTATAAATATACAATAAATCATGTTTAGAAATATACAACAAATCATGTTTAGAGATTATTAAAATGTAAAATGCATTTTCGTACAAAATTATTAAGATGTACAATATAGTTGTCCATATTCTATTGTGCTTCTATATAAGTAGTTATATTTTATTGTCTTCTATGTAACGAAATAAAATCTTAATTTAAAATTGATCAAAACTATCCATATTCTATTGTGTTTATATATAAGTATTTATATTTTATTGTGTTCCATGTAACGAACTTAAAGCATAATTTAAAATTGATCAAAACAAATCAATCTAAAATTAAAAGTCATGCCCGCCCATTGGGCGGGCTTTGAAGTCTAGTATATATATATATATATATATATATATATATATATATATATATATATATATATATATATATATATATATATATATATATATATATATATATATATATATATATTATTTTTATGAATTAAAAACTGAATTAAGAAAATTAAATGATTAAAAATAGTAACTGAAAAGAGAAAAATCTGAAAATTTTAAGAAAATTACTTTAAAGTGTACTGGTCCTAGGAAAAATTAAGAAAAGGTTGCAGCTTATTGGGATAAGCTGTTTAAAAGCCAAACAGTTTCAATTAAGCAAAAAGGAAAAAAGATTTAAATGAATTAAAGAAGAAAGAAGGGATAGAAAAGTCCCAAGGGCAAGATGGTTTGGGTGTTGTGTGCTGAGGCTGTGTGTTGTGCAGAGACCAGGGTTCGAATCCCTAGATCTTTTTTTTTTTTGAAAACTTTTTTTTTCTTTTTAAAATCTTAATAAGCACAGAACAATAAGCACTTTTTGAAAAGACAACATTTTTTAAACTAAGCAATAAGCAGCAAAATAAGCTAGGGAATCTGGACAGCAGGCATAAAAGGCAAAACAAGCAAAAAGGGAAATTTGATCAACTAGATTGATAAGCTATAATAAGCTAACTGATGGTGAAATAAGCTGAGGCAATAAGATCACACACTAAATAGACTAGAAAAACAGATTAATCAATAAGCTTAAGCAGAAAATGCACTCAAAAAATCTGAATAAGCAATAGTAGAAACTGATGTGCAGCCTAACAAAGGCCAACTAGAGAGGTTTTGCAGGCTGTGATAAGCTGATAAAAAGATAGTGTAAAAAATCTCAAAAATGTGCATTAAGTGTGTCAGCTGCCCTAGTTTATTTATACCAACTTTCAGCTTAAAAGGACTTATCTTGAAGAAATGAAAAATCAAAAAAATAGGGCTGAAAAGGCAATTTGGCTACTGATATAACAGGTTATATGTTCTGAGCAGACTTGGGCAGATTTGAACCAAAATACATCCAAGCTTAATGAATTAGATCCCACTTTTGACAGTTAACTAAATGCACTACAATGGACTTAAGAATTTCAAAAAAAAAAAAAAAAAAACTAAATAAGCTGAAGCTTATAAGGGGCTGCTATGATCATGTCACACCTCTATTCCACTACTAACCCATCCAATCTTATCAAATCCTCCAAATCAGCTTACCATAAGCCACAAACAACCTATATAGATCAAATTAAGCACACACAAAGTTTATTTGATGGTCAATGAACAGTAGATATACAGTTTGACCCTATTCTCAGTCTATCCCAAACACCCCTAAACCTAGACTGTTTTGAATTCAATTATAGCATAAACCAAAATAAGCTATGATTCTGAACTATATTCACTAACTAACTTAATAAGACCCTAATGAGCAACTTATCAGATGGTGATAAGCACTAAATAAGCTAGACCTAGATTTAAGATATTTTTGGTTTTTTTAGAGATTTTATGTAAAAGTTGAATTCTAATGATCTTAAAACTGATTACAAGCAACAGGCTAGAACAGGAAATGAAAATAAGCAATGTTAAGCATAAAAGGAACAAATAAGCAATGAGAATAAGCAAATAAGCAATTTGACTTACATTGACTTTTATTAAAAACTGAAATTGAGTACAAATATTGAAAGCTGAAGAGTAAATGACAATAAGCTAGAACAATAAGCTAGAATAAGCTAAACTATGGCTACTCTACTATTACACTACTACTATTTCTAACCCTAAAAATCTAACCACTCAATCCGTGAGTGAGAGGCTCTATTTATAGCCAGCTGGGGAGGTGCTTCTAGGGTTTGAGAAGGCTCTGGATCAACCAATCTTGGCCCTTGATCATATCTTGATCTCCAATCTTTAATCCTCAGCCCTTGGATCAAACCATGATATGTCACAACCAATCATTGGTCTCCAATCGTCCAGCGTGGCATTCCATGTGTCAGGGTGCTTCTAGAACTATTTAGTGTACGGGTAATTTTGAGGTGAGAGCAGGGTAATTGGGGATTGAAGAAGATAAACAGTAAATGGAGGGAAAGAGGCGGGTAAAGGAGTTGACTGGGTTAATTTTTTTATTTTATTTTGACTGTGGTGGGTTTGACTTCGGGTACGGGTCAGGGTTAAAGGTATGATCCGGATGGGGTTTTGGGCTTGTGGGTTTATTGGGCTGGTGATGGAAGTGGATTGGGTTTTTATTTAAATTGGATTGGTATTTTAGTTTTAAGGATTTAGGATGAAATGGGATTAACTTATAGGGGCTAATTCTGCCAAAACAGAAAAGTTACTCAGGGACTGTTTTTGAAAATCTGAAATAATCCAAGGGCTGAATGATAAATATAGAGCTTCAGACTTGAAAATTGCTTCTTCACTTGGACTATAAATTCTTCTCCATTTCTCGTGCTCGGGTTTTCCGGGTTTTCTTGATTTTTTGTCCATATTTCTGAATATCCGTACCTGCATATAAACAAACATAAAAACACAAATATCTTTGGCATTTTGGTTAGTTTTTTGTCTTTTTGGTCTTAATTTGGTCAAGAAAAAGTATGTGTATTCACACATACCAAAATCCCCCAGACTAAGGTATTGCCGTGTCCTCACGCAATGTTATAAAAACACGTTTTTGAAACCAAAAATTTCCAACCTCTTTTTACTAACTTTGAAAAGTAGCAAAATTTTCAAAAGAGATTAAGAAATCTAAAGTTTTAAAAACTCCCAATTTTTCCATTTTATTCTATTTTTATATTTTCTCTTTTTCATGTGACGGTTTTGTTGACAATCATTATCTAATAATAACTTTTAGGGTCAACGAGTAGGAAACACGACTCATAAAAAAGTGATCATACGGATAAAATTCGTCATCCTTGATTTTTCACGAGTCCCAAACTAAGCTTAAAAACGAAATCATTGTTATATATAAGTTAGATTGCTAACACTACCCATAGAAATTAATTGTGTACGCTTAGCTAATTCTTGCTCCCATATTCCTAATGTCTCCATTTATTTTATTTTTGCATGAGAAATGAATTTCTTCATACTTTTGTTTCAATAATTCTTTAAGTCCGATAAAGACACCAAGTTTAGATGCTAACTAGTTTCTAATCTTCCTCCGAAAAACCGTTGCCATAAAAATGAGGTCCACATCAAGGTGATTTAAAATGGGGCTTATTATTCTATTTTTATATTTTTGACTTTTGAATTTTTTTTTTTTTTTTTTTTTTTTTTTTTTTTTTTTTTTTTTTTTTTTAACAACCTAACTTTTTATTGAAGTTGTGTACCATAAACTATGGATCTTCACGGGGAAATTCCAATACCTTACACCTTCCAGAATAAAGGATCCAAGGGCCGTTACAACGGAGAGTTCTAAGACCTTAATGCCTTTCAGAATCAAGGGTCCAAGGGCCGGTGTAAGAGGGTAGCCAAGACCTAAATACCTTCTGGAAATAAGAATCCAAGGACCGATCTCGAATCCACAACTTATAGCACATAAATTTAAGATTTATTTATTTATGCTTAATTTTAGTGCCACCACTCCAAATCTCGTGTACGATAAACTAACCGGAACTTTACGGATAATTCCAAGACTCTAGACATTCCTGAAATAAGGATCCAAGGTCGTTAGAACAAGACCTCACTCATACTGAATTAGAGATCCAAGGGCCGCTTTATGAACCGCCGCTTATGTTACACGACACTTGTAGTAACTTTGATGTGTACCCAACTTTTATAAGCAAGAATTTTCTTAAGAAGACAAAAACTAATCATCACCAAAACCTAACACCCTTAATTAATCATAAGATTCTATTTTTAAGATGTGCAAGCTTATGGGAGCAAAAAGCCACAAATAACTTCGATGAGTTCTAAAGAGAACCAACTACTCCACGTTTATCAATCTAACTTATAAACCACTCTATCATTTCTCGTTTTTCGCAAATTTAAAATCTTAAATAATAAGATCCGCGAATGCTTAGCCAAGTATAAAATCAAGAAGCGCATATTTAAAGTCGATTATGGGAACTTGCAAACTCTTGGAAAAAATTCGCGTTTTATAGCTCCTTGTATAAAAGACTAGCACAACTTTTCATTTAAAAGGTTAAGGAGACAAGCTAGGGCTCAACATGCCCGATCAAGTCAGAATTTTATTCCTACTCTTACCAGCGGAAAGTCAACAAAGTGTCAAAACACTTATGATATTTTTGCAATTTTTTTTTTTTAATTTTCTCAATTTTTTTGGATTTTTTTTTTCATTTTTTTGGAGGAAAAACGGGGTTGCGAGAGTAAACGGCAAAAAATGCAAGGCAAAAATTAAATCGAAAGATCACCCCCCCCCAGACTAAAGCGAGACATTGCCCTCAATGTCTTAAAGGTACGGGTTTTCCTAACTAAATCTAAGGCCGTTTATTAATTATGCCAAAGATAAACGTTAGACGATAAGATTTAGGATATCGGATGAGCAACGAATGATGAAACTCGAGTGGAGAGAAACACAACCACGAACACGAGAGTCTTCATTATTCGGGCAAATCCTGGACACAGCACAAACAACCACGAAACACGACAAATGGAAGAGGTAAACCTCCTCACGTCACTTATTAGAAAGAAAATAGAAAGAAGATAGAAGGATAAGCATGGGGTGCCTCCCACGAAGCGCTTGTTTTTTATCGAGTCGTATAGCTTAGTGATTCGCTGGAATCAATACGTTATTATTTCCTATGAAACACAAGTGAAGTATGTGTAACCCGGGTCGTTTTCCCAACGAAGGCGTGAATGGAATTTCGTGATCTCGATTCGTGCAACGTGTTTGAATAAGGAAAATAAAAGGATTTTGGGTTTCTACGCTAAAATTGATGAACATAAATTAAAAACAATTTAATAAACAAGAAAAACGATAATCTAAAGAACGTGTGATTAAAAACGTAAAGAAAAACTGAAAACGTAATTAAAAAGGGGAAAACGCGAGACTAAAACGTGCAATCTAAGAAATATTAACTCTAGGAATACCAAATTATTTTTCCTACATCCTAAATGACAAAAGAAAATTTTACAAAAAAGAATTACATTTTTCTGAATTATATTTTATTTAATATGAATTAAAAACTAATTTAAAAAGAAAAATACATTAAAAATACTAAATGAAAAGGGAAAAATCTGAAAAATTGCAGGTAAATCTAAAATTAAACTAGGAATCTAGGAAAAATGAAATAAGAACTTTTTTCAACCTAAATAAGCAGAATGGGCCAATAAGCAGTTTGCAATAAGCACAAAAATAAGCTAAAAAGCTCTAAAAATTAGCCAAAGCTCAAAATCAGAAAAGCACACTAGATTAAACTTAAAACAACTGATAGGATCCAAATAAGCTCAAGGAATAAGCAGATAAGCAGTAGAACAGTGTCAATTATGGGTAGAAATAAAAGGGTGAACAGCCCTTTTGCAGCAGTCCTATAAGCTAGGAATAAGCTGATTTGGGAAATCGAAAAGCAGAAACTAAAAGCTCATGTAACAAGCTACTTTCACCCTTAAAATGCCCAAATTCTTAGGTCAATTGCTACCTTAATTGGGGCCTAGATCAGATGGATTAAAGTCTAAAAACTGAGTGCAGAGTTGGATCAGTCCAATGAGGGCTATTTGCAGACAAGAATTAAGCTAGAGGATAAGCTACAAATTCAGAATTAAGCTAAAACAGATAAAGATTAACTAGTAAGCTATTAGAAAAACAAAAATTAGAACTTAAAAACTACTGTTACTAGCTTAAAATTAAGATTGAAAAGGGGCTGAATAGACAAAAAGAAAAATTATGCAGACATGGGTTTTTTTTTACCTTTTTACTTTCAAAACCTGTTGACACTGATCCAACTATTGAATTCTAACTTAATATGATGAAATGCACCTATCAATGCCAAAAATCAGTACCAAATAAGCCTCAGCTTATTTAGAGCTTATTAGGACAGTTTTGACCTCAAAAATTACCCTATAGGCCAAATACCTATAAATGAGCTAATAACCTCTAAATTCCTACTGAAACATGATCATTACACCTTAATTCAGCTTAATCAAATCCTATCAACTTGCAATTGAACAGTACAAGCCCAAACAGATTCTATCCCAAACATCACTTTTTGAAACTGATTTGCAATATTTCACTAGAGCACTATAATTTAAGCCATATTTTACTCTAAACTATGATTATCTAAATTATTAATAATCTAAGAAGCAGAAATAAATGAAAAATAAGCAGTAATATAAGCTGAACAGAATTAAGTAGAAAATAAGCTAAAAAGTGGATTTGAAACTTACAAGTGGTGTATGCTAGAAATGAATGAACTCAGTGCTTATCTAACCCCAGGATTATCCAATAAGATAGAAATTACCCAGATAAGTCTTCCAAGTTAGCTTATTCCTCCAAGTGCTTATTTGACCCCTTGGTTGACTTATGTTGACTTTTTTGGAAAACTGAGCTTAAAACTGAATTGAAACAAGTGAACTTTTCCTAAAGCTAAAATAAGCTTATACAAGCTGATTGCACAGAAATGGAAGCTAAAAAGGTTTTGCACAACAATAACTTTAACACACTGATTTAACTGAAACTTGAAATTTTGCTTAAACTTAAAATTCAAACAATGTTGATGAATTAAAGTACAAATGATTGAATTACAAAGCTTAACTGATACTGAAACTGAAAGAACTTATAAAACTACTAAACTACCTAAGTTACACTACGAATGGTGGTCTAAAGCAGTGACAACTCTTTCTTGTTGACTTCTCTTCTTAAATAACAATCCCAAAAGCTTCCTTGGTCTCTCCTGAACATTTCCCAGCCGTTGGATTAGATTCATTCCATCTCATCCGTTGGATTCAGTTTTGGCGGGAAAAGGTACCAAGTGGGTTTTTAGCATCTCTGAGCACGTGGGACTGGTGTGAGTAGCTAAGTAGGGGAGAGGTTGGCGTGTATCAGTGAAAGCATGGGGGGGGAAACATTATTGTCGAGTTGAAGGTGGAGGATTTTCAGGGTGGTATCCTGGTTTTGTTTTTTTATTTTTAGCGGGTTTGGGGAAAGAAGGAGGGTTGACCGGGTCAAACGTGTGGTTAACTAAATAAACGGGGTGGGTTTTTTGGTTATTTGTTGGGCTGTGTGAGATGGTTGGGCCAGGATTTGGGTTAAGGTTTAGGATAGAATTGGGTTGTGTTTTGTTTAGGGGTTAGGTTTAGGTTTAGTATAAGTTTTGATGTTTAGGGACTAACATTGCCAAATCCTGAAAACTGAGGGACCATTTATGCTACATTCTGAAAATATGTCCAAGGGCCAATTCTGCCATATTGAATTTCTTTGAAGGTTGACTTTGACACTTGAGCAATATCCCAGTCCAAACTCGTAAATTTCGTCCCCGTCCTCGGCTTTTCACGCATTTCCAATCTTGTGCTCGGTTTTGTCTGTTTTTGCCCTGTTTTCGATCATTTTGTACCTGAAACACATAAAAACACAAACCAAGGATATCTGCAGTATAATTTGGTGTATTTGGTTGTTTTCAGTATTTTTATGGTCTAAAATGGGCATAAAATGATGAGTATTTACACACTCATCACTTAGACTCGCCCCGAATTTATTTGTCCATGGGGGAGCAAGTGGAAAAGATAATCTCCATCGGACTTTCATTCAAGATGTTTGGAGAAACATTTAAGTGCTTTAAAGTTCCACTCCGATAAGACACCCACGGTATTAAGAAAGAGAAACCATAAATGGTGATACCGGGGTCAAAGATGGTATCCTCACTCCCGACGGAGTGAAGGAGAGGAGAAATCACATTATTTGTGATGAAAGGGAGAAAGATTTTGATGATTATCATGATATACTCTTTATCATCAGGAGAAAATGTGTCTTGAAAGTTCTTTGCAACAAAAGTCTCGGGAGGGAGGGTCGGGATGAAATTATCAATAAGCAAATTCTTCTGATCAAGTACACCTCCCCCCAGACTAAAATCTTTATCAAGATTGAAAGAAAAATGATCATACTCCGGATGAGAGAGTTCACCGGAGAACTCTTCAAAAATGACCGGATCATTCTTATCAAAGAGAAACGAATCAAACTCGGGAAGAGAGATATAAGTATGAGAAGTGGTACTGCCACTACTCGTCTCTTCCACAAGATCGATATCAAAAGAAAAGGCTTCATAAGCCGGGAGAGAATAATCAAGATGAGAAGTAGGACTGCCACTACTCTCCTCTGTCGTATCAAAGTTAAAATTATCAAGATCGGGTAAAGAATCCTTGAGCTCGAGCTCCGGAGGATCTGACGGCTTAATTTCTTTAACTTCCTTCGGGGGGAGAGAAAGTGATGGTTCATCGTTCAACATTTTCTCAAGTAAAGGAATATCTCCCCCCGGATCAATTTCCGATGAAATTGAATTATTCTCAAGAAAAACCTCGATCTCTTCCAAAGTGAAATCACTTCCCTCAACCGGTGTGAGAGAAGGGGAAGAGTCGGAAATGATTGGTTCAGAAGTCGGAGTGGGATTGCCACTCGAAGGTTTAACCAAGAAAAAGTCACTATCCTCAACGGGGATAGGAGATGAGGAGGGAGAATTGAGCACATAATCAGTAGATGGAGTTGGATTGTTATTCAATGATTCGATCTTAGAAATTAGAAGATTGATATTCAATAATCTTTCACGAAGTATATCATCCTTGATCGTCAGAAGAATATTAGTGTCAATCTCTCCATCATCTGGGTCAGAATCCATCACGAGCTCAAAATGGGGAGGTGATGCCTCAACATAATCGATGTTTTCATAAGATAAAGAATCGTTATCACTTGTGGTACAATCATCGGAGAAAGTCTCAAAAGTATCAAGAGGAGGCAAATCACATATTTTGTCGGAAATACCCTCGGACTCACTTTGGATTGGGACAAGGTCCTCAACACTAGACTTTATTACTTCTTCCGATTTCGTTTCCGGAATAGTGCTAAGATGCTTGTCCCCCATTATGAGAGAGTCCTCTGGGTCCATATTTGGTAAGACGGGTGTGATTGCAGCTGACGAATTCTTATAATATTCCCTCATTTGGATAGAATCCTCATCATCATCGTCATTGTAAACGAAAGTCTTGCAAAATTGGGCACTCATTTTACCTACTTGTTCTTCGGCTAGGAATTCTCCAATTGAATCTTCATTGCGAAATTGGGAACTTACTACCGGTTTGTTTTGTGCAGTGCGAACTTTCGATTTGTTTTTGATAATCGACATGAGGTCCTTCGGAGTTCGATACAAGATATTGCCACCGGCGGCTGTATTAAACGAATCTTGATCCGATTGAGTTAAAGCATTATAGAATATATCAACTTGTTGCAATTCCGAAAAACCGTGATGTGGGCATTTCCTTTTTAAATCTTTGAATCTCTCCCAAGCCTCGGAAAAAGTCTCATCAAAACATTGTTGAAAATTCATGATTTCTTTTCTGAGCTTAGTTGTTTTAGAATGAGGATAAAATCTATTTAAGAACTTCGATACTAGATCATCCCAAGTGGTGATGGAATTAGGAGGTTCATAATCAAGCCATGTCTCGGCTGCTCCTATGAGTGAAAACGGAAACAAGATCAAATTCACCACATCTTGAGGCACTTGATTAATTTTGAACGTTCGAGTAATTTGGGAAAATCTTCTGATGTGTGAATGAGGATCGTCATTTTCAAAACCATAGAAAGGATCGTGGCTTATGAAACTAATTAACTCGACTTTCAATTCAAACTTATCTGCTAGAATGGGTGGAATAACGATGGATTTTTCAATACCTACGATAGGTATTTGGAGCAATTCCATCATGGAACGCGTGTCCGCCATGAGAATTAAACGGTGAAGAGGATAAAGAAGATTATTTTTGGTTTTTTAAACATTTGAAAAACACAAAAGAAAAAGGAAAATAAATTCGAAAAGAAAATCTTTTTGGGTTTTTATATTTAGAAAAATTTAAAAACAAATATTTTTGGATTTTTGTTGGTTATTTAAATTTAGGAAAATATTTACAAAAGAAAACGATAACTCCACGAGGAATGGTCTTCAAAACACGAATCAAAAAACAGAATCACGAACTCACTTCAACCTTCCCCGGCAGCGGCGCCAAAAACTGATTCCTGTCAATTATAATACAAAAGGAAACACAAAGGAAATATGTGTAACCCCGGTTCGTTGTCCCGATGAAGGATGAATGGAATATGTGATTTCGGGATCGTGAAACGTGCAGTGAATAGTGAATAAAAGTGAGACTGTGGGATTTTAAACTAAATTAAGCAAACATAAACTAAAAACAATTTAATAAGCAAGGAAAACGATAAACTAAAGCTAACGTAACTAGAAACGCAAAGGAAATCTAAAAACGCGCACGCTCGGGCTAATCCCGAGCTTTTAAAGTGAAATCTAAGGAATACTAACCCTAGCTATGAAATTATATTTTTCCTAAGTCCTAATTAGCAAAAGAAAATTTTAGAAAAAAGAATTATATTTTTTTGATTTTTATGAATTAAAAACTGAATTAAGAAAATTAAATGATTAAAAATAGTAACTGAAAAGAGAAAAATCTGAAAATTTTAAGAAAATTACTTTAAAGTGTACTGGTCCTAGGAAAAATTAAGAAAAGGTTGCAGCTTATTGGGATAAGCTGTTTAAAAGCCAAACAGTTTCAATTAAGCAAAAAGGAAAAAAGATTTAAATGAATTAAAGAAGAAAGAAGGGACAGAAAAGTCCCAAGGGCAAGATGGTTTGGGTGTTGTGTGCTGAGGCTGTGTGTTGTGCAGAGACCAGGGTTCGAATCCCTGGATCTTTTTTTTTTTTTGAAAACTTTTTTTTTCTTTTTAAAATCTTAATAAGTGATGCGTGGTTTTGCGACCTTACAACAGGTTTTACCTCTCAAGGGATCTTGAGAAGTTTGCAATCCCCACCAGGCAGTGTACCTGACCGATGTAGTATAGTGAAGTGGCAAGTACCGAGGGATTGATCGTTCTCTAGGGGAATAGTGTCGTTAGGATTGAAAAACTACGCTAATAGGTCTAAGGGTGAGGGAAGATTCTTTTTGTATTTTTATATTTTTTATAAAAGCAAGTAAAATCTCGGGTTTGAAGGAGTGGGCGGAATTAGTTGCTAGTCAACTAACCCAAATAACTACAATTGCAAATAAAATAAAATAACTGAAAATGAAAAGGTCGTGGAACTTATATGGAGAGAAATGTGTTTACTTAGATTTCCTTACTCCCTAACTATCTTTTACCGGTTGATTAGTGTGTATTAATTGCGTGGATGACGGGTGTATTCCTTAATACCAATCGTGGGGTGGCGTACGTACTTCCCCAACTCTACAAGCTCCTACTTCACTCCTATGTCGAGCCGGCTAAGAAGCTCCTAACATGGGATCACTAGAATTCGCTCATGCATTAAATACAACCATAAAAACCTTAGTACGCATTGGTTCATGTTTCTTAAGACGTTCAAGCAAGTTACCGTATAGGAGGTTAGCCAGTTTTCTTAAGCCTAAAATCGATAAACAATCATCCAATACAATTAATAACACACCAACAACCAATAATCAATAGTTAGGTTTCATTAGATATAAGCAAACACAAGATAAATCTAGCCTAACATGTTAATTAAAAGATAAGAACAAGATATAATCAAACAACACATAGACATATTGATTGATTAATTGATTACTTATCTTCAATTAAACATGGGAGATCCAAGGGTATAAAACCCTTAAAAATGGCAGAAAATTCGTCTTAGGGTTTCTCCTCACAAAGTTGCACCCTAATGACTAAAAATTGCAAAACTATATATAGAATTTAGGGGCTGACGGCGTCACGTTGTTGGAGGTGACGCCGTCACCTCGCCGCGGCTAGGGTTCCCGGATGGTCTTCCTGACGCCGTCCCTCTTTAATCCTCAAAAATCCACTCTGGCGCGTCAAGGGTTGACGCCGTCACAATTGTGCTTGACGCCGTCTCTCATTAACTTAAACCGTGACGGCCTTGATCACCTTAAAGGGTGACGCCGTCAGACTTCCTTTGTAAAACTTTCTGGCGCGTCATGTGTATTTGTCATATCCACCTCTTTTGCCAAGCCGTGACGCCGTCAGGAGCAATCCTTGACGCCGTCACGTGTACTTTTCCAGCAGCTTTGGAGACTTTGTCGTTTTCTTCACTTTTATGCTCCAAAAACGTCCAAAATGCTTCCTTTTCCAGATTTCTTCTCCAAAGTACCTAAAATGACAAAAGGAACGATTTAGGGCAATATTTGATCAAATAAATACGATTTAGGGCTTAAATGACCCCCTAAAAGCGGTACACTTTTCGCTTCATCAAATACCCTTACACTTGAGATTTGCTTGTCCTCAAGCAAATGCGCTTTTATTCTAATCAAAATACAAGTTAGGGGTCATTTAACGCTAATATAAAAGTAATTACAACAAATAGTCGTTCCACTTTAATCATAATAAGCACGGAGATTACAAACTAGCAACTCACAAGTAGTGTTTAGATACTCACATCTCTCAGGTGTCATAAAAGTATATCTCATAAATGAAAACGGATAATATCTCTCACTACCTGTCATAGCAAATAGATTACCATAGGCTTGGGAAAGGATCGAAAACCTTCTCCACTAGGCGTAAGCACCTAAGATAAACAATCAAAGAGGGCTTTTACATGGGTTATAACGTGAGGTGTAGGGATATGATAAACACGGTTTTGTTGGATAAAGGATATTTTACTGGTGGCGAGTTAAAGATCTTGATTAATTACATGTACAATAAAATGACAAAAGGAACGATTTAGGGCAATATTTGATCAAATAAATACGATTTAGGGCTTAAATGACCCCCTAAAAGCGGTACACTTTTCGCTTCATCAATAAGCACAGAACAATAAGCACTTTTTGAAAAGACAACATTTTTTAAACTAAGCAATAAGCAGCAAAATAAGCTAGGGAATCTGGACAGCAGGCATAAAAGGCAAAACAAGCAAAAAGGGAAATTTGATCAACTAGATTGATAAGCTATAATAAGCTAACTGATGGTGAAATAAGCTGAGGCAATAAGATCACACTCTAAATAGACTAGAAAAACATATTAATCAATAAGCTTAAGCAGAAAATGCACTCAAAAAATCTGAATAAGCAAAAGTAGAAACTGATGTGCAGCCTAACAAAGGCCAACTGGGGAGGTTTTGCAGGCTGTGATAAGCTGATAAAAAGATAGTGTAAAAAATCTCAAAAATGTGCATTAAGTGTGTCAGCTGCCCTAGTTTATTTATACCAACTTTCAGCTAAAAATGACTTATCATGATGAAATGAAAAATCAAAAACATAGGGCTGAAAAGGCAATTTGGCTACTGATATAACAGGTTATATGTTCTGAGCAGACTTGGGCAGATTTGAACCAAAATACATCCAAGCTTAATGAATTAGATCCCACTTTTGACAGTTAACTAAATGCACTACAATGGACTTAAGAATTTCAATAAAAAAAAAAAAAAAAAAAAAAAAAAAAAAAAAAAAAAAAAAAAAACTAAATAAGCTGAAGCTTATAAGGGGCTGCTATGATCATGTCACACCTCTATTCCACTACTAACCCATCCAATCTTATCAAATCCTCCAAATCAGCTTACCATAAGCCACAAACAACCTATATAGATCAAATTAAGCACAAACAATGTTTATTTGATGGTCAATGAACAGTAGATATACAGTTTGACCTTATTCTCAGTCTATCCCAAACACCCCTAAACCTAGACTGTTTTGAATTCAATTCTAGCATAAACCAAAATAAGCTATGATTCTGAACTATATTCACTAACTAACTTAATAAGACCTTAATGAGCAACTTATCAGATGGTGATAAGCACTAAATAAGCTAGACCTAGATTTAAGATATTTTTGGTTTTTTTAGAGATTTTATGTAAAAGTTGAATTCTAATGATCTTAAAACTGAGTACAAGCAACAGGCTAGAACAGGAAATGAAAATAAGCAATGTTAAGCATAAAAGGAACAAATAAGCAATGAGAATAAGCAAATAAGCAGTTTGACTTACATTGACTTTTATTAAAAACTGAAATTGAGTACAAATATTGAAAGCTAAAGAGTAAATGACAATAAGCTGGAACAATAAGCTAGAATAAGCTAAACTATGGCTACTCTACTATTACACTACTCCTATTTCTAACCCTAAAAATCTAACCACTCAATCCGTGAGTGAGAGGCTCTATTTATAGCCAGCTGGGGAGGTGCTTCTAGGGTTTGAGAAGGCTCTGGATCAACCAATCTTGGCCCTTGATCATATCTTGATCTCCAATCTTTAATCCTCAGCCCTTGGATCAAACCATGATGTGTCACAACCAATCATTGGTCTCCAATCGTCCAGCGTGGCATTCCATGTGTCAGGGTGCTTCTAGAACTATTTAGTGTACGGGTAATTTTGAGGTGAGAGCAGGGTAATTGGGGATTGAAGAAGATAAACAGTAAATGGGGGGAAAGAGGCGGGTAAAGGAGTTGACTGGGTTAATTTTTTTATTTTATTTTGACTGTGGTGGGTTTGACTTCGGGTACGGGTTAAGGTTAAAGGTATGATCCGGATGGGGTTTTGGGCTTGTGGGTTTATTGGGCTGGTGATGGAAGTGGATTGGGTTTTTATTTAAATTGGATTGGTATTTTAGTTTTAAGGATTTAGGATGAAATGGGATTAACTTATAGGGGCTAATTCTGCCAAAACAGAAAAGTTACTTAGGGACTGCTTTTGAAAATCTGAAATAATCCAAGGGCTGAATGATAAATATAGAGCTTCAGACTTGAAAATTGCTTCTTCACTTGGACTATAGATTCTTCTCCATTTCTTGTGCTCGGGTTTTCCGGGTTTTCTTGATTTTTTGTCCATATTTCTGAATATCCGTATCTGCATATAAACAAAAACAAAAACACAAATATCTTTGGCATTTTGGTTAGTTTTTTGTCGTTTTGGTCTTAATTTGGTCAAGAAAAAGTATGTGTATTCACACATACCAGAGGCTAACACGTTTGTTTCATTTGTACAGATACCGAAGGATTCCACAGCTCTAGACGGAATGCATTTCGGACATTCCGCTAGGCAGCAAGGATTTACTTAAACAAATTGGTGCCATCCGTGGGACACGCATTCAATCTGCCCAGGCTATGGAATGTCAGATTGTCGGTCCTGGTGGTTCCGGGGGAGGAGGGGATGATACTCCTCCGACAACCCGGGAACAAATCAAAGGGTATTTGTCTGCTCTGAAATCCATGGTCAAAGAACACAACCGGAGGGAAAATGTTGAGCCCATAAGGTTAGATTTTGGTGAGGAGAGGCTAGATCACAATAGAAACGCTGCAAGGAAAGACGGAGGAATAGCGATGGGAGCAAAAGTGGCCGATGGGGACTTTGGGAAACCTTTTAAGGAGGTGTCAAAATCACCGTTATCCCGGAAGATTTTGGAATTCTCGGCACCGAAACATAAGATGCCGTCCCACATCAAACTTTATGACGGGTCAACAGACCCGGAAGATTATCTCAGCCGGTTCACAGGGGCCGCTATGCAAGGGGAATGGCCCATGCCGGTATGGTGCCGGATGTTCCAGCAAACATTGGATGGTAGGGCCAGAGGATGGTTCAATAGGCTTCCCCCGAGAAGCATCGACGAATGGGCAGACCTCCGCCATCAGTTTGTGACCCGCTTTTCTCTGCACAAGACATGCTTCAAAGACCCAACAGAGATAACCAAGATAGTGAGGAAGGCAAACGAATCTCTCCCCGAATTTAAAGAGAGATGGACCACAGAAACAGGCTTCATACTCGGTGTACCGGAGGAATGGTAAAACCAGATAAAATAATTAGAGTATGGTCGCGTGTCCATAAATATGTTCCTTATGGGCGCAAGGCTGGCTTCGGTAGCACTTAGTGGTGTATACAAGATGTGTGAGGAGTCTTGGTGAAGAATCGAGGATAGCATATCAGTTAAATGGCGAATTTCGCGTGGAGGCCTACAGGAGAAGAAAAGGTCCAAGTCCATCAATAAAACCTTAACGTGAGCACAAATATCGGAAGGGAAAGAAAGGGTCGTATTTCGTGGTTCCCGTTAAAAGGAACTGATAGAGGGATACAGAAAACACGTTACCAACTGTTAAAAAGGGCAAGGGTGGCTAGTGCTTTAAAAAGGTCGTTGATTTTTTGGCCTCCCTTAGTCCAAGTGCGATGGGAAATATTTAACATTAGGTGCGTAAAAGAGGCTTTAGTTAGGATTTGCATCACATAACATTGGAAAGTAAATTAAGGCCAAAACTATAATTTACTTTTACACCTCCAAAACCAATGAATATACCCCCGTAAACCTAAGTAAGTTAATTTAACCCGGAAAAGAAATTGTCATAACCAACATTACTTTAATCAATAGTAAACTAATTATACAAAGTTAGGATTCAGGAAAGCTAAATATGGTTACAAATTCGGAAAATAAAAGAAGAAGTACTCGGGTTACGACAAAGGGAAGTACTAAAAGGAAGGATAATTTAATATAATAGCAGGAACCCGAAAGAACGAAACAAACAGTACTGAATCAGAAAACTATGAAATGTTCTTATTAGAGTTTATCCTCTGTATCCGAGAGGAAATCGATCCTGTGTGCTGATATGACCTCATCGTGGAGGTCAGTATTAATCTTTTAGTAAGGGTGGTTTTTTTGTCGCACTGAATGGTGCTTATTCCATTGGGGATAAGTTTTTTAGACCCTGATTTCAATTAATTCTTGATACTCCATTGATAGGATCAATCAGTTGATAAGCATACATAGAGACTTGATATGATTTGTTCGTTGTGCCGAGTAACTAGCCTGGAGGAATGACCATCAACTGGACTATGATTTGGGAAAGTGGCGGGTATCATCCACGGAAGATATGATATGATTCACAGTGCATTGGCCCATTATGAATGTGAATTCATGAAGAGCGGTTATAAATGATCTGCAGGCCGGGATGTCCCCGCATTCATTCGTTGAGTGAAGGGTGTTCCCAACCCGGACTCGCACTTAGTCACTCGCTCACTCATATCGGAAGTCCAGTGCAAGGTACAATATGCATAGTAGACGAGAAAAGAAAGAGGATCAGAAGTAGCCTATTCGAAGTAGTAATGGTAAAGCCAGCCTATTCCGACTAGCTGATTCAGGTCATCGAGGAAGCTTTGACCAGGATGTAGGGCATTCTATAGATTGTTTGATCCTTATAAGAATATGGATGTTTCGCCTTGGAACCGTCGTCATTGACGATCCCGAGGCGATAATTTGCAGATAACTTTGATCATACCCTCTCTTGGAACCATTCTGTCAAAACGAAGAGTGTTTCTTCCTGTACAGAGAGTTAGTCCATGTTGAAGGAAGTATATAATAATTAAAGACGTATATATTGATTTAATATATCGATAATGATATAACCGGCAGGTTTTGTGGAACTGGTTAGTGAAGAGTGCATAGGACTCTTATGGACTATCCCTGCGAAGCCCCATTGCTTTGGATTAGCCCACTCCCGGACATAGATTGGAAAATTGAGTCGGTTATGGGGTACAAATACAAATGTTTCTTACATGCCTACAAAGGGTACCACCAAGTGCAGATGGCTAAAGAAGACGAAGAGAAGACGGCCTTTTACACGGACCAAGGCACGTATTGTTATACCAAGATGCCATTCGGTTTAAAGAATGTCGGAGCGACCTATCAGATACTTGTGGACTCGGCCTTCCAGACTCAGTTGGGAAGGAACCTGGAAGCATATGTAGACGACATGGTAATAAAAAGAAAGGAAGAAAGGGTCACGATAGAAGACATCGCCGAAACTTTTGACAACTTGAGAAGAATCAATATGAAGCTAAACCCTAGGAAATGTTCCTTTGGGATGGAGGAGGGAAAGTTTCTGGGGTATTTGGTCACTTCAGAAGGGATTCGGGCAAACCCCAAAAAGACTAAGGCAATCATAGATATGCAGTCACCGAAAACTTTAATATGCAAGTCTCAGCGGTAAACTTGCGGCGTTGAATCGGTTTCTCCCCCGGTCTGCAGAACGGTCCGCTCCCCTTTTTCGATACTCTAAAAAACATAATGAAGGAGAACAAGGATGAGTAAAAATGGACGAAAGAAGCGGAAAAGGCCTTCCAAGACCTGAAGAAGCTCATAGCAGACCTACCATCTCTAACCACGCCGGTTGCCAAGGAGACTCTATATGTATATCTGGCTGCGGCAGATGAAGCCGTCAGTGCAGTCCTCTTAACAGAAAGGAAGGGGAGGCAATGTCCGGTACACTACGTCAGTAGAACTCTGAACGAAGCCGAGAGAAATTACACACCCATGGAAAATTTGACACTATCTTTATTGCACATGTCAAAAAGGTTACGACGGTACTTCGAGGCTCACCCGATCAAAGTCATCACAGATCAACCCATCAAACAAATCCTTAACAAGGTGCAAGCATCCGGAAAGCTTGCTAAATACTCCGTAGAACTGGGGGCGTACAACATAGATTACGAACCTAGAAGTGCAATTAAAGGGCAAGTCCTGGCGGATTTCCTATCAGAGACACTTATCAGAAAAAGCTCGTCTTCATACTTCCGACAACCTGCTAGGAAGATAAACAAACACGAAGTTGGATGTTGGACTTTGTTTACCGATGGGGAATCTAACCAAAAAGGTTCAGGAGCAGGCCTAAACTCATTAGTCCCTCCAAGACGGAATACACCTACGCTCTTCGGTTGGATTTCGACAGCACAAATTATGAGGCGGAATACTAAGTGCTGTTAGCCGGCTTAAGGATTGCAGCGGATATGGGAGTTCGAAACATTAAGGCTCACGTCGACTCAAAATTAGTTGCGAACCAGATAAATAGAGACTATGTAGCCACTCACGCTAGCATGATCAAATACTTGGCCAAGGTAAAAGAATATATAGCCGGTTTCGAAAAGTTCTCCATCAGTAATATTCCTCGAACACAAAACCAAAAGGCTGACGTGTTGAGCAAATTAGCTACCATTGCATTCGATCACCTGAAGAAAGAGGTACATATAGAGGTACTGACGAAAAGGTCGGTCGAAGGAAAGAGGTTAACACAATAGTGGAAGAGGAAAGAGGATAACTAGGATGACCCCCATCGTCAAATGCTTGGAAGAAGGCATATGGCCGGAAGATAAAAATGATGCACGAGCCTTAAGAATGAAAATAAACCAGTATGTAATGGAGGACGGAGTGTTGTTTAAAAAATCATACCTGGTCCCCATGTTGAGATGCGTAGGACCTCTGCAAGCAAACTACATCATCCGGGAGATCCATATGGGGGCTTGCGGGATGCACTCCGGACCGCGGAAGGTGGTAGCTAAAGCAATGAGACAAGGCTACTACTGGCCCACCATGCACCGGGACGCCCGGAATGAAATTCAAAAGTGTGACTCGTGCCAAATTCACGCCCCGGTGCCCAAATTACCAAAGACGTTGATGACCTCAATAATGGCGCCATGGCCATTCTACCAATGGGGAATGGACATCCTGGGGCCCCTTCCACAATCAGCTGGAAAGCCAAGTTCGTGATAGTGGCCATTGACTACTTTACTAAGTGGATAGAGGCGAAGCCCCTAGTGAGGATAACGGGGAAAGAAGTCAAGAAGTTTGTGTGGGACAATATTGTTTGCCGGTTTGGCCTTCCAAAAATCATTGTCACCGACAATGGAACACAGTTTGTTAACGATCCGTTTAAAAGTTGGTGCGATCAGCTGAACATCCAGCAAATGAACACGGCAGTGGCGCACCCGTAAGCCAACGGTTTGGTAGAAGCGGCAAACAAGAGCCTGATGAGCGGGATTAAAACAAGATTGGGAAGAGAGAGAGAGCCGGATGGGTGGACGAGTTACCAAACGTCCTTTGGGCCCACCGGACGACCCTCAAAACGAGAAATGGTGAAACGCCATTTAGTCTTACCTACGGCAGCGAGGCAATCATACCGGCGGAGATAGGTATACCCACTCATCGGACCATGATGATAAGGGAAGACATGAACGAAGAAGAGATGCGCCTGAACCTGGATTTATTGCAAGAAAGGAGAGAAGAAGCGGCGGTCCGAGAAGCACGATACAAAACAAAGTTGGAAAAATACTACAACCGCAAAGTTCACCCGGTGTCCTTCAAGCCCGGGGAATTTGTGTATCGAAAAAATGAAGCCAGCCGAGCGGAAGATCAAGGAAAGTTGGGCCCAAGGTGGGAAGGGCCATACCGAGTGACGGAAGCATACCAGAATGGATCCTATAAGCTACAAACCATGGATGATCGAGAGGTTCCCCGGAAGTGGCACGCCATCAATCTCCGGAAATGTTACTTATAGCTTGTATTCTGTTTAGAATTCCGAATGTGAGGCCAAGCGCCGTTTTAATGTATGTAATTAATGAAAATTGCAGGTGTTTTCTTCCCAGGTTATAGCAATTCGGACGGGATTAGCTACCTCTGTCCGGACATCATAAAGAAACAAGCGAAATGTTTAAATTCCCAAAAGCGCTAAGACGCTAGAGGAAAAGCTCGAAATGTTTAAATTCCCAAAAGCGCTAAGACGCTAGAGGAAAAGTTCGAAATGTTTAAATTCCCAAAAGCGCTAAGACGCTAGAGGAAAAGCTCGAAATGTTTAAATTCCCAAAAGCGCTAAGACGCTAGAGGAAAAGTTTGAAATGTTTAAATTCCCAAAAGCGCTAAGACGCTATAGGAAAAGTTCGAAATGTTTAAATTCCCAAAAGCGCTAAGACGCTAGAGGAAATTGCCGGATGTCTCAACACCCCACATGGCAAATTTGCATCCTCCCAACAGTAGAATCGTTATGAAATATAACCTATCGTCAAGACAAAAGTAATAGTCACAAACACAAGGCAAGAAATAAGTAAACAGTCCAAGACAATAAAAAGATAATGGAACCATTATACATCATAAGGTGAGATAAGTCACAGGCCGAAGCCTCAAAAGAATATATGTGTAAGTTACAGGACCAAATCTTTGCCGGCTCGAGGGCCTTTAAAAAAGAAAAGAGAAACGACTAAGGGTCAGAAGCTTCATGGCTGGAGGGCACTGTCCCAGAAGCCCCAGCGCCAGGAGTGGTCTCTTCACAAGCAGGGAAGATATTCATTATGTCACCGAGAGGCAAGCGGTAGGAGGATGCAATTTTTTCAATGTAAAAAAACCGGCGAGCGAACATTCCATCATAAGAAGCTTTAAAATTGAGCGCGACTTGTAAGTCGAAACTTTTGGAAGAAGCAATAACGGCATCTACCTCCTCATCGGTCCGCCCAATTTTAACCCCTTCCAACCAGCCGGCATCAATAGCAGCATTAAAGGTTTCAGCCCAAGCCACTTGGTATTCCTCACTTTCTCGCAGCCGCTTGACAACCGTTGGAACAAGCTGCCGTACATAGTTGAACCTTAGCATCTCCGCTTGACCAGCCTCAACGGTCAACTTTTCAACACTTTTGGCCAACTCGGCGGCATTCTTCTCTGATTCACCCAGCGCAACGGTTTTCCCCGCCAAAGCCTCTTCCAACTGTTTAATTCGATCCGTTTGCTCCCTGTTCTTGCCAATCAGAGTATCCCTTTCCTGCTTGGCGGAAGCCAGCTGCCCAGACAAATCAGCTTCCCGCCCAGCACATCCCTGATGTTGCTGATGAAGTTCCCTATTGGACTTAGTCAAATTCTCCACAGTGCGAAGCTGTTCCTGGAGATCCGACTCAACATCCCTCAACCGGCCGGTAGAACTCTCACATGCTTCATGGGCCTTGTACAACTCAGCATAATGATAACTCAAATTCTCGAACCGCTGCAACACGTCCGCTTGAGCCAGCGAGCTCCGACACAATTCGAACCAAGCCCTTTGAGCAGCTTGGTGATCCGTCAAATCGTTCTGTTCGGCCCGGACGGAAGGAGGAGCGAGGTGAACCATCAAGTCACGACATACCTCCGCGTCGTTCAAACTCGCTCCCACCGTCAACTTCCAGCCAGGCACAAAGGGCTCATCGAAAGAGCCCAGTCCCCAAAAGAAGTCACCTGCGAAAAACAAAGATATATATATAAAGGCTAACAAAACACTTAACCAAAAAAGGGCACAAATGCAGAAAAACGAATCATACCTCCGAAATTCCGCCTCCCAAAGGTCTGCATGTTGGATCCACCGAGGTTGAGGTATGTAAACCTGAAAACACGAATTTTCTAAGCTACGCTAAGAGGACGAACGAAATAAGGAGAACCAAAACTGTATACACAATAATAATAATAATAATAATAATAATAATAATAATAATAATAATAATAATAATAAATAATAATAATAATAATAATAATAATAATAATAAAAGAGAAAGCAATACCTCCGTGAGCAAGATGCTCGACCGCATGACCCGTCGGACCTCCTCCTTCAACATCCAAACGCTCAACATCACCACCACCAGTGTTCTGATCGCCCCCATCAGCAACATCATCATCACCACCACCAGTGTTCTGATCGCCCCCAACAGCCACATCATCAACGCCGCCGCCACCAGCTTCCACATCATTCCTTGTCTCTTCCTCAAAGCGTTCCTTAGTAACGTTGTCAGCATTCACCGATGAAGCATTCGAGCGATGTGTATTGATATGAGAGATTGAGTGAGTCCTATCATCATCACCAGAAGGGGAGTCGCTTCCAGACTCTTCTATAACAGTCGGAGCAACTCTTTTCTTTTGTCTCTGTCGGAAGGCTCACCGGCAGGACGCTTCTTCGTGTTAGGGCAAAAAGGAGCATTTTGATTCTTCCTCTCTTTAGCTTTCTTTGCCTCCACAACAACTTGATCGGCATGCTCCACAACCCTTTGGAGCCCAGTCTTTTCTGGAATAGTCTCTCCGACAAGAAGGACCGGGGTGGTATGTTATAACAACCTAAATTTCGTTATGTTATAACAACCTAAATTTCGTTATGACATTTGAACCGTTAATATGAGTACGACCTAAAATATGAACGACATTCGAATATATATGATACGAGATAACATTTGAACCTTTGAATGCGAATAATTAGAACTAGAAATACGAAATCCTAAACCTAAGTTACAACATAAATCGACTTAACCTCACTTCTCATGCAGCTTATCACACGAGTACAAGTTATTTTGGGACCCATTCATATTAAAAATCTTGTGCACTACATCACCTAAGAAAACAAATATTTGACACTATTAGATGTTGCTTAAAGGTATGCACTAGTGCACTACCCTCTTCCTCAAATATGTCGCCCCTTGTAACAGATATAGCACCCATAATTATAATCTTTAACACACATAACTCGAAAGTCATATTTTATTATTTTTCTAATGGAATTTCCTGCTTCTTAGAAAATCAGCCAAATTTTATCTATATAATACTTTGAGTGTAAGGCATGAACTGAAACTTGCTAAAAAATACGGAGTACATTTTCAAGTTTGGAAATATTTGAAAAGAAAGAGTCTCCCACAATCCTTATGACTCGGAAATTCACTCTTCTTATCCCCTCATTTATACCAACCGACCTCCCCATTTCCTCTCTCACACTAAACCCTAGAATATAACACAAAGACGGCAGCTTCACTTTTGTTCTCTTTTCTCTCAAGAAATCCAGGAGGCACGTAGGTGGTAGCAGGTGGTAATCGGCTTAGAGTATAGCATCGGTGTGATCATAGGTTGGTGATCAATTTTGTTGTGACTTGGGTTGTGATCGTGTGGTTGGATTCGGAGAAGGGTTGTGGTCTTTGTACGAAAGGTTTAAGTCTTGACTCTTGTGTCCTCTTTCATTTCTACATTCGACCAAGGTATTCCATATCGCCCTTGTGTATTTGATTCAAGTTATACAGCAGGTGTACGTATATAAAACATGGAAACGTAATCTAATGTATCCATTTGATATGATAATACGAATGAAACTTTGGTCACATAAAATCATACTTATAGTTCGATCTTGTTCTGTTGCGAGTCGTTTCGAAACCTGTTGAAATATATATATATACGTAGCATGAAAACATAAGAATGTGAGCTATACGTGTCGAATACGTGTCGATATTTGTTCATGTTTTTGCTATTCGAATACGTTGATGTGTATGTCTTAAATCTGGTCATTAGACACCATTGTTGAGCTCTTATAATCTACTTAAAACCTGGAATAAAACTTAAGAATAAAGATGGTGTGTGCATGTTGTATACGTAAATGAAGGGGCTGCAATATGTTATGACTATATTTAATATGTTGGGCTTGTTTCCTAAGTGTGTGTGTGCCTCGTATTACATGTGTGTACATGCATGTCTTATGTGAGTTAAATCTATAAAGGAATGTGTAAAGAACCAGATATAAAATAATTAGAGTATGGGGTCGCGTTGTCGCATTATTAATATGTGTCTCGATTAGTGGGGCTGTCGAATGGTGTGCTTGTTGTGTGGTCTAAGGTAGTCACTTAACGTGTGTATAAACTAAATTAAAAAGTGTGCATGGGAGTCTTGGTCGAAAGAAATAAAAGAGGATAGCACATAATCACGCCTTTAAAAGGTGTGACTGTTATATTAAATCCGCGTGGAGGGTACATGGTTATGACATGAATAAGGCTGCTAAACACATGTTCATATGTCGAACTAAAACCTTAACGTTATGAGCACAAATCAGATCGGGAAAGGGTAGAATATAAAGTGTGTTTTGCCTTGTTATTTCATGAGTGTGTCTCGTTGTCGTGGCTGTTAAAAGGTGTGACTGTACATGAGTATTTGTGGGTCAAATAAGGTCTAAAATCACGTTTACAAGCTGGTTCAAAAAGGGTATAAGGCGTGGTATTGTGTTGGTTAAGAAATGGGTCGTTTTGATTTTATTTGGCCTCGTAAAACCTTAGTCGCATGTAGTGTGGCGTGTGTGTAATTATATGTGTCAATTCATGGTTTAGTGTGCGTATGAATAAGAGTTTAAGTCTGGTTTTGGTATGCACGTTAATTGGTTAAAGTTATTTCAATAATAAAGAGTCTTAAAACTATAATTTACACATTTAACCCTAAACTTTGCTAAAATGACATATTAACCCCTAAACTTTGGTAAGTTACATTTTAAACCCTAAATTATGAAATTGTCATTATTAACCTTAACTTTACTTAATTATCAATAGTAAACCTAATTTATCAAAGTTACTAATTCGGGAAAGTTACTAAATATGGAAAGTTACAAATTCGGGAAAATTAATAAATATAGAAAGTTACTAATTCGGGAAAGTTACTAAATATGGGAAGTTACTAAATATGGAAGGTTACTAAATTTGGAAAGTTGCTATAAATAGCAGGAAACCCTAATATGTCAATCCGAACAACAATAAGTACTGAATCAGAAATAACTTATGAAATGGTTCTTAAATAATAAGACGATCATTAATTCGTGTAGATTCGCTGAAGAAGGAGTAACTTCCAATCCTTGTGTTTGCTGATATGGTTCATTTGCAGTTTGAGGTACAGATATTATATCCTTTCTCAGTAAGGGTGTCTTCTCTTATGACTCTCCGGTCCTTGACTTTGATTCATTTGCTATGCTATGATTCCATTGATATGAGTCTTTTTTATGATTCCCTTGATATGATCCTTTAGCTTGATATTCATTTGATACTATCCATTTGCTATGATGTGATTCAATTCAGTTTGATAAGTTCTGATACGATATGATGACTTGATATGATTTGTTCTGTTTTGTGCCCGAGCTAATTAGCCATGGAGGTACCATGACCATGTCATTGATGGCACCAATGGCATGACACCATCTGTGGCGGTGTGATCAGTCCACGGCGTCCCCTTTTGATATGATATGATATGATATGTGATCACTTGGCCATTATGATATGTGTATATACATGTCATGAGCAGGTGTATATATATGATTTGTTTTGCAGGGGGCGTATGGATGCATCCTAGGTATTTTGTTTCGTTTTGTTAGTGATTGGGTTGTGCGTGCCTTGCACCCCCTCACTTCTGGGAGCTAGCTACTCCATTTGGTATTCTGGAGGTCTCCCCTCCAGGTACACATATGATTTGACAAATGTATGAGATTATGTAATTATGTGATCTATTCGAGTGTCTCGTTTAGACAGGCTCGTGGCTATTCCGTATATGTAATTATGTGGTCTATTCGAGTGTCTCGTTTAGACAGGTTCGTGGGCATTCCTATATGATTCGTTTGATTCCTTATGATTATCTGATCCGTTGTGTCTCTTGATCTCTTACTTCATTTGACTCATCTGACTTATGATATTTGTTCAGTTAATCTTTGATCTCTCATTCTTTTGACAGATGATATTCGTTTCAGCAGGAGCTTATGTTTCCTTTTCCCTATACTTATAGATGTTTGATTACTCATTTGTTATATATATATATATATATATATATATATATATATATATATATATATATATACTCATTTGTTATATATATATATATATATATATATATATATATCGGCAGGTTTTAGGTTGGAAGCTGGGTTTGAGTGAAGAGTGCATAGGAGCTCTTAGTGGACTACCCTGACGATAGACACCCATTTGCTTCTGGATTAGATTTGGATTCATTTTCAGCTAGATTAGTTTGGATTTGTATTTGGCTTTGGACTCATTATGTTTAGATGTTAGTATTTCATTATTACCTTAGAATACTTTTGTAACATTTATGTTTATAAGTCTTCCGCTTGCGTTTGTATGTTCTGATTGACACCATAATGTGGCATTTTGATCCGCTTGCGTTTGTATGTTCTGATTGACACCATAATGTGGCATTTTGACCCTTGTCGGGTTGGGGTGTTACATATGTTGAGGAATGACCTCACCTTCGGCCAAAGCAGCCCCCTTTCCTATTCGAGAACCCTCCGTAAGTGGAAACCTGAGATATCGAGACATGGATACAACTGCGAAGAAAAACAAAACACATAAACTAGAGTTACGAAATGAAGAGCAAAGAAATAAACAGAAAAATTCAAAAAGAAAGAACATAACAAGGCATTACCGTTCCCCTCAAAATCCTTAAACGCTGGGCGAAACCCAGGATACTTCCAAACTTTCGTCAATCCAGCCTCAATCAAAAGGGCCGGGTAAACTGGACGAAGGTCCACAACTGCTTCCGTCAGCCTCCTCACATGTTCAACGTCATAACCTCCTAATGTAGGCATATTCGATACACTCGAATCCTGATGCCTCCATGGCATGGCATCTGGAATCGCCCGTCGGTCGATCAGAAAAAAAAAAAAAAAAAAACTTATCTTTCCAATGCTTCAAACTCGAACACATCTCATTAAAAATCTTTTCCAGCGCGTTCTTGCCGATGCGGCGGGCGAAAGAAAACCAATGCTCTTGCTTGTTAATTGTGTAAAAGAGACGGAACAAAGTTAGATAAGGGGAGATGCCCAAACTTCTACAATACACTTCGAACATAACGACCTTGGTTAAACCGATAGGGACTAGCTGAGAAATATGTACACGGAAGTATTTGATGATCTGAAGGAGTAGGGTAGAAAAAGGAACCCTCACACCCGAAAATTCTAAGTATTGTTCGTATATACCGATGGCATTGGACGGAAGGTTGTTCATGGTAAACCCGGCGGGTGGAAGTCGGGGATGCAGATCGTGAGGAATACCGTACTCCTTCACTATATCCTCTAAATCTTTCTCCGACAGGACAGATGTATACGTGTGCATATCAAATTTTGGAACCACGTCTTCCGTTCGAAGACCGGAGGTATTTGCAGCTTGAGACCCAGAAGCGGTTGCGTTTTGAGATTCGGAAGTCATTGTTCAAGGACGGAGGAGAAGGTAACGATAACGACGAAGTAAACAAAGGGAGAACGGAAGAACGCACCTGATAATTGAGACAGAAGGTTCAAATGCAGTAGAGAGAGAGAGTAGGTAAAAGGTAAAACTGTAAAATGAAGTGGGCGACCCTTTATATAAGGCCTTGGAAGGAAATCGAAACGTCGTGTCATGTCAGACGTGTCCGTGGCTACATCTGGACCTTACACACATACGCATCGTGACACGTGGCAACATCCCACGCATCACAGAGATCGTGTCATGTCAGACGTGTCCGTGGCTACATCTGGACCTTACACACATACGCATCGTGACACGTGGCAACATCCCACGCATCACAGAGAACGAGGGATAACTTACCCATGATAACGGGCTTTACCCCGTTGTAACAGTCAGCCCAAACCATTTAAAATCATTTTAAAATAGCAAGAAGGCATATAACAAATAAATTGGTAAATAAAAACAAAACTGAACGAAAGAAAAGAAAGGCTCTTCCGGACTCATGAGTATCATGTCACAAGTCTTCAACTTCCAACATGATACTGGGGGGGACATGATCGTGTATATGAGCGGAAGGACCAAGACCGGAAGAATTCCGGAAGGGCTAAAGGCCGAAGGACCCAGACAGCGCCGCCTCTAGCCCTGGATTCACGGGTCTATGTCCACCACGTGGCTGTCCTAGCTGACACCCTAGGCTATGGGTAGTTCGGCATGCCATACCCTAGGTGTCAGGAACAGTAGCCTGACCGTACCTTGCACAGTAGCGGAACAGTAACCAGGTACAGTTTTGAGGTAGTATAAATACCCCTCAATTACTCTTATATATGGCAGGCATTAACCGCGCGCACACACACACATTTATTGCTCTCAACAGAACCCCCTACTTACTCTCACGCCGGAGCTTGGTCCTGGGATAACACCCGGGGCGAGGCTAACGCGTTTGTTTCATTTGTATAGATATCGAAGGATTCCACAGCTCTAGACGGAAGGCATTTCGGACATTCCGCTAGGCAGGAAGGATTTACTCAAACAATTATGTTATGTGAACTTGTGAAGAAACCATCACACAAGCTGTTAGACAGGGCCGGTTTAGGCATGGGACGAAGTGGGCGACCGGCCGATGCCCGATTTTTTAGGGGGCCTGAATTTTAATTTTTTTTAATGTATATATATAAAAATTGTATATGTAATTAACTAAGCCCATTGCAAATTTTAACAATCATCCAAAAATTAAACCATATAACTTAACCCACATAAAAAAACCCACTTACATATTGTTTTTATATTTTAGTTTATATTATATAATTTGTTGCACCTAGCCTTCGGGCCCTTTTTTTTTGCTCGGCCTAGGTCCATAAATTCTCAGAGACGGACCTGCTGTTAGATGGCAGCAAATTCGCAAGTGGTAAATTTACAATCAGCACGTTTAGCAAGAGGTTATTATGTGAGATAAGAGGCTGCTTAGGTTTGTGAATGATTTGCCACTAAAAAAACAAGACACTTAGTAGAAGTTGTTTTTAGTTAAATACAAGCATTATATAAAGGGTGAAGGCTGAAAACACGCAACATAGTTATTCAAAAGACACGATGTACGCAACAAACTTTTAAAATTACCATTGTACGCAATTTACTTTCAAATTTAGTGCAATGTACGCAATATGACCGGGAACCAGCAGGTTACCAGGTTTCAAACTTTGAAAATTGACAGGAATGGTCCCTGTGGCATGCGTTGACTTTCACCGGTCATCCCTTGACTTTTTTTCACTTAGAAAAGTTACAATAATGGTCCCTATGGTTTGCGTTGACTTTCACCTTTAGTCCTTGTCTTTTCTTTTCACCGTTTTTGTCTGTTTTTCTTACGTTTTTTACGTTTTCGTCCGTTATTTTTACGTTTTGTCCGTTTTTCTTCCGTTTTTGTCCGTTTTTCATATGTTTTTTACGTTTTCGTCCGTTATTCTTACTTTTTTTCCGTTTTCATCTGTTTTTGTCCGTTTTTCTTTTTTTTTTTCGTTTTTGTTTTTTCCTTACGTTTTTTTTCGTTTTTTCGTTTTTTTCCGTTTTTTCCGTTTTTTCTACGTTTTTTTCGTTTTCGTCGTTTTCTTACGTTTTTTCCGTTTTCTACGTTTTTGTTCCGTTTTTTCTTCCGTTTTTCATACGTTTTTTACGTTTTCGTCCGTTTTCTTACGTTTTTTCCGTTTTTCATACGTTTTTTCGTTTTGTCCGTTATTTCTTACGTTTTTTCCGTTTTCCTTACAGTTTTTTCCGTTTTTTGTCCGTTTTTCATACGTTATTTTTACGTTTTCGTCCGTTATTTTTACGTTTTTTTCCGTTTTCATACGTTTTTTGTCCGTTTTTTCTTCCGTTTTTGTCCGTTTTTTACGTTTTCGTCCGTTTATTCTTACGTTTTTTTCCGTTTTTGTCCGTTTTTTTTTCTAACGTTTTTTTACGTTTTCGTCCGTTATTTTTACGTTTTTTCGTTTCTACGTTTTTTTCGTTTTTTTTCGTTTTTTTGTCCGTTTTTTTACGTTTTCGTCTGTTTTCTTACGTTTTTTTTACGTTTTCGTTTTCTGTTTACTTTCGTGTTTTTTTCGTTTTTGTTTTCCGTTTTTTCGTTTTTTACGTTTTTTCGTTTTGTCCGTTTTTTATTTTTTTTACTTTTTTCGTTTTGTTTTTTCTCGTTTTTTTTTGTCCGTTTTTTCTTATGTTTTTTTTTTTGTTTTTGTTTTTCGTTTTTCTTGCATTTTTTTTCCGTTTTTGTCCGTTTTCTTACGTTTTTTCCGTTTTCTTATGTTTTTTTCGTTTTTGTCCGTTTTTCTTACGTTTTTTTCCGTTTTTGTCCGTTTACTTACGTTTTTTTTCCGTTTTTGTCCGTTATTCTTACGTTTTTTTACGTTTTTGTCTGATTTTTTTTCTTTTTTGTCCCATTTTTTAAAAAAAAATAATAAAAAAATAAAAAAAGTTCAAAATTTTTGCCCGAATTTTGAATATTTTTATTTTATTTATTTTTTTAAAAAATTTGGTCAAAAAAAAATTTTGGACAAAAATTTAGAACTTTTTTATTTTTTTTTTAAATTCGGAGAGAAAAGGAAAAAAAATCGGACAAAAATTTTGAACTTTTTTTATTTTTTTTTTTAAATTCGGACAAAAATTTTGAACTTTTTTTATTTTTTTAAAAAAATTCGGACAAAAAAAATCAGACAAAAAATTCGGACGGAAAAAAAAACTTGGACAAAAAAAAGAAAACGAAAAAAAGTAAGAAAACGTAAGGAAAATGGATAAAAACGTATGAAAACCGGATAAAAACGTATGAAAACCGAAAAAACGTAAGAATAACGGACGAAAACGTGAAAAAACGTAAGAAAAACGGACAAAAATCTAAGAAAAACGTACAAAAACGTATGAAAACGTACAAAAACATATGAAAACGTAAAAAACGTAAGAATAACGGACAAAAACGGAAAAAACGTAAGAAAAACGGACAAAAACGAAAAAAATGTAAGAAAAACGGACAAAAACGTAAGAAAACGGACAAAAACGGAAAAAAACGTAAGGAAAACGGACAAAAACGAAAAAAACGTAAGAAAAACGGACAAAAACGGAAAAAACGTAAGAATAACGGACGAAAACGTAAAAAACGTATGAAAAACGGACAAAAACGGAAGAAAAACGGACAAAAACGGAAAAAGGACAAAAACGAAAAAAAAACGTAAGAAAAACGGACAAAAACGGATGAAAACGGAAAAAACGTAAGAATAACGGACGAAAACGTAAAAAACGTATGAAAAACGGACAAAAACGGAAGAAAAACGGACAAAACGTAAAAATAACGGACGAAAACGTAAAAAACGGACAAAAACGGTGAAAAGAAAAGACAAGGACTAAAGGTGAAAGTCAACGCAAACCATAGGGACCATTATTGTAACTTTTCTAAGTGAAAAAAAGTCAAGGGATGACCGGTGAAAGTCAACGCATGCCACAGGGACCATTCCTATCAATTTTCAAAGTTTGAAACCTGGTAACCTGCTGGTTCCCGGTCATATTGCGTACATTGCACCAAATTTGAAAGTAAATTTCGTACAATGGTAATTTTAAAAGTTTGTTGCGTACATCGTGTCTTTTGAATAACTATGTTGCGTGTTTTCAGCCTTCACTCCAAGCATTATATAAACAACATTCACCCATGAAAAGGTAAAGAAATAAATCTGACGTATTAGCTGTTTTTAGTTAGTTAATCATCAGGATAGGCGCGGTTATGGTCTAGTAACCACTCTTGGACATTTAGCACACGTCTTAAGCCTAGGACCGGACCAAATCAACTATGCTATGCAAGCAATATTCAGCACGATGAGCATGGCTAACCAACGGCACAGTTTCAATGCAAAATATGTTACTTTTAATTAACAGAGACGAGAAAGAGGATGAAACTTCTCAATATGTTACAAACATCATCAGTTTGAATAATGTTTTGGAGTACAAAATTGGCTACAACAAGGGGGAACATGAACATTACCCCAAACAATAAATAAGAATGGCAAACTTCAAATGATTACTCTGATCGTTTCTATATCTTCAAACCAATGTGCGTAGTTGTATTTGACCCCATTGTTCTTAAACCATGTTTCATGATTAAAGTTGTATGTTTTGCTTTTCAAGACTGAGTTCGTTCTTTGATCTTTGCTCTGGCAAAGAACACCCCTGCTACTAAACCTAAAACCATAAGAAAAAACAGAAGATTCTGGTTAAATCATGAGGTCGTCTGAGAACAAAGCCAAAAAGTTTACAGGTGTCAATATGGACGGGTTGGACAGGCAGGGTAACTGTTAAACATGGGTAATTTTTGTGTGGGTCAGGTAAGGTTTGGTTGACCAAACACTCTTTGACCAAAACTTTTGAGCTTTGCATGTATAAAACGCTTGAGGAGATTTAGAATTGCACTTTATGTGACTTTTAACCCACTTTCATTACTGCTTACTATTTCTATTTTACCCATTTGATATATTGATAAGTACTGGGTCAAATCTTAACCGATAGCAATCATAACAGAAATCATTGCGTGGGGAAAAAGACTGACCAAATAAAATGCTGGCTGAGTTCTCTAGACTAGTAGGGACGTGAAATAAAACGATGCCAGCAATTGAGAGCGGAATCTTATTCAGTGATCCAACGAGGCTGCAGTTTACAAAGTTTTTATTAGAAACATGAGTATAATCAATATATTATGCTTTGGGGTATGAACCAATACATTTATAAAGTTTGGAGACAGCCAAATAACTTTTATGTTTCTTTTTCGACAAATGACTTGCCTGTATGTAGTTGCCCCTGTTTGATGAAGAAACCACATAGAAGTGAAGCTAATCGCCAACCCAAGAAATCCACTAAATGTCATCACCAGCCAGAATGTGGGCATCCTCAGTAGGGGTCTGTCAATTAATACAAAGATACATATGATTCAGTAAACACTTCAAGTTACAATTCTGGTACACAAATTTTATATGTTCATTAACCCAACTGACAGCTCCTGAAATTTTTGATGTACTTACTCCACACCCCCAAAAACTTTGGGATGTCGCAAAATTGTAACACTTCCTCTTTGGAAAAATCCCGAAACAAATTACTTATTTTCCCTTTAACAAATTACTTGACATTCATTAATTTTGGTTCACAAGATTCCTTTTGATCTTTGTATAAGGGTATTTTATAGATTTTACTTATTCTCCGTGCCAGGATAAGTGTTGTAATTCATGGATGGGGAGAGTATTTCCTGCATAACTAGCTAACAAACAGGTCCCTTTATATTTACAGAATTACAGAGATTAATGACTAACAAGTACATAGCAAGTGAAGAGAGAAAACAAACTTACGTGCTATAAAGATAATCCACCTCATTGAATACAAAGATGAGCAGAAGTCCTAACGGCAAGGACAATGTATTGTTAAGTAAAACCATCGAAAACTCATTCAGGTTTCCAGACTTTGTGACCTGTTTTGCTGTATCCATGACCCGCCGAAGTGTTAACTGCACCACACAAATTTCAGAGTGTCAGCTTTGTAACTTAAAGTATTGCAAAAAACATCGAAGTGCTCATATGATAAAAAGACTGAATCAAGTAAATCTGAAAAACTAAAGAGTGTGGATGGATAATGATCACTGTGATTTGTAAAACTAGAATAAGATAGTCGGTTATTAATGATTTAATATCTACAAAATAACCAACTTTTTGCCTTAAAAAGTTATGCCAGTCCTTTTAATATGGTAGACTAAGAATAGACTAACAATGACTTATTATTAGGAAAACAATAAACCATAAACTCTATATTAACATAATTTGACATACGAACCCAGGTTACTCACAGAATATGATGCTGTCAGAAAGCAATTAATAAACTGCCATGTGTATCCAACGGCATTAAACGATAGATCCGTTATCCCTCCAGAGATTGCTGATATGATCTGCATAGATAAAAATACAAAGGCATCATGACTTCGAAACTCCTATGATTAATCATATGCACGAGTTCAATCAAGACTTTAATAGAACAAAGAAAACACTGGTTCTGGAGAATTATAGTTCACGGTTATTTATTTCTTTCTTTCACGGTTTCACCTTTAATTCTTTATTGGTTAAACTGATGGAACACAAAACAATTCCAAAGTTCACAAATACCGATAATTAAATGATTGGTATCTTTGTTAAGGTTTACACACTAAAGATGATATCTGTTTCCATCTAAACAATAAGACATTATAAAGAATATGAGAAATGGGTTAATAAGTTATTCAATAATCAACATACCATCAAGAAAAGTGATGCCCACACTCTGTTGTCGTGGTGCTTATTGAATAAATACATTTCACCAACTGCAGTTATCACATTGGTAAAATTCTTCAGAACTGTGACCATGGCTACATTAATGTACCTCAAACTGCAAACAACATCGCCCATTTATCAATCCCAACCTTTTAAAAACGGCATTAAGAATTTACTCAGATGTATTATGGGTTGAGTCTATGATGACAGTCATATATCCAACTCTAATAATACCTTAATGAGTCGACACTAACTTATTGAAGACTAATTTAACCCACAAGCAGGCAATCTAAATTGTGTCATTGTGTGGCTTATAATCACAATCTATAAGGTAAAATGAATTTTTCATAAGCAGAATAGAAATGATATATGACAGGAATTAAACTCCAACTGATAAAAAAAAATGCAGAACAATTGCTAAGTCATGTGACATGTGCATGTGGTTGTCGACTGCATGTTAGCTTCAATATGTAACTTGTACCAATCATAGCACCAATTTAGCTGCTACAGATGATTGTGGTGACCAAAACTTCTAGAATGCTCAGGAAATTTTTTTTTGCCGTGAAATTAAAACATATCTTATTACTATCTCTTGATCAATTTTCTTAACATAAAAAAAGAAATATATTATACTTAGTTTACTTAACCAAAGATACATGGGGATACGGGATTTACTAGATGTGGTTAAATTCACTTAAACTAACGGAGATATAAAAACTAATACAAGTATCACTTTGTATGTATGTTATCCATAAAACAATATATACATACAGAAACATATGAAAACACGTTATCCATAAAAGAAAATGTTGAACAGCAAACAGAGATACAGAGTGGAAATTGACGAGTTTACAATAGAGAACAAAACTATTGGAATGAATAGCATACCTAAACATGCTTGTAACTAACATCCCGACGAATATAAAGTTCACAGGCAACCAAACTTTAATCAGTCTCCATGTCAGCGGTTCTGTTGATATTACACCGAGTATGCTCAAACTAGACACTATCAATACTGACACGAAGTTCTGCCAATATACAAAAATAGAGAACTCATCAACCAATAACAGAAAAGGATGAACAAAAGTGTTGTAATTGTCAGTTAATTAAAATACAAAAGCATACCTGGTAGAGCATCAAAGATATTCCAGCATTAAAATCATAGCTGGAGAGAACACATTTGTTAACTAATATCATACTACATGACGAAAGGCAGTACGCAAGGCCAGATAACAAGGCCTGATTATTAACTTTTAATCTGCTACTACTCCTACTAGTCTTTAAACTCCTTTCTTTATCCTTATCAAACCTCCCATTCTCCAAATCAGTCTCATTATCACCAACATTTTTCATCGTAAGAGCTTACCTGAACCAACATAAAGTTACAAAATATGAATTTCAGCATCAATAATTAAAGAAGAAAAATGATCAATCCACACTCACAAAATAAAACACATTTTGATCCATTAGAAACAGGGAAGTTGCAAGAATTATAATCCTTACTTGTTCTTCCACTATCACGGATAAAGTGAGTTTGGCCACCCGGTTTTAATGGATTTTCAAATACCAATCAAAATACAAACTTGATGTTTTTGGTGGCCAATTAACTAAATTTAACCTAAAGCTCAATGAATTATAAAAAAGTTCCTTTCTTTTATCAAAAGGCTTCAAGGATGTCTCCTGAGCTATTACACAAATTATTTAAAAGGCTCAACATGAAATTCACTCTTACTAATAATCGTAACATGAAAATAATCTGTTTGAATTACGCACAAAAATGAATGTTGATTTGGATCGAAAATATCTTGAATCCCTTTTTCACAAACGTCACTTGAAATATGAACAAGTATCCATTTACTAGGTGTTGTTTGCTTTTTAAGATGTATTATCTGCAAAACCGAAGTGGGAAAGAGTCCTTTTTGACTCTTATATCTTAAGAAAAACAACACAAACGTATGCGCGCCTGCAGACTAGGTGGTGTTTGCTTTTTAAGATGTATTATCTGCAAAACCGAAGTGGGAAAGAGTCCTTTTTGACTCTTATATCTTAAAGAAAAACAACACAAACGTATGCGCGCCTGCAGACATAAGAGGGAAAAACAAACACTCTTTTTCAAACATGTTTGTGCGCCTGCAGACTTAAAAGGAAATAACAAACGCTCTTTTTCAAACATGTTTGCGCGCCTGCAGACTTAAAAGGAAATAACAAACGCTCTTTTTCAAACATGTCTGCGTCCCTGCAAACATAAGAAGAAAAAAAGGCACTTTTTTGATAAAAACAAACACCACCTAAAACGGGTAAAGGAATCAAATAATAGAATTCGACTATCTTAACTGTAAAATCACATGTATTCACAACAAACATCAAAATTAGTAACTCTACTTAAACTGATTAAAATACGAACTTGATGTTTTAGCCTCCAATAAAAACAAAATGGGCTAATTGCACGAAAATGTAGCTTACTTGCCACCTTTTATAGTTTTGTACAGCCATCTATTTTTTTCTAGATCTATGTAGCAAACTTTTGAATTTTGTCTTTTTGGTGTATCTTGTGACTAGTGTGTACTTTCTGACCAATTTGCCCCTCCCCGGTTAATAGAAGTGTGTAAATTGAAGGGTAAAATGGTCAAATAATACACACAACTGGTCACACGATACACCAAAAAGACTGATATATAATAATGTTGCCTACTTTTTCACAATCAAAGCCTGACATGGAACTGAGTGTTAATCATTATAACAGAATTCAACAAGATTAACTGTAAAATCACATGTACCCATTACAAACAGCACAATTACTCATTATACTCAAAACCAATACTAAAAGCCTTAAACTTTACAAGATTAGCTGCAATAAAATTAGTCTAAGGGGGTGTTTGTTTGGGCTTATATAGCCGGCTTATGGCTTATTTGGTTTTGGGCTTATGTTTCATAAGCTCACTTTTTGTGGCTTATTTTGAATCTTTTCGGCTTATATAAGTTTCTTATGTTATATTAAGCTTATACAAGCCGAAAAGTTTCAAAATAAGCCACAAAAAGTGAGCTTATCAAACATAAGCCTAAAACCAAATAAGCTATAAGCTGGCTATATAAGCCAAAACAAACACCCCCTAAAACTAGAATCAAATATTAAAAAGTTGCTTACTTTATCAAAATAAGTATCGAAAGCTAAACTCATATATCAAATGATCACAATTATTATAACAGAATTCAACAAGATTTAACTATAAAATCACATGTAGCCTCAATAAACAACAAAACTAAAACTTTATAAGATAAGCTGCAAGATCACTGATAAATAACAAACCCAAACTTATAATTTTAATGAAGTACTAATAAAAAATACCTGAATTAATTAAGAAATGAAGGGGAGCATTGACAAAATAAAGAAACAGGAGCTACTTGAATTTTCCGTCAGAATAAATAAGTCAACGATTGGATTGATGGTGATGGTGGTTTACGGTGGATGAGTATGGTGGTGGGCTGGATTTAGGCAGACAGAAATACGAATTTTAAGTGGAAATTGTTTTTTTTTTTTTTTTTTTTGGGTGCAGATTTTAAGTGGAAATTGTGGGAGTAAAGAAGGATTTGGGGGATTTATTGTGGGAGTAAAGGATATGAGGTTGGACCAACTCATACATTCATGTCTCGTTAGTGTCTTTGCTTTTTAGCAATTTTTTTTTTTTTTAATTATTATAAAATGAAAATCAATTTTTATTTTTATTTTTTTATTATTATAAAAATTTTCATTTTAGCAGGATTATGTTTGCTATCTAAAAAGGGGTTGCGACGCAACTTGTTGTTCGCTTACCGGTCATCTTATTATAATTGATATGTCAATTTGTATTCACATCATCAACTTTACTTATTACAACAGGTAAAACAAAGTTTAGTAACATGTATGAACCAAAATAAAGTTCAGTGATTATACGGATTTTCTGAAAAAATTTAGTAACATATTTTTATATTAACGTTTTTGGGTTATAAATAAGTTAAAGTGATTACAAGTATATTTGTGTTTCTTTATTTGATATGACGAGCAGTTTATATATAATTGTTAAATGAGGATCGTTTACCCGTGCTCCGCTGTGGGGCGCAGGGTTTTTATGAAAACAATTTACGTTACTAATAAAATGTTTTACGTATTTACAAATAAAATCTGAATACTAAACTAATAATACGTTAAAATTTACTTTTAAAAAGGAAAACAAAACTTTGCCAATCTAAGACCGGATGGCAAGGGAGGTGAAGGTTTCTCAACTTCACCCTCCCTCACCATAATTCTCCTTGCCTCCCACCATAAGTCACGCATGAAACCTTCACCTTGCACACCTTCCAAGTCAATTTGTGGTGAACGGTTCACCATAAGTTACTTCATGCTTTATTATTTTTTATTTTGTGTGTGAGTGTGTGTGGGATATTTAGTGGGGTATATTTTTATAAAGTGAGTATTTTAATAAAAAGTGAAGTGAAGCATGTTTTGCCCACTAAATGGTGAAGTGAGGAGAAGGGAAGTGAAAGGAGAAAGAAAGCTGATGTGGCGCTGAGGTGTATGGTGAAAAAAACCCAACCTTGCCATCCCGCCTAAGTTATACAACAGGTGCAAGTTGGTAGGGACACCCTCACCTAGGCATAACCAGGGTGCCGACCTGACCATTCCCACCGTTTTTCACAGTTTGGAGTATTTATTTTTTAAGTACCCTTAGAGGATTTAACCTTTCTACATGTTTAAAGAATTTGATTCCATGTAGACTATAGCAGAATAAAAAATACTAGACAAAAAAATGTAGTTGGTCAACACTTCGACATTATGCGGCTGTGCCTATTGCGGTAATGCGTTGCTATAGTGGAGATTCATCTAACACGTTTCTCTATTATGAATAACGGTATATTTTTATAAAATAATTTCCTTGATTTAAAAGCACCCAACTATAAATTCAGCTTCTATGAAACTTTTTTAAGAAATCTTTAAAATTTTGTGTTATGAAGTAGTCACGTGACTGAAGAGATAATCACATGTAATTAAAGGTGTTGCAATTGCAAATGATAGTGGTTTAATCTATGATACTATAAAATTATAACGAACTATAGTAATTAAAGTATACAAATTTATTATACATTAGGATAATATAATACTCCGTGTGATTTATTTTATCAAAGATATCAAAACACAATTTCTAAATTTGCTTAAAAAAAATAAATAAATAAAAATAAAATAAACCTTCATAAAATTAGTTATAAATCTATTATACAATGCTTGAGGTCAAGCCTCATTCACACACTAGGCACTTTCCCACTACTGATGAGTTGGGTGCGTATCCATTATGTGTGTTTGACTTGATTTAAATATATATAAAAGAGTCAATTTTGAAAATGATAGTTTAAGAAAAAAATCAAAAAATAGTAGGAAAATAATGGTCTTTCTCAAAAAGGTCATTTACGAATGTGCGAATGATGTGCGAATGTGCGACTCCATTAGATGTGCGACACGTGTCCTATTAGTAGGTGATTTTGTCTTATTATTAAATATGTTAAAAGACCATAATACCCCAACCAATAATTTCTCTCACCTAACTTATCACCACCTATATCACAGATTCACCATCACCAAATTCATCTTCATCACCCCCATCTTCTTTTTTGTCACAGATTCATTTTCATCACATATTCACAAATTCATCTCATCACCAAATTAAGATCCGGATCTAAAAAAGATCCATCTTCATCAAAAAAAACTAAGATCCATCTTCATCACAAAAACTAAGATTCACCGTCACCATCACAAAAAACTAAGATTCACCATCACCATCACAAAAATTATAATAGATCCATCTTCATCACAAAAACAAAGATCCGGATCTAAAAAAGAGAATCGGTGTGTAAATGGTGCGATGAAACAAATAAATGAGTTTCATTGGCATATTTTTATATATCGATCCCTGAATTCCTTTTCTTTTTTTGAATACTCTTTTTATAATTTTTGTTTTTTTTTTCCTTTATAATTTTTTTTTTTTTTATTTTTATAATTTGAAAAGAAAAAGAAAAGATGTTGATGTATAGGTAACTGGGAGGTGTTGATCAAGTGGTGATGGTGATGAGGTGGTGATGGTGGTGTTGATCTGTGGCGGTGATGGCGAGGTGGTGGTGACTGAAAAAAAAATAGGGGTGACTGGAAATAAATAAATGAGAGAGATGGTAGGTGAAGTAATTTTATATAAAACGAGGCTTTATACAACCCGTGCGATGCACAGACTTGTTTGTTGACTAATTAAGTTGTTTTCCGTAACGTTGATGCATCTTTACCCTTGTCGGGTTAGGGTAGCACATGACGGTATTTAGATGCCACGAATTATGTGTAATGATATAATGGACAAATATGTTATAACATATGTTTACACATATGTTTACCTTTAATTAAATGTTACACATATGCCATAAGTACACATTATATCATATGTTATATCATATTTGTGGCATCTAATACCTTTAATTAAATGTTATAACTTATGGCATATGTTTACACATATGGCAAGATGTATTGTATTTTATAACATATTAGTGTGGCATAAGTTTACACATATGTGGCATAATATATCCAAATATGTTATTTTATAACATATTTGGTGAGGATTTTACACATATGCCTTATGTAGTTATCAGGATGTATTGTAAACATTTATAAAACACATTAAAACACAATCATACCACCAAAAACCAATTAACCATAATTTCCTTTTTGCCCACTAATTTCTCTTGTCACGTGGTGTAAACAAAAATAAAAAACTTATTCACAATTGAGTCACATAACTTGCCAAATAAAAGCACACCATTCGTAACTATTCGATGCATATAGGTATACATAATTGCACATTTGTTGGTATTTTAGTGTAAAGTAAATTGAGTTTAATATGCAAATAAGGGTCGACACTTGGTTTAAGGTACTGCTGGTGTGATGTGGTACTGCTAGATAAGGTACTGCTACCTGTTCATCAATCTCAAAATTTTATATGAAGATGCAGATTCGTGCTACTATGATCTATGGCAAAATAGTACAAAATGATATAAGGTATAAATGCCTTTGACTTGCCATATTGTTTGATGAATCTGGACATTCTCTTAATAATAATAATCACTTTGGAATAGAAATATTGCAATATTAAGCCATAACAATAACATATTACATAAACAACAACTTTAATATTAGATATAAAGAGGTAAAATTATGCAATGGTGGAAGGCTGCTTGCAGTAAGAAAGAAAGAAAAAATTCGTTTGTTTGGCTTTAGAGAGTTCCTTCCACGAATGAATCATATACCCCCACTTTATTCTTTGTCAATAAAGTGCTTTTTGACCCCCCACACGGATTGGTATTCAACCCTAAACACAATCAACACAGTATTGTGACTCTCTTCACAGTGACTGACTGACTGACATATCATATTATTTAACATCAACTCTTTACTTAGTTGGTTTCAGGTCATATATGTATATTCAAACAAAACCATCTTGAAACTTATTTAAATATTGGTCACATGTGAAACTGATCAGTTAAACTAATCGTTAAACTAATCCCATCAACATTATTCTATCTTTTTTAGCATGAGTCTCTTTTCATTAATAATAAAAATAAATAAATAAATAAATCATATTCAACATCCATTTAGTATTATATTTCTCCCTCCATGTTATAGTCATTAGTTACCATATAATTAAAATTTCAAATGTAGCAAATGCAACCAAACAGACAGATGCATTTTTGGAATATATCCTCTTAACTAACCCCACAACCACTTGGTCCCCTATCATATTAATGTTATCAACATCAATCAAGATAAACAGAAACAGTTAGGACATTAAATTTGAGTTGCATGAGCCACAAACTATCATCCAAATAGACCCCCACTGGCGGCTAGCTATTATCTATCAACCATCTTGGAGAACATCTTCTACACGCACGTGCTAACTTTCAGTTGAACATCTGTTGCATCTTGAAGACGTTTCACTACCTCTCTCATCGATGGTCTCCTCGTTGGTTCCCATTCAGTACATCTCAACGCCACCAGTAACACGTTCCTCACTTGTTCCTTTACCATGCTATCTTCTTCTACTTCGTCTAAAAGCCCTTCATCTACAACCATCTCGACTTCTGGACTCTCATTCCATGTTGACCTAACCCACGACACAATGTCCACATTTTCCGTGTACAAAGGATCTATAACCTTCTGTCTAGTTATAAGCTCTAGCAACACAACCCCATAGCTGTATACATCTGACTCCCTGCTTTTTGAGCTTGTGAATGCATTTTCTGTAATACAAAAAACAAATAATAAGAATACATTAACATCATTGATGCATGTAATAATGAATAAGACTGTAACGAACGACAGTTCAAATAGTACATCCAGAGTTTGTTTCTGGCAAATCCTTGTTGCTCAAGTGAACCATAATTTCTAAACTGCACATTTGCACAATGTGGAAAGTTTAAGAAATGCATATGTTATTTATAGGCTCCTGAATATGAATATGAAGTGTTGCAGTAACTAAATGCAATGTTTCTTTGTATACATCCGATTAATGATCACATTTGGTTTATATTTCAAAGACACTTCATATTCACCTCATTTCATTACATTCAATTGAGAGCTTTTGTGGAGCATTGGCATATTTGTACGGTACTTATGGTTGTGCACAACCCCCCTTGCACATTAAATTAAGGTACTCAACATTTAGGTATAATAGATATTGGGTATTAAAGTCTTTTAACACATTTAATAATAAGACAAAACCACCTACCAATATACTTTATTATTAAAAAATAAGACACGTGTCGCACATCTAATGGAGTCGCACATTCGCACATCATTCGCACATGACCTTTTTGGGAAAGGCCATTATTTTCCTACTATTTTTAAATTTTTTTTAAACTACCATTTTGGGAATTAGCTCTATATAAAAAGTATGACGGTCCTAAAATTGACAAAATCATACAATATATCTTAATCTTAACTACATATAATGTAAAAATTGTCAAAGGTGAAAAGTGAAATAGTCAATGTTTGTGAAATGTTGAAAAAGTTAATAAAGGAAATATGTCACTTGTATGATATAAGACTTTAAACTAAATGATTGTAAAGGAAACTATTGTAAACTTAAACTATTTTTTGAAATAATTGGAAACAATTCAAGGCCTTAATACACGAGTGGAAACTGTTTTCTGTAAACAATTGGAAACAATTCAAGGCCTTAATACACGATGGAAACTATTGTAAACTTAAACTATTTTCGGAAATAATTGGAAACAATTTAAGACCTTAATACACAAGTGGAAACTATTGTCTGTCCATTACATATGCACGACTGGAAATTGAAAGACATGGCAGGAAATGTATTCAATCTTTTAAATTAGGAGGATGAGAAGGGGAAGTAAATAACTAACAACATGAGCTTTTATTAAATTATTATTATATCTTCATGTTTAACAAATTATTGATAGCTCGATCCTCAAAAAGAAATGTGAGACAAACAAGTTTTATTCCCACTAGTGTTGTTTCAAAGAAGAAGATAAAAAAGAATGGGTTGTAAACAAAAAGGATATTAAAGTTGGGACAATTCCATCTCAATCCAGAAGGAGTTAGGTCTAAATCGCAAAACAATTGTCTATAATAACAGTAGTACCTTTTTTCCCTTTCATTTTAAATCTTTTATTACAAATAGATAATCAGACAAGCCTACAAAATCATACATAAAAAAAATCTAGCTTAATTCTGCTTTACATAAGACATAAGTGATGCGTGGGTTTTGCAACCTTACAACAGGTTTTACCTCTCAAGGGATCTCAAGAGGCTTACAACCCCACCAGGCAGTGTACCTGACCGATGTAGTATAGTGTAGTGGTAAGTACGGGGGATTGATCGTTCTCCACAGGGAATAGTGTTCGTTAGGTGTGAAAGGCTACTCTAATTAGGTCTAAGGGTTGAGGAAGATTCTTTTTTATGTTTTTATATTTTATGAAAGCAAGTAAAATCTCGGGTTTTGAAGGAGTGGGCGGAATTAGTTGCTAGTCAACTAACCCAAATTACTACAAATGCAAATAAAATAAAATAACAAAAATGAAAAGTGGTGAGAAACTTATGTGTGGAGAAATGTGTTTACTTAGATTTCCTTACTCCCTAACTATCTTTTACCGGTTAATTAGTGTGCATTAGTCGCGTGGATGACGGGTGTATTCCTTAATACCATTCGTGGGGTGGCGTACTTACTTCCCCAAACTCTACAAGCTCCTACTTCACTCCTATGTCGAGCCGGCTAGGAAGCTCCTAACATGGGATCACTAGAATTCGCTTGTGCATTAAATACAACCATAAAAACCTTTAGTACGCGTTTGGTTCATGTTTCTTAAGACGTTCAAGCAAGTTACCGAATAGGAAGTTAGCCAGTTTTCTTAAGCCTAACATAGATAAACAATCATCCAAAACAACTAACAACACACTAACAACCAATAATCAATAGCTAGGTTTCATTAGATCTAAGCAAACACAAGATAAAATTAGCCTAACATGTTAAACAAAAGACAAGCATAAGATAGAATCAAACAACACATAGACATATTGAATGATTAATTGATAACTTATCTTTCAATGAAACATGGAAGATCTCAAGGCAAGAAGCCCTGAAAAAGTAGCTAAAATCGTCTTAGGGTTTTATCCCAAAATTCCACACACTAAGCTCTCTTTTATGACAAAAAATTAGAAAACTATATATAGACTTTGACATCTGACGGCGTCACCTTATGCATTGTGACGCCGTCACCTCGCCGCTTTTAGGGTTCCCGGGTGACCTTCTTGACGCCGTCCCTCTTTAGCTCTTCAAAAATCCATTCTGGCTTATCAAGGCTTGACGCCGTCGGACCTATAACGTGACGCCGTCCCTCTTTGATTTAAGCCGTGACGCCCTTGATTTAGTTAAAGCGTGACGCCGTCAGAATTCTCATGCAAACTCACTGGCCCGTCATGAGTAAATTTCACATCCAACTTTTCTTGCCAAAGCATGACGCCGTCTGGAGTTAATTTTGACGCCGTCAAAGGTGACTTTCAGCACAATTTTGAGACTTAGCCGTTTTCTTCACTTTTATGCTCCAAAAACGTCCAAAATGCCTCCTTTTCCAGATTTCTCCTCAAAAGTACCTAAAATGACAAAAGGAACGATTTAGGGCAATATTTGATCAAATAAATACGATTTCGGGCTTAAATGACCCCTTAAAAGCGGTACACTTTTCGCCTCATCAAATACCCTTACACTTGAGATTTGCTTGTCCTCAAGCAAATGCGCTTTTATTCTAATCAAAATACAAGTTAGGGGTCATTTAATGCAAACATAAAAGTAATTACAACAAATAATCGTTCCACTTCAATCATAATAAGCACGGAGATTACATACTAGCACCTCACAAGTAGTGTTTAGATACTCACATCTCTCAAGTGTCATCAAAATAAATCTCATAAATGAAAACGGAAAATATCTCTCACTACCTGTCATAGCAAATAGATTACCATAGGCTTGGGAAAGGATCGAAAACCTCCTCCACTAGGCGTAAGCACCTAAGATAAACTATCAAAGAGGGCTTTTAAATGGGTTATAACGTTAGGTGTAGGGAAAAGGAAAACACGGTTTTGTTGGATACGGGATATTTTACTGGTGGCGAGTTAAAGATCTTGATCAATTACATGTACTATACAATGTTGCTAAGCCAAGACTAGACTCGATCTTAAGCTAATGAAAGAAAATAACAAAACATAAACATAAAATAAACATAAAATAAAACGGGATGGTAGTCCGTATGTTTTTTCTATTTTTCTTTTTCTCATTTTTTTTTTTTGTATTTTTCTTGAAATTTTTTTTTTTTTTTTTTTTTTTTTTTTTTTTTTTTTTTTTTTTTTTTTTTTTTTTGCATACACTTTTACCCTACCATCCAAAATAATACATCATAGGGGCATTGCATCCCCTTACACTTGAACTTTTACATAACTTTACAAATAACTATTCTAATGACTCGAATTAAGATAATTGAAAAACTTGGAGTACTTTTAAAACATTTAGCACATATGGGGGTAATAAATGATGTTCTTCCCCATTACTCCATTACACTAGTACTTTACCCATGAGTCCCAATCGTCCCAAAACAATATGTACAAGGATATGACTCGACTTAGCAACCATGTAATCAACTAGATAATTAACTTGGGTTTAAAACAAATGTTGTCACAATAATGCACTAAAAATGAGTGCATACAAGGTAGGCTAAGGCGATTTGGGTGTACATTTTAGTGGGGTGTAACAAATTCTTCCTTTAAGTAAAATGCTTAAAGGTCGAAACGAAAAGATAGGCTCTGAGGGGTGTACTAGGGGTATCGTGTACTAAAAATGAGTACAACGCAAAGGGTGTGGGGAGAATTACTTGACCAATGTAGCCAATGTAATTATAACAAAAACACAGGTGTAAAACAATGGGTTAATCCTAATGCCTCTTATCATGTAGTAAATCTAACTACACGAATGTAGTCTCACTTGTGGCCTCGGAATGGTCCTAACGCAAGTTCTAGAATCTAAGTGCTACCGGCACACACATCATAGCATAAATGCTTTTCCTACCAATTCTAGGGGCGAACCTCACATATTTGGGGGTGGAAAATTTTTTAGTGGTACGGTTTTTGTGCTAGTCATATAACTCCTATCCGTGAGACGCTCATTAAGATCAAAGTTTCACTCCTATATGTTGTAAAAAATTTTAAATTTGGCACTAAAATTACCTTAACAAGTATTTCTCTCAGTTTTATTACACATCTACTATTAAACAAACAAAAAATCAAGCGCAATTGTATTCTCTAAAATCGTACTTTTACCCTCCCCTTACACTTAAGATGAACATTGTCCCCAATGTTCAAATAGCAAGATGTAAAAGAAAAAGTAAAAGAATGAAATCAAATACTCCCTGATTCGCTCGTTGGATAATGAAATTACACGGTTAAATCTTCCTTCAAAGAGAATGTTGAAGCTCCATGACTAATGCATCGCCATAAGCTTGATTCAAAACATTTCCTTGTCCAAAATAACCTGTTGATCCTGAGAAAACAAACACGAAAACCTGCATAACATCGGCGGGATAAAATCTATATATAAGGATATAATGCTTGTGGAATGATAACTTTGCAGATTCCTGGAGATTATAAGTTGGAGATTTTAATAAAAACTTTTTAAAAACAAAAATTTTCAAAAATTTCTGGAAATTAAATCTGACGCCGTCAGGTTATAACCCCTGACGCCGTCAGAAATGACCTGACAAAAATTTTCGTTTTAAGTTTCCGGAAAATTTCTGGAAAAACCTTTACCTTACTTCCTGGAAATCCTGCAAAACATCATTATGACTCGATACAAGCATTTGACTCAAACAAATACGGATATGTATGTTAATTTATTATTATTACGATTCATGTTCATATGTGTTCTAATAAACCGATTTAGATTTCCCTTACACTTATCTTTTGCAAAATACCTTTATATGTAGTTAAGACGAAGTTAAAAACAAAATAAAGCATTTTCACAATTTTAGTTTTTGAACATGAATCAATAAGAATAAAAATTAAACACACATATGGAAACAAATAAAACAAACACACAAACAAATGAACACACAAAGCAAATAAAACAAATAAAGATTGGGTTGCCTCCCAAGAAGCGCTTTTCTTTATTAACGAGTCTTGTAGCTAGACTCAAAGTCACGCTCATCTAGTGTCGCTTATGCTCACGTATCCGAGTGTGAGCCATCTAATTGTTGCCTCATCTTTCTTGTATTCATCATTCAGCTCCAAACATCCATGATAGTATCTCTTATTTTTCTCATGTGGATATTTGAGCCCCTTCCTCTTATCATTCTCACTTAACAAGTCGATAGGCATAATTCTATTGCAAGATTCAATGGGGTAGTTCTTAAACCTAGGATGTGCTCGGGGCATTTGATAAACAAAATCTTCATCCCCATCCGAGAATGTAATTAACCCGTCCACAAGTTTTTCGTCAAGGTTGGTCAACCTTTTGAAGGGTTCTCCAAAAATGACTTGGGTTAATTTGTTATCAATGAATTCTCCTAAGTTCTCCATAACCATAAAATCCACCACATACACAAAACTTCCTACGAACACGTGTAGTGGCTTAGTCCTAGCAACAATGTTATCTCCTTGATATTCAAACTCATCTACCATGATTTTGTTATAATTAGCGCGAGAGATAATGTTCATAGGCAAAGACGAGTTAAGATAAGCATAAAAATCATGATAACCAATTTTACACGGGAATTGCATGTTAAAGAGGCTATCCTTTTCGATCTTAGTCCTAGGGTCAACATACTTAAAGGGATCAATTTCCTCTTTTCCCCATTCCTCGTTAACTACTTCTCCATTACCAATATCCTCATCGGAGTCTGAGTAGTAAAATGGACTAACATAATCATTCTCATGGTCAGACTCCTCCATCTCAGAATTGTTACCAAAGTGGTGGTCGGGTGAAAGGTTGTTGTTTGCTACTATGGGGGCGGGAACGGGTAGTTGAAAATTTGCACGGCGAAAAACACGAATAACAGGGATCAAATGACCAATGTTACTCATGAGGTAAGTGGAAGGTATCACAAACAAAAGTACAAAGAAATAAGATAGACTAAAGAAAACCTAGAAAAATAAAATAAAAATCTCACTAGAAAGGAATCTAGTGAGTAGACCTAATAGAAATAAAAATTCAACCTAAACAATAACTATTCCCCGGCAGCGGCGCCAAAAACTTGATGCGTGGGTTTTGCAACCTTACAACAGGTTTTACCTCTCAAGGGATCTCAAGAGGCTTACAACCCCACCAGGCAGTGTACCTGACCGATGTAGTATAGTGTAGTGGTAAGTACGGGGGATTGATCGTTCTCCACAGGGAATAGTGTTCGTTAGGTGTGAAAGGCTACTCTAATTAGGTCTAAGGGTTGAGGAAGATTCTTTTTTATGTTTTTATATTTTATGAAAGCAAGTAAAATCTCGGGTTTTGAAGGAGTGGGCGGAATTAGTTGCTAGTCAACTAACCCAAATTACTACAAATGCAAATAAAATAAAATAACAAAAATGAAAAGTGGTGAGAAACTTATGTGTGGAGAAATGTGTTTACTTAGATTTCCTTACTCCCTAACTATCTTTTACCGGTTAATTAGTGTGCATTAGTCGCGTGGATGACGGGTGTATTCCTTAATACCATTCGTGGGGTGGCGTACTTACTTCCCCAAACTCTACAAGCTCCTACTTCACTCCTATGTCGAGCCGGCTAGGAAGCTCCTAACATGGGATCACTAGAATTCGCTTGTGCATTAAATACAACCATAAAAACCTTTAGTACGCGTTTGGTTCATGTTTCTTAAGACGTTCAAGCAAGTTACCGAATAGGAAGTTAGCCAGTTTTCTTAAGCCTAACATAGATAAACAATCATCCAAAACAACTAACAACACACTAACAACCAATAATCAATAGCTAGGTTTCATTAGATCTAAGCAAACACAAGATAAAATTAGCCTAACATGTTAAACAAAAGACAAGCATAAGATAGAATCAAACAACACATAGACATATTGAATGATTAATTGATAACTTATCTTTCAATGAAACATGGAAGATCTCAAGGCAAGAAGCCCTGAAAAAGTAGCTAAAATCGTCTTAGGGTTTTATCCCAAAATTCCACACACTAAGCTCTCTTTTATGACAAAAAATTAGAAAACTATATATAGACTTTGACATCTGACGGCGTCACCTTATGCATTGTGACGCCGTCACCTCGCCGCTTTTAGGGTTCCCGGGTGACCTTCTTGACGCCGTCCCTCTTTAGCTCTTCAAAAATCCATTCTGGCTTATCAAGGCTTGACGCCGTCGGACCTATAACGTGACGCCGTCCCTCTTTGATTTAAGCCGTGACGCCCTTGATTTAGTTAAAGCGTGACGCCGTCAGAATTCTCATGCAAACTCACTGGCCCGTCATGAGTAAATTTCACATCCAACTTTTCTTGCCAAAGCATGACGCCGTCTGGAGTTAATTTTGACGCCGTCAAAGGTGACTTTCAGCACAATTTTGAGACTTAGCCGTTTTCTTCACTTTTATGCTCCAAAAACGTCCAAAATGCCTCCTTTTCCAGATTTCTCCTCAAAAGTACCTAAAATGACAAAAGGAACGATTTAGGGCAATATTTGATCAAATAAATACGATTTCGGGCTTAAATGACCCCTTAAAAGCGGTACACTTTTCGCCTCATCAAAGACATAAGTGACGGGATGACAACAAAGTAGTTTACTTTCAGCAGTAGCAAGTAAACTTTAATTGATAGCTCGATCCTCAACATGAGCTAAATTTTTAACTGTTTCAAATTGGGCTGATTTTTTAAAAGTATATTTGTAATTTTGTTATTATCAATGTTCTTTCATTTTTATTTAAAATAAAAACTCAATAATACAAAGTGCAATAACCATTTTCTTCAAAATGTCATCCTTAATTTGCCCTTTCGTTCTTTAAAATTTAAACTCTAGCGTTAGAGAAAAGAGTTCCAGCAAAAGACGAAGAAGAAGACTCTCTGATGGCACTTTATTTCCTAAAAATCATTCGTTCAGAGACTTCCCATCACCACCACCTTCTACCACCACACAACCATCACCACCGCCTTCTACCACCACCCTCCACCACACACACTTTATCTTTTTCATCTTCACCATGTCTATTTTATTTTCTCAACCCACCACCACGCCATTTAATCTTTTTACTGGTGTGCAATCAAAGAAACCTATATCTGTACGGAAAAAGATTGGGAAAAGTGAATATGTGGCAGTTGGGTATGCAAGCTTAGGTGTAGAACTAACGATACTACTTCGTTTTGATAATAAATCTCCTAATCTCATTCTTCCTAGAACACCCCAACCCAATAAGGGTAGAAGTATTACGTTATGGTGACATATCAAAGCAAACACAAGCATATGACTAAATAATACAAAATGAATTTCAAAGGTTACAAAGGAAGAATTGAAAATACAAGGTTACAAAGGGAACAAGAATAAATTCTAAGTTCTACAATTTGTAAACGTTCTAGTCATCTCTAATCCAAAATAGCTAGTAAGGTCTTCTAAGTCCAAAGTACTCTCCACTCATAACCCAGCTTCCAACTAAAACCTGCCGCAGGAAAAGAAATGCGGCTGAGCTTAAAAAGTCCAGTGAACAGATATATATAACATAACATAATGTTAAATAAGCATAAGCAACGAAGGAATAAGAATACAAAACGAAAATCATAATCATGAAAGTCATACGAATTTTAAAGAGAACTAAGAATCAGGAATGCATGAGAACTGAATAATAAATCAATCGAGAGAGATAATGAAATAATGAAAAAGTTCATATAAGGATGTGCCATAAGAACTCCATACATAATCCATCAAATCATACTAAAGCATAACAAGTATACGAAGAGGGGAGACCTCTAAGTACTAAAAGTGTGAGAAGGAGTGTAAGGCACACACCACCTGGTCACTATACATACACATACATAAACCTAGGATGCATCCATACGCTCCCAAACAAAATATGGATGCCAGTACTAGACTGGTCACACATATATAAAGTTGGCCAATAGTGCACGCAAAATAAATCATATCATAAGGGGAACACCGTAGATCTATCACACCTCTACGGGAGTGTCATGTCTAGGGTGCCATCAAAGACATGGTCATGGTACCTCCACAACTAGTTAAGCTCAGGCACGGATCTATCATAGCATACACAATAACAAAATAGCATGGCAAGAGAATCAAGATAGTAACTCTATAAGCATGGCAAAACATAAGCATAGCATAGCAAAGACATTTAAATAAATGTCAGAATGAATCAATAAGAATGACAATCATGCAATGAAAGTCATGAGTCAAATAAGGGTATCATATCAGGCATAGGATCTCAAAGGTTCATAATCAAAGGTTCGAAATCAAATGGTTCATAGCAAGGTTCATTTCAAAGGTTTCTATCAAATGTTCATTTAAAGAAATCTTTTAATAATGGTTTTCATAAAAATGATCTTTAAAAACGGTTTTCATAAAGGTAGTCTTTAAAAGTAGTTTTCATAAAAGTTAGCAAGATTCTATATAAAAAGGATAGCGCATCATGCTCATAACATCGTTTTAAAAATAATTTTTTTCAAAACATTTCCATGATACAATTAAGAAAGGTTTTCACATCCAGTTATAATATCAAATGAACCTTCCAAGCATCAAGTGATTTGAATACTCATGTCATAGGGTAACGAATGAATTATGCCAAGTATCATATCACAAGGGTCATAATGAACGAATGTCAAATAGATCATCATAACAACGAAGTATATCAAACGAATGAATCAAAGTACAGGGGATCATAGCAATGGCTTAAGGGAATCTTATAACGAATCAAAGATCAAGATCAAGGAGTCATGAGGATGAAAACACCCTTACTGAAAAAGGGTAGAATATCTGTACCTTAGACCGCAAGTGAAAACACAACTAGAAACGAAAAGATCGGAAGTAAACTCCATCTTCAGCGAATCTACACGAATTTATGATCGTCTGATTAATAACTTATTTTAAATCAGATTACTTATTTTAGTCGGCTCTTCCATTTTAAGTAATCTTCTATTTTAGGCAGGTTTCCCGAATTAGTGAGTTTCCATAATTAGTAGGTTTCCATATTTAGAAACATTAGTCATAAATATTCAAGTTTATCCCTTAATCAATTTGAGGTAGCAATGTGACTATATTAATAGTTTAAGGTTCATAATGTAGCTTTCATAAGTGTTAGGGTTGATTATGCAAATACAACAAGTTTAGGGATTATAGTGTCATTATGGTAAGATTAGGGTATGAAATGTAAATATTATAAAGTTACATGGTTTCACAAATTAAACCCTTTAGTTTAGAAAATGACAATTTAATTATTACACAAGTAATCATTTTAAAAACCTTTTTGAACCTTTAACTGTTTATATATATGAACTGGTCATGTTTTGATGATTTTATGAATCACATTAGAACTCAGAAATAAAATTCACAAAAATTCACACAGGTACTTCGATGTCTTTAGAACTCACACTAATTTTCCCAGAATTTATTAGTTCGTATAACTATAGTCTAAAAATCCCTTAGGCCAACTCGTCCAGATTCATGATCAGATTTTACATACGAAAAGTTTGTATTTCTTTACCCCATCAAAATAATTCAGAAAAATCTACAAAAATTCCAGTAATTACTAAACATATGAAATATTAAGATTAAAGATCATTTGAGGACAAAACTTTCTTTACATACCAAGGGATCAATCCCCACCCTCCATCTTCGCTTAATCTAATGGTTGAGATTAAAATCATACTTTACACTGCAAGGGCATTTTTGTCCATATAAAACCATAATTTAATAACCAATACTTCAAAACATACACAGTAAGTGTGTGTGTTTCTTAGTTTTCTCTCCACTAAATCGTTCTTCTTCGATATTCAGGCAAACTCAATCGATGTTCCAGCAAACTCAATCGACATTCCGGCAAACTCAATCGATGTTCCGGCAAACTCAATCGACATTCCGGTAAACTCAAACAATGTTCCGGCAAACTCAATCGATGTTCCGGCAAACTCAATCGAGTACACCAATCTCGACATTCCGGCAAACTCAATCGATGTCGCCGTGATGTTTCATCTTGTTATCGATCTCCTAGGGTTTGTTCTCTTTATGCATCAACAGATCGCCTCGTAAGTTCCATTAACACCTTATTAATATATAAGTTCATTCAATTTGTTGATTATATGTTTGATCTAGGGCTTGATAGAGTAATTTTCAACTCGATTTATATAAGTAGTATTTAGGTTTATGATTATATGTTTAATGGTGTGTAGTTGTTCATTGATTGTCTAATATGAAGGCATCAGTTGGCTGATAAAATTGTGGTTTCACCTTGTTTGTGATTGTAAGTGACTTCTCAATATGTGTGGCACAAGTTGTTGACTTGCTGTTGCCTACAACTTCAAGATTACATTATTATTTTAATTGGTAATTGCTGTAGAATTGGGCCATATTGAAACCTGATTTTGAACCTGCATACAGTTGGTGGCTTTACTTTGATGTGCAGGAAGGTTTCATTTATAATGGTTAAGTTTTTCATTTACTATAATACAAAAATGAGGACCAGCCAATGGCTGCAAACTAAAGGTGATATGCAAAACTAAGAAAACAATTCTAGGCCGGCAAATGATCACCTTCTTTTCAGTGCACTTTAGTTCTTTGGCAACATTTTAAGTACTTTACATTTACCAGATCACCACCATTCGTGCTGATAGTACAAATCTCACTATATCGCTCTTGAACCATTTACTGAATTCATGCATTTAAGTGCCTTTGTGTTCTGCATTATATATTTGTATTATTGTTTATGTATCTGCTATCTTAGTTGTTTGTTAATCATACTTGTTATCTACTCCATACTTTGCCATAGCTAGTTTGTAAGAGTGTGTTGGGACTGAGATCACTTGTTTATGTTTGAAACCAATGTTTTTTCAGTGCTAAATGACCTAAGGAAATTGTGTTGTCTATTCGATTGTTGAATTTTCAATGACTGGATTCTTAATATTTGTGGCATTATTTGCTTACAGCTATAAGATTACATAAGATAGGTTATTGCTGTTAAATTGAACTATATGTAAGTGTCTGGCTTTAAGAGATCAGTTTACAATAGGATTGTATGAAGAAAAAAAAATTTGGTCATTAGATGCATGTTACGAAAATTTGTGTTTTATCTTTGAGGTGTAATAAACTATAGACTTATTGGTGTAGATTGTCAGTTGGCTAGTGAAAAAAGGCAATTGTGGCTAGTCAAGCATTGTTTTCTTGTATCATTGCTTATGTGGGGGCATAATCTGCGGCCTTTACGTCTCACATTGACTTGACTTTGAAAGCACTATTACACATAGCCACATACATATTATGTTAGTAACAACCTAGTTTTGTCTGTTGTATTGTAAACTGATGACAATGCACAACCACCTTCACATTTGCTTCTAGGCTGCATAAAAATAAAGTTACTTGCAAGGATTGTTGAATTTGACATAAATGACTTGCATCTTTTTCTGTTATAGCTGCAACATTATCATTTTCACGGTCGAAATATTTTTTTTACCAGAACATCATTTTACACCTAATACTAGTTATGTGGCTGGTGATGAAATAAATATGGTGATTCAGGGTTTCAAAATATCACAAGTGATATTCAGAATATCACAAGTGATAGTGATATTCAGAGTATCACAAGTGATATTCAGAGTATCACAAGTGATATTCTGAGTATCACAAGTGATATTCTGAGTATCACAAGTGATATTCTGAGTATCACATGTGATATTCAGAATATGGATATTCTGAATATCACTGTGATATTCAGAATATCACAAGTGATTTTTATGAATATCACATGTGATATTCTGAGTATCACATGTGATATCGGGAATTTTTTTTTTTTATTTTTTTGGATTCTTATTTAGGTATCCATTACTTGTCTGGAATCATGGACCAAATTGTTGATTAACAAAATCATTAAAAAAAAAAAAAAAAAAAAAAAAAAAAAAAAAAAAAAACCCTCACCAATGGTAGCTACTAGTTTAAGAATTACCATTCACACTCGAAAACATTTTCTTAACTTTGTGCTCATTAAGGTGAAACAGTTTCTTCATCTATGGACTATTTATCATGTCTCATTTTTTTTTTTAACTTTGTGCTCATTTTCTTACGTTTTATTCATATAAATAATTGTGATATTCAGAATAATCACAAGTGATAGTGATATTCTGAATATCACAATTATTTATATGGTTATATGGTTGAGTGATACATAACAAAATAAATTGTTTTTATTGTGACACACAATTGACTATATATCATTTGAATATTTAGGAATATCAGTACTAATGATTAATCAACATAATGATGTGTTTATAATCAAAGTCATGTGTTGCAGTGTGTAGGTAGGTGGTTAATATTTGACAAGGGGCAGCAGAATATTAGTGTTGAGACAGATGACAGGAATAAGAGGATACGGAAATTTAAAGAATCAGCTTGGAAATGCGTTTATTAACTGTCGCACTTCGGATGGAGGTGCTTTGTGACAGTGAGGGGGTTAATGCTTGTCCAGATGAAGGAGTTGGTGTATATAATCCTGGATACTGGGGAATGGTAAGTATTACAACTAGAGGTAGAAAAATGGGCAGGGCGTGCTAGTTATATAATGGGTCAATACGGGTTATTGTTGAAAAGATTCTTTTGGTTCAGGTCAGGGTTGGTTGGGTTGACCCAAGATACTTTTTATAAATATAGTGGCAAAATTAAATTTTTGAATATAATGGTTTAGTAGGTTTTATGCATTAAAATATCACATTTAGCAACTTAAGGATAGCAGATTTGCACATTTAGCAACTTAAGGATAGCCTATTTGTGTTTACGGTAGCGATTAATAGACGTTATGGATTCATGAGATGTTGTGTTGATATATGCGTTCAGTTCAGTCGTTACGTTGTTATTCAGCGATTTATTAATTCTTTCTGCTTCATTTTGAATCTGTATACATTTAACTAATTAAATTAGATCTATCAGTAATTTGACTTTGTAGTCGTATTATGTTTAGTTTTTTGTAAATGTATATAATTGAAGCTGATTGATAGATGTATGGATTCATTACTGTGTTGAGATGCTCTGTGTTCAATCGTTACGTTGTTGCTGATTTTGAAATCCGTTGCTTCATTTTTCGGTATACTATTGTGGAGAGAAAATATTAAGCACCCTTGCCATCCTTTAGAGGAATGCATTCACCTATGGCCCGAGAAACCAACTAGATATCAGTAAGTCTTGATATCTCTAATTTTCGGTATATAATCGTTGCTTTAAACTTATTATCCTATGTGAATTTTTGCATATAGGGAGGTAATTGGAGCATATTTAAAAGAAATACAAAAGTTGAGTTCGCTGATTTTAGAGATGATTTGCAAAGGACTAGGACTTGAGCCCGGGTACCTTGAAGATACAAGAGAAGTTTCGTTATTCATCTAACTTATACCCACCATGTCCAGACCCGAGTCTGACATTGGGAATATTGCCACACCAAGATCCTAGCCTTATAACCCTATTGTATCAAGGAAATTCGACTGGTCTCCAAGTTATGAAGGATAGTCAATGGATCAATGTCGGAGCCTTTCCTAATGCCTTCGTTGTTAACATTGGCAACCAACTCGAGGTATGCTAGTTTCATTAGTGTTTTGTTTTTAGTTAGAAAGATGCACACACCACTTGTACACTTTTATAATTTATGTTTTGTTTTTAGTTAGAAAGATGCAACACCACTTGTACACTTTTATAATTTATTTACTACGTATCTCTTTAACTTAGACTTGAAATCATAACCTCATAGTTCGTGGATCACCTAAATACTCCTAGGCAAAAGACATGTTGATTATCTTCATTAGGCGTGTAGCTTAGCGGTATGCGTGATAGGCTCTCCAACCAAGTGTTAGGTTCATGTCCTGTTGAACATTTGTGTAAGATAATAAATATTGTGGGATTTTTAGTTGATATAATAAAATGTTTTAAATAGGCAATTTATATTAAATATCAGATCTTATTGGGGGTTCACTTTGAATCCATTAATCGGGGACATTGGGTACTTTAGACCCGTGGAAGAAATCAATGGTAGGTGGTGGTAATTGTGGTGAAGATGAAGGGTTGTTGAACATGAAAAATGTAAATATGATTAAATAAGCTAAAATGAAGAAGACATATTAAAATGCTCGGATAATTTGGTAGTTCTAACATTTTTTGTTTTATTAAATTTACAAATATAAAGGACGCTATATTAAATCCATGGTACTTCATGAACCTGGTCACTTCACTAGTTCACTTGTACTTGAATCAAGAAAATTGCTTTAAATTATTGTTTGGTCAAGATGGTGGAGGTTTGACATAACTACATGTTTCAGCTCAAACATGTTATTTTAGGGAACATACTTAACTAAATGTAACTACTTCAACTCGAACATGTTTTGATTTAGCGCATTTAAAACTATTTCTCGATTGAACGGACTATCTAGAACCTAAGTCTCTGTGGATTATATATGTAATCATTATACCTAAACTTCTGATGCACTTTTAGATCAGCATTTGATGGTGTGCTTCGTTTGTTTACAGATAATCAGCAACGGAAAGTTAAGAAGTATAAAACATCGAGTGGTGACTAGTACACACGAAACTAGAATAAGCATTGCAACTTTTGTGAACCCATCTCCTGATTGCGTTATTGAACCAGCGAAGGTTTTAGTTAATGAATTGGAACCATCACGATATACAGCTAGTCAATACAAAGAGTATGTTAAGAGCAGCAAGGCATATGGCGACTACACAGTTGCGATACAGAATGCATTGCATTCATAAATTTAATCAATGATTGTGTACGATCAAAGTATATGTATTGTCATGCTACAAAATGCTAAGCTTTTTTTTTTTTTTTTTTTTTTTTTTTTTTTTTTTTTCGAACAGCTTAGATTAAAAGAAATACAAAAGTTGAGATTCTGAATGGTTGATGAGTTAGCAACATGTCTACTATTTATTCTTTGATACCGTGATAAACTTCAAAGTTATTTTGATCCACTTTCATACATGCACCCATCACTTATCACAGGTAATACCTAATATCTTATTTTGTATCACAGGTGATACCTAATATGTATTTGCTATGTATCACAAGTGATACCTAATATCTTATTTTGTATCACAGGTGATACCTAATAAGTTATTCTGTATCACAGGGTAACTTACAATCTCAAAACTTTGTTCCAATTACAATAATAGTGGTTATATAATTCTATCAACTTCATTTTGGCTTTGTGTTCATATTGACATGTTTGATCATATCCTATCTTGTAAAGAAAGGCACATATTATATGATTGACTATTTATTTTTCAAGGCTGTTTATAATCCAATTCTCTTGTGGCGGCTCGTGTAAAGGACCACATGTTTGTTTACAAGTTGGATGTGCTGATATATAAAGGCAAAGTGTGATAGTTGAGGATCAACTTATTAGGCATATGGCTCTATCAAATCCACTTCTTGTTTTTTCTTGTTTGTCAATGCTTGCAGGTTGCCTGAGTTCTCGAAACCATTTCAATGAGCATGTCGTGCTTTTTGTTTTCGGCGATTCACTTTTTGATCCTGGAAACAATAACTACATCAACACTACAACGAGCTTCCAAGCTAACTTTTGGCCTTATGGTAAATCATACTTCAATCCTCCAAGTGGAAGATTCTGCAATGGTCGTCTCATCTCTGATTTTATCGGTGAGAGTATCTTAAACTAGTACCAATCTTGTTTTTTTTCTTGAGTATTTATCTTCAATTTTCCTTCTCTTATATAACAGCTGAGTATGCAAGACTGCCTCTCATTCCAGCCTACCTCGACCCCCAACATAAAGAATTTGTGCATGGAGCAAACTTTGCCTCAGGTGGAGCTGGTGCATTAGTCGAAACCCATGCTGGATTTGTATGTATCCAGGTGGAGCTGGTGCACTACTATTCTTAATTTCAGAATCAGTCCTAACCTAACAACATGACGAACAAAAGTAACAATGTGAATAACTACTAATTATATACCAGGTAATTAAAGCATCAACTATAAACATGATTTCAAGAACAAAAGACAACTTACCTATTGCATCCAAGAGTTATGACTGTGCGTATGATCCCGTCAAGCTTCAAGTTATGCTTCTTCTTCCTAGTCACATCAATAGATACCAAGACAGGCGTTCCATTTGGAAAATCCTTCACTGAGTTTGTAACACATAACCCCATCAAAGAGGCTTGGGACTTAGACACCTCGGTTGAAAGATGCCCTAATCCCAACCTATCTAAAGTTGTACAATACTATCTAGAACCTAAGTCTCCATGGATTATATATGTAATCATTATACCTAAACTTCATGATGCACTTTTAGATCAACATTTGATGGTGTGCTTCGTTTGTTTACAGATAATCAACAACGGAAAGTTAAGAAGTATAAAACATCGAGTGGTGACTAGTATACACGAAACTAGAATAAGCATTGCAACTTTTGTGAACCCGTCTCCTCATTGCGTTATTGAACCAACGAAGGTTTTAGTTAATGAATTGGAACCATCACGATATACAGCTAGTCAATACAAAGAGTATGTTAAGAGCAGCAAGGCATATGGCGACTACACAGTTGCGATACAGAATGCATTGCATTCATAAAGTTAATCAATGATTGTGTACGATCAAAGTATATGTATTGTCATGCTACAAAATGCTAAGTGTTTTTTTTTTTTTTTTTTTTTTTTTTTTTTTTTTTCTCGAACAGCTTAGATTAAAAGAAATACAAAAGTTGAGATTCTGAATGGTTGATGAGTTAGCAACATGTCTACTATTTATTCTTTGATACCATGATAAACTTCAAGTTATTTTGATCCACTTTCATACATGCACCCATCACTGTACTATTGGTATGTATCACAGATAATACCTAATATCTTATTTTGTATCACAGGTGATACCTAATAAGTTATTATGTATCAAAGGTGATACCTAATATCTTATTTTGTATCACAGGTGATACCCAATAAGTTATTATGTATCACAGGTGATACCTAATATGTATTTGGTATGTATCACAGGTGATACCTAATAAGTTATTCTGTATCACAGGGTAACTTACAATCTCAAAACTTTGTTCCAATTACAATAATAGTGGTTATATAATTCTATCAACTTCATTTTGGCTTTGTGTTCATATTGACATCATATCCTATCTTGTAAAGAAAGGCACATATTATATGATTGAATATTTATTTTTCAAGGCTGTTTATAATCCAATTCTCTTGTGGCGGCTCGTGTAAAGGACCACATGTTTGTTTACAAGTTGGATGTGCTGATATATGAAGGCAAAGTGTGATAGTTGAGGATCAACTTATTAGGCATATGGCTCTATCAAATCCACTTCTTCTTGTTTTTTCTTGTTTGTCAATGCTTGCAGGTTGCCTGAGTTCTCGAAACCATTTCAATGAGCATGTCGCGCTTTTTGTTTTCGGCGATTCACTTTTTGATCCTGGAAACAATAACTACATCAACACTACAACGAGCTTCCAAGCTAACTTTTGGCCTTATGGTAAATCATACTTCAATCCTCCAAGTGGAAGATTCTGCAATGGTCGTCTCATCTCTGATTTTATCGGTGAGAATATCTTAAACTAGTACCAATCTTGTTTTTTTTTCTTGAGTATTTATCTTCAATTTTCCTTCTCTTATATAACAGTTGAGTATGCAAGACTGCCCCTCATTCCAGCCTACCTCGACCCCCAACATAGAGAATTTGTGCATGGAGCAAACTTTGCCTCAGGTGGAGCTGGTGCATTAGTCGAAACCCATGCTGGATTTGTATGTATCCAGGTGGAGCTGGTGCACTACTATTCTTAATTTCAGAATCAGTCCTAACCTAACAACACGACGAAAAAAAGTAACAATGTGAATAACTACTAATTATATACCAGGTAATTAAAGCTTCAACTATAAACACGATTTCAAGAACAAAAGACAACTTACCTATTGCATCCAAGAGTTATGACTGTGCGTATGATCCCGTCAAGCTTCAAGTTATGCTTCTTCTTCTTAGTCACATCAATTGATACCAGGACAGGCGTTTCATTTGGAAAATCCTTCACTGAGTTTGTAACACGTAACCCCATCAAAGAGGCTCGGGACTTAGACACCTCAGTTGAAAGATGCCCTAATCCCAACCTTTCTAAAGTTGTACAATACTCGACGTGTTTGTTATTTTCTTTTGTGCAGCCGGAATATACATTTGTGGATGGAGATGGAACAGTTCTTGCCGAGTCTGCCATGGTACTATTCCTACTTCAGTTGTGTTTCATATGACCTCTCTGTCCAAAATATAATCTGATCAAACTAATCAATTTTTATATTTTCAATTATCATTGTAATAACCTCGTTTTTTTATTCATGATATAACACAATTCATTCTTTCTACAATTTGACAAAGATGAACAAAAAGTGTTTTCGGGTCAAATCCAACTTGACTCAGCGCTTCCCCATGAGCACTAAAACTCACATGTTTCTTCACCCGTTACATTTACAGGCTGATGGATTTGAAGCAGTAGCGCGTGTAGGAATCCCTGGTGCCCACCGGCCGCTACTCAGAGATGAAACTGTATTTGAATACATACGAAAATGGTTGGGAATTGAAGAACTGAGTAGTAGGTCACGTGTTAAGACCTCTAAATTTGTTGATGTTGGTTTAGCTTGAAGTTGTGGTTAGTGGCATTTAATCTGGTTAGAGGTATTAGTTTGTGGTCTCGTAACTTTGTGATTCATTATTTTAAGAATTGACAAGGAAAAGACATGGAAATATTATTTTGTATCACAGGTGATACATAATATTTGGTATGTATCACAGGTGATACCTAATATCTTATTTTGTATCATTGATACCTAATAAGTTATTTTGTATCAGAGGTGATACCTAATATGTTAACTGTTGTATCACAAGTGATACCTAATATCTTATTTTGTATCACATGTGATACCTAATATTTGGTATGTATCACAGGTGATACCTAATAAGTTATTATGTATCACAGGTGATACCTAATATGTTAACTGTTTGTTTATTTCAACCAATGTTTTATTTTATTGTTTTGGTTTTTCGCTTTGTTTTGGTTGTTAATTTTTTTTCCTTAAGTTATCTCTACCAATAAAACTACTTGTACTCAGAATCTTTAGATAAACAAACTTCAATTGCTTATTAATCAATCGTGAGTTGCGCTTTTTGCCATTTGTGAAGAACAATAAAATAAAAGTGATGTACGAAAATAATGGACAAAAATATTATATAATATCTTATTTTGTATCACAGGTGATACCTGATATCTTATTTTGTATAACAGGTGATACCTAATATTTGGTATGTATCACAGGTGATACCTAATATCTTATTTTATATCACAGGTGATACCTAATAAGTTATTATGTATCACAGGTGATACCTAATATGTTAATTGTTTGTTTATTTTTCTTTTTCCACCTTAATTCTCAAGTTATAAAAATTTTGTTTTCACAAAAGTTGTTCATTTTTAGCTTATTAATAAGTTTCATGAAAATTTGTTTCTTGCTTCATGATTCTTGATACGTTTGTTATAGATATCAATCATATGCTGTTCAGCACCAGACTTACTAGAATGAAAAATATTCTTAACTTCTGACGAGATACTAAATTTTTTATATTTCTCTGGCATTGGAGGAGGAGATAAATCTCTTACACGTTTTTTCTTTGGATCGTTTTGAGAAGATGATGCCATTGAATTTGGATAAAGAAATATGTAGAAGAAAACGAAATAGAAAGTGATGAATTTAAAACGAAGTGAAAAGTCATGACGCTTAGTATTTAACATGATATTAAATACTAACCGTCATTTTATTATATTACCCATAAATTTGTTGGTAAATTCTCATATATTCGTTTCTTAGACTCTTCAACTTGTTCTCAAATCAATTAATTCTCATATATCTTATTTTGTATCACATGTGATACCTAATATTTGGTATGTATCACAGGTGATACCTAATACCTTATTTTGTATCACATGTCATACCTAATAAGTTATTATGTATCACAGGTGATACCTAATATGTTAACTGTTTGTTTATTTTGCCTTTTCCACCTTAATTCTCAAGTTATAAAAATTTTGTGAAGTTTCATGAAATTTTTTTATTACAAAAACAAAAACTGGGAAGTTGGGATATCACATGTGATATCACACACATGTGATATGATATCACATTGATATCACGATATCACAGGTGTTTGAGCACCTGTGATATCACAGGTGATAGCACATCCCAGGTGATAGCACATGTGATATGTAAGATCAAATCAATCACATTTAAAGAAGTGAAAATTTTATTATTAATCAATGATCAGTAAATCCTTTGGGGACAAAAAAAGTTCCCTAAAAGACGTAATTATTCATTGTGTATCGGAAATAGCAACGACACTTAAGCTAACACCATACTGAACTCGTACTCCATACTTATTCTTTATTCTCATAACAAAACACTATAAATAAATAAAACATGAAGATGCAGCAAGTCACCACTCTATTTGCTTCCAAATTTTAAGCAATATCAGCCCACCTGCATAACGACAAACACAAAAATTAGCAACTATAGTTGTGAATTCATCATTACAAGAGAGTTTCAAGACTTTACCCAAGCTCGCTGAGTTTCATGTAAGACTCTGAATAAGCTTGAAAGAAAGCATTTTGATCCTGTTATATAATAGTCCCAAGGTAAAGAAACCGTAAGTGTACGTGTATGCTTATCACCTTATGGATCAAGAATTAAATAAAGCATTATCGAATTATTTATTGTGTTCATAATATCACATGTATATATAATCAGTATAGCTATACTTACAGCAGCAAATTTCTCAACAAGAGGTCGGAAAATAGGATCTGCAAGGAGGGCCTTATCGCTAGGCAGCTTGAGAAGCCCTGCCTTCTCACCAGCCAATAGTTCTCTGTTGCAGGTTGAAGGAATTAGTACTTCTATTAATTATGTATGACGTGAGAGCGACCAAGAGATGGAAATAAATCTTACTTGTAGTAGTTGTTATCCAAGTAATATAAATTCTTGGAGAAGAAATTATTACGGTAAGTAACTAGAAATACACAGAAGTTTGTGGTCATGGGCCTAGTAAAATGCGTACCAGCTGGGCATCGCTCTCTTAATGAGAGGAGTATCCGATCTATAACAGTACTTTTCCTTGTGTTTACCTTTTTCCGACTTCATAAGTCTTCCTTGTTCCTGCACCATCCAGAACAGAAACATATAAATAATTTTGATTTTGCAACAATTTGGTATCAATCTTTTGTATTTATCAACAATGCTTGCCTTCGCAAATTTAATAATATCCGCATTTGTATTAGCATCATTGACGTGACGACCCTTGAAATCAGTAATTAGCTCTGTAAAGCATCCATCATCATCAACTGTCATGACCAGACGATCCTGAAAAAGTAAAAAGCAAATTTAGGTACTATATAGTATGATTATTCTAAAAGTTAAACATAGGAAGAAACAAATTAAATGTGATTATTTATTATAATGTTGTCACACCTTCTTAATTATGTGATTTTCAAGACAAACACGATGGTCATCTTCGCCAAATGCTTGAGCACAATGCACGATTCCAGTTCCATCAGAATTAGTTACATAGTCATCTGCAATAACTCTGAAAGCCTTATCTGGGAGATCCTTGAGATTCTCGAAATAAGGAAACAATGGCACATACCTGCAATAGAGTATTTTACATGATTAGTTCACTAATAAACTATAAAATATGTCAAGTAAAAGCACCCTAAAAACTTACTTAATGCCCACAAGTGAAGATCCTGGAAACTTCTCTAACACGTCATAAGCAACTGCGTTGTTTTTAGCTTCTCCAACAGTAGATCCCTTAGTCTTGTCATCCGCAGCTCCATTAGGTGTTCCTTTATTTGGCTGATCTGCTGGAAGTGCTGATAGTAGAGATTCAGCAACTATAAAACGTTTCGACAACAAAAGTTGTAATCAATAGAGTTAGAGATGACAAAATGGTCAGATCATGTAGCAACTTATAACTAGTAAGCTTTTACGGGTAGTTCTTTTACTCGTTTCGTGTCACCAGGGATCTTCAGTAACATTCATAATTAAATGTATATTCACCCCTAGAAACCATGGACGGTCAAGATAATTCATGGTTAGAGGGTTTTGACCAAAAGTCAGTGGATCGTACGGTTGTAATTGGTTTGGTTAAGGTTCATGTCTGAAAGCTGTGAATGTGATCAAATATACCAACCTAAATGATGGTTATATATTTCTTGCAACGAAAGGTAAAGTGAGTGTTGAGTCTTATTTCTTTTTATCTTTTGACCGAATATATTTTGACCGGATGAAATAGTTTGACCCGGTTTTAGATAATTTTGAGGATGGATCGGGTTTAAGGGAATAGTGGGCCGAGAGGTGGGATAGGTTTGGTGATGTGGATTGGGCTTGTGTTAAAGTCCGGGTAGAATATTTATTAGGATTTAAGGATTTTAAACACTAGGGACCATAAATGTAATCTCTGAATTCTTCAAGGACTGATCTTGTCATTTTTTTTAAAAGATAATCTAAGGGTTGGAGTTGACAATCTTTGATAGTGGAGGACCTCGGATGCATTTTTGACCATTTTCTTTGTTCCCGGTTCCGGTTCTGAGCCTTTTCGTATCTCGTGCTCGTTTTCTTGATTTTCTTGTGTCTTTTGTCAATTTTCACGATATCCATCCCTGCACATGCAAAAACACAAAAACACAATATCTTTTGGCATTTTGGTCGGGTTTTTGGTTATTTTGGTCCGGTTTTGGTCTAGAAATGGTATGTGTTTAAGCACATACCAGGTAATCAAAGTAAGACCAGATTAAGCATAATATCCTGCGTCAAAACCATGAAGTACATCAACAGAGGATGTCAAGCGTTTCTAGCTCACGTGAATGAAAAGAAAACGGAAGAGAAACGATTGGAAGATGTACCTGTAGCACGAGATTTTCCGGAAGTTTTTCCTGAAGAGTTACCTGGACTACCACCTGTTCGTCAGGTAGAGTTTCAGATTGACTTAGGGTGCGTTTGCTTTTTTTTTCTGCATCTGAATGCCTCTTAACGGGCCAAATGTCTGAATCGGTCAGACATTTTGGCGTTCAGACCGTTTGTTTTTTTTCTTTCCGTTCAGATGCAGTTAGATCTTAATGGTCAAGACTTGAGAGGGGTGTCTTAACGCGTCTGAATGCCTCTTGTTGACACAAAATAACCAATTTTTTTTTTCCCGTTCAAACATGAGTTTTTTTTCCCGTTCAGATGCGCTCAGATTCAGACATTTACGCCTCAGATTCAGATTCAGATGTGCGGTTCAGATTCAGATTCAGACCCTCTGAAAAAACAAACACCACCTTAGTGCCGGAAGCAGTGCCGATTGCACGAGCACCTTACCGTTTAGCGCCATCGGAGATGAAAGAACTATCCAACCAATTGCAGGAGTTATTGGATAGAAATTTTATTCGACCAAGCACATCGCCTTGGGGAACACCTGTCCTATTTGTCAAAAAGAAGGACGGATCTCTTAGAATGTGTATCGATTACCGAGAGTTGAATAAACTTACGGTAAAGAACCGATATCCATTACCAAGAATTGATGATTTGTTCGACCAACTGCAAGGATCAAGTGTTTACTCGAAAATCGATCTAAGATCTGGATATCATCAGCTGCGTGTTAGGGAAGAAGATATTCCTAAAACAGCTTTTCGAATGAGATACGGTCACTACGAATTTCAAGTAATGTCATTTGGGTTAACTAACGCACCAGCTGTATTCATGGATCTCATGAATCGTGTGTGCAAACCCTATTTGGATAAATTCGTGATCGTGTTCATTGATGATATTCTTATCTATTCTCGGAGCGAAGAAGAGCATGCGGAGCATTTAAGATTTATATTGGAGTTACTCAAGAGAGAACAACTGTATGCAAAATTCTCCAAGTGTGATTTCTGGATTCACACTGTACAGTTTCTAGGACACGTGATTGATTGCCATGGTATTCACGTGGATGCTTCCAAAATAGAAGCTGTCAAAAATTGGCCGACACCTACAACTCCCACTGAGGTGCGTCAATTTTCAGGACTTGCTGGCTATTATCGGAGATTTATTGAAGGATTCTCAAAGATTGCTAAATCTTTAACGGAATTAACTCAGAAGAACAAGAAGTATGTTTGGGGAGAAAATCAAGAGAAAGCTTTCCAGCTATTAAAGCAAAAGCTTTGTGAAGCACCAGTTCTAGCTTTACCTGAAGGGAGTGATGACTTTATTGTGTATTGTGACGCATCGCACCAAGGGTTAGGTGCAGTCCTTATGCAGAGGAATAAAGTCATTGCTTATGCCTCTAGACAGCTTAAGCCTCATGAAGAGAATTACACAACTCATGATCTTGAGCTAGGAGCAGTTGTATTTGCTCTTAAAATCTGGAGACATTATCTGTATGGCACAAAGTGCGTTGTGTTTACAGATCACAAGAGCCTTCAACACATTCTCGACCAGAAAGAACTAAACATGAGACAACGCCGATGGGTAGAGTTATTAAGTGATTATGACTGTGAAATTCGTTACCACCCTGGGAAAGCAAATGTTGTAGCAGATGCTTTAAGCAGGAAGGAACGAATTAAGCCTCTTCGATTCAGAGCTTTAGTCATGACCATTAATTTGGATTTGCCATCCCAAATTCTCAATGCACAAACTGAAGCAGTAAAGGAAGAAAATATTCAGGCTGAGAATTTGAGAGGTATGGACAAGGCATTTGAACTTCGTCCTGATGGGACACGTTGCATAAAGAACCGAAGCTGGTTACCGTTCTTTGGTGATTTAAGAAATGTGGTTATGCATGAGTCACATAAATCCAAATATTCTATTCATCCAGGATCTGAAAAGATGTATCAGGATCTCAAAAAGCTTTACTGGTGGCCAAACATGAAAGCTGACATTGCTGAGTATGTCAATAAATGTTTGACCTGTGCACGAGTAAAAGCTGAACATCAAAGGCCATCCGGCTTATTGACACAACCTGAGATTCCTGTATGGAAATGGGAAAGAATAACTATGGATTTTATCACCAAGTTACCTAGGACATCAAGCGGATATGATGCCATCTGGGTCATTGTTGATCGTCTTACGAAATCAGCTCATTTTCTGCCAATCAAAGAGACTGATGAAGTAGAAGATTTAGCTCCACTATACCTGAAAGAGATAGTCTCTCGACATGGAGTACCGATTTCCATTATTTCGGATCGTGATTCTCGTTTCACGTCTCGATTTTGGGAAAAGCTTCAGACAGCTTTGGGTACTAATTTAGATATGAGCACGGCTTATCATCCACAAACCGACAGACAAAGCAAAAGAACTATCCAAACGTTGGAAGATATGCTCAGGGCATGTGTAATAGATTTTGGTAAAGGATGGGATAAGCATCTGCCTTTGGCAGAATTCTCATACAACAATAGTTACCATGCCAGCATAAAAGCAGCACCATTTGAAGCACTTTACGGACGAAAGTGCCGATCACCTGTTTGTTGGGCAGAAGTTGGAGAGTCCCAACTTACTGGACCAGAGATAATTCAAGAAACGACCGATAAAATCGTGCAAATTCGACAACATTTGCAAGCAGCCCGAGATAGACAGAAAAGCTACGCCGACACAAGACGAAAGCCTATGGAATTTGAAGTCGGAGACAAAGTAATGCTGAAAGTATCGCCATGGAAAGGCATGGTCAGATTCGGAAAGCGAGGGAAGTTGAATCCCAGATACATCGGGCCATTCAAGATTCTGGATAGAATCGGTCCAGTAGCCTATAGATTAGAACTTCCGGTAGAGCTTAGTAAAATCCATCCTGTCCTCCACGTCTCCAACCTGAAAAATGTCTATCAGATGAAACACTTGTGATTCCCATGAAAGAGCTTCGTCTCAATGACAAACTTAATTTTGTGGAAGAACCAGTGGAGATCATGGATAGAGAAGTCAAACAGTTAAAGCGAAGCCGCGTTCCCATCGTTAAGGTTAGATGGAACTCTAAAAGAGGACCAGAATTTACCTGGGAACGTGAAGATCAAATCCGAACGAAATATCCACATCTTTTCCCTCCTACCACAACCAACACCATATGAATCTCGGGACGAGATTCCCGTCAACGGGGGGATACTATAACCACTCTGAAATTTTCACCTCATAACAAACAACTTCATATTCTAACAAGAATACTTATTCCCTTTTTCTGCATATAATTTTTTTTTATCTGATTGTGATTTCTATTTAATGTGACATAACTCACATTTTTGATAAACGTGCTCCCACGCAACTCAACCCAACCCAACTAATTTAATGTTTATTTACTATAAACATTTCTATATGAGATTATTACAATCTACCATTTGCCATTTTACGATAATTCGCGAACGGACGTACAAACTTAACTTTTATCATCAATTAGAGTTTCTAACGAAACCCTAAATAAAATATAAATAAATTTTACAAAATATTTATGTACAAGTCCCTTAAGCATAAACTTCAATTATTATTATTTATATATATATATAACCTTAAAAATTATCTATTTTAAAACCTAATTCATACATTTATTTTTCCTAATAAATTTATAAACTTAATAAATAATTGTACAAGTCCATAAAACTCAAGGTACAACTCTTTAATGCATGAAACTTAAAAATCATGAAATATAAATATATACACTACAAAACTAATATACAACTATATATATATATATAAAGCCTAATAAAAATTACATAAAAATTAAATAAATTAAGGAAACCCTAAAAATATATTTTTTTTTAATTTCTAAACCTAAGTACAATCCTCCTAAGCCCATTGTACAACCTCTCCAAGCACTAATCGAATTTCTCCTAATTATATATAAATCGATACATGTTAATTTGTATGTATAAATTTCAAAATTTATTTTTAATACAAGTAATTAATTAAACCCTATGAACTAAGTTAGTTACTCACTAAAAACCCTAGAATACACCAAATTAAGCCCAAGGTACCACACTTTATTGCACCAATCGTTCCCTAGTTACTTTTTAGTTAGAATTCGACCAACCTAGAACAAAACTTATCTTCTCCAAATGCTTCTAAACGCTAAATATATCCACTTGGCAACCTTCTCCAAGTTACACACCTTCATGTCTCTAGAAAACTTTCATTAGTTCAAAAAGTGTAGACAAAACATATGGTGAGGGAGATACCACATCTCTACTTCCCCCTCCTCCTCCCAAGTGGCACTCCTTGCAGAATCCCTCAGCCCTTGTGCCCTTAATATCTTCCTAAAAATCCTAAGTCCTTCCCTCTATAAATGTCGAGCCATAGTTTCACTTATACACAACCCAAATCGACATACACCCAAACACAGCCGCAACTCACTCACTTCTGATCAAAATCACTCATAAACACTCTCATAAAAACTCATTCGAAAGCTAAGGAGTTAGGAGAAACCCTAGTGTCTCGGTTCAAGTAATTCGCCTAGCAAAGCCCCTATCGAGTCCCACAACCTAAGTAAGTGTTCAATCCCTTTTTCAATACTCTTTATTATCTTTATATAACCTTTAGATTATTAATAAAAACCACCTAGGATAACTCTAGTTTAAAAATGAAATATTTCCTTTTCTTATGTTTCTATTCGACAAAACCCTAAACCAAACCCTATGATTGTTTTTAAATCGGATAATCTTAAAATAAGTTAAGAAATGATGAAAATAATATGTTCATGTGTTAACAAGGTCTTAGATGCCTAGGAACTAGAAAACGAAAATGTTCTGCTTTGATTTCTTTTATAACCGAACAAACCCCACACACCCTTTTCAGGCATAAAACTAGATTTTGAAACATGAGAAATCTTTAAAACATGATAAAAACAACCTAAACATACTAAATATGATGTTGATAAGTCGAGTACACAAGCTACAAAACCCAGAAATGAAAAACCGAGTCTTTTTCTCAGTTTTTTTCCAGTCGACTTAACGATCAGACCTGGGACTTTAAACCCAGATTTCGACTATCAAACGTACCTTAAAAATTCTAGTTTCTGGCCACATAACAGCCCTTTTCGATAGTTAATTTCTGGAAAAAGAATGAGTTAAAAAGATCGAGTATTTGCAAAGATATAGAAGTTTAAAATCTGTCCCTTTTCTGTTGTATCAAACACCACAAATAAACCATTCGAGCCTCATAAGCTCGAATGATAAGCTAAGTTTTGTAAATAAGCTATTCTTATGATGAAAATAAAGAGGGAAAAGAGTCATGCAAAGTCTCGTCATTTTTCAAAACTAAAAACGTATTTTTGAATTATAAGGATGTCGAGTGAGATAACCAAGGAGTCTCAAGGGCCATTTCTGCCAAAACTTAAGTAAAAATTATAAAAAGGACTTGTGGTGTTGTCGACCAGCAGCTCAAGGGGAAAAAGTGTCAATTTCAAAAGTGTAAGGGTAAAAGTTGTCATTTGACCAAAGTTCAGGGGTAAAAATTGTAATTTTATAAAAGTTCAGGGGTAAAAATTGTCATTTTGTGAAAGTTCAAGGGTAAAACTGTCAATACTTAAAACTATAGGGTAAGAAGCGTAAATTCATATATAATTATTATTATTAATATATTATCAATATTACTATTAATAATAATTAATAAAAACAAATTCTCGATTAATTTGGTAACGAACAAACAGAAACATAGGAATAAACAATACAATAAAATCCAACTTTCGAAAAGACTTCATCGACAACCAAAGCGAAATGAAACGAACATCGAAATCTGTATTTATATCTGAACATGATTACTGAAACTTAGCACAACAAACCAGGTTGCGTGCCGGAGACATTTATCAACTTTATTTAATATTATTTCTCATCCGGATCATCAAGGTGAGTTCATAGTCCCACTTTTTACATGTTTTCTAAATATGTGGGGAGATACATGCTACCAAACCGAATACAAGTATTTTCCTGTATGCTTTCCTGATTGATATTGACTAAGTTACCTTTTGCCCAAAAAGACCCCCCATCATGAACCTCTAATCACCTGCGGGTGAGCGCGAATATTGTGGATAGATCTATTGGGCTGACAACCCCTTTGTGTTACCGTAACGTAATACAAAACATTATATTTGAGATAAATAAAGAGACCGGCAATCTCCTACCCGGGGGCAAAGTTACCTACATTTAATTATGGGGTAATTATTACATCATTAGTTCATGACTGTTGATGTTCTGTTAAGGCTTTGCGTGTCATGAGACTTAGGGCAATATATTTATATACTGAACTGAACTTTTACTTCCCATTTAGCTTGTGTTCAAACTGATTATAATTTAAACACTATGGATTCACTCAACCTTTGTGTTGACTTTTTAGCATGTTTATCTTAGGTATTTAAAGGACCGATCTTGGCACGGAGTGACTGTGGACTTTCTTCTTATAAAAAGAGTGTCCACTATGTTATCATTCAAATGAATATTGTAACTTTTACAACCTATTCCTGAACTCCCTCCGGGACCTATCTTATGTACTCTGATTTAAATAATGAATGATAACAAATCTTATTTAAAACGTCTCTTTTTGAGTCGTTTTCTATTATCATGACTGTGAACCGTGAAGTAACACCCCAACTTATATTTCCGCTGCGAATATCGAAAACGGGGGTGTTACAGGTGCCATCAAAGACATGGTCATGGTACCTCCACAACTAGTTAAGCTCAGGCACGGATCTATCAAAGCATACACAATAACAAAATAGCATGGAAAGAGAATCAAGATAGTAACTCAATAAGCATGGCAAAACATAAGCATAACATAGCAGAGACATTTAAATAAATGTCAGAATGAATCAATAAGAATGACAATCATGCAATGAAAGTCATGAGTCAAATAAGGGTATCATATCAGGCATAGGATCTCAAAGGTTCATAATCAAAGGTTCGAAATCAAATGGTTCATAGCAAGGTTCATTTCAAAGGTTTCTATCAAATGTTCATTTAAAGAAATTTTTTAATAATGGTTTTCATAAAAATGATCTTTAAAAACGGTTTTCATAAAGGTAGTCTTTAAAAGTAGTTTTCATAAAAGTTAGCAAGATTTTATATAAAAAGGATAGCGCATCATGCTGATAACATCGTTTTAAAAATAGTTTTTCTCAAAACATTTCCATGATACAATTAAGAAAGGTTTTCACATCCAGTTATAATATCAAATGAACCTTCCAAGCATCAAGTGATTCGAATACTCATGTCATAGGGTAACGAATGAATTATGCCAAGTATCATATCACAAGGGTCATAATGAACGAATGTCAAATAGATCATCATAACAACGAAATATATCAAACGAATGAATCAAAGTACAGGGGATCATAGCAATGGCTTAAGGGAATCTTATAACGAATCAAAGATCAAGATCAAGGAGTCATGAGGATGAAAACACCCTTACTGAAAAAGGGTAGAATATCTGTACCTTAGACCGCAAGTGAAAACACAACTAGAAACGAAAAGATCGGAAGTAAACTCCATCTTCAGCGAATCTACACGAATTTATGATCGTCTGATTAATAACTTATTTTAAATCAGATTACTTATTTTAGTCGGCTCTTCCATTTTAAGTAATCTTCTATTTTAGGCAGGTTTCCCGAATTAGTGAGTTTCCATAATTAGTAGGTTTCCATATTTAGAAACATTAGTCATAAATATTCAAGTTTATCCCTTAATCAATTTGAGGTAGCAATGTGACTATATTAATAGTTTAAGGTTAATAATGTAGCTTTCATAAGTGTTAGGGTTGATTACGCAAATACAACAAGTTTAGGGATTATAGCGTCATTATGGTAAGATTAGGGTATGAAATGTAAATATTATAAAGTTACATGGTTTCACAAATTAAACCCTTTAGTTTAGAAAATGACAATTTAATTATTACACAAGTAATCATTTTAAAAACCTTTTTGAACCTTTAACAGTTTATATATATGAACTGGTCACGTTTTGACGATTTTATGAATCACATTAGAACTCAGAAATAAAATCCACAAAAATTCACACAGGTACTTCGATGTCTTTAGAACTCACACTAATTTTCCCAGAATTTATTAGTTCGTATAACTATAGTCTAAAAATCCCTTAGTCCAACTCATCCAGATTCATGATCAGATTTTACATACGAAAAGTTTGTATTTCTTTACGCCATCAAAATAATTCAGAAAAATCTACAAAAATTCCAGTAATTAATAAACATATGAAATATTAATCCCACCAATTTTATCCTCTAATTCGACATGGTTTGAAAATTAAAAATCGCAAACACAGACTAATTTTCCAGACATCTGAATTCAGTTTTGACACATGAACTTGTAAAATCAAAAAGTATATCTTCCCGACCTCTAAAAATTACAAGGCTTATATTCTTAGAAAACTCTTTTCTTAAACTTAGTTTTAGACCCAAGAATCACTCAAAAACACATTACCATCATCAAGATCCACCCAATTCAATTTGACCTAATTTTCTGTCAGCAACTAGGGTTTATAATTTTGACCATAACAACACATAATTACACATCCAAACACATCCAAGACTCTCAACATTCATACCACACGAATTTTAACATTATTCTAACATGTTCTAAAAATTCCATATCTAATTACCCACGAATTCCCATTAAAATCTAATTACAAATTCATTATTTTATGATGATGATCTATGATTTTATGTACATATTCATTTGGCCGATTCACATAGCTCCTTATGTGACAATTTTACACGTTAATTTAAAGATCAAAATGGAGGAAAAATAAAATAAGATGAATCGTGTTACCCTTGAAGATCAATTTGACAAAACAAAGATCTAGGAGCCAATAACACCACACGATCCTACCACCTTCGACTAGAACAACCTACGATCACCCTTCTCACGATCACACCCACGTATGAACACCTAGTAGAAGCCACCACGAACCTTCCTTGCTTGCTTTTTGGATCGAATGGAGGAACAAAAGGGGGCGGCAGATTTTTGTTGCTAGGGTTAGTTTTTTTTTTTTTTTTTTTTTTTTTTTTTTTTTTTTTTTTTTTTTTTTTTTGTTGTGCCGTGAAAATGAGGAGGGGGAAACACCGGTCCATTTTTTTTTTTACTTCTCTAGTGGGCTTCGGGTTGGGCCAAAAGGGCTGAGTGGGTTTGTGGGATTAAGTGTCCATGACCTTTGATTGTTTATTGTTTGCGTATCAAAAGAAAAACGGCCCAAAACAATTATTCGTGTAACGTAATTAATTCCTCGTATGATATTTTGAGATTCAAATACCTTCAAAATTTTAATTGTGAAGTTTAGTTTTTAATTATTTGGATTTACGGTTTATTCGTTTAGTTACTTTCGGTTTTATAATTAATCGCCTCCATAACTTAGGAAAATTTCAAATTAGACGTAAAATTAGGTATTTAGAATTTAGGGTTTTACAACTCCCCTAGAGAACGATCAATCCCCCGGATTTACCTATACTACACTACAACGGTCAGGTACACTGCCTGGAGGATTGCAAAACTTCTTGAGATCCCTTGAGAAGTAAAACTCCTTGTGAGGTTGCAAATCTCGCATCATATGTATAGGGGATATCCAAAGAAACTAACCGAAGTTTCAGACACACACGAATGTAATTTATTACTACCTGCTTAGATTCATCAAGATACGTCAATATATCAAATAAATCTTTTCAACCACTAGCTATAAGCAAATAAATCGACAAATTATAATCTAAGGTAATTAGGCGAATTAGCAGTAATCGCAAAAGAAGCATTCTAAAGAAACTCTCATACATACAGTTTAATCGAGGGACAAGTAATGAGTCCTAAATTGCATTCCATTGTATCATGACTAAACACACTGTAGTAGTGTACTGTCAACATGGATGAACGACTTTCTAAATCTCCTAACTGATTATACTTACGAGTTTGAAACTTGAGTGCAATCAAATAATACAACATTTAGATACCACCTACCGAATATACTATTTGTCATTGCTGCAGCAGCAGCTATTAGTCCATCATAGCAGTTCCTAAGATCTCGCATATCCTGTAACAAAAAAATCAATCAAAATGTCAAACACTAAACCTTCTTTCAGTACCACGATCCGGTGTCCGTAAACCAACAAAACACGCTATCATAACTCGTAAACTAGCTACTATATAAATAATCATCTTCATACTTTAGTCATTAAATTATAACGAAATCAAGGAACAAGTAATGGGTCCTCAAACACATTCCACAGCTTAACGTCAACATAACCAACAGTCTTTCTATAATCTCCTAACTGACTTTTACTTGTGCCAACGAAACATAGCATTTGATAACGCAGGAAACAAAAACACCTACGAAACGAAAAAACGCGCAATCATGAGCTGTAAAATCACAGCTCCACTAGATACAAATTGCCTTAATAATCTAATCATTAAATCATCATTCCACAGCAATTCGAAACCCTAACTGACTATCAACTAATATACGCAATGAATTCGGGTGGGAATAACTAACAAAGCCATACCTTAGAAGCCTGAAGAAGCTCATTTAAGTGATTAGAACCCTGATTATTAGTATTACTATTATTATGATCCTTCTTATGCATAGTTAATTTACGCCCAAATTTCTCGAGTGAAGACTTCATTTTCTATAACAAACAAACAAACAAACCCTAGGGTGATTTATATAATTATAATTAGGGTGATTTAATTAGCTAGTTAATCGGGGAAAATGGAAATGCAATTGGTGTGTGTTGTTGGAGTTTTGGATAAATATTAATATTCGTATGACTAGAATCGAACTCGAGACCTCGGGATTGCATACTTTACGAATGAGTATCAAGAAGTAAATAATTAATGTATATTAAATGTTATGTATATATATTTATTATTTGAACACAAGAAAAGGACTAATGATCGTTAGTTGTTAACGGTATGGACTAATTATCATTAAACGCAAAAAAAAAGGACTAGATTGTAAATTGGATGACAAGAAGGTTCCGGAATACCCTCTTGGAGAGGTATGGCCGGCCAACCCAACCCAAGGGGCATCCCTTGCCCTAACTTGTCCACCAAGATTACAATTAGTATATAAACACATCAAGGGTTCAAGGTTTTGGCTAATCTCTTGCACACACTAAACCCTAAAGTGTTTTTCTTTTCTTCTTTGTTCCATAAACGATCGTACACCCTTTTAGGGTTGTGGGATCGAATTTTGTTCATCAAAATTCTTTACTTGTGTTTTTTTACTAGCATAAACTTGATATGGTTTAGTTCGTGTGTACAAGAACGAGGTAATTACTCACTATAGTAATTATCAAGGGATCGATTAACAAAACGGTAAGGGGTTAATCATTGATCCATATAAACCCTTATTAGGGTTCTTCATATTGTTCATGATTTATTGAAGTGCAAAAGGTACGTTCCTATTTAATTTATGTTAATCTATTATGTGTTATAATCGTTCCTACGCTTCCGCATATGTGAATACATGTTTTGTTAATTTATATGGTTCTCATATTCTAGCAGTGGTATCACGAGCTTGCTATAACATGTAATTGATTACATAAAACACATAAAAATCGGATCTTTAATGTTTTAGATACATGTTAAGATTGTTTTGAGATCTAGGGCTTGTTAAATTTTGAAACCCTTAATTTTGGGGGGGTCGATCACTCCTTTATCCAAATTAGGGTTTGTGGATTCAATATTAAGTGGATTAGTAACCCTAGGTTGTTAACAAGATTTATGTGTTAATTGAACGTATCTTGTGACCTAATTGATAATTGTTTGAGATAGACATGTTCCATGGATCTAGGTTTTAAAAAAAAAAAAAAAAAAACGAAACCCTAACCCTATATTTGGGGGGTACGATTTCCATAAACCCTAATTAGGGTTTGTGGTTTAATTTTTTAATTAATTGGATTAGAAACCTTAGGTTTGCAACGTGTTTATGTGAACTATGTGGTAATTGTTATGCATGAATCCATGACGAAACATGCATGTTAGTCATGGATTGGATTAATTGTTTAATTGTTAGAACTTGTTTTACACATGTAATAATTAGATAATTCTAAAAATTGGGGAAGACTCCAATTATATATTAAAATCAATTAATGTGGAATTTGGTATATGTTTACTATGACTTACGCAATTGACTTTGTCAATGCATGTGGCTCACCTGTGCAAGGTGAAAGTCTTAGTTAAACCATATGCATTCTTGACATCTAGATATTGATTTTATTTAGGATTGTTTAAAAGGTTGCATGTGGCTAGATGTTTCACTAACAATTAATTGTTTTTCTTATTAGTTAATTGTTGTTTTCTTTTAAATTACTTGTTTATTGTTTTTTTTATATGTGATATGTTAAAGTAAACAATAAAAGGGTAATTTTCAATGAAAATTAAATTGGACTAATAACGGTGAAACATAAAGTAATAAAGTAAGGATCTTGCAGAGTCTTATGTGCCGCTAGTGGTCCGATTCGCACGGTAATCAGCTCCCAGGCGAGACTAACAAGATCTAAACTTTGTCACTTAATTTTTAAGATTATGATCATAAACTTTTGCTTGATTGATGTTTTTGTACAATAGTGTGTGAAAGGCGGACCAAAGTTGACAAACTGTGTGGTGGGTTTATCTGGAGAGGGGTTTTTTAAGAGATTCGCTCCTACCGGCTCTCCGGGCCCGCTTGTGCGTCAACTGCGACTTACCTATATCACTATTTACGTACACTATCATCTTAAGGGTGATTTACCTCAATTCCACGCGCCACTTTTGTGGCAAATATCCGAATAACATGTAAGAGTAGGATATGTGGACGATAATTGTTGGTACTTCTTTAATTGGTGAACCCAATACCTCAAGTACATAGTTTTGGTTTACTCTTAACTAATTGGTAAATAAAATTGTTTTGAAAATTTATGCTATAAAGATGAGTGCATGCATCTTTATACATGTTTTGATTACACATCAAACTAAATACCCTATAATTTAAGTTACATGCCATCTAACTATAAGGAACACTTGAAGTTAATTTTGGGTATGCGTGAGACCTGGACCAAAATTAATGACAAGGTAAATTTCCGAGTGTGCGTGAGACCACACATGGATGAATTTACAGTTTCTAAGTTAGACAACTTAATTAAGCTGATGCGTGAGACCTAGAGCTTAAGGCATGAGATGGGATGAAACATGCTTACATTGCAAATTGATGAATCAATTTGATGTAAATCCCATAATGATCTAGGAATTGGAAAATTGTTTGCCAATTATTGTTCGACAGATTACCTAGTTGAATACTATCATTACTAGCAGATCAACTGATGTAATGGTACTATGTCAATTAGGATCCTAGCTTTAAGAAAATACTATGGTTAATATGAATATTTACCAATGGGTATTTTATTTTCTTAAAGAGTAATTATCGAAAATACTAAAATTGAATTTTGTAAATTCTTTTAAATGTATTGATGCAACGTTAAACCGTAAACAAGGGTTGTACTTTATTAGTAAATTGATCTACACCCATAGGGGTCTTGGCTAGAGTCAATTTCATTAAAAGAATAAACCTAGTCTCCTTTCATGTGAGAAGCGTGAGACTAAATCCTATTCTTTTTCATGAATGAGAAATGTATGATAAAAAAAAAATTAGATTGTCTAAATTCTAAATACATAACTCATAGCAAATTTTAATCGTTAAGATTATTGCAAATTTTACGAGTTATTAAGTTAGAAGCTAGACAAGTTACCGCATAATGGTAAAAGACAAGCTAGTATATCTAGTTGTTTTGTTTTGACCATTTGAAGGTACTACATACAATTGTTGGAATTGTAGACCTATTAAGGAAGAAATTGCATGCCAATTTTTCAAGTTAATAGTTTGGAATGTGATGAATCACATTTAGTCTATATGTGGATAGTCCGTCATATATGTAGTAGAATACATTTTTTTAGTACCTGATTAATTGTTACGAATGGGTTTTCTCAAAGATGTAGGAAAGTGAATAGCAACACCATTATTCTTTCACTGGTTATTGAAACAATTACAATGTTGTCAAATCCAGTGGGAGTATTGTGTTCTTATTACTGAATAAGGGATTATTGTAATGTTCTCTAATTCAGTGGGAGTTACAAGACTTATTGTCTTGAAAGTGACTCGGGTTATCTTTTAAATGTCTCAAGATAATTGCTTTCCTAATATAGATATTAATATTTTCAAGGATAGTCATGTGCGTTTCCTTGATTAATTAAGTAACTCTATATCTACTAAGTTATGCTAATGACACAATCATATTGATCACATTAACAAACACGTATAGTGTTGTTTATATGGTACATGATGTTGTTCCATGCACAAGTGGGAGAAATCTTTATTGTGTGCAAGGTATAACATATAGCAATATGATTTAGTAGATTCTCTTAACTGCAAGGTAAGAGATTCTAGTTCTTGTATGATTGAACATATCTATTCTAAGAAACACTTAGAGTTAATTTTGGGTATGCGTGAGACCTGGACCAAAGTTAATGACAAGGTAAATTTCCAAGTGTGAGTGAGACCACACATGGAAAATTTATAGTTTCTAAATTAGATACTTATTAGAACATGTGTCAATGTGATAACAAGACTACTTCAACTTTAACATTTGTGTATTATTGGAATAACATAAATGCATGAAGTAATATAATACTACTACGATAATTATGTATTTTGGAATGACATAAATAAATGAAGTAAAGAAAATTAACTTGAAATTAATATTGAAACCATATTGTGGTGTTCGAGAATACTTTAGTTATACATGTTTATATCTTCTTATAAACATGAAGTCTTACAAGACTTATTATAATAAAGTAAGACGTTAACTTGTTGTGTCTTATTTATTAAGACATTTACAAGAAGTCATTGAGATTGATCAATGACTTATAACGTATAGTGGAATTATAACAGTTTATGTTTTCTTGTTGAGGCATGGACATGAAGTGACTTTATTAATAAGTACTTGTGTTATAAAGCATGCAAGGGGTTTGGAAATTCTATTTCACCAATAAGTTGATTTAGTTGGTAAATAGATATGCCAAAAGAAATATGGTTATCTTTCAGATTGTTAGAATATCTAACAATATTAGTCCTAATGAATACTACAAGTTTGTGGTGTGGAGAATCAAACTCTATTGGTATTGTTTGATTAAAGATAACTATGACTTCTTTTCTTCCGGAAATTATCAAGGTTAAAGAATTGAGTATGGATTAAATATACTCAATTAAATTCCTAGAAGATTAATAAGACATTATGAAATGTGATGAATCACATTAAGTCTTGAAATAAAGTTCTGAATTTGTTAAAGCTACTTATGTGTAGGTTATTAACAAAAGAATGTCAGGAACTGTCAATGTGTATTTGTAATGTCCTAAAAGAGAAAATTGGATTGCTGCTCTAATTGCTAAGTATTTATAGATGATCTATCTATTACTAAAAGCAAGTGGGAGTTTATTACAAAATACATAATCTTCTAAAAACACGCTAGTCAAAATCATGATGAGGCTTAACATGTAAATGATAAACCTCAAGATGATGGAATTCTCATTCATAGATCCACTTGGATATCTCAGATGTTTAGTATGCTGAGGATTATATGATGAAGTATTACCAAATAATGAATTGGGTAAAATCACTCATACTATGAATGTTATAGATGCTGTTCATAAAGATAATCAAATTTTGAAAATTTGGTTTATCTTAATTCTTAATAGTTAGAGATGAGTTTATTCAAAGATTATGTAACCTTAATGGTTTAAATCTTTGTATAAAAATCATATGGACAAAATTGTATACATATTTTAATGCATGGCTTATGACAAGATTATTAATCATACTTAAGCAATTAACTATGATTGAATACTCTTTCATAAGTACATTAAAGTTACAAAGATGGTAATTGTCATACTTGTTTTCATAAGTATGAAATTGACAATATCAAACTCTTTCTTTAATGATTACTTGAGCGAGGAAGATAAGTAATCAAAAAGAGTTTATGAATTCAAATAAATCTTTGGAAGTATACAAAGTGCAATAATCCATGAATGGATAAATGCATGCATCTAGGAGATTACTCTTATGTTTAATTATTAAATCCATGTTTTGATTTATAATTGAAATAAGATAATTTCTAAGTATTTCTGAAAGCTAGTGGGAGTATTATGTTTGATTTACTAAATCATATATGTTGAAGTAACATTCCATATAAGTAAAATGTTAAGTCTTAGTTTGGAATAAAACTTTACTTATAAGATTTAGAAAATAAAACATACAACCTTGGAACAAAAGTTTATTATTTAATAAACATGTGCGGTAAATAAATCTAATAATATGATATATAATTTTGAAATACTAAATGAATATATATATTTGTAAAGATAGAACATGAATAAAAATCTAAGTCTGACTGAAGGATTTTCATGTACATCATATTATTGTTGTATCATGCTTAAATGCTAAATGATTTGACAATATTTGATATCCAATAAAAGGTTATTAGATAACTTGTGTAATGAATATTCTGATGGAATATGTTTGGACTTAGAATACACTATCCTCGACCTGGAATTGCTCCTAAATTCTAAGTATAAACAATATGGCAAAATTGTTGCGTAATTGTTATAGCCAACAAATCTTGAAAGATTGGAAGGCATCGAATTACACAATGGATATTAAGTTTACGGAATAGTTAAAAAGCATATTGTAGTTTTATACAATGATGCTAGTTTAATAGAGTTGACACTCAATACTAGTCATGGTAGGATTTTATCCTTGATAATGGCCATGTGAACTAGTTATGCTTATCTAATAGCATAAGTTGCATTATACATTAAAGAATTAGAATACTTTAAACTTTAAAATTGTTTGAAAGTTTGATTGTTATAAATTGGTGATTGAGGATGTTACACCATTTATGAAAAATTATGTGGCAACATCAAAGATAATTGAATGCACACATACAAGAATTTCAATAATTGAATTCTTGAAATAAGTATTCTTAAAATTTCTATAGATCAACGTTAGTTGATTTATGCCTTGTCAGCAAGTATGATTGACATGACTTAAGGCATAATTCATTAACAAGTATTATCATGCATTGATCTATTTAGTATTTGGATAAAGGACATTAAGCAATTATTATTTATAATGAATTAAAGTACTTAGTACGTTTGTTTTCATTAATAATAAATTGTGTCATATATTTGCATGTTTAAATCCATGAATAACTTATGTTATTCTAAATTGTCCGTTGTCAATTAATGATATGGGAATATCATTAAACTAAGACAAATCTGAGTATTGGTTAGAATATACTTGAAAGTATATTGATGAGTAGACATACCAATTTCACATGATGTTCAATGAATTGAATATAGGACTTATACCAACTACATGAGTTTACTTTATGGATCTTGTCATTAAGTAAATTATGAAAATAGTTATCCTCAGACTTGAGATACCAGATAAGTGTCATGGATGTAGTGCATTTCTGTGAAGCAATCTACCGCTAAACAGTAAATGGTAGCTATAAGGGTTGTTTTCAGAAGTGTTGCAAAGTCCATGGGTTAGTCTTGTAGTCAAGAAAGAATTTGTTCCTTCAAATTCGTTTTGAAGTTTAATACTGCTGGGCCCCTCGTAGGGTTGACAAGGTGTTTGCGTGCGCACGCCCAAAGTCTATCTGGAATACGTTCAGATGTTTTGGTAATCTTGCTCAATCATAAACAACGAGAAACAGAATTGTTAATTAAAGAATGACTGAGATCCATATCTTTATTAACGTGGTATTAGTAACAAAAGGATAATAATAGTGATGAATCATTAAAGGTTTTTTCCAGGAAACCTAGCTCGAGTTGGTGTAGGGGCATTGGCGTGTTGCTAGACGCTAACCAATGTCATTACGCTATTAATAGATATCCAAGTGGGAGCTGTTGGAGTTTTGGATAAATATTAATATTCGTATGACTAGAATCGAACTCGAGACATCGGGATTGCACACTTTACGAATGAGTATCAAGAAGTAAATAATTAATGTATATTAAATGTTATGTATATATATTTATTATTTGAACACAAGAAAAGGACTAATGATCGTTAGTTGTTAACGGTATGGACTAATTATCATTAAACGCAAAGAAAAGGACTAGATTGTAAATTGGATGACAAGAAGGTTCCGGAATACCCTTTTGGAGAGGTATGGCCGGCCAACCCAACCCAAGGGGCATCCCTTGCCCTAACTTGTCTACCAAGATTACAATTAGTATATAAACACATCAATGGTTTAAGGTTTTGGCTAATCTCTTGCACACACTAAACCCTAAAGTGTTTTTCTTTTCTTCTTTGTTCCATAAACGATCGTACACCCTTTTAGGGTTGTGGGATCGAATTTTGTTCATCAAAATTCTTTACTTGTGTTTTTTTACTAGCATAAACTTGATATGGTTTAGTTCGTGTGTACAAGAACGAGGTAATTACTCACTATAGTAATTATCAAGGGATCAATTAACAAAACGGTAAGGGGTTAATCATTGATCCATATAAACCCTTATTAGGGTTCTTCATATTGTTCATGATTTATTGAAGTGCAAAAGGTACGTTCCTATTTAATTTATGTTAATCTATTATGTGTTATAATCGTTCCTACGCTTCCGCATATGTGAATACATGTTTTGTTAATTTATATGGTTCTCATATTCTAGCATGTGTCAGTGTCAATAAATTCGGACGTCAGTGTCAATAATTAATCGGGGAGAAGACGATGGTTGGTTGTGTGAAGTGCGAGGGAGAAGATGATGGTTGGTTGGTCGGAATGTAAGTAGCGGTAAATGAGAACAATGAATATTGTGTGGCATTGGATTCCTAACCATGAACCAAAAAACAGTCAAACAAGTTGCTCTAATATCAATGGGTTACAATATGACGTATCAATGATATTAATTGTGCAGCAGTTGATATAACTGTAAATGGATGAAAATTTCATGTGCATCTATGCTCCAAATATTGACAGTAAAACTTCTTTTTCCTCATTGTAAAGTTCCTAATGCTATAGTAAAAGTTCATTAAATGTGTGGTGGTGGTGGTGATGGTTGTGCGGTGGTAGAGGGTGGTGGTGATTGGAAGTTAAACTGCAAAAAATGTCCCTGTCACATAGCCAAAAAAAAAAGTCTTTGTAATAGGTGAGGGTAAAATAGTCATTTCACACGGACAAAACTATCGAGCGTTAGTCCAAAAACTAAATTTGTAACTACAGTAACGCAACAATGACACAACTTGCAGAAAATTGAAACGTTAGGGACAATATTTGCACTTTTTTTTCGAGGACATCTTTCGCAATTTTTGCAAAGTTTAGAGACATTTTTTTGCAGTTTTCTTTAGAATTCTTTCACACAAGCTTTTTTGTTACGAAAATAATCACGTACTTCACAAAATTTTAACAAATTTGTTCTTGTCTCGAGTAACCATACCTTGCAATTTTTAAATCGCTCGTGAGCATCCTACACCTCGTGAAGGTATTTTACTCTCTCATCTTTCTTATAATAGACATAATATTCTTTACTATGTTTCGGCGATTTATAGTTTCTTTACGAAAAGACGTCCCAATTCATTTAAATAAATAGGTTATAAATCATGTTACTTATGCATTTTCGATATAATATTTATACTCTTACTACTCATTCAATCTTTCTTACTTCATTCATTGACCAAAAAGATCAATTAGCTTTCCACTTTTACATTTCTCATTTCTAGCTTTGGATCAATTTTACTATAACATTTCCCCGAGAGGATTAATACACATGCCAAAGAGTAGACAATCTTTGCCGTTGGAGGCAATTTACTCATCTGTAATGATTTCTATAACAGTTACTTACTCGGGGCTATAACCATAACATATCTTATAAGATTCACTGTAACGCATCTCATAGGATTTACTATAACTCATCCTTCCGGAGGATTATATGTAACAATTTCTGTAACGCTTCCCGAGTCATCTGTAACAACATGTTAGATCCAAGCTATTATCACATTAACATTTTTACTCATTACTTATGTACTTTTATCATAAGTATTTATTACTATTTTCAATTCTCATTGCGTTAATCAATTTAAACACACACTTTTACGTACATTATAATTTTAGACAAAATCTATATGATGCTTGTCCATTTTACAATCAAACATTTCTATGTGTTGTACAATGCACTTTTACTTTTACCCGTCAACCTCTAGTTGACTATATTCTTCACTTTTACTATCACATATTTAATCTACTCAGCATATAAACCTTATATCGGTTTATTTTATAACACACTCAATAATCTCATTCTAATCATCAAACACATTTCCAATATACCAACATGATTCTATTCACGTTTTACAATTTATTTAGCGCATTTATATCCCTTAAAATTTTTGTTACTATAAAAAAACAACAATATATAAAACCCAAAAAAGAATAAAATACAAATAAAAAGACATCTCACCTCATTTAATCAAGCAAATTGACCAAGAGTTTAAAGCACAAAATGACCAAGAGTTTAAAGCACAAAAGGTGCTGTTTGGTTCAAGATTTTGACCGGTTTGAAATGAAAGCAATATCAAATCCTTTGTTTGGTACTCTTTTATACCCTCTGACACATGGTATTCGAATCAAAAATTCATTCCACTCGTCCCTGGTGTCTTTTGTCTGACACAAATATGGAATCGCACACTCTTTTATTTTTTTGTCTTTTTCTTGTATTTATTTTTAAATAATATATTTTAATCTAATTTATTATAAAACAAATACATTTTTAATATAATTTAATATTTTTCTCTCTCCTAATTACTCATTTATTTTCTCTTTTTTCATTTAATTCAAAATCTATACTTTTTCTCAAACCTTTACCCAATCTTTCAAACCATTCCCAAATCCGAATCCAATTCCAATCCTACTTACGAACCAAACGCAAGCACAAAAGACTGACCTTTCTTAATTTAGCTTCTATTTTTTTAAAGATTTTCAATAAAAGAAGTTTTTAATCTACTTCTAGTTATCTCGCATTTCCCAAAATAAGTTTCTGAATACCACCACATTCAATTTGGCGCCCATTCGAAACCCAAACCAAAAACCAGTCAAACACCACTGTTACTAATCTTCACCACCGGCAATGGAAGAACCCAACAACCACCACATCACCCACCTAGTCCAACAACTCATCCACCACCTACAAAACCCCTCATCCCCAAACCCTAACCCTAAACCTAACCCTAAAGATGTCAAATACGCAATTCGCATTCTATCAAGCCGAATGACACCCTCAAACATCTCCGAACAATCATCAATATCCAATTCCATCAAAACCCATTTAGCCAAACAAGCTAAATTATCCGATGCCTTAGCTTTCGCAGACCTTTACGCCAAATTCGCTTCCGAAACGGGCCCTGGCAGCGTTAAAAACAAACACTCTCTACTTTACCTGCTTAAACTCGTATCCGAAAACCGTACCGCCAATGCCACTTTTGGTACTAATGCTAGTAATGGGAAGATGGTATTGGGTGGATTGAGAAATGGTGGTGTGTTGCTTGTGTCGAGAGAGGGGGATGGGAAGCGGGAGAAGGCGTACGGGGAGTTGGTTAATGAGGAGAGTGATGTTACGGAAGAGTGTTTGGTGAGTGATGTGTTGTGTGTTTGTGAAGGGAGTGACGGGAAGTATGTGAAATTTGATGATAGTGTTGACGGGTATGTTGTTGTGGATAGTGTTAAGGTTGCGAGAGGTGTTAGGGTTATGGTTCGGAAGTTGTGTGAGTTGGGGTGGTTGTTTCGGAAAGTAAATGAGTATGTATTGGAAAATAGTGAAAAATTTGCGGTTGCTAAAGCGTTTTGTCTTGGGATGCAAGATGAGCTTTTGAAGTATTGTAAGTTGATGAGAGTGCTGAGGTCGCAGATGAAATGTCTTACGTTAAGGAGACTCGGGGTATGGTTTGTTGAGCCGATGGTGAAAATGAGGCGAATGGCGGTTCTAGTGGATGTTTGTAAGGATTTAAAGGGTGGGGAAATGGCGGGCGCGATTCATATGTATGCTCAACATGGTGATCCTCTTTTACGTGATTTTATGAAACGGTTACTTCATAAGGTGTCGTCCCCTCTTTTTGAGATGGTGAGGAGTTGGGTCTTGGAAGGGGAGCTTCGTGATTTACACTCTGAATTCTTTGTTTCAGAACAATCTGTTAAAGCGGAGTGTATGTGGACGGAAGGCTATCAGATTAATTATGTTATGTTACCATCTTTTATATCTAAATCTCTTGCTAATAAAATACTAAAGAACAGGGAAGTCGATTAATTTTCTTAGAGTTTGTTGTGAGGATGATAGTTGGGCTAGTTTAGCAACGGAAGCTGCAGCTTCTGTTGGAACGACTCCTAATAGAGTTGGTCTTGGATACGGTGAAACTAATGTTCTTGAATCTTTAGTTACCGAAGCTTCAAAGAGAATAGATAAACATTTAATGCATGCTATTTTTACAAACTATAAGTTTAAGGAACATTGCGTAGCTATTAAGCGATTTCTACTATTAAGGCAAGGCGATTTTGTCCATTATTTGATGGAAATTGTTGAGCCAGTGCTATCGGAGCCTGCTAAAACTATTAGCAAAATTCATCTATCAGGATTATTAGAAAAGGCCATCCTGTCATCTAGTGCACAACATAATGATAGTGACAGTTTACATAGACTAAAGGTTAAGATGATGCCACATAAGGCTGGAGATACGGGGTGGGATGTGTTCTCGTTGGATTATCATGCAGGAGTCCCGTTAAATACTGTATTTTCGGAACCTGTGATGGGTAATTACTTCAGAATTTTTAACTTTTTATGGAGATTAAGAAGGGTAGAACATGCGGTTCTTGGTGTTTGGAAGACCATGAAACCGAATGTAATCACTTCTCATTTTTATAATAGGTTGCCAAAGGCTGTGAGGTTACAGATAGTTTTGACATCGAGAAGATGCCAAGTTCTTTGGGATGAAATGAACCATTTTATTATCAACCTGCAATCTTATATAATGCTTGAAGTCTTGGAGGTGACGTGGTCTAAGTTTAATAATGAAATGGAAGCAGCTAAGGATCTTGATGATCTTATTGCTGCTCATGATAATTATCTTACCTCGATTGTTGAGAAGTCACTTCTTGCAGAAAGTTCTGAAGGTCTTTATAAGACTCTGTTGGTGCTGTTTGATGTCATATTGCGGTTTACTAATGTTGCTACTCGGCTTTTTGAAGGCATTTATGAATTTCGAACAAGGTACCCATGTTTGTTTACCATCATTTTTAATTGATTATGAGCTCTGTGAGTCTAGAGGTGGCAATTTTAACCCATTTATATGGAAATGGGTCAATTCAGGTTATATTTGTTTTTTACAACGGGTCAAATATAAAATAAGTTGCTGATATTGAAATGGGATGAACAGGGTAAATGGATCAAAGGTGTCTGACGTGCGTTTACATGTTTCCACCATTCTAAAACATTTTCTTAAGAAAAATATTAGTAGTATTTTAAGCATTTTTTTGTTAACCTTATATAAGACATCAGTTATTTACTAAGTTTGAAGAAGTTTGAAGAAAATAGACAAAAAGGTGTTGGCAGGGCGGCGGAAACTGACCTGGCCATTTTTGGACCTGTACATAAAAATATAAAATATATACCATTTTGACCTGAACCGTATTACTTAGCCTATATGTTTTGTCACATGTAGCCATAATTTATCTCAATTAGAATCTGGATAAGGTATATATACGTTTTCTGATTGTTAATGACATGCAGAAGTACTAAAAAGCAGACAACGGATGCCAAGAGTTCTAAAAGCAAAGCTTCAGAAACAGACCCATGGCTTAATGAAGGAAGAAAAGCTATAACACAACATGCTGGTGAATTTCTTAATAATATGGGTCAAGATTTAGATGCTCTTTCAAAAGAATACGCGTCTATATCTAAGGGGTTCATTTTGCAACTGCCTAATCAGCAACACATCGACTTTAAATTCCTCATGTTTCGGCTAGACTATAGTCAGTTTTATTGCTTGGCAGCTTAAATTACTGGCGGAGTCAAAGTTTAGGCGATCAGACTATATTTGATCATTTTGGAAATAAATTTCTAACAATTAAATGACCGACAAAGGGAACACACACTGGCCATCTGGTACATCATTTGCTTCTTAGGCATATTTCATCGTCCGTTTTTCTCGTAAATCACTATCAATGCTGCCTTTTTTTCTTTCTCAGATTGCTATTAGCTCAATGAGGGATATGTCTCTGCAAGTACAGCATCACATTTCAATTGAAGGTACATTTCTGTTATAGCATGAAAGTGATGATTAGATATTGAATAATTATATAGTCAACCGTAGTAAAGAAATAAAGGAACTGTAGTGAATAGTGTTTGGATGTACTTCTACTTTATAAAGTTGTGAGTATGATATGTTTTAGTGTTTGGTTTTGTTTACATAAGAAATTAATAATAGTATCTCACACAACCAGATTCAAAACGTTAGAAAATGATTGTTGTGACTTTAAGTTGCGATTAACCGAAAATTGCAGTAAGCAAATCATAACATCTCTAAATAGCTATGCATGTCTGATGTGTCTACTAACTGAAACTTAGACTTTATTTTTTTCAATAATTTTTAACAGATTCTGAGCTCTGTGCATTCTCTCGTCTGTTCAGCAGTAATTATCACTTAAATATTTTCATGACGTAATGGTGAAGCGTTGTTTCATTTATACAAAATTGAAATTTCTGATATTGTAAAGAAGTTTTACTGTTATAACTTCATTTTTGATGAGTAATTTTCTGTTCAGGTGATAGTGGCTGGGATAGAGCTTGGATTTGAAGGCAAAATATCAGTGAGTGGTTGGTTTGCAGTAACTGGATTCTTGGGTTATTCTGCACGTTTTCTACGAGGGTGTGTTTATACTTTATACTGTTGAAAATTATTTCATTATCCATCAAATTGTCTAATAAGCATTGACAGAGTAATCATCTAGCCCCTGATGTGATCATGTGAATTTTTTATCCCAGCCTTTGGGATGCTTTAGTACATTACCTTGCAAAAACATTATATGGCTTAAAACAAAATGATCAACTTTAAAAAAAATATCCAATACTTTGGGTGCGTTTAGTTGGAGGAAAACACCCTTGTTTTTCACAAAATGTTTTGTAAAAAACAAGGAAAACAAATATCACGTTCAAATTAGCGTTTTCCAACAAAATGTTTTCTAAAACACAAAATTTCTATTTCTAACTCTAATAAACAAAATCACAAAACATTTTTTTTTGTTTTCCCCATTTTCCTATTTACTATTTCTACTCTATTTCCCTTAAAACAACATAATCAGACACTCTAGCCATACCCTAACGGCAAACACCACCTCCCACAGCCCACATCAGCGTCACCACCCTCGCCGGCGTCGCTCCAGCCGTTTTTTACGTTTTCGTCTGATTCTTTACGTTTTCGTCTGATTATTTACGTTTTCGTCTGATTCTTTACGTTTTCGTCTGTTTTTTTACGTTTTCGTCTGAATTTTTACTTTTTCGTCCGATTCTTTACGTTTTCGTCTGATTCTTTATGTTTTCATCCGATTCATTAGGTTTTCGTCCGATTCTTTACGTTTTCATCCGATTCTTTACGTTTTCGTCCGATTCTTTACGTTTTCGTCCGACTTTTTACGTTTTTGTCAGATTCTTTACATTTTTGTCTGTTTTTTTTACGTTTTCGTCTTAATTTTTACATTTTCATCCGATTCTTTACATTTTCGTCTGATTCTTTACGTTTTCGTCCGATTCTTTACGTTTTCGTCTTTTTTTTACGTATTCGTCCGACTTTTTACGTTTTCATCCGATTCTTTACGTTTTCGTCCGATTCTTTACGTTTTCGTCCGATTCTTTATGTTTTCGTCTGTTTTTTACGTTTTTGTCCGATTCTTTACATTTTCGTCTGATTCTTTACTTTTTAATCTGTTTTTTTACGTTTTCATTCGACTTTTTAAGTTTTCGTCCGATTCTTTACGTTTTTGTCTGATTCTTTACGTTTTCGTCCGATTCTTTATGTTTTCATCTATTTTTTTACGTTTTCGTCCGATTCTTTACGTTTTCGTCCGACTTTTTACGTTTTCGTCCGATTCTTTACGTTTTCGTCTGTGTTTTTTATGTTTTCTTCTGAATTTTTATGTTTTCTTTTGAATTTTTACGTTTTCGTCTGATTTTTTACGTTTTCGTCCAATTCTTTACGTTTTCGTCCGATTCTTTACGTTTTCGTCTGATTCTTTACGTTTTCGTCCATTTTTTTATGTTTTCGTCCGATTCTTTACGTTTTCGTCCATTTTTTACATTTTCGTCTGTTGTTATACGTTTTCCGCCATTTTATTATGCTTTCATCCTTCTTTTATGTTTTTTACGTTTTCTTATGTTTTCGTCTTTTTTTACATTTTTTAGGTTACGTCTGACGAAAACGTAAAAAAGTGAACGAAAACGTAAAAAGTCAGTCGAAAACGTAAAAAAATAGACGAAAACGTAAAAAAATGGATGAAAACACTATAATTTAGAACACGTAAAAATACGTAAAAAAAATGGACGAAAACGTAAAAAAATTAAAAGAGAGGACGAAAACATAATAACGGGCGAAAACGTAAAAAACAGACGAAAACTTAAAAATATTGATGAAAACCTTAAAAAACAGACGAAAAAGTAAAAAAACGGACGAACTTGTAAAAAGACATACGAAAACATAAAAATTCAGACCAAAACGTAAAAAAAAGACGAAAACGTAAAAAAAACCTACGAAAACGTAAAAACGGACGAAAACGTAAAAAAAAGACGAAACATAAAAATTCGGACGAAAACATAAAGAATCGGATGAAAACGTAAAGAATCGGATGAAAACGTAAAAAATCAGACGAAAACGTAAAAAATCAAACGAAAACGTAAAAAAAACCTACGAAAACGTAAAAAGACGGTAGACGAAAAAAAAGACGGTAAAAAATGGACAAAAACGTAAAAACAAGAAAACGTAAAAAAAAAAGTGGACAAAAAGTAAAAACAAAGAAAAAGTAAAAAAAAGAAAAAAAAAAAAAGAAAAAAAAAAAAAAGAATTGGTTATTTTACGTTTTCGAATTATAGTCGCTTGAAGATTTTTTCATATTATTTGATGTTATATTTTACTTTTTTAATTCTTTATTTTCTCTTATTATATTTTTTTAGTTATTTTATAATTTAGTTGGTTAGTTTATAATATTTGTTTTTATGTTTTGAAGATGTTTTTTATAATATTACAAAAGTGAATAAAGAATTGAGATATAAAACAACAACACTTGAACATGTTTTCTAGTTTTACAAAATGAAAAACACAAACATATGTTTCTCAAACTAAATGCGTTTTCTAAATTTTCCATTGTTTTGTGAAAATAAAACTCCCCTCCTTTTTCTTACAAAACAAGAAATAGGAAATGAAAGAAAATGTTTTCCAACTAAACGCGACCTTATGTCTGGGATCTACAAATAAGTCAAAGGAATACTTGTCTATATTGGACTTCAGATCTCAATTACCTATACAGCAACCCATTGACTTAAGATTCCTCGTGTTCCAGCTAGACTTTACTTGTGACTGAGAATATGTGTAGGTTTCATGGTAAAGATTAGGGACAGTCGCTACAGTGTCATTCGGGCCGACCCGACCCGAACCCGACCCGAACCCGAGCCGACCGAGTCAATTCGGGTCAACCCGAATTGACCCGAATTTATATTCGGGTCAATCGGGTTGACCCGAATTGACCCGAGTTCTAAACAAGGTCGGGTTCGGGTATGTTTTTAGGAGCCTTGACCCGACCCGAACCCGACCCGAACCCGATTGACCCGAGAAAACTAACAAATTATAAGGCAAAAACTCGGGTTGACCCCAAACCCGAGTTGACCCGACCCGAATTGACCCGACCCGAGTTGACCCGAGACCCGAATTGACCCGACCCGAGTTGACCCGAGTTCAAATAGGGTCGGGTTCGGGTAATTTTTTAGGGGTGTTGACCCGAGTTGACCCGACCCGAGTTGACCCGAACCCGACCGGGTCAACCCGAATCACACCCCTAGAATATGTGTAGGTTTCATGGTAAAGATGTTGGGACAGTCGCTACAGTGTCTTGTGTTGTCCGGAGTTATGAGATGTTGGAGTACCATAAGTTGCTGAGAGTGCTTCGATCGCACTGTATATAACCTTTTTTTTATTCCTTTTATTTTCATTGTAAGTGATCTATTAGATACTCCCGTGTATAACTTGTACCATATGTTTTTATTTAAGTAGAAATTAGCTGCATTTTTAAAAAATAACATCTTATCATCTGTAAGAAATAGTTATCATATGTAAAAATAGATTTAGCCAGCAAAAAAACATGATTAAATGATCTAAATGAAAAGTAGCAAGAAGCTAGAATAACACCACTATATTGAAATTGATACAAAGATCACAATCATATTATCAAAGTCAACCCCTAGGTATGATCATAGCTCTAAGACTGTTCTTCATCACCACTGTGAACTCCAATTTCTCACTGAAATCCAACTTACTGTTTTCTGGCCACAACCTCCATTCGAATTCCTGAACCATCCGAGCAATCATCAAGCTAACATGCAACAATGCCATCCTGAGCCCAGGGCAAATCCTCCGGCCCGCTCCAAATGGAATCATTTTCACTCCAGTCCCGCCTGTTATATCTGCAGTTTCACCACCAGTAAGAAACCTATCTGGGTCAAATCTATCCGGGTTGGACCAGATTTTCGGATCTTCTATGATTCCAGGCAGATATATCTCCACGTGTGTTCCTGCTGGGATATCGTATCCGGATAGTTTTACAGGCTCAGTGACTGAATGTGTCAAGAGGATATAACTTGGAGGGTGTTTACGTAATAACTCCATCACGAACGCATTTAGATATGGCATTTTGTCGACATAAGTCTCATCAATTTTTTTGTCACCCACTACGGACTTTATCTCATTGTAAAGGCGCGATTGAATGGAAGGGCTTTGGATGAACATAGCAATGGCCCATTCAATTGCGGTTGCAGTGGTGTCTGTGCCACCATTGAGAAACTCTGAGCACAAGGTTACGATTTCTGGAGTTGTTGGTGGATCCTTCCGTCCCTCGATCTTTAAATCGAAGAGAGTATCTAGATACGAGAACTCAAACGTGGGTTTAGTTCCTGGATTGTTGATCTCAGCCCTCCTTTGTTCAATTAAAGGAGCTAACATCACGATCTGTTGCTGTCTTACTTTTACTGCCTGCGTACGTTGTTTCAAGAAGAATGGTCTCAACAATGGTAGAAAATCATCTAACCTCGGATGGATAGTCATCAGTACTTTTTTCATCATATCATCAATTTTCTCAATCTGTTTCTCATCCATATCAACCCCGAAACACATTGTTAACAGTATATGCAACATCACAAACCGCGCATTTTTCAACACCCAAACTGCGCTGCCATTGGCTGCAGCCTCCGTTTTCAGCCTATCAACCAGCTTGTCCATGGAAGTGGCTCTCACTTTTCTAAAAGCATGCAATCTACTAGTAGCAAGAGTGTTTTGGACCAAGTTCCGTCTTAACGACCTCCACACCGGGCCATACAAAGCGGCATTGATGCTGAACTTGTTGCAACTAAACAATACTCTTGTGGGATTTTCATCGGGTCGTGTAGCAAAAACCTGTCCCTTGTCAATCAATGCTTCGTGAACCAAATCGGCTTCGGATAAAATAACCATGGTTCGAGCACCCATTTTTAGAGTTATGATTGGTCCATATATAGGTATTAGTTCTTTGATGTATTGGAAGAATGGTTTGCCAGAACTGGCAAGCTGTAAGAGGTTACCGAAAATGGGCCAACATGGTGGTCCAGGTGGGAGATTAAGACCGTGTTTGGGGCGCGAGAGGGTGATGATGATGATGGATAAGATAGAGAGTGTGGTGAAGATGATGGTATACATCAACTCCATTGTTAATTGCTTGATGAATGAAGAAGTTGGTGTAGATTTAAGAAAGTTGAGAAGAGTGCATGAATAAACAAGTGTCAAATCTATTTAATTTTTTTAGTAGTGTTTAAATGTTCATATTACCTAGTTTTTAACGATATCTGACCATTCCATTTTCGTATCTCTTAGACAAATAAACAATAGCTTGTTTTCATAAGCAATTTCTTTACCAATAAATAAACATTGCTATTTAGTCATGCATGTTTGTGTTTGCATGTAGGGTGGAGACTTACTACACAACACAGCAATACTAATTCAAATTATTATAGAACTAGTTAATAACACTGGCCACACCAATAAACTAGAGAACTTCCTAATTACTGATGGAAGAGATTTTTAAAACACTTCCTCAACACAATTGTAGCTGGTCGAAAGGCAGGTTGACGGTGTACAACTTTCAAGGCTTTTGGACCGACCGAAAGTTTCATGAAGGAGGAATTGTTGCTAATTAGTCCCTAATTAATTAACATGTACAATACTAATTGATTTTAGGACTTAATGATCGTTAACGTCTCCACTACAAGAAAAAAGGCCTTTAGTGACCACACGATTATTGTCACTAATAGTAGATATTTGGTCACTAAGCTGATTTAGTGACCATACAAAGTGGTCACTCGTAGTCACTAAAAGTCTCACAAAAGGTAATAGTGACGACTTATGAATATGGTCACTAAATAGTTACCACAAAATTGTTGTCACTTTTATTTGTGACGACAGTGAAGTTAGTCACTAAATGTAATAGTCGTCACTAAATTTAGTCGCTAAATGTAAAAGTGGACCCACAATGTGGTCACTTGTTATCTACTACACTAGGAAAGTGGTCATTTTTTTTATGACCAAACAGTGGTCACTAATTGAAAAAATATTGCAAAAAAAAAAAAAAAATAAAAAAACTGCTTGTCATCACTAATACGGTTATTAATATTCAAAATTAATGACATCTACATAATCTATATTTCTCTATTCAAAACTAAATGTCAAGAAAATTAACAAGGAATCAACAATTACAAAAGCCGTTATGTTGGTGGTGGAACCGGAAAGGGGAATTGGAAGACCATGGATGACCCTTATGTTCTTCACAGTGGTGATGTAGCTTGAATTGTGGCCATTTTCAGCCGTGATGTTTCCGACTGAGGTGGCAGGGACTATGGCTCCTGAAGCTGCGGCTGCAAATACGTCAAACTGAAACACTTCAATGCACATGCCTGAAGTCAACATAGGTCCTGTGTAGCGAAAAACAATCATTTATTAAGTAACACAAGTGAGGGGAACTTTCATTTTAGATGCATGAGATAAAATAACAGATATAGTGTAACGAGCATATCTATAAAGAGGTAAACTATATATCTGCGCATCTTGAAACCAACTTGATTTACAGTCTGACTATGTGTTTAATAATATATCACCAAAATCTATCACTCTATTATCCTAATTTTTATCAATGAAAAGCTATTGCAGCCAGAAAGAGAGGTTAGCATGTAGTTACAGCTTATAAGGCGGTTTGCAGTACTAGAAAGAAGTCATAACAGGATATACACTTGGAGAAAGCATGGGCAGACCACCATATGGTTACAACTTACAAGCCCAAAAATGTGCTTGAATTTTAAAGAAACAGATTATTGTGTTAATTAGCTAATATAAACAGATTTTTCTCCTAAATTTAATATGTTAACAAAATACCACAAAGCATAAAGAGGAGATAGTACATACCACAGCCTCAGAATTATGCGGAAATTGAAAAGATAGACATTTCTCCTTGTCTGAAGTGCTCAACTGCAGATACAACACATCAACGTCAATGATAATGAAAAACCCTTCTTTACCGCATGTACTGTCAAACATGAACAAATTGTAGATTAAGAAACTGATCCAAGAATTTGGAAAAACTGAAACATCAATTATATGAAGCATGTCTTACATTCCGAAAATATATAGTCCTTTGTAAGATCAATCTCCTTTGGATTTGTGATATCAGCTGCAAAATCCATGATGTTAACCGCTAAAAGCAAAAGTCATATTCCTCTGAATAAAATCAAACTAGAATATGTTACATACCACAGCTCACTAGCAAAATAGCAAGAGATCCAGAGTTGACTTCAGCTGATATCACTACAACATTTACCAGTTTCCCCATCGACACTTCGGGTCTTTCCCAAGCGACATGTCGCTGGGGATTCGTTTCCCCAGTGTTTTGTCGCTGGGGAATGTTCGCTGGGGAAGCCTCGACAGGGATTGTATTCCCAGCGATAATCCCCGGCGACGATGTGGGTCCCACTCATTTTTCAGTCAAAGAAGTAGTGCCACGGTGGCATTTGTATCCCCAGCGACATGTCGCTGGGAAATATTCGGGGTTAAGCTAAAGTGATTAGCACGCCTAATTAAAGCTACAGTTAATTTCCCATTTTCCCCAGCGACTTGTCGCTGGGGAAACTATGTTTATACGTTGACAAGTCAACGAATAAGCATAGTATCCCCGGCGACATGTCGATAGGGAAACTGTGTTTTTTCGTTGACTTGTCAACGTTTAGTGGTAGTATCCCCGGCGACAAGTCGCTGGGGAAAACCTGCAAAATTTTTTTTAGTGCAGCCTGCACAGCAGGCAATTCCCAGATTTTCCCCGGAAAAAATCTACCAAATATCAAACCTGTATAGACTCACCACAACTTGTACCAAAACACAAATACAATATAACGGATCAACGCAATACAACTACATCACAACTTTTACCAAAACCGAAAGATAATAAAGCTAAATCGTCCAAAATCCGAATAAGTCTACAAAACGTTGCTTCCTAGTCATAAACATGGCTTACAAGTCAATATTCAACATGATAGATAGGGAAACAAGTGTTTAAATGTCGCCAAGATGAACCTAAAGTACCAATGTAGCATACTAATAATATATAACACAACTACCTCTCGTCGTCGTCATCCTCATCCTCGCCATCCTCATCATCGCCACTCTCCTCGTCATCACCACACCCGCCACTCCCGCTAGCACCACCCGACTCAAACTCCTTAAACATATCCGAGTATTTGTCGTCGCTTCTGAAAAGACTCATCATAAAGTCTATCTTTCTCTGCATGCTCTTGAACGACTTGTCGGGGGCGGGCATACTTGGCCTGGATGTGGCCCGTGATGACAATACCCGACCCACACCAGGAATGTGCCCACGAAGCTTACCCCCTCTTGCTAACGCATTGATCTCATCCTACGTGTACTCACCTGTAGCCTCAAGCCTTTTCATCTCCTCCTATGTAGTGACAAAAACACAAGATAGTAAATATATTAGTCGGGTTGCTACATTATTTCTCGATAATTCATTAAAGTGTGTTTTGAAACAAAACTTACATATATGCGGCGGTCCTCATCGTTAGGGAATACCCCGTCAACAGTATGTGTTCGCCAGAAGGTGTCAATGAGTGAAGGGCACTCCTTCGGGTCTGAGGCCTGCCTCTGTACATACACACGCATATAAGATGAAACTAATTAAAAACGACAAATCACAACACACCAAAGCGTATAATCAGATATATATGTATATATGCATGTAAAATAATTATAATGTTTATTACCATCTCATCTCGAAGGCGAGCCAGCGACCGGGATCCCTGTCGAGATATGACCAGGCTCTTTTTCCGGTTTAGCCGATTTTGAGCGGCTCGAGCAAGGTTCTTGGGATCATTCCAAAACTGAATGTACTTATCCTACTCAGCTGCTGTAATCTCCTCGGGACGTGCCCGCCTGATCGCCTCCACATTAGACGTTCAACGGATGAGTCGATATGTTATGGTTACACATTAGACGTTCAACGGTGAGTCGATATGTTAGGGTTACACATTAGACGTTCAACGGATGAGTCGATATGTTATGGTTACACATTAGGGTTACACATTAGACGTTCAACGGATGAGTCGATATGTTAGGGTTACACATTAGACGTTCAACGGATGAGTCGAAATCGCAACAAGGCTATAAACTCTTTTTGGATCAGTCCTACTTAGCCCTACTTAATTGCATGTTACCCCTGAATTTACAACACAAGAAACCAAATAAAAACCGCTACATGATATAAGAAAACAATAAGTGAAATAGAGATTGAACCTTGAGATAATTAATAGCTAATCCGTACACGTGATTTTTGTGGTTTTCAATTGCAAGAACCCAAAATGGGTTGTGAAATGGGCGGGGTTTTTAGATTTTGGGCGGGAGGGAATTAAGGTTTTGGAGGGAATTGTTTATCTAACACTTCCCTCTTACTCCTTGTCCTTATTATGGGGTATTGCTATGTAGGGATTTTTTTAGAGAAAATTATAAAAAGAAAATCGCTTGATTATTTAGGGTTACACATTAGACGTTCAACGGATGAGTCGATATGTTATGGGTACACATTAGACGTTCAACGGTTAGTCGATATGTTATGGTTACACATTAGACGTTCAACGGATTAGTCGATATGTTAGGGTTACACATTAGACGTTCAACGGATGAGTCGATATGTTAGGGTTGGACATTAGACGTTCAACGGATGAGTCGATATGTTAGGGTTACACATTAGACGTTCAACGGATGAGTCGATATGTTAGGGTTACACATTAGACGTTCAACGGATTAGTCGATATCTTATGGTTACACATTAGGGTTACACATTAGACGTTCAACGGATGAGTCGATATGTTAGGGTTACACATTAGACGTTCAACGGATGAGTCGATATGTTATGGTTACACATTAGGGTTACACATTAGACGTTCAACGGATGAGTCGATATGTTTATGTATAACGATATTATTGTGTTTATGTATAACGATATCACCTTAAAAACGTATATATATTTTTTGTTAAAATATACGGAATATCGGACCGAAACAAACCTAAAAAACGTAGTTTCATTAAAAGTCAACGAAGTCAAACACAATCCCCGGCGACATCTCGCTGGGGAAAATGTACAATAAAAACATAAGCTGGAGTTTACTTAATACGAAAGCCCAAAACTTAAGCCCAATTGCGAAACTTAAAGCCCAAACATGTATCCCCAGCGACATGTCGCTGGGGAAACAATTGTCCACGTCACCATAAGAGTCATTAACACTAATTACAATTTCGTAATTAAACAAAAGAATCCGCAGCGACATGTCGCCGGGGAAACATGAGCGGGAAAAGTTCCCGCCACGTTTTACGAAGAAATATTTGGTCAAAATGTAACGGCCTTATCCCCGGCGATATGTCGCCGGGGAAAAGTGCACAATAATTTATTTGACTTTTCTACGAGAATTTGTGCCACGTAGGATCTATTTTTGTCGTTTAGTGCAGATGTCGCTGGGGAAAATGTCGATGGGGAAACTGGTAAATGTTGTAGTGTATTTATTAAGCTCAGGCAGGATAAACTTTACTCGACTTGAGCTCACGGTAGTCAGCTTGCACACTTATTTAAACCGATACCTAGAACGCAATGTCTAGCCATCACACCAAGAAATCATACACATGGCATTAGGCAGTTTTACTGGAGCATAAACAGTGAATAAAAGAATAAACCCAAAATAAAAATTTATAGAAATACCTCCTTTGAATTCGAAACTTGTCTAGACAACATTATGTACAAAGGGAAAAGACTCTGAGGTTGCTGTCCATCTCCAATAGCGCCACTTATGGATATTGATATTTGTACCCTGTTAAGAGCATAATGAGTAAAATAAAAAGATAATGTATATCGACAATAAATGTAATAATCAGTTAATGAGTTACAAAAAGCCGTGACCATGTAGTTTCCCTAACCTTCTTTTGTGCTTCTCTTGTTGTTTGTAGTGCAAACATCTTTCTAGAAATGACGGCTGCCGGGGATTTGATTAGATTAGTAAGTGTTTATTTTAGAAAGTTGTTTTTAAGAGAAAAAGAAAATTTTTTTGGGCCAGGGCCACCCAACCGAATCGGTTGCTCTCTCGACCGATCGGTTGGAGCCCTCGGTAAATTTTTTTCAAAATTGTTATTTTGTGTTTTATTTTATGTATTATTCTTAGTTATTGTTAGCTTAAGTCTTTTAGATCATAATAATGATAGTTTGCTTATTTAGATGTTATGTTTAGTAATAGTTTAGTTATATTTCATTTTATATTTATTTGCTTTATTTGTTATTTATTAGTTTTGTTGATAGTTTAATTTCTGAGTTTAATAAGTAGTTAATGAGTAGTTTAAGAGTTTTTTAGTTTTATTGTTGAAGTAATTAGAGTTGATTAGTAGAATTAAATAAGTTTTTAATTAAGTTAATTAATAATCTAATTAATTAATCTTTAAAAGTTAATGTCAAAAAAATTAATAATCTTAAACCTTTTCATTGTAATTAGTTAATAATATTACTCTTCATTATTGTCATTAATATTTCATTAAAACTTAATATATAAAAAAAAAACTTTTTGTCCGGAATTGCTCCAGCCGATCGGTTTGCGCCCGCAACCGATTCGGCTGGGCCATTTTGGTCTTTGGAAAGTGTCACCAGCCGATCGGCTGGAGGGTATGCCGATTCGGCTGGACTATTGGTAAAATTTTCATATTTTTCATTTTTATTTTAGATTAGATGTCTAGTATTTTTGAGTGTTCAAACTTGTTTGTTTACTTTGTATGCTTTCATTTTAAGTATGTTTCGATTATGACTAACCCCTAATGCTAATGATTTGGATTTTGTGTTTTGTTGGTTATGTTATAGTTATCATTTACCTTAGTAGAATGGAAAACCTTAGTGAAGTTTTAGAGTACTTGAGGAATTTGGAGGAAATGTTCAAGGATAGCGGGGATTCCTTGGAGCGTTTAGGAAGTATGCTAGAGGAGAGCAAGTTGGAGAAAACCAAGTTTGTGAACCAAAGAGGAACAAAGTTGTGGTATTTACAAGAGCTCCACCTAAGGAGTTTGACTCACCATTTATGAGGTTCGCTACACCGTGTGGTGTAGAAGGGGTTAAAGTGTGGGATGCGCAGTTGAACATGGAATATGGTGATAACTACATCACCGAGGATCTGAATGATAAGCTTGGTTATGTTAGGCTTGATTACGAAGATTACGGAAGGAAGAAAGTGAAGGACGTGCGTGTTAACATTCATGGTCACATTTTCAAGGTTGATTTTGTTGTTATTGACTATGGAAATACGGATGAGCCGGAAGTTGTGTTCGGTAGAGATTTTCTAGTCACTACTAAGTGTAAGCTTGATTTTGCACTTGGAGAAATGAGAATAGATATTACCAAGTTGGAAGAAGAAAAGGAAGTGGAGGTTATGCTCACGGAGCTATGTGATAATATGGAAGAAGTTAAGGATGAAAAAGTAGAAGTTGTCAAGATGGGGAAGGCTAATAGGAAGAAAACTACCCTTAATAAGTTAACCCGACCTTCGACCTTTAAGAGTGAGGATTCCACATCATCACCACCCACTTCACCACCAACCTTTAAACCTTTGACCCAAAGAGCAAAAAGAAGCTATCTTAGAGAATTTGGAACATAAATTCAATAAGCTTAGGGAGCAAAAGCCCGTGATCGAGGTGTTGAATAATTACATGACTTACCGCAAGAAGCTAGATGCGGTTATGATGGCGAGGTTTAGGCTTGAAGACAAAGATTTTAATGAAGAGGAAAGAGAGAGAATTATTGAGAATGGATTGCCAAAGAAAATGGGTGATCCGGGAAACTTTGTGTTGCTAATCAAAGTGAATGGTACAACTCCTTTGTACGCATTGGCCGACACCGGTTCGAGTGTAAGTGTGATGCCATATCCTTTATACAACAAGTTAGGAGTTATTAATCCTCAACCAAATCAATCTAACCTTACGATGGCCGATAACTCTCAAGCAAAGGCTATGGGTGAGGTGAAGAATGTTAGAGTACAAATTGGGTACCAAGCTTTTCTAGCTGACTTTTTGGTACTAGATATCCCGTTGATAAAGACCTACCACTCTTGTTAGGTAGGCCATTTCTAAGGACTTGTAGGGCTATTATTGATATGGGCCGTGGTACGTTGACCATATATGATGGAATTTTGAAGCATACTTATTACCCGAAACCGAGTACCGAGGGGAAAGATAGTGAAATAAATGCATGAGAGGGATGAAGAAGAAGAATACTTGGGTTGCTTCGAAGTAGGTAGAGATGAGGAAGGAAGGCCTAAATATGGGCCGGTTACTCCAACATTCTTTGATATCAAAGCCGAAATGGAAAGAGCTCTAGCGATGGAGGCTTTCTTTAATCCGTTTAAAAATGTTTTTGTGTTTAAAAAGCTTATTGATTTCCTTGGATCACTACCCGTCCAACTCAAGAATTTGGAATGGGGACCCAACGGTTCAAGTATTTACAAGAAGGAAGACGGAGACGGAGAATGGCATGTTAAGTTCGATTTGCTAGGAGGTTCAAGACACAAAAGAAAAACCGAAAATTATCCGGTAAATTTCAAAGTGAGGATATCCTCAAGCATGAATATTTTCAAGGATGAAGAAGTTCAACTAGTTTGTAGAATAAATCACAAGCTTGTGCTAATTGTTTGTTTCTTTTATATTTTATGCATTTTAGTCATTTCAATTTTTGCATTTCAGTTATTTCTCTTAAGGGTTTATGGTTAAGACTTCTTATTACTGAGGTTTATGGTTATTGAGTTTATGTTTTTAGTTTAGTTTTGGTTTAAGTTAGTAGAAATAGACTTGGACAATTTGGTAGACCAAGTGTGGTGTGAAATTTACATAGAAAAATATGCATTTTTGAAGTACATGTCTTTTTTACTTGCTCCAAAAATACCACCAAAGTGTGTAGACAAGAAAAAGTGAATTTTTGCAAAAACACAAACTGAATTGGTTGCAACATGAAGCTGATCGGTTGGAGTTGAATATATATACCCACAATTTCAAAAATCATAAGAAACCCACACATACACCAAATCCACCAACTTGGGTCCAAGAGATTCGACACTAAGTGTCAATTGGAAGTTACAAGAGTATTTAGAGATCATCCATGGCTCCAAAACAAGTAAGTAACATCATCAATTTGGTTTAATTAGATTTTAATTCGGATTTATCAAATTAGGTCATAATTTGGGGATTTTTGATAGACTTCGAATTTACATGCAAAGTGTGTAGACAAGAAAAATTCACTTTTTCTTGTCTACACCACCAAAATGTGTAGACAAGAAAAACTGAATTTTTGCAAAAACACAAACTAAATCGGTTGCAACATGAAGCTGATCGGTTGGAGTTGAATATAATATACCCACAATTTCAAAAATCACAAGAAACCCACACACACACCAAATCCACCAACTTGGGTCCAAGAGATTCGACACTAAGTGTCAATTGGAAGTTACAAGAGTATTTAGAGATCATCCATGGCTCCAAAAAAAGTAAGTAACATCATCAATTTGGTTTAATTAGATTTTAATCCGGATTTATCAAATTAGGTCATAATTTGGGGATTTTTGATAGACTTCAAACTGAGATGCAATCTTTTAGGAATAGATGGGTAATTGATAGAGGAATACATTGCAAGAAGAATTACATTGATTGATTAAGTTTTGGGAGAGAATTAATTGATTGAATTTTCGGATTCAATTAGGTCAAAAATTTGAATCGAATTGGTTTGCAATTGATGATTCCCAGATGTTATAGGCTTGTTTATCAGTGATTTTAGGTTACTACATTGTTGATTAGAGCACCAATTAAGAAATTGAATTTGAAAATTATTTGTTGTTCTAGGGATAATTAAGAAATCATGTGGAGATGTTTTGGGATTGATATATGTGAGATCGTTTAGAGCTCGAGATTTGTTAGATCTCATCTAGGAATAAACAATAACAATGATAACAATATGCAGCGGAATTAATCAAAGAACAATTGTTATTGTAACAAGGTTTCTTCGTCATCATCTTCATAACAATACAATTACAAACACAATAAGCCCCAATTCTACTTGATCAAGTGTAGAACGGTTACTAATCTAACAGGAATCATAAGATCCTTGAGGCTTAAGAAACACAAACCACTCTAGGCGTTTTTCTATAAACCCACGCATATACACACACACGTGTTTTACTGGTGTTTACATCTTGACACACATAAAACCTATACCCTTTGTCTCTTTATATAATAGAGACATCTAGGGTTTACAAATACTCCTAACTTTATTCATTAACGTTTAAGCCCTTGTAGTTTCATTCTTCTTAATATTGTTTTGTACTTATCAACTCAATATAAAACCCAACATCTATTAGTTTCGAGATTTACACCAAGTCCATTATATCACATAGTTTGAGTGTGGGTTACGTTGTTATACACCCATAGGTTAAAACAGATATTAATGCTCTAAGATCATGACTACAAATGTGTTAACACCAGATGGACTTCATGCGCACATGACTACAAATGTGTTAATCATAAAAGGACTTCATGACATCTTATGCAAGAATATATATAATGTTGAAAAATAGTTTTCATTGCACTATCCTCATGAAAACCAAAATGTAAATCTCGTACCAATAGAAATTGGAATAATTGTTGCAAAAATAGCCTAGTAGGTAATCTGTTGTTATACCTAGTGTTCTCAAATGTTTGTTGCGTTTGTTTGCTCTAACTGAGTCAACTTAATGATTACATTAATCCCAATAAATCTAACCATAATATTCGTACTCACTACGCATAGTGCTTAATGGTCTATGATATAGAAACTCTAAGTAGGGCAATAATGTTACTTAGCATAAATACACATTTAGTTCAGATAAGACATACAGTTTGCAAATAATCGTGATTGTCATAAAATAGTTGAGCATGTATCTCCCCCAAAGAGTTTATAAAAAAATTAAACGAGTAAAAGTAGGGGCCATGAACTCATCTTAATAAGTAAGGCGGGAGTACATGTTGGAATTTTAATAACATGACAAGTTCATAAATTAAACACATAATCATCATCCACATGCGGAAGCGTAGGATCAATTTAACACATAAATAATTAACCAAATTTAAACGTAAACGTACCTTTGATTCTAGCTAAACAAGAATCAACTTCAAGTATTTTTCAATGGAGATCAAGAACCCTAATTAGGGTTTATAAGTGGATTAACGAGTTACCCCTTACCGTTTTGTAATTCAATCAAAGATATTAACTATAGTGAGTTAATACCACGTTCTTGTACACACGTACTATTAGCGATTCGATGTGAATGTTAGTTCTTGAATCACAAACAAATCATACAACAAACAAGGTTTAGCTTTAATAAAATAAATAGGGTCAAACCCTTTTTATTTTCTACTGTTGATGTATAATACGCAAGGAAGGAATAGATATAAAATATCCATGTGCATGATATGATCCATGCATATAAAATAATCATAAAACCAACTGTCGATCATGCATATAAAATATTCATACATATGACTTTACAATAAATCATGCGTATGGGATAAGATATATGTCATGCGTGTCGTCATATTGAGCTAGTCGAATCTACCGAGAATGAGACCAAAAGGTGTGTTTATATAGCATTTAATCTTGTCCAACAAGTCATTGCTAGCACCTCCATGTGTGCATTCAAATAATTGCCGCATAATATTTCATAAAGTGTGTGACAACCTCAACCACCAATTTATGATAATCAAACTTTCAAACATTTTTAAAGTTTAAAGTATTCTAATTCTTTAATGTATAATGCAACTATGCTCTTAGTGAGCACAACTAGTTTACATAGCCAAGGATGAAATCCTACCATGGCTAGTATTGAGTATCATCTTAATTAAAACATCATCATTGTTAAACAAACAACAATATGCTTTTAAAAATTCCGTAAACTTGAATATCTATTGTGTAATGTTTGATGCCTTCCAAACTTTCTAGTTTGTTGGCTATGACAATTTGTACAACAATTGACAAATTGTTCATCTATAGAATCTGGAAGCTGTTCCAGGCTGAGGATGTAATTCTATATCCAAACATATTCCATTAGAATAATCATTACACTAGTTATCTAATAACTTTCAATTAGATATCAACATTGTCATAACATCTTATAACAATTCGTTTATGTAACATGATGTTCATGAAAAATCTTCGAGTCATACTTAGATTTTATTCATGTTCTATCTTATTTAAAAGATATGTATCCATTTAGACATTCTAAATGATATATCATGTTCTATTAGATTTATTTACCGCATATGTTTATAATAATAAACACACATTTCAAGGTTATATGTTGTTGATATAAATAATGCCTAAAAACGTTATTAATATTTTTCGATACCTCTACGTTTTGATAATCACAAAATGTAAAATCATTAAATGAAAGATTATGACATAAACAAGTATTTAGTTGTAAATATCTATTTTAACAACTTAATCACTTAAGGTATGAATAAACAAATGCCTAATGCATTATATGATCAAAGGAACATTTTCTTAATCACTAGATTTTTTATAAAATGTCACAAACATTTTATATCTTTTAGAAAATCATTTTTGGTATTAAGTAAATATATTAAATCCATTATAAATATATGAATTCAAAATTTTAACCAAAAATGGCAAAAATGTTCCAGAAAAACCTTCCCCAGTAAAAGACAAAATTTATAGCCGTTCAGGGAGGGGCGGCCCCCTTAATTATAAGGGCGGTCCCCTTAATATTTAAGGGGGCCGGCCACTAATTAAAGGGACCGCCCACGCTCCTCCAGCTGTAAATTTTGCCTATAAATACTGGCTCATTCCTGGCATTTTTCCTCAGCTTTTGCACTAAAAACTTTCTAATTTAGATCTCATTTCATATCTTCAAAAACCCTTTGATCATATAATTATAAGCTTTTGTTTCAAGTGATCCAAAGCTTCAACCTCTCAAGTGCAAGAGAAGAATACTTCTATCCTTCAAGACAAGAAGTATTACAACTTGGTGTATCTCTTCCATCCAAGTTGTTGGTGTATCAAAATTGTAAATCATTCATTCATTTGTATAAGTTGTGTATATTTGTTAGATAGGTGAGAGCATAATTGTTTAGGCTAGATTAGTGTGTAAGTAGTGAAGTTGTGAAGAAGTTAAGGTGTGTAAGAAGTATAGCAAAGGTGTGAAGAAGTAGAGGCGTGAAAAAGTAGTATTAGGAAGTGAAGAAGTAGAGTAGAAGTTGTGAAGTAGTTGTGGTGTGTAGTAGTCGTGGGAAGTCATAAAGAAGTTGTGAAGCCATGGTGAAGTAGTCGTGAGAAGTCGTGAAGAAGTTGTGAAGCCGTAGTGAAGAAGTCGTGAAGAAGTTGTGATTGAAGTTGTGAGATTGGTTCTAGCTACGATTAGAACTCGATATTTAGCTTTGTGTCGTAAAATTGGTGTAAGCGAAAGTTGTGTAAGGTTTTCTCCTCCATAAGGGAGCTTGTTGAAATAGTGAAGAAAACTCTCGAGTTAGGTGCTCGAGGAGTGGAGTAGGGCAAGGAAGGTGTCCTTGTAGCCGAACCACTATAAATCCTTTGTCTCGCGGTTCGATCTTTCCATCTCTATCTTTCATTTCATTTCATTACTTTACTTGCATTGTTAATTTAGATCTATTTATATTTGTTCATATTGTTCAAGAGTTGAGTTCACATAAATTCGAATCTAAGTTTTTAAAAGTAAACAAAGTTTTTATAATAAATTAAAAAGACGTAAAACTATTCAACCCCCCTTCTAGTTTTCCACAATTGGTATCAAGAGCCACGTTAAACAAGATTTTTAAAATAAATTGTATTTTAAAACTTGAAACGATCTATGGAATCCGAAAAATATTTAGAAGGGCAATCTATGCAAAGACCACCACTATTTGAAAGTGATGGTTTTCTTTATTGGAAAAATAGATTCAAAACTTATGTGAAATCAAAAGATCTTGATCTTTGGCATGTTATTACCTATGGTGATTTTCCCCCTATTCAAAATAATCCTTTAACTAAAATAGATGAAATTGTACCTTTTGAAAAACAAAATGATAATTTGAAAAAGAAACTAGCAAAAAATAATGAGGCTAAAATGGTAATTTATAATGCGTTACCACGCAAAGAATATGAAAGAATCTTTATGTGTAAAACCGCAAAAGAAATTTGGAACTCTTTGCTAATCACTCACCAAGGTAATAGTCAAGTCAAAGATAATAAAATAGATCTTCTTGTTCAACAATATGAACAATTTACGATTCCGGAAGAGGAATCAATAGATAATGCTTTTGCTAGGTTTAACATTATCATCACAAGTTTAAAAGCACTTGATGAGAATTTTTCTAGTAAGAATTTTTTTAGGAAATTTCTTAGGGCTCTTCATCCAAAATGGCGAGCTAAAGTTACGGCGATTGAAGAATCAAATAATTTGTCAACTCTACAACTTGACGAATTGATCGGCAACTTAAAGGTCTACGAAGCAATAATAAAGAAAGACTCCGAGATGGTCAAAGGTAAAAGAGAGCAAAGCAAGTCAATTGCATTGAAAGCTAGGAAGGAATCTAGTGACGAGGATAGCTCAACCTCCAAAAGCAATGACGAAGAATATGCTATGGCCGTAAGAGACTTCAAGAAATTCTTTAAAAGACGAGGAAGATTCGTTAGACAACCACATGATGAAAGAAAGGCATTCCAAAGATACAAAGAGGACAAAAGCGAAAGGAAGTGTTATAAATGTGGCGACCCAAATCACCTCATCGGAAAATGTCCAATGTTGTCAAGGGATCAAAATCAAAAGGCGTTTGTTGGAGGAGCATGGAGTGATAGCGATGAAGATGAGAAAGAAATAACAAAGGACGAAAAATGTCTTATAGCAAAGGCATCCAATGTGGTACTTTCCGAAACCAAATACTTTAGTGATGAAAATCAATCATTAGATGCAAAAGACCTAGATAATGAATATAATAGGTTATGCAAATTAGGTCAAAAGGTTATAGCTAAAAATAAGTCACTAAAACATATTAATAATCGATTAAAAAATGAAGTACTCGAATTAAAAATTAAACTAAAACATTTGGAAAAAGGAAAAGAAGTTTTTATAGAATGCAAAACATGCTTAGAAGTCAAAAATGAAAATGAAAAACTTAAAGATGAAATTTTCAAACTTGACAAGTTTAAAAATAGTAGTAACTCACTTAAGAAAATAATAAGTGTTCAAAGATCATCCGAAGATAAAACCGGCCTAGGAATCAATTCAATCGATATTTCAAATAGTGAAAATAAAAATGTAAAGTTTGAATGTGAGTCTAGTAAACAAAAACTGTTAGAGTCAAAACCTAAGTATATACTTATAAAAGATTGAAAAATACCCTTTGCTAGTGATGAGGAAGTAAAAAGCTTTTATAAACCATCGTTAAAAACCAAAACCGGATTTTCTAAACCAAAATTAAGATCCAAAACTCCACCTCCAAATAGACTAAATAATCCTCATCCTCGGCCTAAAACCCCTCAACCTAGAAGAAATCAAGGTAGACAAAACTTTCCTAATAATAGTCACCCAATGTGAAATTATTCACATCAACCAAGTTTTAATCCTTGGGTAATACTTCCACCATACATGCAAATGTAAACCATGTTTGGTTCAAAAATTTTTGGACAAATGAGACAATGGGGACCAAGTGGCTAAATCGTCAGTCATTGAATAATTCGGAAACTCATCTATGATTGGCTTCTATAAGTCAATATAAAACCTTGAAGTATTTGAAGAAAATCTACTGAAGACTAAAAGGTACGCTTTTTTTTAGGCTCATTGTTATAATATATGCTTAGATTAATGACTAGTTATTTCATGCCTATTTAGCTCATAACGCCTAGTTATATATATACACATAATAGCTTATATGAATCTACTTATAACCTAGAATCACTTGTTCTTTTCCCTTTGGCCCTCTTAAGCTATAACGTTTAAAATGGAAATCTTCTATGTCCACTATTAGAAAACTCATGGTGATGAAGTGAAATGAGTTAAGTGGATTAATCATTAACATAGAAGTAAGATTAGATTTCTCGCGTTAGAAAACTATGGATGAAACAAGCTCTCGTAGACTATGGCATCAAGTTAGATAAGTGTGCGACAACAAATGAGCTATAGATGTTAGGTTATACCCCATTCAACACTCTCGCATCAAACATATAGAATTTCGTCATCGCTTCCTTATGACCATAGGATATGTAGAAAAGGGTAGCATGTGACAATAGCCTTAACCAATTCCCTTGAGCATGAGATCTTTAACAACCATTTTTTAAAATCTAGGATTAATGGTATTTGTTGTCAAAAATCTAGTATCTTTAAAAATATACAGAAACTTCACATTTTGGAAAAATGATTTTTTAGATGACTATTTCACTTTTCTATTAACATGTTTTACTATCTCATTTTTTTTCTTAATCTATGTCCATAATTCTGTTTCGATCAAAGTCAAAGATTGGGAATTTTTTTTCTTACCCATTCTTCATAAAACATTTTGAAATAAAACCCAATCTATTTTATTCAAATAACTTTCACATCTACATAAAAACCCACTTTCAAAGATTGTTGAATAATGCTAAAAACATTTCTTTAAATCATGCATGATGATCTCATATTTGTCATCTATATTTATGTACATGACATTTATAAGTGAACTAAGTCAAATCAAGCGGACCATGGTTTGTCTATTAAGATTTTGTTTGTAACAAGTCTAGAAGTCCATGCTATCTTAAGTTCCCATTTATTGCACATAGGCACACATTAGGATCCATCAAATAGTTCATTAATCTTCCCACTTACATATAATTAAGAAAATACTTGGTGTAGTTTATTGTTTCCTAGTCCATATATATTACTTGCATGATGAGTATGTTTACATGCTAGATGAAATTACTTGTTTGCTTAATCTCTTTAATTAACATGTTTTGCATAAATATCTATTACATGCTTAATTGCCTCAAAGAGTTGGACTTGCTTGAAACTAAACCCAAAAACACAACCCTTTCTACAATTTTCTGCCAAAAACCCATTTCCAGTAACCTGGAGACCTCATGATGGGCGGCCCCCTTAAATCATAAGGCGGCCCCCTTAATAATTAAGGGGACCGGCCATCTGATGGTCGGGGTTTACAGAAACTTTTATGCTTTTAAACCAATTTCATCCTACACTTCCCAAAATTCACAAACATATCTTATTCCAATCCATCCAACAAATTTTATCCATTCCTTAATCCCATCAATCCTACACTATAAACACTCCCATTCCTCATAATCTTCCATCATCTCATCATGCCATCTCCCATCAAACCAAAACCAAAATCCTCAAGGTTAGCAAGGATGACCGAAAAACCCGTTTGGAGAAGAAAACCAAACCCCCGAAACAAGTCCATCTCAACAAATGATGTGGCTAAACAACCAACACCTCCACCCACATTTGTTCCCAATTATACTCCCAATCCTCAAGCTCATTCCAACGAATCCTTTCACAAACCTCATCATAATAACCAACCATCCATTTTTGCTCACAAAAATACATCATCATCTCACCCAAATAATTCTTATGATGAACATGCTCAATCTCGAAATAACAATCCTAATTTCATCACCAACACCTCACATCATGTTTCACCTACCAATGCACCATCCAAAACATCCTCCACTCATGAAATATCCTTTTCTTCCGTGCCTTCATCTTCATCCATTAATGATTACCCAAACTCAAAAATGTCTCCATCACCAAAAGTATCACCACCACTTCCTACCAACTCACATGCTTCTTCTATGTTGCATATCCAAACATCCATCCCAAATAACACTTGAAGTTCATTGAAGAACTTAAAGAAGCCCATGAGCTTTGTGCTCTTCTTGCCTTACACCTTGCTCAATGCAAGATTGGATCAACTCCCTTCTAGCCCTCCTTCATCACAAAATAACCTCAACCTCCACCTTCGTTCCAAACTACACATCTCAACCTCAAACTAATCTCAATGAAACCCTTCAAAACCCTCATCATATTGGTCAAACATCCAAGTTTACTTCCAACTACACACTCAAATTTCATCCACTTCCACCAAATGATCAAATCCACATTCTCAAGAAAAAGGAAAGGTTCCGTGAAGATATAAACCAAATCCATGACCTTTGTGATCTCCTTGCTATACACCTCGCACAACACAACAAGGGCCAACCTTGATCCTCCATCCTCACTCTACTCAAATTGCTTACCTCACCCCCACAACTTGAATCAAGTTGATAATCATGTCAACTATTGTCCTTGTCGTATCCTTCTCCAAAAATAAATCATTACCTTAAATGAGCATTTCACTTGGATTAAGTATCTTATCACTTGATCTCATCCAACACCTCCTTTCCAAACTCTAGCACAACACCTTCACTAGCACAACACTCTAACCCTCAATCAACCTACTCCGCTCTAAACTCTCTACCTCCAAACTCTCCACCTCCAAAAATATACCTCTATTAATCCAACATTCTTACCCTCACTCAACCAATTCCATCCCAAACACTCTACCATCAATCATCTAAGCATACTATATGCTTATGTTTCTTATTTTCCAAGCTTTCGTGTCGCAAGCAAGTCCGAAAGCTCTCTTTGGCAATTTAGGACCTTTTTCTTGTTATATGTTTCAAGCATACTAAATGTCGTTGCAATGATTATGTGTTTCATATAATCACTTTAAATTAATGAATGTCTTGCTATGTGTTCTTAATATTTGTTTGCCATGATTGTTGTTTTTATATTCCATATTTTGCTATGTATGCTTGTACTTCTAATATTTTTCTTGCAAGATTTCCATAGCTCGGCTCCTTGGTGCCCTCGAACGAGGGGGAGCACACATCAAGGGGAGCTCTATTCCCGTCAAACTTCATTCTTGAAAATTGTCGGCATAACCTTTTTGATTCTACAAAAAGGGGGAGAAGTAGAGATAAACTCACTAAATACTTGTCTAAAAATTAATTTTTAATTTAATGAGTTTAGATTTTGTAATCATCAAAAAGGGGGAGATTGTTGATATAAATAATGCCTAAAAACGTTATTAATATTTTTCGATACCTCTACGTTTTGATAATCACAAAATGTAAAATCATTAAACGAAAGATTATGACATAAACAAGTATTTAGTTGTAAATATCTATTTTAACAACTTAATCACTTAAGGTATGAATAAACAAATGCCTAATGCATTATATGATCAAAGGAACATTTTCTTAATCACTAGATTTTTTATAAAATGTCACAAACATTTTATATCTTTTAGAAAATCATTTTTGGTATTAAGTAAATATATTAAATCCATTATAAATATATGAATTCAAATTTTTAACCAAAAATGGCAAAAATATTCCAGAAAAACCTTCCCCAGTAAAAGACAAAATTTATAGCCGTTCAGGGAGGGGCGGCCCCCTTAATTATAAGGGCGGTCCCCTTAATATTTAAGGGGGCCGACCACTAATTAAAGGGACCGCCCACGCTCCTCCAGCTGTAAATTTTGCCTATAAATACTGGTTCATTCCTGGCATTTTTCTTCACCTTTTGCACTAAAAACTTTCTGATTTAGATCTCATTTCATATCTTCAAAAACCCTTTGATCATATAATTATAAGCTTTTGTTTCAAGTGATCCAAAGCTTCAACCTCTCAAGTGCAAGAGAAGAATACTTCTATCCTTCAAGACAAGAAGTATTACAACTTGGTGTATCTCTTCCATCCAAGTTGTTGGTGTATCAAAATTGTAAATCATTCATTCATTTGTATAAGTTGTGTATATTTGTTAGATAGGTGAGAGCATAATTGTTTAGGCTAGATTAGTGTGTAAGTAGTGAAGTTGTGAAGAAGTTAAGGTGTGTAAGAAGTATAGCAAAGGTGTGAAGAAGTAGAGGCGTGAAAAAGTAGTATTAGGAAGTGAAGAAGTAGTGTATAGTTGTGAACTAGATTGTAGTTGTGAAGAAATAGTAGTGTTGTGAAGAAGAAGTAGAGTAGAACTTGTGAAGTAGTTGTGGTGTGTAGTAGTCGTAGGAAGTCATGAAGAAGTTGTGAAGCCATGGTGAAGTAGTCGTGAGAAGTCGTGAAGAAGTTGTGAAGCCGTAGTGAAGAAGTCATGAAGAAGTTGTGATTGAAGTTGTGAGATTGGTTCTAGCTACGATTAGAACTCAATATTTAGCTTTGTGTCGTAAAATTGGTGTAAGCGAAAGTTGTGTAAGGTTTTCTCCGCCATAAGGGAGCTTGTTGAAATAGTGAAGAAAACTCTCGAGTTACGTGCTCGAGGAGTGGAGTAGGGCAAGGAAGGTGTCCTTGTAGCCGAACCACTATAAATCCTTTGTCTCGCGGTTCGATCTTTCCATCTCTATCTTTCATTTCATTTCATTACTTTACTTGCATTGTTAATTTAGATCTACTTATATTTGTTCATATTGTTCAAGAGTTGAGTTCACATAAATTCGAATCTAGTTTTTTAAAAGTAAACAAAGTTTTTATAATAAATTAAAAAGACGTAAAACTATTCAACCCCCCCTTCTAGTGTTCCACATATGTTTTATTTCCTAAATCTCTCAAGTGAAGTTTTATTCCAAGTTAAGACTTAACATTTAACTTATATGAAATGTTACTTCCTATATGTTATACAACATATATGATTCAAGAAAATAAACATAATACTCCCACTAGCTTCCAGGAATACTTAGGAGTTATCTTATTTTAAATTATAAATCAAAATTTGGATTTAATATTTGAACATAAGACTTATCTCCTAGATGCATGCATTTATCCATACTTGAATTCTTGCATTTGTACACTTTCAAAGATTATATGAATTCATAAAACTCTTAATTACTTACCGTCCTTGCTTAAGTAATTATACAAGAAAGAGTTTTATAATCCATTGTCAAATTTCATATTCATGAAAATAAGTATGACAATTACCATCTTTGTGTATTTAATGTGCTTAAAAAAGAATATTCAATCATAGTTAATTGCTTAAGTATGATTAATAATCTTGTCATAAGACATGCATTAAAATATGTGTACAATATTGTTCATATGATTTCTATACAAAGATTTAAACCACTAGGGTTACCTTATCTTTGAAGAAACTCAACTTCATTATCTAGTCTAACTATTAAGAATTAAAATAAACTAATTTTTCAAAAATTGATTATCTTTATGGACAACATCTTTAACATTCATAGTATGAGTAATTTACCCAATTCAATATTTGGTAATGCATCATAATATAATCCTCAGCATATTAATCAAATTTCTGAGATATCCTTGCTGATCTATGAATGAGAATTCCATCATCTTGAGGTCTATCATTTACATGTTTAGCTGATCCGTGCTAAAATATATATAAATAATATCAGACGGATATGAGTGATACGCGGAAAATGATAAATCAACCTTTTAGGAAAAATGTTAACTTACAAAACCCGTGAATACGATATGTGTGATACCGGGCATTTGATCACCCAGGTCGTGTCCCAGCAAGGTTGGAATCGAGGATATCGTGTAAGGTAGGGAATTAAAGTGCTTGAAGATTAGATTTTGGATTTTTGTGTTTTTAATATTCTAATGAGAAATGGAAAGCAAATTTACAAAGAAAAATAACGCATAAGAAAATTTACACTAAAAAAGCAAATCGGGAATTCAAAAACGAGCCTAAAAACTAAAACCTTTAAAAATTAACCCTACAAGTTCAAATTTATTTTTACTAAGTTCTAAATGATAAAAGAAAATTTTGGAAAAAAGAATTATACTTTTTTGACTTTTATATTTTTTTTATTATGAATTAAAAACTGAATTTAAAATAAAAATTAATTAAAAATACTAAATGAAAATGGAAAAATCTGAAAAATTCCAGAAAACTGCTGAATGATAAGCAGTTTCAAGGAAAAATAAAACCAAATTAACTACTTATGTAAATAAGCAGTTATTAAGCAAACTGTGGTAATAAGCAAAAAGGAAAAAGCTTGGTTAAATAAAAAGATGTGCAAGAGTTAACCAGAGAAAGTCCCTAGGGCAGTTGGTGCTTGTGTGTGGTGTTGAGTGCTTTAGAAGGCTGAGGTCTCAGGTTCGAATCCTAGCCTCAGCTTTTTGTTGAAATTATATATATATATATATATATATATATATATATATATATATATATATATATATATATATATATATATATATATATATATATATATATATTATTATATATATATATTATATTATATAATAAATTTTTATATTTTTCTTTTATAAAACTCAATAAGCACAATTAAATAACAACTTTTAATTCTACAACTTATTTTAAAACTAATCAACAAGCTCAGATTGAGGAGAAGGATTCAGATCAGTGGCTTAAAAAGAAAATGTAATAAGCTAAGGCTAAAGCAAAAACTGAAAAGCTATTCTAATAAGCTAAAGGGACACTTGAAATAAGCTAAGGACTACCATTAAGCTAAAAATGAAATAGGGGAAACAAAATAAGCCACAAGATAAGCAATTAAGCTCAGAAAACTCAATAAGCTCAAAAGGCTTAAAAGACTGATGCAATTTGAAAATCAGCCTCACAAGACAAATTTGGGCTTAAAAATAAGCACTGAGATAATAAACAATTTTCATGAAACAGAACACAGCTCAAATTCATACACCCATAAGCACATAGGAAAAAGCTCGGGCCAAGACAAGCTTAATTACTGCTTAAGAATAAGCTGAAAAAGTAGCTATTCAAGGCAAGTATACACTGATTGCTCAGTGTATGCTTGTATGAGTAGGAGACTTTTGAGCTTATTTTTAAAGCTCAAATAAGCTTAGTCAAGGTCTGAAAAGTGGGATTCAAGAACAGATAGCAAAAAGCTCAGAATCATGCAGATTAAATATTATCACTTACAAATAAGCACTTAAAAAGGGGGTCAAAACTGATGCAGTCTGCTTATGGTGAGTCTGATGAGGTTCTGTGACTGCAGACTTGGTCAAATGGGTAAAAACTACTCAAATGGCAATGAAATTCAACCAACTTATGAAAACCTACTATATGTACTATAATGGACACACAATGAGCAAAAGATAGGACAGAAAAAGCTTATGGCTGTGGATAGCTTATGTGAGCAGATTCCCAGCTAAGCTTACACTATATAACTCAAAACCATGAAATCAACCAAAACAGGCCAAATCACTTAACAAACAACTTATCTAGCTTATTATAAGTAAGATTAAAACTTCCACATTTGCACATGAACAGTGCCTAACCATATTGACCCATATTGACCCTGAACCAAACACCCCTTCTGTATACTGATTTTGACTTTTTACACTAGAAACACCCAAATTAACCTATGATTCTGACTAATTGATGATTGACTAACTTAATTAAGCTGATATAAGCAGTATTTCTCTAATACTAAGCACTAAATAAGCTAAAGTCTATATTAAGCTAAGTTGACTGTTTTAAGCTATAAAAGTGAAAATGAGGTTTAAGCTTGTACTAACTATCAATCTATCTTACATATACTTCAAATAAAACAGATAAGTAGATAAAAAGCAATAAGCACTAGAATAAGCAGTAGCTACAGTAATTGAATAAATAAGAGAAATAAGCTAAAAAAAATTGAACTTACTTGGGACCCTAGCTAAACAAGGGCACCCAAAAGGGCAGCTACAAGCTCCTAGCTTATCTCAGATAAGCTAGGTAAAGTCCATCTTGCCCAATCCATTTCAGGCAACTTCCAAAATGCTCTATTTTGACCCACCTTTGACTTTCTGTTGACTTTTTGGTATTTTGGAATTAGGACAGTACTTAACCACTGATAAGCTCACAAAAGCTTTGATAATCTTATATGAGCTTATTCAAACAATGAGGGAACCTTTTAATTACCAATGTGCTTAATTTAAAATTAACAGTAGAGACTTAGAAACTTGAATTTTCATTTACTTTGAAATCAGTACAATACTTAAATAACTGAAGACAAATGAGCTTAATAGAACTTGAATTGACTATTGAAAACTTAAATTGCTACAAATTAAGAACTTAACTAAGGATATCTGCAGTATAATATGGTATATTTGGCTGTTTTTGGCATTTTTTTTATGTATTAAATGGGCATAAAATGATGAGTAAATAGGCACTCATCATCCCCCCACACTAAGCTATTGCTAGTCCCTAACAATCCGATCATGTGAAGTAATGAAAGGATCAAAAGAATACAAAGCATACCCCATTTTGACTTTTTATTTGAAGCAAGAAATTTAAACTAGAGCTAAAATAGACAAAATGCTTGATTTACAAAAATGGTATCATGGAACGGGATTCACACAAAATGGGTGTCTCCAGGGAATTGAAATCGTCATCCTCTTTTTTATACTCCCAACTAAGCTTAAACTCAATGTGCAAACGTTTTTGTAAAATGCTAACACTACTTATACTAATAATCTATGTAAGCCGAGACTTAACTTTTCACTCCCATAATTTATTCAAGTTAGGTGATTGTGCTTGATTTTCAAAATTTTGATCACAAAAACCAACGTTTTTATAAGATTTTGACTAATACTAGCTGAAAGATAGATTTAAAATTTACAACAAGCAAGTTTCAAAACTTTATTCAACACATCAAAATTTATTGCATTTTGCAATATCATTCCATTCTATTTTATTTTTTTTCTTTTCATTTTTCATTCATTTTTTTGGGTGCAATATAAACTAACGGAGTTTCACGGAAACCAAGACCTTACACCTTCCGGAATAAAGGATCCAAGGGCCGTTACAACGGAGAGTTCCAAGACTCTAAACATTCCTGAAATGAGGATCCAAGGGTGTTAGACCAAGACCTCATACATTCCTGAATTAGAGGTCCAAGGGCCGGTGTAAGAGGGTAGCCAAGACCTAAACGCCTTACGGAAATAAGGATCCAAGGACCGATCTTGAACCATAGCTTTTTAGCACATTTATTATTTGACTTTTGCAACTTTATGACATATGCTTGTTCCGAAGTTTAAATAAAGCTTTGAACTAGTATTTTTCAAAATTGTATGAAAAAATGATTTTGTGTGTTCAAAAGTTTGAAAATAAGCACTTATTAAGTCAAATTAGTTATCTCCTGGGAGGAAAAGTCATAGATTACTTATATAAGCTCTAAAGAAAACCAACTATTCTATGCTTAGCATTTTCATTTGCACATATCGTAAAACCTTAGTCTAACTGTTAAGGAAGCAGCCAGATCAACACTCTGGCAGAGTCGGGATTCCCTTTGTTCTAACCTAATCAAGACTAAACTATTTTTTTCTTTCTTTTTTGGTGCAAAGCACTTCTTTTTCATGCAATTTCTTATTTAAAAATGAAAAAAATTTAAAATTTTGGCCAAAACGGGGGTACTAGGGCACTAGAAGGTACAATTGTGACAAAAATTGCGAGAATTCCCCTCCCCCCACACTTAGAATTGAATATTGGCCTCAATATTCAAAGTACCTGCTATTATGCCGACACTTAGAACGTAAAAAGGTAATACTAATAGCCAAGTGTGTGAAAGAAATCTCATTTTTCACAAACAGGATTAAAAAGATATCCCTTGATAATCGTTAGCAAAAAGATCGGATATTAGGCGGCTGGATTGAAAACAGGCGCATCAATCATCACGATCTCAGGGAAACCTGAAAACAAGAGCAAACAACACACAAACAGAGCACAGTAGAGGAATCCCCCCATACTTAGTTGTTAGAAAATAGAAGGAAGTCAGAAACATGGGTTGTCACCCATGTGGTGCTAATGTTTTTGTTAACCGAGCCACTAGCTGGACTCGACCCCGAATTCATTGGTCCATGGGGAAAGTTTGGAGATCCGGGACAACCATGGATGGTATGTCTCCTCCAAAGAAATGCTTCAACCTATGACCGTTCACCTTGAAGTTTGGTCCGTCGTTTTGAGATAACTTGACGGTACCATAAGGAAAAACTTTGGCAACGGTGAATGGTCCAGTCCAACGGGTTTTAAGCTTTCCCGAGAATATCTTCAATCTAGAGTTAAAAAGAAGGACTCGATCACCAAAGTTAAAAACGCGGTTCTTGATTTTGGAGTCATGGATCTTCTTTGTCTTTTCTTTGTAGATCAAAGAGTTCTCGTAGGCTTGATCACGAAGTTCATTTAATTCATTGAGTTGAACTTTGCGGTGATCACCCGCGGACTTTAGGTCGAAGTTTGCATGCTTCAAGGCCCAATAAGCTTTGTGCTCGAGCTCGATCGGTAGATGGCACGCCTTTCCGTACACAAGCTTGTAAAGAGTACACCCGATGGGTGTTTTATAAGCTGTACGGAAGGCCCAAAGTGCATCATCTAATTTATCCGACCAAGATGCACGGTTTTCACCTACGGTCCTTTCCAATATTCTTTTTAGACCACGGTTTGAAACTTCCACTTGTCCACTTGTTTGTGGGTGATACGCGGTAGAAAGACGGTGAGTAATACCGTACTTAAGCATGACCTTTGCAAATTGGTCATTGCAAAAGTGCGTACCGCGATCACTAATGATAGCACGGGGAGTTCCAAACAGAGAAAAGAGCGATTTCAAAAATTTACAAACTACTCGGGCGTCGTTGGTGGGGAGTGCTTTCGCTTCAACCCATTTAGACAAATAATCGACCGCCACGAGTATATACTTGTTCCCTCGTGAAGACGGGAACGGGCCCATAAAGTCAATGCCCCACAACGTTGAAGCATTTTGTCCAAATGGGAGAGACATGTTTTAAAAGAATCCCCAAAGACCGAGAAATCATCCATAAAGACCTCCATAGTTTTCTCGATCATGTCATGAAAAATGGCCATCATACACCTTTGGAACGTGCCCGGAGCATTACATAAGCCAAAAGGCATGCGCCGGTAGGCAAACGTTCCATAAGGACACGTGAAAGTGGTCTTTTCTTGGTCTTGCGGGTCAATGGGAATTTGGAAGTAACCCGAGAAACCGTCAAGAAAACAATAGTATTCGTTTCCCGCTAGTCTTTCGAGCATTTGGTCCATGAATGGTAAAGGGAAGTGGTCTTTACGGGTGGCGTCATTTAACTTTCGGTAGTCAATGCATACGCGCCATCCCGTTACCAATCGAGTAGGAATCAACTCGTTTTTATCATTTGCGACAACGGTAATGCCTCCCTTTTTAGGCACACAATGAACGGGGCTCACCCAAGGACTATCTGAGATAGGGTAAATCTAGCCGGCATCGAGGAGTTTAAGAACCTCCTTTTTGATAACCTCGTGGATTTTAGGATTAACCCTTCTTTGATGTTGAACCGCTGGTTTAAAGTCATCTTCCATTAAAATATTGTGTGTACAAAATTCCGGGTTAACACCCTTAATGTCGGAAAGTTTCCAAGTGATGGCTCGCTTATGTGACTTTAAAACCTTTATGAGAGCGGTTTTCTCCTCACATTTAAATCTTTAGCAATTATGACGGGTAATTTATCGGTACCCTCCAAAATGCATATTCAAGATGAGGTGGTAAGTCCTTAAGTTCGACCTCCGGAGGATCATCAAAATTTTCAACAGATTTGATTTCCTCATTATGAAGTTCTTTCGGAGGGAGGGATGATGGATCATCATTAAGCAACTTCTCAATGAGAAGAATGTCTCCCTCCGGGTCAAATACATCATCATCAATTCCAGATGGAATTGAATCATAAGACAAACAAGCCTCAATCTCTTCCAAGATGAAGTCACCTCCCTCAAACGGAGTGAGAGAGGGGGAAGAGAGGGCAATGGTAGGATCAGATGAAGTGGGATTGCCACTTAGCACTTCTTGAAAGTATTCCTCGCATGTAGAATCAAGGATATCAATTTGGTTAATTGACTCGCTTTTATGCTCGAGAAGATCTTTTGAAGTGCTTTCAATATTAATGACCAATTTTTCATCTCTGACCCTAAGAGTCATCTCACCTTCGTAGACATCGATTAATGCACGAGCCATTTTCAAGAATGGTCTTCCCAAGATAAGGGGGACACGGGGATCGGCATCAAAATCGACTACTACGAAGTCAGTAGGAAAATGGAACTTGCCAACCTTCACGAAGACATCTTCGGCAATACCTTCCGGAATAGTAACCGATCGGTTTGCAAGCTCGAGAGTCATACGTGTAGTAGTAAGCTCCCGAAGAGAAAGATTTTTCCATACTGAAAGAGGCATTAGATTGATGCTTGCGCCGAGATCGGCCAAGGCTAAGCATTCATCTAGCTTTTGGAAATCACAAGGGATGAGAAATTTGCCGGGGTCTCCTAGTTTTTCGGGCAACTTTTTAAGGATCACTGCCGAACAATTCTCATTCAATGGAGTCTTTGTTAATTCCAACAATTTTTCCTTATTGCTAAGGAGACTCTTGAATGTTGAAGCAAACTTTGGCATGTAGAGAAGAGCATTCGCAAAACTAATATCGAAGTGTAACTTTTGAAAGATTTCAAGAAACTTTATCATTTGACTATTAGTTTTGTCACGGAGCTTTTGATCATTAAGCCTCGAAGGATAAGGAATTGAAGGCTTAGGATTGGTCTTCGGAACATCGGGTTCCGGAATTGGAGATTGGACGACCGGAGGTTGGACGTGTGCTGTACTTTGTGAGCTTGAAGAGTGCACTTTGTCCTTTGTCACCTAGGTCTCTCGTTCCACTTCCTTCACCGTAGAAGGAATAGGAATCAAGGGTCCATCATATGCCTTACCACTACGAGTGGTAATAGCTTTCAACTCACCCTTCGGGTTGGGAATGGTATTTCCCGAAAGACCTCCCGAAGTTGAAGCTTGATTCATTTGGTTCATGAGACTAGCCAACATGCTCTCAATTTTACTTTGAGATTGCTCAAGTTTATGATTTGTTGTTCTAAGTTCGTTTTTGAGCTCATGACCTTGTTTTGTTATTGAGGTTTGAAAATCATTTTTCAAAGTGGTGATTTGATTTTGCATTGACCTCATGTTGGCCTCATTTGACTTGATGTAATTAGCAAGTTCATTTGAGGGTCCAACGGGGGCTTGGTAATTAGAAGCTTGAAAGCCTTGATTGAAATTACCCCCTTGAGTTGGGTATTGATTCACCGGGGCTTGAAATTGGTTTCGAACATCTTGCCCTCTCGGTTGATTTTGGATGAATCTATTTGGATTGTTGGGTTGAGAAAATCTGGGCGGTCCACTTTGATTGCTAGTACGATAGTTCGGGTCAACTTGAGGACGGTATTGGTTACCTCTTGGTTGTAAGACCCGGCTACCGCATTAACTTCAAATCGACTACCATCGGTGGCAGTACAATTGTAGTATGCATGAGGACCACCACAAGTGACACAAGTTTCTTCCACCGCTTTGACTTGAGTGGGTGAAGAAGTTTGTGGGGAAGAAAATTTCTTTTGCTTGGAAAGAACCAAAGCTTGAATAGCATCCGTGAGTTTTTCAATCTTAGCATCGGTGCTAGAAGTACTCTCGGGAGACGAAGTAGAAGGAGAAGCACTAACTTGGGAAACAACCGGTTTGCTTCGTGTAGTGCAGACCTTGGACTTATTCTCAATGATGGCTAAAGCGTCCTTTGGAGTCCGATTCAAGAGATTGCCACCGGCGGCGACATTAAGAGAATCTTGGTCCATTTGGTTCAAACCATTATAGAAGGTATCGAGTTGATGTAACTCGGAAAAACCGTGATGTGGACATTTGCGAAGTAATTCTTTGAAACGATCCCACGCTTCACTAAAGGATTCATCAAATTTTTGAGTGAATTTGATGATTTCATTTTTAAGGCTTGTGGTTTTAGACGGGGGAAAGAATTCGTTCACAAATTTCGACACTAAATCTTCCCATGTTTCAATAGAACGAGGGGGTTGTTTTTCGAGCCAAATTCGGGCTGCCCCCTTGATCCATCGCGAACGCACTATTAAATAAATGCAGACAGCGGATACACGTGAATAATTACAAATTACCCCTTTGAAAAAGGATACTTGCAAAAACTCACGTTCGTGTGTAGTGTGAAGACAGGTAAGTAATTACCCGAATCGTTTCCCAACGAGGTGTGAATGGGCAAACAGTGTAAAGTTAGGATTAGAGTGACTGATGTGATTAGATATTTTGGATTTTGCTTTTTTATATCTAATTAACAATTTGAAAACAAATATACACAAGAAACTTAAACGCGAATTAATAAATTAAAAACGCGTAACAGGAAATCTAAAATGGGAGAAAAACTGAAATATATGAAATTTTAAAACCTAAAAATGTAAAATGATTTAAAACTTATTTTAAAATTAAAATTATATTTTTTACACTTTTTATTTAATTATTATTAATTATTTATTTATTTAATTACTTTTTAAACTGTTTAAATTTATAAAAAAAATACTAAATGAACAAAGAAAAATCTAAAACTTTTTCTATAAATATTATTAAATAAAAAGAAGCTAAGAAAATTATAAAAATGAAAATTACTTAATTAAAAATTTAAAAAGATAAAATCTATTAAATAGAAGCTATCACTTATTTTTTATTTTGTTTTTCTTAAGGTCTAAAAATGTGATTATATTTTTCCTATAGTCTACTTAATAAAAGAAAATTATGAAAATTAAAATTATATTTTTCTAATTATTATTCTATTTATTATGATTTAATTACTATTAGAAACTAATTAAAAAGATTAAAAATATCAAATGACTTAGGAAAAATCTGAAAAATTCAGGATAAGTCTAAATTAATATTTAAAAGCTATGAAAAATAAAATCAAAAGTTATCTAAGCCCAATAAGCAGATTTGGGCAGATAAGCAGTATGCAAATAAGCCCAAAATAAGCTAAAAAGCTAGAAAAATAACCAGAAGCTCAGAACAGGCTTAATACACTATTAGAAGCACAAAACAACTTAATTCAAACAGCTAATCCCACAGATTAAGCAAATGAGCACTTATGCAATTGCAAATTTTAGACAGAAACTCAAGAATCAGGCCAAATTGCAAGGCAAATTAAGCAGACAAGTTGAATATTAAGGGGGCAAAATCTACCCTATACTACTGGCTATACTAAACACCAAAAAGCCCCATCTCAATCAACTCAATTGAACCCTAATAAGCACCTAGATCAGATGCTCAGAACTGTGCAGGTATGGATCAGGGCAAATGGGCTTATTGCAGGGTGAACTTTAAGCCAGTAAATAAGCTATATAGTGGAATACCAGATGTTTAACTTAAATTTAGCTATTTGAACTATTTGTAAACCAAAATCCAAGGTCTGATTACAACAAAGAAGCACTTTAAATGAAGCATGAAAATGATAGCAGACTGCTTGATTTGGTTTGACTGTGCAGATTTGCTCAAAGTGGTAAAAACAAAAAGGAATTCAAACCACCTTTTGTCTACTCACTAAGTGGAGTCAAAGTGACTCAGAAAAGCTACCAATAAGGGCCAAAAGAGCTTTAAGCTGCAGATGGCTTATTGGAGCAGTTGAGCTTCTCAAAATCCCACAGATGGTACAAAACTAAACAACCTATCAAATGAACTTGTAACAACTTAAAAACAGCTTCTATAACTTATTTTAAGCAGGATCAAACTCAGCAATATGGCAAATGAACAGTGAACAACCAAAATTACCCATTTGACTTTGTTAACCCAAACAGCCCTTAATGGGGTCTGTCTTGGTATTTTCAAAAGCACAGGCCTATGTAACTTATTATGATTTAAACTAACTTATTTTAACTGTATTAAGCAAATTTCAAAACAGAAATAAGCAATCTAATAAGCTATGCTATGTGTGACTGTTTTTGACTTTCTAAGTGATTTTTAAGCAAAATGAAGCAAAAGCTATGTAAGACTTATAAAACTGATAAAAAACAACTAGAAACTAGTAATGAGCTTGAAAGAACAATAATAAGCTACTATTAAGCAGTTATACAGTAATATGGAATTTAATGCTAAAAATCTAAAAAGCTTACAACTGAGTGAGCTTTATGGAACAGAGAAACAAGGACCAGAACAAAACTAGCTTGTTCACACAAGCTAGAAAACCACAAAAGCCTTCCAGAACAGCTTTTAACTTCAGAAGAGCTTAATGAGAGCTTGTGTTGACTTATGTTGACTTTCTTGATTTCTTGAGTTTAGAACTGATTTACACTATATAAACTTACCACAAGCTATAATAAGCTTGCATAAGCTTATAGAAACAACTGATAAGCTATTTCAATTACTACTTATTTAGGTTTGATTTCTCAGTACACATGGAAAATTAGAATTATCATAAACTACTGAGATTGTACAAAGATTGACATCAAACAAGCTTAATTTACTTTGTATTGATTACTGAAACATGGGATTACAATTTATCACTACTGGAAATGAAATACGATTTATGCTACTATTAACTACTTGCCCTTTATGAGCTACATTGTTATCTATATATACAAAATTGAAATGGGAAAACCCTAGTCGACATCCCTGAATCTTTTAGCACCCTTGATTTCTCCTGACATCATCTCTATCGTCCAATCTCACTTTTGGCGGGAAAACAGGACAAGTGGAATAAGTCATCTGTTTTAGTTAGTGAGAGTGGGGAAGACGCATTAAATTCCTTTGGCATGTTAGGTAGCGTGTTTGGAGGAGGGATGAGGTGGTGGATTAAGTAGCCAGCTGGGGGGTGAGGTGGTGGTGGTGACTGGTTTTGGCGGTTTAGGGGAAAGGGATAAGAGTTTGACTTCGGTCAAACTCTGGGTTGTGGGTTTTATTAATAAAAGGTTGGGTCGGGTCAATGGTTGGATTGGGCTTGGGTTAATAATAAGTGGGTTGGGTTTATTTTTGGGTTAAGGGTATAAGTTTGATCCGGATTTTGTTTTTAGATAGGATTAAATCACAAGGACCATTTTTGTATTTTTGGATTTTTAGGGGCTGAAACTGAAACTGTTTCAAAGTTATCACAAAGGGTATTTCCTGCCAAGTGTCAATAGTACAAGGACCATAAAAGACAATTTTCCATTTTAAAACACCCGGGGACCTTTTATGTCATTTTTAAAAATTGAAGGACCTGTTTTGCAATTTCTTTAAAACTTTCATCCAAGGACCATTATTGTAAAAGTTAAATAGTTCAGGGACCTTGAATGATATTCTTAACACCAGGGACTATTTCTGCCAATTTGTGAAACTTCAGGGACTGAAAATGACAATTATGCAAACTTTGTTCGTTTTTCACTTGTTTTCAATCTTTTTGTTCCTGAGTCATATAAAAACACATTTTATGATATTTTCAGTATTTTGAAGCATATCTGCATGTTTTTAAATGTTTTTGCAGATAAAATGTGACAGAAATGATGAGTATTTAGACACTCATCTATCCCTCACACTAAACTATTGTTAGTCCCTAGCAATCTTTTATGAAGTTTTAATGGATTTTATCTCTTTACCAAAAGCCATTACTTCTGGAGTAGCCAATGTTTTAGTATGTGATACTTTGGTACAATGATAACAAAATGATTTTGAGCAAACCATCAGCTGTCAACGGATTTGATTTGTCTTTACCAAAAGCCGTTTGCTTCTGGACTAGCCAACTCTTAGATAAAATACAGTTATTATCTTTGGTGAGCTGATTACCAATCATGGTTTTTCACTGCCTTTACCACAAGCCATAACCTTGCGGGCTAGCCAACTCTTCACTTATAAAGATATGGTGAGTCGAATACCATACAATTTTCGGCAAATTGCAAGCCATCAACGGATTTGAGACATCTTTACCAAGAGCCGTTTGCTCTCGGATTAGCCAATCCTTATGTGGGTTAGACATGGCGGACTGATAACCATTTATTGCGTTCTAAGTGAGAAAAAATTTTAAAATTTTGGCTAAAATGGGGGTACTAGATGGTACATTTGATCAAATTCGCTAGAATTCCCCCCCACACTTAGAACTGAATATTGCCCTCAATATTCAAAGAACCGGTTGTTAAACCAACACTTAGAACGTAAAAAGGGAAATACTAATAGCCATTATTTTATACACACACACACACACACACACATATATATATATATATATATATATATATATATATATATATAATAAAATATTATATATATATATATATTTTTTTTTTTCAACAATATATATATATATATATATATATATATATATATACAACAGCAGGGGCACTCCCCCACACTTAGGTGAGACACGGGTGAAAACCCATGTTATGCTAATGTTTTTGTTCACCGAGTCACTTAGCTTGACTCGGCCTCGCATTCATTTGTTCATGGGGAAGCAAGTGGAAGAGACCATCTCAAACGGACTTTCATTCAAGATATTTGGATAACCAAATGAACATAAGAAAGTTCCACACCGATGAGATAAATCCGGCATTTAAACCAATGTTAGATGGAAAATGCCGGGGTCAAAGGTAATATCCTCACTCCCGAATGAGTGACAGATAGGGGAAATCACCGGGTAGGTGAAGGGAAGAAGAGAGATCTGAATAGCAATTAAGATAAGAACTTCCTCCTCAAGAATTGCATAATCAAGTGGAAGAGGTAAGTCCTTAAACTTGATCTCAGGAATTTTATCAGTTTTTTCAATTGACTTGACTTTCTCATTATGAAGTTGTTTTGGTGGAAGAGGGGAAGATGAATCTTTGTTTAACAAATTTTCTAGAAAAACAATGTCCCCCTCAGGATCAAGATAGTTATCATCAACCTCATGCTGAAGTGAACTATCTAGAGCAAGAAAAGCATCGACTTCATCCCAAAAGGGATCACTTCCCTCAACCGAAGTGAGAGAAGGGGAAGAGTCGGCTATGATAAGTTGAGAAGATGTGGTGGGATTACCACTCACAGAATTATGAAAATAACCAACACATTCTTGAGAGTACTCCTTTGAATTAATATCAATGACATCGATTCGGTTAACCGATTCAGAATCATAATTTGAGGAGTATTTTGACGTTTGATCATGGTTAAAGGTAACAGCTTCATTACCCACACGCAAGGTGATCTCATGCTTAAATACATCAATAAGAGTATGGCCCGTTTTTAGGAATCCTCTTCCAAGAATTAGAGGAACCTTTTGATCTGCGTCGAATTCAACAACCACAAAGTCAGCTGGAAAATGGAACTTTCCTATTTTCACAAACACATCTTCGGCAATGCCGCATGGATGAGATATGGTTCGATCTGCAAGCTCAAGAGTCATGCAAGTAGGAGTAAGAGCCGGAAGAGAAAGTTTCTTCCATACTGAATGAGGCATCAGGTTGATGCTTGCACCTAGATCTGCTAAGGCATAGCATTCAACCATTCCCGGAAATACACAAGGTAGTAGAAACTTTCCAGGATCTCCAAGCTTCTCCGGAAGCTTTTTCAAGATAACCGCTGAGCAGTTCTCATTTAATGGAGTTTTAGCCATTTCAATCAGTTTTTCCTTGTTGCTTAACAAGTGTTTGATTGTTGATGCAAACTTGGGCATCAGAATGATAGCATCCGCAAAACTTATGTCAAAATGTAATTCTTTAAAGATTTGAAAGAATTTATCCATTTGTTGACTAGCCTTCTCACGGAGCTTTTGCTCATTTAAGCGCGATGGGTAAGGAATGTAAGGTTTGGATTTAGGGGTAATGACTTCAGGAGTCTCTACAGATTCAAAGACAACTCCTGGTTTGGATTTCTTTTTCTGGACAATCGGAGGCTGGACATGTGCTGTACTTTGTGGGCTTGGAATTTTCACTTTGTCCGTTGTATCCTCCGTTTCTTTCTCCATTTCAAACAACGAAGGAGGGATAGGGCCAAAGGGCCCCTCATAAGCAGCACCACTCCGAGTGGCAATAGCTTTGACGAAAGTGGTATTTTCATCTTCATCATCACTGTCATCAAGCACACTGACAGGAGTAGCATTGAGCATATTTGAATAAGCTCTGGCTGTTCTTTGCTCACTAAGTTTGTTTGACAAACTTTTAACCGTAAATCGGGAAAGAGTAGGATCTATTCTTGACGGTTGAGGAGCAATTGTGGGTGTAGAATTTTGGATGACCGAAGGTTGGACGTATTTAGCACTTCCATTGTTAGTGGGAAGTACCGGGTCCTTTTTCACCTTGAGTTCAACATGAGCTTTACCACTATGTGTAGTGACAGCTTTGAGTTCACCCCTTAGGTTGACAACAATATTACTTGGGAGACCTCCCGAGGTAGAAGGTAAATCATTTAAAGATTTTTTTATGTCATTTATTTGGGTAACCAACAACTGGTTTGTCTGATATTGAGTTCTATTTGTCTCCTCTTGAGATTTTATGAATTGCTTAAGCAACTCATCTGAGGACGTATGATTTTGGTTTTGGACATTCCATGGTTTTTGGTTAAAGTTACCCTGATTCTGACCTCGGTTCTGATTGAAATTTTGGGAATTGTTGAAAATTTTCCCCTGATTTTGAACAAAGCAATTTTGATTATTCTGATTTGGCACGGGTGGAAAACCAGGTGGGACCATAGCATTCGGTGCTCGGTACTGAGTCTCAGCATGCGGACGGTATTGATTTTGGTTTACTGCAGCTACGGGAGCTGGGTAAAGAGAAGCATCGGTTGCTTGACAATCATAATACGCATGTGGGCCACCACAAGTTTCACACACTTTGTTTATTGCTTTGATTTGTTCCGGTTTATGAATTTCACTCTTCAATTCTTTCATTTCCTTCATCATACAACGCATAGCGTCTGTTAAAAAGGCTAACTCTGAGGAGTTACCGGATGAAGGAGCAGGAGTGACAGGAACATTTACTTTGTTTCGAGATATAGGAACTTTTGATTTATTTTCACAAATTTCAATCACCTCTTTAGGTCGACGATTCAAGATATTGCCACCGGCGGCTGCGTTAAGTGCATCTTGATCGATTTGGGTTAACCCATTATAAAACGTATTTATCTGTTGTAACTCTGAGAAATCGTGATGCGGGCATTTTCGGAGGAGATCTTTAAATCTTTCCCATGCCTCTCCGAAGTTTTCATCGAAACCTTGACGAAATCCAGCAATTTCATTTTTTAGATTAGTCGTCTTTGATGGAGGGAAGAAATAATTGACAAATTTCTGCACTAGATCTTCCAAGTTTCAATGGATCGAGGGGGTTCTTTATCCAGCCAAATTCGGGCTGCCCCTTCGAGTGAGAATGGAAATAGCATCAATTTGATAACTGTTTGCGGCACATTCGTGTAGTTGATTGTAGAGGTCAGTTTGTTGAACCAACGAATGTGTTCATATGGATCTTCTCGTTCAAACCCGTGGAATTGGTTGGTAGAAACGAGCTGAATCAAATGTGTTTTCAGTTCAAAATGATCAGAATCGATGGGTGGTAAAACGATGGCATCTCCGTAACCCTCGGTGGGTGCTCGGAGCATTTTCGCCATTGTGCGATTGTCTGCCATATTATCATTGAGAACAGTACGAATCTCGGGTTCGACTATTTGGGCAGCACGTCTATGATTACGTCTTCTCGGAATATCTACGAGTTCACGTAAAGGGCTTGATGACGTGGAAGAACGAGTGCGCATGCACTAAGTAAAATATTTTAATTAAATCAAGAACGAAGCAAAACACAAGTGAACTTAAACCAATAATCAACAAGCGTACGGTAGCTCTCTAAAAGATAAACGCACAGAGTGGCGGAGAAGCAAAGGTGGGCAATTAATGCTCCTTAAAAACCCGCTTCTTTCAGTCCGACAATTTAATGTCAAACTATCCTTAAACCTCTGTTATAGTTTGTTTATCAATCAAAGGTGAGCCGATATTCGCAAGTGATACAAAGGCAAGTTTTAAATCTGATGTTTGGGAACTTATTATGGTTGTACCCCCAGTTAGGTAGTACTCTGTCTTGGTTCTCGATGGTAAATTTTATTATTGTTATTATTAAAGAAAACGGAAAATGTTTTTGGGCTTTTAATTTTTTATATGATAATAATAATAATAATATATATAGAAAAGAAAAGAAAAATATTTTTGTATTTTATATTGTTTTTGGGAAATAGGAACTTCTGGAAGAAGGATCTCAAATCACTAATCGCTTATACTCTACACAATAGTCGCAACACAACCTCCCCGGCAGCGGCGCCAAAATTTGATCCGTCGCGAACGCACTATTAAAAAAATGCAGACAGCGGATACACGTGAATAATTGCAAAAACTCACGTTCGTGTGTAGTGTGAAGACAGGTAAGTAATTACCCGAATCGTTTCCCAATGAGGTGTGAATGGGCAAACAGTGTAAAGTTAGGATTAGAGTGACTGATGTGATTAGATATTTTGGATTTTGCTTTTTTATATCTAATTAACAATTTGAAAACAAATATACACAAGAAACTTAAACGCGAATTAATAAATTAAAAACGCGTAATAGGAAATCTAAAATGGGACAAAAACTGAAATATATGAAATTTTAAAAGCTAAAAATGTAAAATGACTTAAAACTTATTTTAAAATTAAAATTATATTTTTTACACTTTTATTTAATTATTATTAATTATTTATTTATTTAATTACTTTTTAAACTGTTTAAATTTATAAAAAATACTAAATGAACAAAGAAAAATCTAAAACTTTTTCTATAAATATTATTAAATAAAAAGAAGCTAAGAAAATTATAAAAATGAAAATTACTTAATTAAAAATTTAAAAAGATAAAATCTATTAAATAGAAGCTATCACTTATTTTCTATTTTGTTTTTCTTAAGGTCTAAAAATGTGATTATATTTTTCCTATAGTATAATTAATAAAATAAAATTATGAAAATTAAAATTATATTTTTCTGATTATTATTCTATTTATTATGATTTAATTACTATTAGAAACTAATTAAAAAGATTAAAAATATCAAATGACTAAGGAAAAATCTGAAAAATTCAGGATAAGTCTAAATTAATATTTAAAAGCTATGAAAAATAAAAGCAGAAGTTATCTAAGCCCAATAAGCAGATTTGGGCAGATAAGCAGTATGCAAATAAGCCCAAAATATGCTAAAAAGCTAGAAAAATAACCAGAAGCTCAGAACAGGCTTAATACACTATTAGAAGCACAAAACAACTTAATTCAAACAGCTAATCCCACAGATTAAGCAAATGAGCACTTATGCAATTGCAAATTTTAGACAGAAACTCAGGAATCAGGCCAAATTGCAAGGCAAATTAAGCAGTTAAATTAAGCAGACAAGTTGAATATTAAGGGGGAAAAATCTACCCTATACTATTTGCTATACTAAACACCAAAAAGCCCTATCTCAATCAACTCAATTGAACCCTAATAAGCACCTAGATCAGATGCTCAGAACTGTGCAGGTATGGATCAGGGCAAATGGGCTTATTGCAGGGTGAACTTTAAGCCAGTAAATAAGCTATATAGTGGAATACCAGATGTTTAACTTAAATTTAGCTATTTGAACTATTTGTAAACCAAAATCCAAGGTCTGATTACAACAAAGAAGCACTTTAAATGAAGCATGAAAATGATAGCAGACTGCTTGATTTGGTTTGACTGTGCAGATTTGCTCAAAGTGGTAAAAACAAAAAGGAATTCAAACCACCTTTTGTCTACTCACTAAGTGGAGTCAAAGTGACTCAGAAAAGCTACCAATAAGGGCCAAAAGAGCTTTAAGCTGCAGATGGCTTATTGGAGCAGTTGAGCTTCTCAAAATCCCACAGATGGTACAAAACTAAACAACCTATCAAATGAACTTGTAACAACTTAAAAACAGCTTCTATAACTTATTTTAAGCAGGATCAAACTCAGCAATATGGCAAATGAACAGTGAACAACCAAAATTACCCATTTGACTTTGTTAACCCAAACAGCCCTTAATGGGGTCTGTCTTGGTATTTTCAAAAGCACAGGCCTATGTAACTTATTATGATTTAACTAACTTATTTTAACTGTATTAAGCAAATTTCAAAACAGAAATAAGCAATCTAATAAGCTATGCTATGTGTGACTGTTTTTGACTTTCTAAGTGATTTTTAAGCAAAATGAAGCAAAAGCTATGTAAGACTTATAAAACTGATAAAAAACAACTAGAAACTAGTAATGAGCTTGAAAGAACAATAATAAGCTACTATTAAGCAGTTATACAGTAATATGGAATTTAATGCTAAAAATCTAAAAAGCTTACAACTGAGTGAGCTTTATGGAACAGAGAAACAAGGACCAGAACAAAACTAGCTTGTTCACACAAGCTAGAAAACCACAAAAAGCCTTCCAGAACAGCTTTTAACTTCAGAAGAGCTTAATGAGAGCTTGTGTTGACTTATGTTGACTTTCTTGATTTCTTGAGTTTAGAACTGATTTACACTATATAAACTTACCACAAGCTATAATAAGCTTGCATAAGCTTATAGAAACAACTGATAAGCTATTTCAATTACTACTTATTTAGGTTTGATTTCTCAGTACACATGGAAAATTAGAATTATCATAAACTACTGAGATTGTACAAAGATTGACATCAAACAAGCTTAATTTACTTTGTATTGATTACTGAAACATGGGATTACAATTTATCACTACTGGAAATGAAATACGATTTATGCTACTATTAACTACTTGCCCTTTATGAGCTACATTGTTATCTATATATACAAAATTGAAATGGGAAAACCCTAGTCGACATCCCTGAATCTTTTAGCACCCTTGATTTCTCCTGACATCATCTCTATCGTCCAATCTCACTTTTGGCGGGAAAACAGGACAAGTGGAATAAGTCATCTGTTTTAGTTAGTGAGAGTGGGGAAGACGCATTAAATTCCTTTGGCATGTTAGGTAGCGTGTTTGGAGGGGGGATGAGGTGGTGGATTAAGTAGCCAGCTGGGGGGTGAGGTGGTGGTGGTGACTGGTTTTGGCGGTTTAGGGGAAAGGGATAAGAGTTTGACTTCGGTCAAACTCTGGGTTGTGGGTTTTATTAATAAAAGGTTGGGTCGGGTCAATGGTTGGATTGGGCTTGGGTTAATAATAAGTGGGTTGGGTTTATTTTTGGGTTAAGGGTATAAGTTTGATCCGGATTTTGTTTTTAGATAGGATTAAATCACAAGGACCATTTTTGTATTTTTGGATTTTTAGGGGCTGAAACTGAAACTGTTTCAAAGTTATCACAAAGGGTATTTCCTGCCAAGTGTCAATAGTACAAGGACCATAAAAGACAATTTTCCATTTTAAAACACCCGGGGACCTTTAAGTCATTTTTAAAAATTGAAGGACCTGTTTTGCAATTTTTTTAAAACTTTCATCCAAGGACCATTATTGTAAAAGTTAAATAGTTCAGGGACCTTGAATGATATTCTTAACACCAGGGACTATTTCTGCCAATTTGTGAAACTTCAGGGACTGAAAATGACAATTATGCAAACTTTGTTCGTTTTTCACTTGTTTTCAATCTTTTTGTTCCTGAGTCATATGAAAACACATTTTATGATATTTTCAGTATTTTGAAGCATATCTGCATGTTTTTAAATGTTTTTGCAGATAAAATGTGACAGAAATGATGAGTATTTAGACACTCATCACCCCTCGAGAGAAAAAGGAAAAAGAAGAAATTTGATAGCTTCTTGAGGAATATTTCTGTATTTGATGGTAGAGGTGATCTTGTTAAACCATCGAATGTGGGAATGAGGATCGTCCCTCTCAAATCTGAAATATTGACTTGAAGTTACTAAGGATAGCAACCCCGTTTTAAGCTCAAAGCTATCGGCAACGATTGCCGGAACAACGATAGCATCTCCATAACCCTCGCTGGGTGCTTGGAGAAGCTCAGACATGGTGTGTTCATCCGCCATTGTGACAATGGGAGGAACGTTAATAGCACGAATCTCGGGTTCGGCTATTGAGGCGGAATGCCGACGATTACGTCTCCGATTACGTCTTCTCGGAGTATGCACGAGTTCACGTAAAGGACTTGTTGACGGAGAAGAACGAGTGCGCATGCACAAAAAAAAAACAATTCAATTAAAATGAGACCGAAGCAAAACACAAGTAAATTAAACCAATAATCTACAAGCGTATGGTAGCTCTCTAAAAGATAAACGCACAAAGGAGCGGCGCCAAAATTTGATCCGTGTTAAAATATATATAAATAATATCAGACGGATATGCGTGATACGCTCGAAATGACAAATCAACCTTTTAGGAAAAAGGTTAACTTACAAAACCCGTGAATACGATATGTGTGATACCGGGCAATTGATCACCCGGGTCGTGTCCTAGCGAGGTTGGAATCGAGGATATCGTGTAAGGTTAGGAATTAAAGTGCTTGAAGATTAGATTTTGGATTTATGTGTTTTTAATATTCTAATGAGAAATGAAAAGCAAATTTACAAAGAAAAATAACGCATAAGACAATTTACACTAAAAACGCAAATCGGGTATTCAAAAACGAGCCTAAAAACTAAAACCTTTAAAAATTAACCCTACAAGTTCAAATTTATTTTTCCTAAGTTCTAAATGATAAAAGAAAATTTTGGAAAAAAGAATTATATTTTTTTGACTTTTATATTTTTTATTATGAATTAAAAACTGAATTTTAATGAAAATGGAAAAATCTAAAAAATTCCAGAAAACTGCTGAATGATAAGCAGTTTCAAGGAAAAATAAAACCAAATTAACTACTTATGTAAATAAGCAATTATTAAGCAAACTATGGTAATAAGCAAAAAGGAAAAAGCTTGGTTAAATAAAAAGATGTGCAAGATTTAACCAGAGAAAGTCCCTAGGGCAGTTGGTGCTTGTGTGTGGTGTTGAGTGCTTTGGAAGGCTGAGGTCTCAGGTTCGAATCCTGGCCTCAGCTTTTTGTTGATTTTTTTTTATATTTTTCTTTTATAAAACTTAATAAGCAAAATTAAATAACAACTTTTAATTCTACAACTTATTTTAAAACTAATCAACAAGCTCAGATTGAGGAGAAGGATTCAGATCAGTGGCTTAAAAAGAAAATGTAATAAGCTAAGGCTAAAGCAAAAACTGAAAAGCTATTCTAATAAGTTAAAGGGACACTTGAAATAAGCTAAGGACTACCATTAAGCTAAGAATGAAATAGGGGAAACAAAATAAGCCACAAGATAAGCAATTAAGCTCAGAAAACTCAATATGCTCAAAAGGCTTAAAAGACTAATGCAATTTAAAAATCAACCTCACAAGACAACTTTGGGCTTAAAAATAAGCACTGAGATAATAAACAATTTTCATGAAACAGAACACAGCTCAAATTCATACACCCATAAGCACATAGGAAAAAGCTCAGTCCAAGAGAAGCTTAATTACTGCTTAAGAATAAGCTGAAAAAGTAGCTATTCAAGGCAAGTATACACTGATTGCTCAGTGTATGCTTGTATGAGTAGGAGACTCATAAGCTGAAAAAGTATCATATTGTATTTTAAGAGACTCATAATCTTTTAAAGCTTGACAAGAATTTGAACACTTTTGAACCTCATGTACCTCTGAGTCTGAAAAGGCCATCAATCCCAAGTTGGCTGGTTCCTCCTCTTCTTCCATGAAGCTCCAGTCAAATCCAGCTCCATCAACAACTACCATTGCCTTGGAAGAAGTGTCTTCCATATTCACTGTTCTCTTATTACCCTGCTGACTTCTATACCATTTAGCCTTGTTATCCTGTTGTCTTGGGCTTCTACACTCTCTGGCAAAGTGTCCCATCTTGTGACAATTATAGCACTCCACCTTGGACTTGTCATATCCAGCAACATCCCCTCCATTGAGTGTAAGCTTCTTACCAGTCCTTTGAAAGTTTCTTTTTGCCCTAATACTTAACAATGCCATTTGCCACTTCAAGTCCATGGCATCCAAGTCATCTTCATCAATCTGAAGAAGGTCTTCATTGTAGATATGAGACCCATTGGATTGCTCAGATACAAAGGCATATATAGTCTCATCACTTAAGCTAGAAGTACTAGTTTTTACACTAGCAGTACTAACTTTAGGGCTAGCAGTACAAACATCTTCATCATTCTTAGTACTGCTATTGCTAGTGGATGACATAAATGCCATATTACCTGGCATAGAACTGGTGCTTCCTCCTTTCTTCACCTTTTGCTCAACAATCTTAAGATTGTTATACAATTTATTGAGTGTCATCTTCTCCAATTCAGGCTTGTTGCACCAAACCACAACATGAGTGTTCCAATCAGCAAACAAACTATTTAGAAATTTTAAGTTTAGGTCTTCCTGTGGAATCACAATCTTCAAACCAGCAAGCTGACTCACAATTCTCTGTAGCCTATTAAAGACTTGATCAAGGGATTCAGTGCTTAATGCACTGAAATTTTCATAGCTCTGCTTCAGTAGAGTTCTTTGAGCCTTTTTAGTAGCCTCATTACCACCAAATCTCTCTACTATTGTTGCAAACAGTGTCTTTGCAGTTTCATAATGAATAAAATTCAGCACTTGATCATTGGGAAGAGCCATGAGTAACAAACTTTTGGCTTTAAGATCATTCTTTTTCTTTATTCTTTCATAATTAGTAACTGGCTCAGTGTTAAGCTTGGTAGTTTTAGAACCATCAGCCAGTGTTTCTTCAGAAGTTGTTGGCTTGAAAGAATCACCATGTAGAATAATATCCCATAATGCATAATCTTGCACCATGAAATATTGCTCAATTCTGAGCCTCCACAAATCATATTCGTTTTGTTTTAGCATGGGGAGTTTGGCAATAATTGAGGTTTGTGGTGTTTCCATGTCCATCATCTTGGTTGCAAGAGAGTAAGTACTTTTGGATCTTCTAAATCAAAGTATCAAAACCTGTCTCTGATACCACTTGACCGGATCTAAACACACAGCTTGTGTTGAAGATACTTTGAGTTAATGTTAACTAGCACGCGGAATTTACTAGCTAACACTTAGAAGATATGGTTTGTATGATGTGTATGTGATTGTATGAATGTAAAAGTGTAAATAAGAACACAATGTTTAACCAAACAAGTAGCTTCAATATATTACGAGTGATCTACAATATCACTAGGGTTTAACAACCTTGAAGCTTTCACGTACGACTTAGGGATATCTCTCAAAACCCTAACTAAGGATCTCTTTTTATAGTATCAAGAGTCCTGTACAAGTAAAACTATTATACGTATCAATCTACCTTAATAAGATATACATTACATCTTTTCTATATATATCTTCACGTGTTTTTATCTTCTGTCCTCAGCTTATAGTCAGTACTAACTTTCTTGTGGGAGCAGTACTAATTGAGTTAGTACTATTAGTACATTCTTCATCAGTTGTAACTTTATGCTTGACAGTACTAACTGCATACCTGGCAGTACTAACTATTGGTTTAATTCCCAACAAATATCATAATCAGGTTTCAAGAAAGAAGTTTTAAAGAATCAATAAACTTAGGTGTAAACCTTTGTTAATGAATTCCCAAACTCTGTCCATCATGAACCTATTGTGTTAGCAAATTATATCATCATTCTGATGCTCATACATTTCACTTGAAACTTCCTTTGTGCTCAAATGTTCATACTTGAAATTGTTAGTCTAAAACCAAGAAAACAAAATGCAAAACATTTGTCTTATAGCAGTATGAACCTTATATGACTAACAGTATGAACTATTCACTCAAAATTTGTACTAGCAGTACAAACTTTTCAATAACAGTACCAATGTACAAAGCTAGCAGTACAAACTTAATTTTATGTACAAAAACACAGAGTTTTAAATCATTGAGTATTAAGCATCCCAGTACTTGCTACCAAGTATTGAAACCTTCCAACATCAAAAGCTTTTATGAGCAGATCTGCAAAGTTTTGATCATAATCAATTTTAACAACTTGAATCAACTTTTTCTCATTGCAGTCTCTTATAAAATGATGTCTAATTTCAATGTGTTTTGTTTTAGAGTGTTGCACTGGATTTTTAATTATGCATATTGTACTACTATTATCAATATATATGATAGTGTTCATAAAATTGTACCCATAGTCAAGAAGTTGATTTTGAAGCCAAAGTACTTGACCACAGCAACTTGCAGCAGCTACATATTCAACTTCAGTTGTTGAAGTAGCCACAATTGTTTGCTTCTTACACTGCCATGAAATGAGTCTACATCCAAGGAATTGACATCCTCTAGTTGTTGACTTTCTGTCCAAGCTTGCACCTGCATAATCACTATCTAAATATGCTACCAAGTCAAAAGGTGACTCCTTAGAATACCATAGACCCAACCTAGGTTGACCCTTGAGATATCTAAAAATCCTCTTGACAGCTGTAAAGTGAGAAACCTTAGGAGTTACTTAAAATCTTGCCAAGCACAAACAGAGAACATGATATCAGGCCTTGATGATGTAATATACATCAAAGAGCCTATCATAGATCTGTATGTGTGTACATCCACATTGTCTCCATCTACATCTTTTAGAAGAGGCTTCTTAGAGTCCATTGGTGTGCTTGCTACTTTTGAATCAACAAATTGAAATTTTCTTAGAATCTCTGCAACATATTTATCTTGGCTGATAAATATGCCTTTACTTGATTGCTTAACTTGCAGACCCAAAAATAATGTAAGTTCCCCCATGGAACTCATCTAAAACTTATCATGCATAAGTTTCTCAAACTCTAAACACATCTCCTTCATTGTAGATCCAAAGATGATATCATCCACATACACCTGCACTAGCAAAAGATCCTTCTTGTGCTTCTTGATGAATAATGTCTGATCAATCTTCCCTCTTTGAAATCCATTTTCTATGAAATAGAAAGCCAGTGTTTCATACCATGCCCTTGGAGCCTGATGAAGGCCATAAAGAGCCTTGACTACCCTGTACACCTTGTCTGGATGTTCTGGATCAATAAAACCTGGAGGTTGTGAGACATACACCTCCTCTTTAATAGTACCATATAAGAAAGCACTCTTGACATCCATTTGATAAACTGTGAAGCCCATAAATGAAGCATAAGCTAAAAATAATCTAATGGCTTCAATTCTTGCTACTGGAGCAAAAACCTCTTCATAGTCTATCCCTTCCTCTTGTGTGTACCCTTGGGCTACAAGTCTAGCCTTGTTTCTTATCACTATGCCCCTTTCATCCCTTTTGTTCCTGAAAACCCATTTAGTGCCAATTACCCTTACACCTTTGGGTAAATCAACTAGCACCCAAACCTTCTGAATTTTAAATTGGAGAAGCTCCTCTTGCATAGCTTCTACCCAGCTTGAATCATCTAAGGCTTTAAGAACATTTTTGGGTTCTGCTTGTGAGAGAAAACATATAAATAAGCAAGAGTTTATATACTCATGCTGCTTTGATGCATAAAGAGCATCAAGAAGCCCTTGTTGGTCTAAAGACATCAGTTGCTGCCTTGTCTTCACCCCTGATTGTACATCTCCAATCACATTATCCAGGGAGTGGACTTTGTGAATCCTTGTGTGTGTTGTAGAAGGAACATGATAGTTAGGTGGGAGATTGTTGAAATCCACCCCATCTTCTGAGAAATCTGCTTCATTTGAGTCTGATGGGCCAGCAGTAGAAACATTTAGCCTAGCCGTAGAAACATTTTGCGTAGCAGTATCTTGCTCTGTCTCAGTAGTAGAAACATCATTTGTACTGCTACCTTGATTTTCTTGTTCCTCAGTTTTATCTTCCTTGTTTTCACCTTGAATCCCTTCTTTAGCTTCATCAGAAGAAGGTTCACCATTTATTGAAGTTGAATCCACATTTGTCCATATTGGCATCATCACATAATCTTGATATTTCTTTTTTTCTAACCTTGCCTCATTTGTTGCATCATGTGCTTATGAACCTGAAAATTTATTAGTTTCTGCAACAACAGGCACATAATTCATTGATGAGGTTAGTGTCTCAAGATCAAATAGCCATTTGGGACCTTCACCTGCTACATTGGATTTGTTCTCTAAAAATTCCACATGCAGGTTTTCCTCTACTCTCCTAGTTCTTGAGTTGTATACTCTAAAAGCTTTGCTATTTAGAGAATATCCAACTAAGAATCCTTCATCTGCTTTACCATCAAACTTTCCTAGATGGTCTAAGGAATTCAGAATTGTCACATGACATCCAAAAGGTCTAAGAAATCCTATTGCAGGAGTTCTACCTCTAAAAAGCTCATATGATGTCTTATTGTGAGTTTTGACAACTAAAACCCTGTTCTGGACATAGCAAGCAGTATTAACTGCTTCAGCCCAAAAAGTGATAGGCAACTTAGAGTCAGCTAACATGGTTCTAGAAGCTTCTATGAGTGTCCTATTTCTCCTCTCAGCCACTCCATTCTGCTGAGGAGTTCTAGCAACACTAAATTCTCTTCTAATACCCTTTTCCTTGCAGAATTCATCCATAACTCTATTCTTAAACTCTGTCCCATTATCACATCTAATGACTTTTAATTTCTTGTCTACTAGGTTTTCTATCTCCGTAATGAATGTCTTAAGAATGCTAGAAGTCTCATCCTTAGAACTTAAAAAGAAAACCCATGTAAATCTGCTATAGTCATCAGTAACAACTAGACAAAATCTTTTATGCTTTATACTACTCACATTTGTAGGTCCAAATAAGTCCATATAAAGCATAAACAATGATTGATCAATAGAGTTAAAAATTTTGGGCTTACAAGTGGCTTTGTGTTGCTTGACTTTAAGATAAGCAATGCGCGTTTGGTCATTTTCAAATCTTTTCTGAGGTAAACCTCTTACCAAACCATCCTTAACAATTTTATTTATGGTTTTGAAATTTATGTGACCAAGCCTCCTATGCCATTTCATATATTCATCTAATGTGGCCTTCGCAACAAGACAAGTAAGTGCCTCTTTAGGAACAATCTTCTTCATATCAACACTGTACATGTTGCCCTTTCTTGGAATTTTAAGAAGTACTTGACTTTCATCAGGCATCTTAAAATCAGAAGATAGCACAAGACATTCAGTGTCAGTAAAAAGAACTTTGTTCTTTTTGTCACACATTTGGGAGACACTAAAAAGATTATACTTAAGCTCTTGCACATAGTACAAATCTTCAAAATCTAATTTACCGGTTTTAAGTGTACCTTTACCAGTAATTCGTCCTCCAATTCCTCCTCCAAAGGTAACATATCCTCCATCCAATGATTGAAAGTCTGAAAGATAAAACATGTTGCCTGTCATGTGCCTTGAACACCCACTATCTGAATAGCCTTGATCTTCAACATCTGCTTGTGAATGTCCCTGCACATAAATAAAGGAATTAGTTTTCTTGGAGAATCTAAGCCATTACTGACTTGGATTTGCCACGTGCATCAATGTAGTTAAATCTTTTGAGAACAGTTGATGCACCATTGGATTTAAGAGGTCTCCAAATCCAACATGCTAAGGCCTTAACACCATTAGCCCTCATTTCCCTAGCAACAGTATGAACTGTTTGCCTAGCAGTAGAAACTGTTGGCTTTGCAGTTGGACCCTTTAGTTTTCAAATTTGTTTTTGGACCACTGCTTTAGTATGAAAAGGTCTTTTAGCAGTAGTTTGTGCATGTTTGTAAGTTGTTTTTGCACTTTGTACTGCTGGTTTTGGGTAAACAGAGTAAAATGGCCTAGCAGTAGAAACTGCTTGTCTAGCAGTAGAAACTTTTGGTCTAGCAGTAGGAACTGCTTTTGGGCCAGACTTTAATGAAACTGCTCTGGGTGTGGTTCTAGTAAAATTAGAGTGACTTTTAGTTGTATGCCTTTTTAAATTCACCCTATGGTTTGAATACCCAGATACCCTTTGGTTGCAGAAGGCTGTAAGATGGTCTAAATCTCCACAGACAAAACAAGCTTTGTTATAGAAGTCAAAGTCATCACCTAGTTGGTGAGACTTGAGGTCATTCCAATTCCTTTGGTTACCTCTGGGCTTGTTTTTGGTTCTATATTGTTCATAATATCTTACTGGTTGCCTAATATGTTTATCATTGGGTTTAGGCCTATCAGTATCATGCTTGACCAACTTAGGAACACTTGTTCCTGCTTTCTTAACAATATCAGGTTTAGACATAACCTGTTCTTCTTCATCATCATCAGATTTCCAGTCCTTAATGATTGGACCATCTAATTTCTTATTAGAGGACACCTTGTCCTCAGGAAGTGAAGTGTTACTTACACTTTCACTTACTTTTATAGGGTCATCAACAACTACATTTGTGTGTTCTAGGTCTATCCCTGGGGGTGCAGGGATTCCTCTGTAAGGAGGTGGGACATTCTTATATCCTAACCTAGACTTGGCTTTGTTGATCACTTGACATTTAATTATTTTGCTCACACCTTTAGAGGCATGTTGTAGTGTTTCTACACTTAATTGAATGTTTTCTTTTTCTTCTTTAAGTCTAGCATACTCAGTTCTTAAAAAGCTAATTTCAGCATCTTTGAAAAATATGTCTTGTTTAATAAGAGCTTTGTCATCAGAAAAAGCAAATTCATTATCTTTATAGTGAAGGATCTGCTTTTCTAGGATAACTAAACCTACCTTATAATCTATTAAGTCTTGATGAGTTTTGTTTAGTTCTAACCTTTGTTCATCATAATGTTTTCTTAAAGTTTCTAGTTCTTTAAGAGCAGTGCAAGTATTAGAACAAACTTTATCATTTTTTACCTCAGTAGCATAGAAGGCCATGAGTGCCATATGAGTAGAAGGTTCTTCTTCATCTGCCATGAAACTCCAATAAAAATCTAAGCCATCAATAGCTACCATAGCTTTTGAGTTTGGCTCAGTAACCTCCCCTGTTTTGGACTTGCTTCCAAAACCTTTGCTTTTGCCATCTTGATGTCTTGGTCTTCTACATTCCCTTGAGAAGTGCCCCATCATGTGGCAGTTGTAGCATTCTAACTTTGACTTGTCAAAACAAGCAGTATCATTGCTACTGATAGTGATTCTCTTCCCTGTCATTTGATAGAATTTCTTAGCCCTCATGCTAAGAAGAGAAATTTGCCATTTTAGGTCCATCTCCTCCAAATCATCATCATTGATTTCCTGGAGGTCTTCATGAGTAAGCATAGACCCATCATTCTGGCTTGTGAGAAAAGCACAACATGTTTTCTCATCCATAATACCAATAGTACTGCTTGATGAACTAGCAGTACCAACTCCCATATCAATCTTCACATCTTCAACTGGATTTGAGGTACTAGGAGATGACACAAATGCCATGTTCCCAGTGCTTGACCTAGCACTTCCAGCTTTCTTCACATCTTGTTCAACAATTTTGAAGTTGTTGTACAAGTCATTCAGATTTATTGAATCAATATCTGGCTTGTTTTTCCAGACAACCACATGCATAACTCACTCTTCTGGTAGACTTCTTAAGAACTTGTAGTTTAAATCTTCTTGAGGTATCTCTACACCAAGAACAGCAAGTTGGCTCACAATTTTCTGAATCCTGTTAAACATGTGATCTAGTGATTCATTGGTTGTTGAAGAGAAGTTTTCAAAGTTCTGCTTGACAAAAGTCTTCTGGGTCTTCTTGGTGGCTTCATTCCCACCATACCTTGCAACAATGGCCTCAAATAATGACTTGGCATCTTTGAACTTGCTGAAGTTTAAAAGTTGATCATTTGGAATGGTCATTATCAGCATACTTCTGGCCTTGAGGTCATTCTTCTTCTTGACTCTCTCTTTTGCAGTTGTTGGGTTGGTATTCACAGTTGTTACTAACTTGTCTTTAACTGTTGATGTAGTGGTTGTAGGCTTGAAAGAGTTTCCTTCTTCAATAATTTCCCAAAGTGTATAATCTTGCACTTGGAAATACTGCTCTATCCTTAACCTCCACATATCAAACTCATTCTGCTTGAGCATTGGCAATTTAGCAGCAACATTCGTTTGAATAGACTCCATGTTCATTTCTTCTTCTTCTAAATCAAAGATATCAGCCTTGCTCTGATACCAATTGAGAGGATGTATTACACTATGTAGGATGTTAGTCCTTTATAACGAGTGTATATGATATTTTGAGTGAATATGATTAAGTATGTGGAATCTACTTAATCACACTTAGAAGGATATTAGTTATTAGAAATGGAACAGTGATGCTTGTTTATTGGAGTATGAAAACAGAAAGTATAACACCAAACGATTCAATATTATTGAGAATAATACGAGTGATCTTCACTATCACTAGGGTTATAAACCTTGAATCTCTATGTTTCTATGACTTTACTTGTTTGACTAGATTGTTAATTTTAAGCACATAAGCAAGCATAATAATCATCACATGCATACTTATCTCTAAGCTAAGATCTCCCTTTTATAGTCCAAAGGAGATCTTTACAATATTGTCAAGTCTTGTGTACTACTTGCTTGTTGAGTGTGTCAGTAACTAAGATACAACAAGTTCTGTGTATTACAACTTGTTGACTGAACACTTATCTAAGATATTATCTACCGTATATACTTGACTTTTATACACAAAATATCTTTTTATACTTATCCATCCAGTAGTAGTATACGCGACACTTATCCTTTCAGCAGTAGTATGAGTCACTCCAACAGCAGTACCTTCTTTGTACTAGCAGTACTAACTTATCAGTTAGTACTGTTAATTATAACTTGAGAAGTCTTTAGATATACACTAGCAGTTAGTACTGTTAGTGTATTCTTCTCAGGAGTACAAACCTTGTGAACATATAATTCCAAACACTAATCTTTAGAACATTTAATTCCCAACACAGACTCTCCACCAAAGTCGAAAGAAAAAATGTCTAAGCAAGGAAAGAAGTCAATGAGCAAAAAGACGTCTCATGGCTTGATGAAGACACGACTGAAGGGAACGAGTGGTTTAATAAACTCGTTAGTGCTCAACCATATGTCGACGATGACTCCATGATTGAAGGACGCACACTTGAGTTCACACAAAAACTCAAACGTGATCAACGAATCAAGAAGCTTATAAAAGGAGAACTTCGTCGCATAAAGAATGATGCGTTCAACTTACTGAAAGATCGGTCCTCTAGTGCAGCTGAGCTCGAATATCACTTGGAAAACATTGCACGAGCAATGTCTACTGATATGAACTGGACAAATCCGGACGTTCATTTGATTGAGTACAACGTGCAGCATAGAAGACCATACAATACTGACTGGACAAAGCCATTGCCTGTTGTAGGAACTACTGATCATCCCGCTATTCCATACAGCTTCTTCTTCAACAACGATCTGGAACTTCTTGTACACGGCAACAAGTATCAACCTAAGTATGCAACGGCTGTAACCTTGATTCCTGCTGCAAGCTATCCACAACCGGCCATTGAAGAAACAGCAACAAGTCTCTTCATTACAAAAAAAGTGTTGTACGATCAAGATGCGCAACTGGGAATATACCACTGGTATGAGAAAAGGAGAACCTAGTACAAAAGCAAACTTACGAAAAAGTCTCTAACTCTGGTGATGAGCGATCTCAGAATAATTGGTGTGGTTAGCATTGAAGCAGAAAAGAAGTAAGATTATACTTTTCTACATAAAATCAGGGTTAGAAGACAAGATCAGAAGATTTACTCATTCTCAAAAGCAAACTTCCCTGATTTGAACCTTAACGATATTGAAGATATGTATCTCATCAAAGTTCAAGGGAAGATGCATCATTTCTCAACTGATCTTACATACGCGTTCAGCACTTCATTGCTCTACTACATCAGAAGAAAGATTATTCAGGAACGCGTTGAAGACTTGCAACTTGGGGTCGAGAGCTATCAAAGGAAGACAAACTTAACCGCACCACTTCTACACCTTCCAGAGATCAACAAAGAACCTCAGTACACCATGAAGAAAGACCCAACCTTTGGGTTTGTCTACAAAAGTGATCACAACATCAAATGTTTCATGGGATACAAGGAGATTCATAAGTTCTGCGACCACACATTGAAGAAAGTTCGAGATGGATTAGTGATTCGGGTAAGAGATCGGGAATTGTCTAAAACAACCAGGTGGATTGCTTCTCAAATGCGCGAAGTTCGTCAATTCATTCAGAAGATTGAGAAGAGGTTGGTTCTTAGAGATCAGATGCGGAGGTTGGAAAGTTATGTTGGAGGCAGACCCTCATTTCCTATCAGACACTTCCAAAGACCTGATCCAGTATTCACGATCTTCAGAAACGTCGATTGATGTAAGATTTGGGTATTCTTATGATTATATTTGCTTGTGAAACATTATGGCTTGTGTACATATATCAGTGCACAACCCGTACTCTGTAAAGAAAGGACCCTGAGGTACGCTTCAGTGCCTCAATCCTAATATAAGGAGCGAAAGCTTCTCACTTTTGAGTAGAATGAATCAAAAATTTTGATAAGTTTTTTCAAAATTTTGCTTAAAAGAACGAGTATTCCCTCTCATGTTTAAAACCTCAAAAAGTAATTTCACTTGTTGAGGGGGAGTATTTGAAATATCTTTGTTCTAAAGGAAACGTTCTTGTCGATATTATTCTCATAAACCTCAAAAAGCATATTTTAATCAAACTTTTCTTCAAAAACAACATCAATATGCTATTTTTGAGGGGGAGAAAGAAAAATGTGATTAAAATATGTGTGTGAATTATGGAATCTCGCATGAGCTCGACTCAGATATAACCAATGAATTAATGAAACTTAACTGTCATTAATCGAAAGGACTTTCCTGGATGGGTAATAACTTCTAGCTGGTCTAACCAGTGATGTAAGCGTATCTCGAATAGGACTTGTTTGAGTAGAGTGTACCGTTTTGAGAGATTTTCTTTGAATGTGACTAGGACGGGTAATAATTTCAAGCTAGTCTAACTAGTGATGTAAGCGTGTCTCGAATCGGTCATGTTCATTGAAAATCAATCAATTCAAAAGTGCAAAATCCACCCGACATGTGCAAATTTATCTTAAAAACTTATGAGCACATGTGAAGGGGGAGTATTTCTGAAAAAGCAAAAATCTCAAGGTGTTAACAAAATATGCTTTATAATCATAAACACTGTGAGAGATTTTCAAATGAATGGTTTATGGAAACATAGGATAGTCATGGAGTTATAAGGTAGCTAAGATAAGGAAATACGTCCTATGATCTGCTAGAATAGGAGGGATCTACCCATGGACAATACCAATAGTTTAGTACTAGAAGTCCTTAGGTATGATTAAAAAAAATGTTAGGATCTCTGGGAAATAAGAATTCATTGTTGCTGCCGATAGTGTAAAGTTGGTTCCTGCCGAAAGCTTTGGTTCCTGCTGAAAGCTCATTGCTGCCGACAGTGTTATTTTGTTCCTGCCGATAGTGTTGTTGCTGCGGATAGTATTAGTTGTTATCCGTATATTTAGAATGTTTGTTATGATTTATTTTTAGAAGAGATTGTTGTTAATCTCTTTACACGTTTTCTTGTAGAACGGGTTAGGGTTAGGAGATCTTGTTAGTATAAAAGATAAACCCGTCTATGAGTTTATGTACGCCTTGAACATCTATTAACATTCTATAAACGATTTATAGTTTATTAGTTTTGATCCATAGAGGATCATTGTCCTTTAGAGTTTTTCTTCTTTATAATACTTGTTGTTTAGTTTCCGCATAAAACACTTGTATTGCAGAGGTTCTTGATTATACCAAGCTCAATCAAGCTCGAACTACTCGATCCTACAAGTGGTATCAGAGCCTGGTAAGGATCTCTGATAAAGAAGAAAAAGGTCGATCTCATATCTCTAAACCCTCTCTCAATGGCAGACGATAATCCTGAAACCAATGTCATTAACCCGGAAGATCAACAACCCAAACAAGAAACCACTCAAGTCCAAACACAAGTCCTCACCACCATGTCCACCAACAATGCTAAATTCCCATATCTGAAGAAAGATGAGTATGAAGTCTGGGCGATGAGAATGGAGTATTGGATCACAAACACTGATTATAATCTGTGGAATGTGATTCTTAAGGGAAATAGCAAGAAGAATATTGGAAGGGATGATGATGGCAATATTTATATAGAGCCACCAGTTACAGCAGAGGAACACCTTGCTGTTCAAAGGGAAACAAAGGCAAGAACTCTTCTACTTCAAGCTATTCCAGAGGATCATATGAGTGATTTTCATCACTTGGATGATGCTAGAAAGATCTGGCATGCTGTAAAGACCAGATTTGGAGGGAATGATGAATCCAGGAAGATGCGAAAGTCTATGCTCAAGCAAGAGTTTCAAGAATTCAAGATTTCTGAGGCTGAGGGAATTCACAAAGGCTATGACAGATTTCACAAGATCTTGAGCCAACTTAACCAGTTGAAAGCTAGGCCGGACGATGAAGATTGTAATACCAAGTTTCTGAGGGCCTTGCCACCATCCTGGTCACAGGTTTCCATAACCCTCAAGGCCAAAGGAGGATTGGATTTCATGAGTTTTGATGATCTGTACAACAAACTAAAAACCCTTGAACTTGATATCAAAGGGTATTCCACCTATTCACCTTATACTTCTACCCATACTGCTTTTGTTAGTAACTCTAGTACTAACAAAGCATTGTATGGAAATAGTCCAACACCATCAACATCCTCAATCTCCTACTCATCTCCTACACCAAAAAACTCAGTCCAGATCTGATAATCTTGTAGTGGATGTGCTTCACTCGTTTGTTGCTGAAAGTACACCACAGCAGAAGATTGTGTATGATGATTTTAAACAGGTTGATGAATTGGATCTGGAAGAGATGGACTTAAGATGGCAGGTGGCTATGATATCGTTGAAGTTGGATAGGTTTGAAAAGAAGGCAGGTAGAAGGGTCAATTTTGATGGACAAGAGCCTGCTAGGTTTGACAGAAGGAAGGTGAGGTGCTATAAATGTTCTCAAACAGGACATTTTGCCAGGGAATGCCCAGACAAGAAGGTGGATGATAAAGCTCGGTATTCTGCTTTCAGAATTCAAGAGTTGGAGTCAGACGACCCCAAGGCTTTGGTATCTGTGGATTCGCTGGTGGATTGGGAGCATCATGAGAAGGCTGCTGGGAGTGGATCAGATAAAGTCTTTGGGATGGTAGCTGGATATGGTGAAAAGAAACAAGTGGCTGGTCAGTTTGGAATGATGGGTCATCCATCACAGGTACAAAACTGTCCATTTGGTTGTAAATCTATATATGCTAAATTAAAACAGGAATTTGATGATATTGAAAGTGAAAATAAGGATAATCTTATTCAACTTAAGGCTCATAAAAAGGCTGTTAAGACATTAGAACAACAAAAGGTCTGGTATCAACAACAACTGTCTGCATATGAAGTAAAAGTAAAGGTTTTGGAAAGAGATTTAAAAAATGCCACTAATGAGTTTAAACATTCTGAAAGAGAAAAAGCTAAGGTAGAATTGGAAAATCAGGATCTTCAGTCTAAGCTTGATAACTCATTGGCTAGATTTGATAAGTGGAAAGACTCATCCAAAAATCTTAACATACTTATTGATAGTTCTATGTCTACTAAAACTAAAAAGGGTTTAGGATTCAGTAACCTAATAGGGACAAATCAATATTATGACCCTAATGAGTATAGTGTTTTTAATCCTGAGCCTGTAGATTATAAAAAACCTGTTAAGTATGTAAAGGAGGGAGGAATGAATGATGTTCCTCCACCCATAACTGGAACATTTAAACCTGCTGATCCTTTTGTTGACTTTGATGATTCACAAATGTGCTATGGCAAAAAGGCAAATGAATTGCCTAATCTTGATTGTGACTCTAATGAATTTGTCTCTTGTTCTTACAGTGACAAATCTTCAGAAATCAAGACTGATGACTATGCCACATGTGGATCAAGTGACAAGTATGCATCAATAAAGTCAGAAGACCTCTCCTCAGAAGCAGCTACTGATGAATCTCAATCAAAGAAAGCTGCATTTGAAGATGTTTCTTTTGATAATTTTAAGAACAATAATGTTTCTAGTTGTGGTTTTGTTTCAAACAATTTTGGTTGTGGTTTTGTTTCTGTTAAGGATAATTCTGTTTCATGTGTTGGTTTGAATAATTTTGTTTGCAATGAGAATATTATTGTTAGAAAAAGTCCCCTAGAAAGAAATCTTGCTTTGTGTGTCGTAGTTATGATCATCTTATTAAAGACTGTGACTACTATGAAAAACAGATGGGATTCCATGCTTGTAAAAATAGGTCTGTATGGAAAAATGTAAATGATATTCCCCCTTATATTCCTCAAGCAGCTAGGAGAACTTCAGTTGCTTATGGCAAACCAGTTTCTGCTGGTAAGCCTGTTGCTGCTGAAAGGTTCATTCCTGCCGATAAGCCTATTCCTGCTGCTTATTCTGTTCCTGCCGACAGGAGCAATTCTGCTGGTTGGAAAAACAATAATATTAGAACTTTCAGACCTACTAATACTTACTTTCAAAATGCTTTGAGACCTGTTTGTTTTGACACAATGCACAAGGGAGGGACAAGATGGAACACTGCTGTTAAGTCCTCAGCAGGTTGGTCTTGGAAAATCAATAACCAACATATGAAAATGGGATCCAAGATCAATGGTGGATCTTATCAATCTCCAGGGTTTAAATCTCATTGATCCATTAGGCAGGCTCAAGTCAGCAATGGCTTGAGTCTCTCTTGTATCTAATGTTGTATATGTATTCTTTATCTCAGGATTTTCCTTTTAGAAGCAAAGATGTTGGAATTGTTGACAGTGGATGTTCCAGGAGTATGACAGGGAATTTGGAAAGGTTACATGATTTTATTCCTTTGAATGGAGGTACTGTGACATTTGGAGGAGGAGATGGAATAATCTCAGGGAAAGGAACTATCAAGACTGCCAAGCTTGACTTTGAAGATGTGCTGTATGTGAAGGAACTCCAAGACTTCAATTTGTTCTCTGTCTCTCAAATCTGTGACAAGAAGAACAGTGTTCTATTCACTGAGAATGAGTGCTTTGTGTTGTCCAAAGACTTCAAGTTGCCTGATGAAAGTCAGGTTGAACTTAAAGTTCCTAGGACTTACAATCTTTATAGCTTCAATCTTAGTGATGTTCAGCCTGAGGGGTCACTTGCTTGTCTGGTTGCAAAAGCTTCTGTGGATGAATCTAATAAATGGCATAGAAGAATGGCACATATAAATTTCAAGACCATTAACAAGCTGGCTAAGAATGGTCTGGTGAAAGGGCTTCCTTTGAAAAACTTCTCTAATGAGCACAATTGTGTTGCCTGCAACAAAGGAAAGCAACACAAAGCATCATACAAGGCCATAACTGCTGTGAGCACCATCTCTGAGCCTTTGCAGCTTCTTCATATGGATCTTTTTGGTCCTACTTCTATTAGAAGTATTGACCATAAGAATTATTGCCTGGTGGTTACAGATGATTTTAGCAGGTTTTCTTGGACTTTCTTTTTGAGTACTAAAGATGAAACTTATCCAGTACTTAGGGATTTTATTGCATTAATAGAAAATCAGCTAAATAAAAAGGTTAAGTCTATAAGGTGTGATAATGGCACAGAGTTTAAGAATTTTAATCTTATTGAACTCTGTAGGTCTAAGGGGATAAAAAGGGACTATAGCAATGCTAGAACTCCACAACAAAATGGGGTTGCAGAGAAAGGAAAAATAGGACCTTGATAGAAGCAGCTAGGACTATGTTAGCTGAATCTAAGATGCCCACTATGTTTTGGACTGAAGCAGTTTGCACTGCTTGTTATGTGTTGAATAGGGTATCTATTACTAGGCCTCATAATAAAACACCTTATGAACTTTTGTCTGGGAAGGTTCCAAACATTAGTTACCTTAAGCCTTTTGGATGTCAAGTCACTATTTTGAACACTAGCGATTATCTAGGCAAGTTTGATGGAAAGGCTGATGAAGGGTTTATTGTTGGATATTCTGCTCATGGTAAAGCCTATAGGGTTTATAATCTGTCCTCTAAGAGAATTGAAGAGACTCTCAACTTAAGATATCTTGAAGATAAACCTAATTTGCAGGGTGCTGGTCCAGAGTGGTACTTTGATCTGGATTATCTATCTGACACCTTAGGGTATACTAGATTCAAATCAAATCTGTCTGGTGGTACAAATGTTTCTCAAACTAACAATGCAGGTACCTCAGATGATGATTCTGATGCAGAGAGTGATGAACGACCTATAGTTGTTCCTTCTTTTCCCTCTAACAACATTTCAGGTTCAAAGCTCAAAGATTCTTCTGATATGGCTGGAAGTGATTCTAGTTTTGCAGAAGATCTTGCTAGGCTTCAAAGACAAGAGTTTAATGCCAAAAGAGCTGCTGAGATGTTTGATTCTGGATTTTCTAAAGAGACAGAGGAGATCCTGAGAAAGGCTGAAGCTGAAGTTCGAAGGGAACTCAATACAACCAGTAGTATTCTTGTTCCTGCTGATGCTGTTCCTGCTGATAGTGGATCGGTTCCTGCCGATCCTTCTAATGTTTCTGCTGATGTTCCTGTGTCGTCTCCATTTGTTGACAAGTTGGGAATTGATAACTCCCCTGAAAGATTTCCAATCCCTTCTGATCTTGGAAATTCGGTCTCTTCAAGAGATAAGCTTAATGATCCTCATCATCAGTCCAGATCTGGCATTTTCACTACTTCCTCATATGATGATGACTTCAACCCTTCAATTACTAATCAGGCATCCTCCATTGATGTTAATCCCATTGCTACCAAGAGGATCAATACAGTTCATCCTCAGTCTTTGATTCTTGGAGATATTAATTCCCCTGTTCAAACAAGGAGTAAATTGCATCCATCTAAATTTGGAGAATCTGCTTTTCTCAGTTATATACAGGATCAATTGAGGAGCAATCATACTGATTACTTACATTGTTTGTATGCATGTTTCTTATCTCAAGTTGAACCAACTAGCATAGCTCAGGCACTTGCTAATGATGATTGGGTTGAGGCTATGCAAGAAGAGATGCAGCAGTTCCAGAATCAGAAAGTATGGATGTTGGTACCTTTGCCTGCTGGCAAACATGCTATTGGAACTAAATGGATTCTAAAGAATAAAAGAGATGCAAGGGGAATTGTGGTTCGCAATAAAGCTAGACTGGTTGCTCAAGGTCATAGACAAGAGGAGGGGATTGATTATGATGAGGTGTTTGCACCTGTGGCAAGAGTTGAAGCCATTCGGTTGTTTTTGGCTTTTGCTTCATTTATGGGATTTGTAGTTTATCAGATGGATGTGAAGAGTGCATTTTTGTATGGAAGGATTGAGGAAGAGGTTTATGTTACTCAACCACAGGGATTTGTAGATCCTCAGAATCCTAATTTGGTTTACAAAGTGGTTAAAGCACTTTATGGTCTTCATCAAGCACCAAGGGCTTGGTATGCACGGTTATCAGCTTTCCTGCTAAAACATGGGTACAGAAGAGGGGCTATTGATAAAACTCTTTTTATCAGAAAGGACTTCAAAGATATCATTCTGGTACAAGTATATGTAGATGATATCATCTTTGGCTCCACTAATGAAGCTTGGTGCAGGGAGTTTGAAGATTTGATGAAGAGTGAATTTGAAATGAGTGCTATGGGTGAAATGACTTTCTTCTTGGGTCTTCAGGTTAAGCAGACATCAGATGGGATCTTTATTTCTCAGGAGAAGTATGTTTATGACATGCTTAAAAAGTTTGATATGGAGAATGGGAAGATTGCTGTCACTCCATTTGAACCTCCAAAACCTAAGTCCAATAATGAACCTGATGCTGCTGTTAATGTTCATTTATATCGATCCATGATTGGCTCCCTCATGTATTTAACAGCTTCACGACCTGATATCATGTTTGCTGTTGGTGCATGTGCTAGACATCAGGTTACACCATTGACTTCTAACCTTAATGCAGTCAAGAGAATCTTTAAGTATTTGAAAGGACAGCCAAAATTGGGACTTTGGTATCCCAAAGACTCTCCTTTTGTGTTAGAAGCCTATAGTGACAGTGATTATGCTGGGGCTAACTTTGATAGGAAGTCTACAACTGGAGGTTGTCAGTTTCTGGGTAGAAGGTTAGTTTCTTGGCAGTGCAAGAAGCAGACTATAGTGGCTACATCTTCTACTGAGGCAGAATATGTTGCTGCTGCTAGTTGCTGTGGACAGGTTCTTTGGATGCAAAATCAGCTGTTGGACTATGGATACAACTTCATGAACACTAAGATCTTTATTGATAATCAAAGTACTATGTGTATTGTTAAGAATCCTGTTTATCATCAAAGGACCAAGCATATTGAAATTCGACACCATTTCATAAGAGATGCTTATGAGAAGCATCTTATTCAGGTGGAAAAGATTCACACAGATGATAATGTGGCTGATTTGCTTACTAAGGCTTTTGATGGACCAAGGTTTAAGCATTTGGTGGTTCATATTGGGATGGTCAATCCCTAGCTACAGGGCTTAAGGGGAGGATTGCAGCTTAAGGGGAGGAATGAAGTTTAAGGGGAGGTTGATTCTTGTTGTTGTATAGTTTTCATTTCTTTCTTTCTATTTTCTTTTATTTTGGTGTGATTCTTAGTTATAAAAAAAAAAAAAAAAAAAAAAAAAAAAAAAAAAAAAAATTTCTTTGTATATTTTGTGTGATAATAAGTGGTTTTGAGTAACACCTTGCAGGTACAGTGTTGGTGTTTACACCTGCACAATAAATGGTGCTCAACTCACCATGTCTTGCAGACAAGAAAGAGTTGACTCACCATGAGGGTACGGCTCTGGTGTGATAATCAAATCCGTTGATAGCTGTAATAGCTTGCTTAAAGCTATAGGGTACTTCAACTCACCCATGATTAAGTTCTGAGAGTTGAAAATGGTTCTCAATTCACCATGGATGTAACCCTTATGGGATCCAAAGGATTGGCTAGTCCACAAAAGTATGGTTTGTGGTAAAGACACTTGGTATCCATATTTGGTATTCAATTCACCAAGGTTTGCTGTAACCTAAGAATTGACTAGTCCTGAGCAAACGGCTACAGGTAAAGACAAGTCAAATCCGTTTATAGTTGCTGATTTGCTAATAAATCAGATGGTTATCAATGTACCATGGTCTAACACACCTAAACATTGGCTACTCCAGTAGTGATGGCTATTGGTAAAGAGACATCAAATCCATTAATTTTCAATGATTCACCTCTCACAGGAGTTAACACACCTGGATGTGATGAGAATAGTATGAAACTTAAAGAGATTTGATGTACATTTTGTCATAGTAGCAGCCAAGTTCAAGTAATGTTATGGTGATCAGTAAATCTATTTTGGAGAAGATTTCATGTTCCTGCTGCTCTATTGAAGTTGCTGCTGGAAGCTATAGAAGTTGGAATCTTGAAGTTATTGAAGTTGCTGCTGGTTACTTCTTATTGTTGCTGCTAAGTCGCAGTCCTCAAGCCTGAGTTTATGAAAGCCTTATCACATGGGAATCTTGCAGGTTAACCTAGTCAACCTCAAGATTAGGGGAGGATTGTTAGGATCTCTGGGAAATAAGAATTCATTGTTGCTGCCGATAGTGTAAAGTTGGTTCCTGCCGAAAGCTTTGGTTCCTGCTGAAAGCTCATTGCTGCCGACAGTGTTATTTTGTTCCTGCCGATAGTGTTGTTGCTGCGGATAGTATTAGTTGTTATCCGTATATTTAGAATGTTTGTTATGATTTATTTTTAGAAGAGATTGTTGTTAATCTCTTTACACGTTTTCTTGTAGAACGGGTTAGGGTTAGGAGATCTTGTTAGTATAAAAGATAAACCCGTCTATGAGTTTATGTACGCCTTGAACATCTATTAACATTCTATAAACGATTTATAGTTTATTAGTTTTGATCCATAGAGGATCATTGTCCTTTAGAGTTTTTCTTCTTTATAATACTTGTTGTTTAGTTTCCGCATAAACACTTGTATTGCAGAGGTTCTTGATTATACCAAGCTCAATCAAGCTCGAACTACTCGATCCTACAAAAAAGGAGAAAAGAAATGAAAGGAGAAAGAAAGGGTTGAAGAATTAAAAAGAAAAGTTATGAAAAAGGGTGAAAAGAAATAGCCCTCCAAATGTCAACCTTAGGGCAGAAACCGGGTTCAATTCATATGCTACTAGTAGTTACTAAGGCGACACCGGTATTGAAGACAAAGACGTCATGGACCCAGTGATGCACTGCACTTAACCTTCTAACCACTCAAGTATCTCTCAAAAGATACTTGTTTCATTTCTCACGGAGAACCTGTAACACCCCAACCCGACAAGGGTAGAAGTATTACATTATGGTGGCATATCAGAACATACATAATAAAAATGCAAGCGGAAGTCTAATCATAAATACCAAAATGTAAGTCAACATGACTTAAAAGAAATACATAAGTTCCATGATCCAAAATGAAGGAAACATAATCCAAGTCTAAATAATGAAAACATAAAGTCTAGGGTAGGTAAGTCCACACACAACTCCTACTCTCAGCCCAAAGATAGCCCAGCTCCCAGCTTAAATAACGTGTCACAGAAGAAAAGAAATGAGGTTGAGCTTAAAAAGCCCAGTGAACAGATATATATAACAAAGTACTGAAACTGAAAATGAGAAATACAGAATATAGTGCATTGTGGAATAACAGAAGGTATAATATAGGTGTATCAAAGGTGTAAGGGTTGTCAGAAATCTACCTCGAGCCCAGAAACATATCATATCATAAAAATCATAATCATGGTCTTCATAAATAACGTAAGTAACATAATGGAGTAGCTAGCTCCCAGAAATGTGAAGGGCATGTATTGCACACAGTACCAATCACCAGAAATATAACATATAACATAACAGATCAGATCTAGGATGCATCCATACGCCCCTGCAGAAATCATAGTGGCCAACATATATCCTTGAGCTCATAAACATATAACAGAAAAGGGACGGGATGGAACATCACTCGACTACCCTAAAGTCATGCCATTGGTGCATCAATGACATGGTCATGGAAGCCCCATGACTAGTGAAAGCTCGGGTATCAAACTGAAGGTCAAACAGAATGCCATAGTAATGACACATAATCATAGGTTCATATCAGAGGGTGCATAGCAAAGGCTCATATCAAAGGCTTATATCATAGTGTCAAAAACAGAAAGGCTCATAGCAAAGGCATCAAAATAAAAAGCTAAGCAATCAAAAGATGTGAAAGGATCATGAGAAACCTTATAAGAAAGGTCAGAATATCTGTACCTTATGCAAGCAACCAACAAGATAAGAAAGTACACTGAAACAGGGAATCACTCTTTCTTCACCGAACCTATACAAATTAATGAATATGTATTACTTATAAGCTCATTTTACAAGTTTACTGCTTATTGTTATTCTAGTTTCCCATTTAAGGTTTCTTTCTATTTTTAGAAACTTTCCATTTTTAGTAACTTTCCATTTTTAGTAAGTTTCCATATTTAGTAACCTTCCAGATTAAGTAACTTTCCATAATTAGTAACTTTCCATATTTAGTAAGTTTCCCGAATTAGTAACTTGCAATATTTAGTATGTTTTAACACGACTTCCCAATTTAGTTAAATTAGGTTTAGGGTTCGGGATTATCAATTAGGTTAATCGTACCCACACACAAGTCAACACGACATTAAAAAGTAGGGGTGAGCATGGGGCGGGGTGGGGTGGTTTTATAGTAAAACCAAAAACCAAACCATATATTTCGGTTTTGAAAACTACAAACCATTTGGTTTCGGTTTTTTCAGTTTTGGTTTTTTGGTTTTTGATATTCAATCGGTTCGGTTTCGGTTTTTATTCGGTTTTTTCTTATTTGAAAACAATCAAGTAAAATCATTTGAACAAATATCAATAATAGCATAATATCTAGCAATCTAAAGCTTTGAAAAAATGTACGAAACAACCAAACATGAATCTAAAATATATAATGCGTGTCTTTGCGGCTTTGCACTTTTCGTTCGCAAAAACATTCAAAAACACTATTGTTCGAAAACAAAGATATAGTATCTATAAACCTAACAATTTGAATGTATAGATAATAAACAACATTATTGCTTTTTTTCAATAGATAAGGTTGTATACTCAAATCTTTGAAATTAAATAGCAAATCCCTTATATAGATAAAATTATATAAAAACATATATAAAGGTGGGGCGGGGCGGTTTTCTAGGTTCGGTTTTTCTTATGAAACCAAAAACCGCCCCAAACATTCGGTTTTTATAAAACTCAAAACCACCATCATCGGTTTGTCAAATGGGGCGGCTTTTTTGGTTTGGCTTTTTTGGTTTTTTTGGTTTCAATTCGGTTTTTCAGTTTTGGTGCTCACCCCTATTAAAAAGACACACCCGACATAAGAACATTGTTGGTCCGTATAAGTACAAACACACACACGTATAAAAGGTAAAACACGTACTACTACTTAATATGAATAAGCTACGAGAGATGATAAGCTAATAAGCTAAATAAGAGAAGAAGAGAATAAGAGAGAAATGGATGATTAACATTCATAAGACATAGTAGCAAAGGTTCGACACTAGAATGAATAACCAACAACATATGAGAGCACCCTTTCCTTCTATTTATAGGCAACAATTAGGGCGCCTCTTACATGATTGTTTCTAGAAGGTTTTTTTTTTTACATGGATGGCCGACCCATGGGCTACTAATGGACCGGTCATGAATTACAAACAATATAACCCATAATAAGCAACATTCTATCGCAAATGGTCAAGACTTGAAATATTACAAAACGTGTTCCTAACAATCTCCCCCTAAGTCTTGATCATCAATGTTGCTTGACGTCATCTTTGCTTCTATGGCTTCCGACGTCTTTGTAATCTTTGTTTCTTTGTTCTTGTTTTGAGATGATATGATGTTGTCTCGATCTGCCAATCTCCAATGTATTCTCGTCTTCTCCATCATGCTCATATGTTTTTTGACTTGTTTTCTGCAACATGTTCTCACTTTTCAATCTTTAACTTGAGAAAGGTTGAGGTGCTTGAAATTTTGACTTTACTGTATCATATGTTGAACTTTTTTTGTTACTGAGTCTTTGAGAGAACATTTCTTCAAGATATGAGCATGATGGAGTCTTGATGGTCGAACTCCAGATCCTCAGCAGCAGCACGAACCAGCCGGTACTTATAGGCTTAGACTTCGAGATCATCAACAGCATAGTGTGAAGACTCTCTCTAATCCTTGCCCAGACTGTTCTGAACCGGATACCCCTGAAAGGGCTAACACGGACACACCGAAGTGCACCCACGATTCAGTGAGTCGCTGGAGATCACCCTACGACTATAGACCATTTTGGAATAGAAACTAAGCGTAACCCTCAAGGAGTTATCGAAGTGACCTGCTGTCAGAGTTGTTTGATGTTACCCTGGCAGGATTTCCATTCTATCACTGAGAATCACAATTGTGAATTCTCTCAAGAATGTTCTTGGCAGATTGCTAAGATCTGCGAAGGACACTTTCCTAATTTACAACTGATGCCCATGATGTAGAACACCAGTGTAATTTTAAGTGTACCTAAGAGATCTTTGATGAATCTCATGGCGCTAGACTCAATTAGTGCATATTTGTTTGGTCGTCGGAGGCTGGAGCAGAGTGCCTCCTTTTCAATATCAACACCCTCGTAGTGAGAGGTCGATAGATGATGAAGGGTTCTCTGTGAGAATGAAACAAGTGTCTTTTGAGAGACACTTGAGTGGCTTGGAAGGTTTAGTGCAGTGCGTCACTGGGTCCATGATGTCTTTATTCTTCAATACCGGTGATGCTCATCAACCAGTAGATTATGAATTGAACCCGGTGTCTGCCCTAAGGTTGAACAAATGGAGGGCTATTTCTTTTCACCCCTTTTCTTTGCTTTTCTTTTTAATTCTTCAACCCCTTCTTTCTCCTTTCACTCCATTTCTCCCTTTTTGTATCATACCTAGGACTTTCTAGTTCTAAACTATGGGAATTGTCCTTGGGTAGATCCCTCCGGCTCTGGCGGATCATAGGACGGTTTTTCCTAAACCTTAGTCACCTTATAACTCCATGACTATCCTATTGATGATGCCATAAACCAAACCTTTGAAAATCTCTCAAAGTGTCGATGATTATAAAGATGTTTTGTTGACACCTTGAGAGTTTGATGATTTTCAGAAAGACTCCCCCTTAACATGTGCGCATAAGTAATAAATTTGAAATTTGCACATGCCGGAAAGAGTTTGCACTTTTGAATTGATTGATTTTCAATGAACATGATCATCGCGAGACACGCTTACATCACTAGTAGAACTAGCTTAAAATTATTACCCGTCCAGATCACATTCAAGGAGAATCGCTCGAAATCGGTACACTCTACTCAGACATGTCCTTTGCGAGACACACTTACATCACCAGATAAACTGGCTTGAAATTATTACCCGTCCGGGACATGTCCTTTCGACTACTGACTTTTCCTACCGTCAATTCGAGGGTCAATTCTGAGTTTGAGCACTAGTGAGATTCCAGCAATGAGACACCATATTTTAATCATATTTTCCTTCTCCCCCTCAATAATAGCATACTCATGATGTTTTTGAAAAAACTTTTTATGATTAAAATATGCTGTTTTTGAGTTTTAGGGAAGAATTTCAAGAACTTTTATATTTTAGAACAAAGATTATATTTTCAAATACTCCCCCTTGACGAGGGAATACTTGTTCTTATGAGCAGAATGTTTGGAAAAACTTAGAAAACATTCTGGTTTAATTCTGCTCCATAAGAAAGAAGCTTTCGCTCCTTTGATCAGGATTGAGGCACTGAAGCGTACCTCAGGGTCCTTTCTTTAAGGTCCGGGTTGTGCACTGTTATGTGTACACAAGCCGTAATGTCACAGGCCAAAGGTAAGAATAATGATATAAGAATTATGAAATATGAATTCAAATGCTCACATCAAGCCCTGTTGCCAAACGTTGAGAATTTCGGGTCTGTCCTTTGAAATAGTCTGATGGCAAAGGATGGACGACCCCTAACGTAACTCTCTAGTCTCCTCATCTGGTCCCGATGATACAATCTCCTCTCAATCTTCCATATGAACTCCTTTACTTGTCTGACCTCATCAGAATTCCATCTTCTTGATTTCCCCAACTCTTTATCTCGAACTCGATTAACCAACCCATCACGAACATTCTTCAAGGTATCGTCACAGAACTTATGAATCTCATTGAACGACATGAAGCGGTTGAAGTTCGTTGTGCTTCTGTAGACGAACCCGAAGGTCGGATGTCGTTTCATAATGTATTGAGGGTCACGGTTGTTGTCAAGAAGAAATACTGGTTCAACAAGGTTCAACTTTGTCTGATAACTCTCCACTCCCAGCTGAAGATCCTCTACCCATTCTCTTATGATTGTTCTCCTGATGAAGTGACAGAGTGCGGTACTGAATGCATATCGAAGTTCGTTGGACAGATGCTGTAATTTACCTTGTACTTTCATCAAGTACATATCTTCAATATCATTCAGGTTCAGATCTGGAAAGTCTGCCTCAGAGAACGTGTAGATGTTGTTGTCATGTATTCTGACTGTGATTTCTTAAAGAAAGGTGTAATCACACTTCCTGGATCCACTGACACTAACTACTGCCATGATTCGGAGGTCACTGTAGACTGATTCCCGAGACTTTAGGCAAAGTTTATATTTGTACCAAGTCTTTCGTTTGTCATACCAGTGGTGGATTCCTAATTCGGCATCACGATCATATACCACGAATTCCTTAACAAAGAGATGTCGGTGAAAGGCTTCTTCCTCAATGGCTGATTGTGTGTAGTGAGCGGCTGGAGTGAAGGTGATAGAAGTTGCATACTTTGTTTTCCCTGATGCTCCATGCTTAAGAAGTTTCAGATCTTTGTTGAAGAAGAATTGAAATGGAATTTCTGAGTGATGATGTTTGCGTATCACGGGAAGTGGCTTGGTCCAATCGGTGATGTAAGGACGGTTTTGGCTATCTTGGCCATTTCCCCTGACTACGTCTGGGTTAGCCCAGTCGAAGGCACTTGACATTGCTCTTGCAATGTTCTCAAGGTGATACTCAAGTTCAGCAGCACTGTTGGATTTGTCTTTAAGGAGATTGAAAGCATCATTCTTAATCTGATGAAGTTCCCGTTTTGTCATCCTTTTGATGTTGAGACTGCTTTTGATCTGCTGAGCAACAGCAAATGTGCTGTCTTCAAATTTGGAAGCTTCATCATTTTGGATTTGAGCACTTTCAAGCTGATCGAACCAATCATTTCCTTGCTCATCTTTGTCTTCATCAAGCCATGTAATGATAGCTGGTTCTTGAGAAGATTTCTTGCTGCTAGACGACTTTGATTTGGAAGGCTTAGACTTTGGTGGAGATGGTGGTGGTGATTGTGGTTGATCGTCTTGTGTTTGAAATTCCACATTTTCTTCATGAATGTGCTCAAAATGATGTTCAGTTGCTGTAGGACCAGATTTCGGATTCGGTTGAGGTGGAGAAGAAGTTATGGTTAGAATTACTTAGTGATTACGATTGTGAAATCCATTATCACCCAGGGAATTACTTAGTGATTACGATTGTGAAATCCATTATCACCCAGGGAAAGCAAATGTCGTAGCCGATGCTCTCAGTAGAAAAGAAAGACTCAAACCTCTAAAGGTTAGATCATTGGGAATGATGATCGTGTCACCACTCCCCTCACAAATCCTCGCAGCGCAAACTGAGGCTATCAAGGAAGAAAATCGACCTAAAGAAAATATCAAAGGTATGTTAGAAAACAAAAACGGTTTTGTACAGCGTTCTGATGGAATGTTATGCTTCAAAGACAGAAGTTGGATACCACTCTATGGAGGTATACGGGACTTGATTATGCATGAATCGCATAAATCAAAATACTCAATCCATCCGGGGTCCGACAAAATGTACTACGATCTTAAAAAGTTATATTGGTGGCCTAACATGAAGGCCGATATTGCCACATACGTCAGTAAATGCTTGATGTGCTCTAAAGTCAAGGCCGAGTGTCAAAAACCATCGGGATTACTTCAACAACCCGAGATTCCTGTATGGAAATGGGAAAGAATCACGATGGATTTTGTTACTAAATTACCCAGGACACCGAGCGGTGGCGTCGAACTTCAGCCCCTCCGAGTTGGCCACGGGGCAACAGCCTCTGACGCCCCACACCGTTGCGACAGGAGGGGGCTTTCCCAGCAGCCTACTTTGCCAAGAGGTGGCAGGAGCGCAACGACCTAGCCCAAACCTACTTAAACAACCTAAAGGCTTGGCCCGGTCTGAAGGAAGAAGAAAGTAAACCTTGTAGAAAAGCAGATAGAATCCGGAAAGAGCCAAGGTCGTAAAGACAAAGGCAGAAAAGCCTAGGTATAGGTAGCGAAAGTCAAGGGTTCCCGTTTGTGTTCGTAGGCCTTTTAAGAGGGGTTGCAACCAAGAAGGTAATTCAATATTTCTAAATCTAATAGATTTTTGATTCGATTCATCTATCTACTTACTACCTAACTAAGAGAATGGTATTTACTGAGAGAAGTAGTACGAGGAGCTAGATTGTTGCTGTCTTCTTTTTGGCAGTGGGATAGGGAAACTGTGAGGACTGAACTTTCACTTTCTTACTTGAACTCATAGCTCTTTCTCTTTTTCTCTTTTGAGAGCTCTGCTCATTTTATTCCAATCAAAGAAACTTATGATATGGATCAGCTGACCAAGCTGTATCTCAAGGAAATAGTTTCTAGACACGGTGTGCCAATTTCGATCATCTCAGATAGAGATAGCAGATTCACTTCAAATTTCTGGCAGTCACTCTAGGAAGCTTTTGGAACTAAGCTAGACATGAGTACTGCTTATCATCCGCAAACCGACGATCAAAGTGAAAGAACCATACAAACCTTGGAAGATATGCTACGAGCTTGTATCATCGACTTTGGTAAAAGTTGGGATTACCATTTACCTCTAGTCGAATTCTCTTATAATAATAGCTATCATTCCAATCTTAAATCATCACCATTCGAAGCGTTGTATGGTCGAAAGTGTCGATCTCCCGTATGCTGGAATGAGGTTGGCGATGTTCAACTCACAGGCCCAGAAATTGTACGGGACACAACTGAAAAGATTATTCAGATCAGAAACAGATTACAAGCTGCTAGAGATCGCCAGAAAAGCTACGCTGACACTAGGCGAAAACACTTGGAATTTCAAGTCGGAGATAGGGTCATGCTAAAAGTCTCGCCTTGGAAAGGCGTAATCCGTTTCGGAAAACGTGGAAAACTGAGTCCACAATACATTGGACCGTTCAAAATCCTTGAAAGGATTGGTCCGGTAGCATACAAACTTGAGCTACCTCAAAAGTTAAGCGGAATCCATGACACTTTCCATGTGTCAAATCTTAAGAAATGTCTATCTGATGAAAGCCTCGTTATTCCAATCGACGAGATCAAACTCGATGAAAAACTACATTTCATTGAGGAACCCGTTGAAATAATGGACCGTGAGGTCAAACAGTTGAAACAAAGCCGAATCCCCATCGTCAAGGTACGTTGGAATTCTCGCCGAGGACCTGAATACACCTGGGAAAGAGAGGACCAAATGCGACAGAAATATCCGCATCTCTCTTTTCGAGTACAACAAGCTAAATCACGAGGACGTGATTTCAGTAACCGGGGGAGGCTGTAGCACCTCGCACATTTCAGGTCTATATTTTACTATTTTATATTTTATAATTTTATTTTTAATTACATTTTAAGTAATCTCATAAGTTAAATCGTGTAAATATTCCTCATATCCGACACAAGACTAGGATAAGTCTATGTGTTCAAAATACTCATATTTTACTAATAGTCATATTTTATATGAACTATTGTCATTTTATCATTTTATGTAAGTATTTCATTTTTACGTTGCCCGGTTTTAAGTTTTGAGATTTAAAGGCTTAATATTAGTAATTACCGGGACCAAACTATACCTTATAAAACAAAACTTATCAATGAAGTTATACACTAACCACCTCATGCATTGAGGTGGCGTGTATTTAGATAACACAAGAGCCACATGGCTCATGCTAATCATTCCGTTCATTTAAACTAGACACATGGATTGTACATAATACCAAATGTCTAGGATTAGGTCACTATCTCATGCAATTAACTAGATATCTCTCAAATTCTCTTTTGCACTCCTCTCATCCGTACCACATATTGCACCATAATTATCATATATTTTAAATTCAAGACCAAAGAAATACTAAGAAGATGAAGGCCCTAGTGATTACTACATAGTCCAAGTAGAGTTTTTGGTGAATTCTTGGCTAGATCAAGAGCTATATAAGGAAGTTAGGGCTGAAGTTAAGTCACCCTTGGAGAACCAAGATCAAGATTGTAAGAGTACACAAGAAATAAGGAGGAAGGAAGCTTGAAGATATAGGTAGTGTTCTTGAGTTCTTGTTAATCATCCAACCAATCTTTGTAAGATTGTGGTTAACACTTTATGTTCTTCCTTCATTTTTGCATCTTTCATATTTTGTAAAATTTGTATATGTTGTAAAGACTTGAGTTGATGTTGTACATGGCTAATCTCATGCCAAAACCTAGGTTAGAATTGTTAAGATCTTGTTTTGGATCAACTAGTAAATAACTAGTGATCTTGTTTATAGTTTGACAATAGATTTTGAAAGGTTGTGGTAGTAATATTTTAGAGATTCTGTTAGAGGATGAAAAGATAAAAATATGGGCTTTTGAATCACTCAAAAAGGTTTAGTAGATCAAAAGTTATGATTAAAACAAGAATTACATAAGTAAAACTAGTGCTGATTGAATTTTGCATACTGATCAGAACTTAAAGTGCGAATTTCACCCTCTTCTGGTCCGAATCATTAAAAATGTAAAACACAAAAGTTGTTCAGAATGTTGTTTTCTTCAAAACCCCACGTGCACGCCTTCTAAAAGTGAATAATAAAGGCTGTAGACCTCAAAAGTTAACCGGGTTTGTTCTAGACTTAAGTTTAATTATGACTAAAAAGTCTAATAGTATTTTAAATCAATTGTGACTATCATGTAGCCAAGTATGACCTAAAATCAGTCATGGACTTTGTCTTAAGGCCTTACATAGCCAAGGTTATGGCTTTGGTCTTTGTCTCCAAACTATAGGCCTTGTGCTAGTTTGTGTCCAACAAACCAAAAGCCTATTTTAAAAAAAGTGTCAATATAATTAACTTGTTTTCTAAACTCAACAAATAAAATGACCCATATCACATAAACAAATATCAGTGCACAACTTATATCTGATTCATAAAATCTTAAGAATAAGTTTGATATTTAAAACTTTATCAAGACACACAACTAACATAATCGTCACCACTAGTTCGACCGATAGTTTTTGACGAAACTCGACAAATGTTATCATGTAATATTTGTCTCGTCAAATACTTATAAATGATAAGTAATACAATAGTAGGGAGTTTCATTATCATAAGAGGCCTCTTCGGGGTGTCGTATCGACGAGTTGTGGATTTACGAATTAAAGTGTCCTGGCTCCTCATACGTTCACTACATGACCTCTAGATTTTGTTAGCCCGAACGGTAATACAAAGTTATTTATAAAAGGCTATTAGCCAAACCACATTTTAGGGATGCTTCACTTATTTTCACAACATGAGATATATGTACAACATCATGATCAAGTCAATGACATTACATATACTTGTATACTATTATCGTACTCTATTCTGAAACACGGTCACTATACTTTCGTAGGTTGTCATTAAAGTCGTGATCTCGCTACACAATAATTGTTGCTATAATCCACTACTTAATACTACGGTGAGTTCATAGCCCCAACTTTTTACTTAAACATTTTTATAAACTTTTGGGGGAGATACATGCTAAAACTTTTTATTTACGGACAATTATTGCTAAATTGTATGCTTTCATGATTATATATTATTGCCTGTGTCTAAGTTCCCTTATGCCATAAGTCCCCCACATCATGGACCATTAATCACTTGCGAGTGAACGCGAATATAGTAGATAGGCCTATCGGGAGTGACGATTCCCGTTTGTGTTAGCTGGATAAGTAACCAAACGCGCTATATTTGTAACTCTAGGTATCTGGCATATACCTACTCGGGGCAATCATTATCCTATATATCATTATTGATATATACCGTCAGTTTGAGTACCATGAGCTTAGATGCAATAATGTACTTACCCGATGATTGTGTTCGTCGCAATTATCACTATAACTGTAAAAACTAATTGTCCATTATTTAAACCTATGAATTCACTCAACCATTGTGTTGACTTTTTGGCATGTTTTATCTCAGGCCCGTAAGATATATCAGGCACACAGGTGAAGGCACATGGAACAAGCATTTTGAAGACTATGCATATTATCATTTGATAGCACTTTAAACTTTTTATGTACATTATGGGACCTCTACTCTGATATTATGAATAAAATCGAATGATAATGTATTTTAAAAATGTCTCATTTTAGAGTCGTTTTCTGTATCTGTACTTTATGTTAATAAGTAATACCCTCGCTTAGCTTCCGCTGCTATATGAAACTAGGGTGTTACAGATTGGTATCAGAGCTACAGTTATAGAGAACCAGGGTGCATTATACACCTACACTATAACTACTACTTACTGTTCCACTCATTATAGTCTTCATGTTCCATGTGTCATGCCTACTATTTGATATATCACTGTTTTTGTTGCTATGAATGTTTAACTAACTCCAAACATATATACTCTTATGCAGATATCATGTCTGCAGCACTCTCCCCAAGTCACAATCTCGCTGTTCAAGATCAAGATGTGCCGGCTCAAAATGAGCAAGCACCCGAGGCTCTCATCCAACCACAAGATCCTCCTAATCAAGATGATGATTATCTTGATGCTGTAGACTATGGGGAGGACGAGGATGAGGAACCTTACGAAGATCTTGTAGACGAGGAAGAAAATGATCCGGATAATGATCCGGAAGAAGATGAAGACATAAACCCTGATGATAATGATGATGACATGGATGTGATTTCCGATAATGACGAAGAGGAAGAAGACCCTCTTCAGGCTGATGTCATACCAAATGGATCTCCACCTCCATTGTCACCTGTTTCACCACTTACTCCAGCAACATCTGAGGTTCATTTTACAGTTACCCCCATTACTGAGGGTAGACCACATATCATCGGAGGCCCTTCTTCCACCTATGAAGTTGGAGGACCTTCCAACGCTTTTCCAAACTTTCCAAGGTACGAAATGGGACGTATCAGACAAGACGTCACCGCACTCCAGAATCATACTGATTTCTTGTCAAGGGCCATGCGTATTCGTCAGTCTAAAATTTCATCGGCGAAATCTGAGGCTTTCAGGGCTCATGAACGAGCTGATCTGGCCGTTTTGGATATTGGTTATGTTAGAGACGGCTTGACTCATGTAGAGGATACAGTCTTAGATCCGATGAATGGTTTCTAAGTGGTTCAAGACAAGGTGACAAATCTGGAGAAAAAGCAAAAAGAAAGTGAGGAACAAATTAATGATCTAAAGCGTCGTCTAGCTTTATCGGAGACTAGGCTGGAAATGGCAGTAGTTGATCGTTACAGGCTCGAAATTGACCTTTACACTGTGCGGGCAGAAATGCACGCTATGTACCAAAATTTGGGGGGGCCTGGAGAATTTTGCCCTACTGATGGTATTGACGTGTTAGCTGCCTATGAGAGTAATGATCAGACTGAACCACCACAGCCTCCAGAATCTTAGTGAATATGTACTATGTTATATCTAGTAAATGTTGTAACTATTGACTGAGAGTCTCAGTCAGTAGAATTTTGAAGAAACCGATGATAGGTTTTGATTTTGTAACGGATATTATATGAATAGAACCTTTGTTGTATTAATCTAATTCGTATTGTGTTGTAACTTTACTTTCCGATGTTATTCTCCTACTGTAATCGTGCTTAATCTATCTTGTCTTGTGTTGTGGTTTCAAATTCCAATTTTATTCTTCTATCATTTCTATTGAAATCGTGCTTATTATCCAATCTTATACTTATACCATATCTCTTGTTTGATTGATAGAAATATGCCGCCCAAAAGAAAAAGCAATGCCTCTATTGAGAAAATGATTGCGGATAGAGTGGCTGCCGCACTTGCAACCGAGCGGGCAACTGCAGCTGCTAACGCTGCCACCGCAGCTGAGGCTGCTGAAGTCGCAAAAACTGCCGCAGTTGCCGAAGCAATCACAACTGCTAGAGCCGCTGCAACAAACGGTGATGCCGGAGGTACTAACACTACGGGGCCAGCTATAGGCGCCGAGAGAATAAATGTTGAACCAATGGTAAAAGGCTGTACATACAGTGAATTCATGAAATGTCAGCCTACAAATTTTAAAGGTACCGAAGGAGCCGTAGGATTAACACGATGGTTCGAAAGGTCTGAATCTGTATTCCTAATCAGCGGTACTACTGAAGATTGTAAAGTCAAGTACGCCACCAGTACATTGATGGATGAAGCATTATCTTGGTGGAATTCTGTGGTTCAACCTATTGGCATTGAAAATGCGTACAAAATTCCCTGGGTTGAACTAAAAAGTCTGATGATTAAACAATACTGTCCTCGTAACGAGGTACAGAAATTAGAGATCGAGTTCTGGAATCATTCAGTTAAGGGTATCGATATCACAACTTACAATCGCCGATTCAATGAATTGGCAATTTTATGCCCAACAATGGTTCCAACCACGGAGAAGCTAGTGGAAAGGTATATATGGGGACTCCCACAACCTATCTAAGGAAATGTAACTTCTTCCAATCCAATCACAGTAGATGCGGCAATGGAAATGGCCCGCAAACTTATGGATCAAGCGGTTAGAGCAGGAGCTGTGCTGGTACATGACAATAACCATAACCGCAACAACAATCACAACAACATCACTACCACCACCAACAACAACAACCGTTCCAATAACAATAACAATCACAACAACAACAACAACAAAAGGAAATGGAATGACAATAGAAAAGGTGATAACAACAACCCCAACAACCGAAATGTTAACCATCATAACCAACAAAACCGAAGGCAGGAAAATGCCAGGGGTTATGCTAACACTGCTGTTGCTGCCCCAGCTGGAGGAAGGGGTTATGCGGGAAACCTACCTTATTGCAACCGATGTAGACTACATCATACAGGCCCTTGCACCGTAAGGTGTAGGAATTGTCAAAGGGTAGGTCACCAAAGCAAAGACTGTAAAGGAAAGGCGCCCGCTACTGGTGCTAACACTCAACCCATAGTGACTTGCTTTGGGTGTGGAGAACGCGGGCATTTCAAGAACAATTGTCCCCAAAACAATGTTCAGCAAGAAGGCGGAGCTTGTGGTAGGGTTTATGTTATGGGTGATAAAGATGCACAGCAGGATCCGAACGTGGTTGCGGGTACGTTCTTACTCAATAACCATTATGCTAGAATCTTATTTGATTCAGGGGCTGACAAAAGTTTTATATCTACTGCATTTGCATCTTTACTTGATATTACACCCACTACATTAGACACCGCATTTACCATTGAGCTAGCAAATGGCAATTTTGTAAACGTTGATACTGTGCTTCAGAATTGTACACTGAACTTTCTAAATCATTCATTCAAAATTGACCTCATGCCAATAGAACTCGGAAGCTTCGACGTTATAATTGGTATGGAATGGTTATCGCATCATAATGCGAACATCATCTGTGGCGAGAAAGTTGTACATATTCCTATCGATAATGAAATCTTGGTTATCCGAGGAGATCGAAGTGGAACTCGCCTAAACATCATTTCTTGTATTAAACTCAAAAGTACATCAAGAAGGGATGCTATGTCTTTTTAGCCCACATAACAGAGAAAAAGACAGAGGAGAAACGACTCGAAGATGTACCCATCGTACGCGATTATCCTGAAGTCTTTCCCGAAGACTTACCCGGACTTCCACCACCCCGACAGGTGGAGTTCCAAATTGAATTGGTTCCAGGTGCCGCACCAGTTGTTCGAGCACCATATCGCTTAGCTCCTTCAGAAATGCAAGAATTGTCCAACCAATTGCAAGAACTTACGGATAAACGTTTTATACAACCAAGTTCATCACCGTGGGGAGCTCCAGTTCTATTCGTTAAAAAGAAGGATGGATCCTTCAGAATGTGCATCGATTACAGGGAGTTGAATAAACTAACTGTAAAGAATCGATATCCACTTCCAAGAATCGATGACCTTTTTGACCAACTCCAAGGTTCAAGCGTGTACTCCAAGATCGATTTACGTTCAGGATATCACCAACTTAGAGTTCGAGAGGAGGACATTCCAAAAACGGCATTCAGAACTCGTTACGGTCACTACGAGTTTCAAGTCATGCCATTCGGCCTAACCAACGCACCAGCAGTATTCATGGATCTCATGAATCGAGTGTGCCGACCATACCTAGATAAGTTTGTGATTGTATTTATTGATGACATTCTAATTTACTCTAAGAGTAAAGAAGAACATGAAACACATCTCAAGCTAATCCTGGAACTACTCAAGAAAGAAGAGTTATACGCTAAATTCTCTAAATGCGAATTTTGGATCTCAACTGTACAATTCTTGGGTCACATTATTGATAAACATGGTATTCATGTCGATCCCGCAAAGATCGAGTCCATAAAGAATTGGGCTACCCCTACGAATCCAACGGAAATACGTCAATTTTTAGGACTTGCTGGATATTACCGTAGATTCATTGAAGGTTTTTCCAAGATAGCAAGACCTTTGACTAAATTGACTCAAAAGAATGTGAAATACAATTGGGGCGAAAAAGAAGAAAGGGCGTTTCAAATCCTCAAGGAGAAATTATACAGTGCACCTATTCTAGCCTTACCCGAAGGCAGCGACGACTTTGTTGTATACTGTGATGCCTCATATAAAGGCTTAGGAGCAGTCTTGATGCAAAGACAGAAGGTGATTGCTTACGCCTCTCGACAACTTAAAAAGCACGAGAAAAACTATACTACTCACGACTTGGAACTAGGATCAGTCGTTTTTGCTCTTCGAATCTGGAGACATTATCTCTACGGCACAAAGTGTATAGTATACACGGATCACAAAAGCTTGCAACATATTCTAGACCAGAAGGAGCTAAACATGAGACAGCGCCGCTAGTTAGAATTACTTAGTGATTACGATTGTGAAATCCATTATCACCCAGGGAAAGCAAATGTCGTAGCCGATGCTCTCAGTAGAAAAGAAAGACTCAAACCTCTAAAGGTTAGATCATTGGGAATGATGATCGTGTCACCACTCCCCTCACAAATCCTCGCAGCGCAAACTAAGGCTATCAAGGAAGAAAATCAACCTAAAGAAAATATCAAAGGTATGTTAGAAAACAAAAACGGTTTTGTACAGCGTTCTGATGGAATGTTATGCTTCAAAGACAGAAGTTGGATACCACTCTATGGAGGTATACGGGACTTGATTATGCATGAATCGCATAAATCAAAATACTCAATCCATCCGGGGTCCGACAAAATGTACTACGATCTCAAAAAGTTATATTGGTGGCCTAACATGAAGGCCGATATTGCCACATACGTCAGTAAATGCTTGACGTGCTCTAAAGTCAAGGCCGAGTGTCAAAAACCATCGGGATTACTTCAATAACCCGAGATTCCTGTATGGAAATGGGAAAGAATCACGATGGATTTTGTTACTAAATTACCCAGGACACCGAGCGGTGGCGTCGAACTTCAGCCCCTCCGAGTTGGCCACGGGGCAACAGCCTCTGACGCCCCACACCGTTGCGACAGGAGGGGGCTTTCCCAGCAGCCTACTTTGCCAAGAGGTGGCAGGAGCGCAACGACCTAGCCCAAACCTACTTAAACAACCTAAAGGCTTGGCCCGGTCTGAAGGAAGAAGAAAGTAAACCTTGTAGAAAAGCAGATAGAATCCGGAAAGAGCCAAGGTCGTAAAGACAAAGGCAGAAAAGCCTAGGTATAGGTAGCGAAAGTCAAGGGTTCCCGTTTGTGTTCGTAGGCCTTTTAAGAGGGGTTGCAACCAAGAAGGTAATTCAATATTTCTAAATCTAATAGATTTTTGATTCGATTCGTCTATCTACTTACTACCTAACTAAGAGAATGGTATTTACTGAGAGAAGTAGTACGAGGAGCTAGATTGTTGCTGTCTTCTTTTTGGCAGTGGGATAGGGAAACTGTGAGGACTGAACTTTCACTTTCTTACTTGAACTCATAGCTCTTTCTCTTTTTCTCTTTTGAGAGCTCTGCTCATTTTATTCCAATCAAAGAAACTTATGATATGGATCAGCTGACCAAGCTGTATCTCAAGGAAATAGTTTCTAGACACGGTGTGCCAATTTCGATCATCTCAGATAGAGATAGCAGATTCACTTCAAATTTCTGGCAGTCACTCTAGGAAGCTTTTGGAACTAAGCTAGACATGAGTACTGCTTATCATCCGCAAACCGACGATCAAAGTGAAAGAACCATACAAACCTTGGAAGATATGCTACGAGCTTGTATCATCGACTTTGGTAAAAGTTGGGATTACCATTTACCTCTAGTCGAATTCTCTTATAATAATAGCTATCATTCCAGTCTTAAATCATCACCATTCGAAGCGTTGTATGGTCGAAAGTGTCGATCTCCCGTATGCTGGAATGAGGTTGGCGATGTTCAACTCACAGGCCCAGAAATTGTACGGGACACAACTGAAAAGATTATTCAGATCAGAAACAGATTACAAGCTGCTAGAGATCGCCAGAAAAGCTACGCTGACACTAGGCGAAAAAACTTGGAATTTCAAGTCGGAGATAGGGTCATGCTAAAAGTCTCGCCTTGGAAAGGCGTAATCCGTTTCGGAAAACGTGGAAAACTGAGTCCACGATACATTGGACCGTTCAAAATCCTTGAAAGGATTGGTCCGGTAGCATACAAACTTGAGCTACCTCAAAAGTTAAGCGGAATCCATGACACTTTCCACGTGTCAAATCTTAAGAAATGTCTATCTGATGAAAGCCTCGTTATTCCAATCGACGAGATCAAACTCGATGAAAAACTACATTTCATTGAGGAACCCGTTGAAATAATGGACCGTGAGGTCAAACAGTTGAAACAAAGCCGAATCCCCATCGTCAAGGTACGTTGGAATTCTCGCCGAGGACCTGAATACACCTGGGAAAGAGAGGACCAAATGCGACAGAAATATCCGCATCTCTCTTTTCGAGTACAACAAGCTAAATCACGAGGACGTGATTTCAGTAACCGGGGGAGGCTGTAGCACCTCGCACATTTCAGGTCTATATTTTACTATTTTATATTTTATAATTTTATTTTTAATTACATTTTAAGTAATCTCATAAGTTAAATCGTGTAAATATTCCTCATATCCGACACAAGACTAGGATAAGTCTATGTGTTCAAAATACTCATATTTTACTAATAGTCATATTTTATATGAACTATTGTCATTTTATCATTTTATGTAAGTATTTCATTTTTACGTTGCCCGATTTTAAGTTTTGAGATTTAAAGGCTTAATATTAGTAATTACCGGGACCAAACTATACCTTATAAAACAAAACTTATCAATGAAGTTATACACTAACCACCTCATGCATTGAGGTGGCGTGTATTTAGATAACACAAGAGCCACATGGCTCATGCTAATCATTCCTTTCATTTAAACTAGACACATGGATTGTACATAATACCAAATGTCTAGGATTAGGTCACTATCTCATGCAATTAACTAGATATCTCTCAAATTCTCTTTTGCACTCCTCTCATCCGTACCACATATTGCACCATAATTATCATATATTTTAAATTCAAGACTAAAGAAATACTAAGAAGATGAAGGCCCTAGTGATTACTACATAGTCCAAGTAGAGTTTTTGGTGAATTCTTGGCTAGATCAAGAGCTATATAAGGAAGTTAGGGGCTGAAGTTAAGTCACCCTTGGAGAACCAAGATCAAGATTGTAAGAGTACACAAGAAATAAGGAGGAAGGAAGCTTGAAGATATAGGTAGTGTTCTTGAGTTCTTGTTAATCATCCAACCAATCTTTGTAAGATTGTGGTTAACACTTTATGTTCTTCCTTCATTTTTGTATCTTTCATATTTTGTACAATTTGTATATGTTGTAAAGACTTGAGTTGATGTTGTACATGGCTAATCTCATGCCAAAACCTAGGTTAGAATTGTTAAGATCTTGTTTTGGATCAACTAGTAAATAACTAGTGATCTTGTTTATAGTTTGACAACAGATTTTGAAAGGTTGTGGTAGTAATATTTTAGAGATTCTGTTAGAGGATGAAAAGATAAAAATATGGGCTTTTGAATCACTCAAAAAGGTTTAGTAGATCAAAAGTTATGATTAAAACAAGAATTACATAAGTAAAACTAGTGCTGATTGAATTTTGCATACTGATCAGAACTTAAAGTGCGAATTTCACCCTCTTCTGGTCCGAATCATTAAAAATGTAAAACACAGAAGTTGTTCAGAATGTTGTTTTCTTCAAAACCCAACGTGCACGCCTTCTAAAAGTGAATAATAAAGGCTGTAGACCTCAAAAGTTAACCGGGTCTGTTCTAGACTTAAGTTTAATTATGACTAAAAAGTCTAATAGTATTTTAAATCAATTGTGACTATCATGTAGCCAAGTATGACCTAAAATCAGTCATGGACTTTGTCTTAAGGCCTTACATAGCCAAGGTTATGGCTTTGGTCTTTGTCTCCAAACTATAGGCCTTGTGCTAGTTTGTGTCCAACAAACCAAAAGCCTATTTTAAAAAAAGTGTCAATATAATTAACTTGTTTTCTAAACTCAACAAATAAAATGACCCATATCACATAAACAAATATCAGTGCACAACTTATATCTGATTCATAAAATCTTAAGAATAAGTTTGATATTTAAAACTTTATCACGACACACAACTAACGTAATCGTCACCACTAGTTCGACCGATAGTTTTTGACGAAACTCGACATTTGTCTCGTCAAATACTTATAAATGATAAGTAATACAATAGTAGGGAGTTTCATTATCATAAGAGGCCTCTTCGGGTTGTCGTATCGACGAGTTGTGGATTTACGAATTAAAGTGTCCTGGCTCCTCATACGTTCACTACATGACCTCTAGATTTTGTTAGCCCGAACGGTAATACGAAGTTATTTATAAAAGGCTATTAGCCAAACCACATTTTAGGGATGCTTCACTTATTTTCACAACATGAGATATATGTACAACATCATGATCAAGTCAATGACATTACATATACTTGTATACTATTATCGTACTCTATTCTGAAACACGGTCACTATACTTTCGTAGGTTGTCATTAAAGTCGTGATCTCGCTACACAATAATTGTTGCTATAATCCACTACTTAATACTACGGTGAGTTCATAGCCCCAACTTTTTACTTAAACATTTTTATAAACTTTTGGGGGAGATACATGCTAAAACTTTTTATTTACGGACAATTATTGCTAAATTGTATGCTTTCATGATTATATATTATTGCCGTGTCTAAGTTCCCTTATGCCATAAGTCCCCCACATCATGGACCATTAATCACTTGCGAGTGAACGCGAATATAGTAGATAGGCCTATCGGGAGTGACGATTCCCGTTTGTGTTAGCTGGATAAGTAACCAAACGCGCTATATTTGTAACTCTAGGTATCTGGCATATACCTACTCAGGGGCAATCATTATCCTATATATCATTATTGATATATACCGTCAGTTTGAGTACCATGAGCTTAGATGCAATAATGTACTTACCCGATGATTGTGTTCGTCGCAATTATCACTATAACTGTAAAAACTAATTGTCCATTATTTAAACCTATGAATTCACTCAACCATTGTGTTGACTTTTTGGCATGTTTTATCTCAGGCCCGTAAGATATATCAGGCACACAGGTGAAGGCACATGGAACAAGCATTTTGAAGACTATGCATATTATCATTTGATAGCACTTTAAACTTTTTATGTACATTATGGGACCTCTACTATGATATTATGAATAAAATCGAATGATAATGTATTTTAAAAATGTCTCATTTTAGAGTCGTTTTCTGTATCTGTACTTTGTGTTAATAAGTAATACCCTCGCTTAGCTTCCGCTGCTATCTGAAACTAGGGTGTTACATCTTCTTCCTTTTTCTTTAATGCTGCTTCATGCTCTGCCTTAAGTTTCTTTGCATCGTCATTAGTTTTCTCTCCAAATATCTCCCATTCATCTTCAACATTCCAGTCCATATCATCATTATAGTGTTGTTCCCCCTCCTGGTCATTGTTAAACATGGAATCTGAAATTTCCTTATCAGTTAAGACGATATTGTTCTCCTGATCATTCTCCTTCTCTTTCTGAGCTTGTGCTTCCAAGTCGGGTTGATTAACCGAACTTGGTTCCTGAGGAATGACAGATTCAGCCTTATCGGGTTGAATAACCGTATCAGGCTGAATCGAGGATGTAGCTACTCCAGACCCTCCGGGTTGATTAACCAAATTAGTGTGGGTCGAAGCTGCTTCTTCCACGGTTCCTGATCCTCCTGTTCCTTTCTTCATTTCATACTCCCTTTGTTTCTCAAGTGTCAATTTTGCTCTTCTGTCTTCAGCCTCTTTAACTGACTTCAAACTGACTTTTTGTGCATATTCCAAGTTGAGCTGAGTTTGAAATTCAGCCTCTGCTTCAGTCATTCTAACAGGGATCTCTGGTTCTGATTCTGTTGCCTCAGAATCAGAATCTTCATCAATTATTCCAACTGGTTCAACTTTTGGCTTGGGTTTACTAGGAACTTTTCTCTTGAGAGTTGGTTGTTTCTATGGGTATCTTGATGCACTTCCATTCTTACTTTTGCTTCTAGAACGGGTCTTGGTTGATCCTGACCCCTCTTTAAGTTTAGAACGTCCCACACTACCTTCTTTGAATGCCTCATCATATTCAAGATAGGCTTGTGTTTCTTTTACTTCTTCAGTCATCAAAAATTCAGCCAGTCTAGCTCCTTGTTTATGCGTGCTCCCTGTGGGAAAGTAGACATTGTGGAAAGTTTTATCCATCTTGTACATATGTGTTTCTCGATCGGTAGGACGTCGATCAATGTCCACATGTTCGTCAAGCAAATAACTGATGAGAACTTTGGTGTAACGTACGAAAGGGATTTGTCTGAAAGCTTTCCGCATTTGGAATACCATATCTTCCCAAATAAGAGCAGCAAAGTCAATCTTTTCCTGATGTACGAACCCCCAGAAGACTTGAAGATGAGGCAGTCTTGGGTGTTCAAAGCCACTATCTCTACCGGATATTGAACGTGTTACGATGTAGAAGATAGTTCTCCATGGCAGTGGAATGTATTTAGCATTGACTTTAGAGATTTTGGTTAACGGTGTATCGGGTTGAACATCATAACCAATATCTTCAAGGAACTGCATAACTTCAGATTCTGATGGAGTCGGGTAGTATTGGTTGGTAGTTTCAGGTGCACTTGGAAGGCCTAAGGCTTTGCAGAGGTGACTTGGTGTAACTCTGACCTTCTTACGATCCAGGGTGCATGTGAAAAACTTGTCATCACTGCTCAGCTTGAAGGTGTCCCAGAGTTGATGTATATAGAATTATGGAATGCTATCTGAGCTGTCAAGAAGATTTCTGCACTCATGTTGTTTGAGAATTTCCACAGCAATTTGGCAGCTTGGATCAGAGCACTTAATCTTGTCAAGTTCTACCCGCGCATTGTTTTTCCCAATCTCAAAAGAATACCCATGAGGAAAAACTTCTTCTTTAGTGAGTGTTGGAAGAGGTTGTTGTTGAGGTGCAGCCATTGATGTTTTTCTGAAATAACAATCAAGTACAAATATGCAGGATACATGATTGTTAGTTGATGTTAAAACTTGTATTCCACACATGTGATCCTTTTTGCAGTTATGATTGGTATTTACATGCTTGAGCACAGAATTTATCAAGATATGACCAATTTCTATAAAATTTGATCCATTTCGATAAATATTGAAGAGATATTTGAGGAAATTGATCAAAGTCTATAAAAATCACATTTTCGATAATTATGGCATTTGCGATAATTATGTCATTCGCGATAATTAGGCAATAGCGATAATTATGCATTCGCGATAATTAGGCATTTGCGATAATTATGCGTTTGCGATAATTATGCATTTGCGATAATTTTGGCAATCTCGATAAACTCTTATACAAGAGTTTCCGATAACTTTTGAAGATGAACCGTCTCACAGATTTTTATCGAAATTCATTATAACTTAGATTTTGCAACCACAGATTATCTCAAACAGTTTATATGACTAATTTAAATAATCTGACCAAGTTATAACAATTTTCATCCACGAAAACTCAATAATCAATCTGCTAGTGTTCTTTATTCTTCATAAACCCTCAAACTCAATTAACGCACTTACAATAACACTCATATATAGTTTTCCCCAAATTTGACGCTTAAACCCTAAAACGAGATTATAACAATTTGATGTTTCTGGGAACAATTAAGCATGCAATCTTGGTTCATTAACGATATCTAAGCATAATCGTACAATCATTCACAACTAAAACACTCTCAATCGAATATCCCTAATTATGCGCAAACCCTAGAACTATAAATCACAATTGCGATAATTCTAGCCGTTGGATCATGATATGATTCAAAACCATCTGTTATATTGACATGTTAAACACAAAAGTACTCACAAAATTTGATGATCGTTAGCGGATATGCAGATTGAATGATGGCCGTTGATGATGGTGGGTGGTGGTATTTAATATGGTTGGTGAATGTGTCAGTTAACTCGCAGCGTATTAACTGCAGTGAAATTTTGATTTTTTATATCTATTAACTTTGCATGATTGACACATATAGTCCCCAAACCTTGAAACATTTTAATCTTAGTCCTAACCCACCATTTCACTACCTATAAGTCTCAATCTTAGCAAAGTAGACACACTACTTTTCCATCTTTTGATCTTATCACCAAAAACTATGTGAAGCAACAAGTTTTTGAAATCATGCAAGTACAAGTTTTGAAAAATTTGAGAAAGATTTATGTCTCCCCCTCAACACTTGTTCAAAAATAATTTGAGACATTTTAAAAATGAACAAAGTGTTGTACAAGGGGTTTATACTTGCAAAATTTTTAATTTTTTTTAATTATAGTTACAAAGATAGTTTGTAGATGTTTGACTTGATTAATTGTTTTTAAGAAAATTTTCCAAATCATTTGGCGTCAAACATCTCATACCAATCCGGTGAACCAGATCCACAAATCTTGCATGAGGCAAGGCTTTTGTGAACAGATCCGCCAATTGGTGTTCAGTTCCCACAAAATACAATTCAACAGTACCCTTCTCCACGTGTTCCTTGATGAAATGGTATCGGAGATCAATATGCTTGGACTTGGAATGCTGCACGGTGTTGCATGAAATAGCGATGGCACTCTTGGAATCATAGTACATAGGAATCTTGTTGAATACGTATCCGTAGTCCATCAGTTGTGATTGCATCCAGATGACTTGAGCACAGCAGGCAGACATGGCCACATATTCAGATTCTGTTGACGACAGTGAGGTGCAGTCTTGTTTCTTTGATTGCCAAGAGACGAGCTTGTCACCCAAGAATTGTACTCCCCCTGATGTACTTTTGCGTGTGTCTAAGCACCCTGCATGGTCAGCGTCTAAAAATGCAACAAGTTCAAACCCAGAATCCTTTGGATACCAGATCCCCAAATTAATGGTTCCTTTTATGTATCTAAGGATTCTTTTAACGGCTGACAAATGCTGTTCAGTCGGTCTAGACTGATATCGGGAGCAAAGGTATGTGGCAAATACAACTTCCGGTCTGCTAGCTGTGAGATACATGATCGACCCAATCATACTACGATACTTCGTAGGATCAATGGGTGTCCAATGTATGTCAGCATCTAACTTCGGGGATGAGGAGGACATGGGGGTGTTATAGGTGTCACAGCTGGTCATACCATGCTTTTTCAGGATTTTCTGAGCATACTTTGACTGACTTAGAAATATACCACGGGGCGACTGATGAACTTGCAATCCTAGAAAGAATTTAAGTTCACCCATCATAGATATCTCAAAGTTTTGTTTCATCAGTTTAGAAAAAGCGTTTGAATATTTTTTATTGGTTGAACCAAAAATAATATCATCCACATAAATTTGAATAATGAGAATGTCTTCCCCGTGTGTCTGTATAAATAAAGTCGGGTCAACAGTTCCTTTAGTAAAGTGATTAGCAAGGAGAAATGCAGACAGTTTATCGTACCACGCCCTTGGGGCTTGTTTAAGGCCGTATAGGGCTTTCTTAAGCCGATATACATGGTTTGGATGATCTGGGTCCACGAAGCCTTCTGGTTGTGATACGTACACCTCTTCTCGGAGTTGTCCATTGAGAAATGCCGTCTTCACATCCATCTGATAGACCGTGATGTTCTTGTGGCCTGCGTATGCCAAAAACATTCGAACTGCTTCAATCTGAGCCACTGGAGCAAACGATTCCTCGAAGTCAATACCCTCTTCTTGGCTATACCCTTTTGCTACCAGTCAGGACTTGTTACGGATGACGGTACCATCTGCATCTAGCTTGTTCTTCCAAATCCATTTCAATCCAACAACATAAACCCCATCTGGTCTTTCCACTAATTCCCAAACTTCCAAACGTTTGAATTGTTCCAGCTCTTCTTGCATGGATTCAATCCAGTTGTCATATGTAAGGGCTTCTTTGATGTTTTTAGGTTCAGATTGACAGAAAGTGAGTGCATACATGCAGTGTTCACTATCTGAGTGAAGTTTTGTCTTGTCATGACTGGATTGTCTGGATTTCCAATTATATTTACCAAGGGATGATCTCTTGTCCATTTGTGGGTGGATAGAAAATGTTGAATGTTGTTATGGTGATATGATGGGTCCATATTGCTCGAGGATGATTCTCCTGTTTCTGGAATGGTTGGTGGTGGAGCAAATGGATTAAAAAATGCATTTTCGTCATACCCTGAAGGTGTGGGAACTTGGTTAGAAGTGGGGGAAGAATCTTCAACTGCAGGTGGAGGTGTTAGATCCATGGGTGATGAGGGTTCAGGTTGAGGTGCATCGATATCAACTGCTGTAGAGGTAGTTACAGATTGATCAGGTGCTTGATTTGGGACATGTTGAGCAGCGGAACTTGTGGAAGCATCTGATGTATTACGACCACAAACTTTATCAAACATTGGTGCAAACAAATCTTCCAGATCCTTCCTGTTAAAGGGTAGGGGTGCAGCCGAAGATTCAGGGAAGTTTAAACGGTTATGTTCGAGTTCTAAGCGGTCTTGCTCAGAAGCCATTTCCGTGAGTTCATCAAAATTGGCGTGTATAGTTTCTTGAATTTCCCCGGTCCGACGATTCCAAATTCTATATCCCTTAGAATTCTCACAGTAGCCAACAAATATCCCAATGTCTGCTTTAGCCTTTAATTTTCCAAGATCATCTCTATCATTTTTCGGGTAACACAGTGCTCCAAAAACATGAAAGTAGTTGATGTTTGGTTTTCTGCCTTGAATAAGCTCATATGGAGTTTTGTTGTGTCGTCTGTTGATCATGCCGCGGTTCTGGGTATAACATGCAGTATTAACAGCTTCAGCCCAAAGGTAGTCTGGTAATTGGGCATTGATGAACATTGTTCTAGCTGCTTCCACAAGCGTACGGTTTCGTCTTTCAACTACACCATTCTGTTCGGGAGTGCGAGCAATTGAATATTGATGAACAATCCCATGTTTCTCAGTGTATTCCCGAAGGGTTTGATTCTTAAATTCAGTGCCGTTGTCTGTTTGAATAATCCTGACGGTGTTACGGACTTGAACTTGAATCTTCGTGAGAAACGTGATGACCATTGAAGGAACTTGATCTTTTGTCCGAAGAAAGTAGACCCATGTCCATCGTGAGTAATCATCCACTATTACCAAAATGTACCTTTTCCCGTTTATAGTTTGAACCCGCATTGGACCACACAAATCCATATGTAGCAGCTGTAGGACATGATCTGTGTTGTGTTCTGTTTTGGGAGGAAAGTGAGCACGGTGACTTTTCCCTTGTTCACATGCAGAACGCAAATGATCTTTGGCATATCTGAATTTGGGCAATCCGTCAACCAATTTATTCCTTGCAAGGTCAGTCATGGTCTTAAAATTGAGATGAGACAATCTTTTATGCCATAACCAAGCCTTTGTGGGATTAGCCTTGGAGAGTAAACAGATAGGAGATGAAGCTGTCATGCCTTCAAAGGATATGGTGTATAGACTGGTTCCCCATTTTCCTTTCATCAAATCATTTCCTTGAAGATCACGAATGAAGCAAGTTTTCTCTCGAAATGCTACTTCTAATTCTCCATCACAAAATTGTCCCACTGAGAATAGATTGTGGCCAAGGCCTTCAACATGGTATACACGACTGATCTCGATGTTCCCATTAACATAATCTCCATAGTCCATTATTGCTGCGAAGTGATCATTCCCGAACATGACCGTTCTGATGAACTTTGCGATAAAGTTTGTGAGAAGCTTGAGGTTGCCAGTCATGTGTCGGGAACACCCGCTATCAACAATCCAGAGGACAATTTGTATCACCTGCATCACAAATATTGGAAACAGGTGGAGAATTGGTAACGGTTGGCCCCGTTGGGTTAGTAACACAAGAGTTAATTATCTTTGGGACCCATTTAAAGCTTGCTGTGTTTTGTAACCAACGTTGCCATGTCCAACTAGTCTCAGCCTTTTTCCTAATGAATGCACTAGGTGATTTGGTTGTCTTAGGTGTGGCTATGGGTGCATCTATGGTTTCCGTAGAAACTACTAGTGGTGGTTTTCCTAAAATGGACTTGGCAACAATTTTGAGCCTAGAGGAAGGGCCACTAGTTCATTTCTTTTTGCGTTTCAACAGAGTTTTAGCAATGCAGTTTTGATGATCACCAGATAATATACTAGCACGACACACAATACAACTAGCATCAAGCATAACATCATCATTAACATTCATAGATTTAACGTCTGTTACATCATTACTAGAATTAGACTTGGATAAGTTTGATTCTATTCATGATATTACATGCGTTTTATTCGAACTACTTGCTTTAACTTTAACTTCTGCAGACTTAGATGATCCATTCCTAGGTTTCCGGACTCTACGCTTCTGTTGTTTCTTGTAGGTCTTGGAGTTGCTAGCCTTAGACATGGTATCTAATCCTGTGGAAATTGAAGTAGTTGCATTAGTGGTTTAGTCTGATGCTTGGGTAAGTGCCTTGTCTACTGCGTACATCCCTGGGGCAATCTCATAAACTTTTTCTTTGCCTTTGTCTAAAACTCTGATTTTCTTTTTCATCTCAACAATGATGTGTTGGTATTCTTGATTTTTTGAATCTAAAATTCTGTTGAGGCGGACTGTGTCATTTCTGTTTTGAATAATTTCATCCAGTTCCTTTTCATATTCAAACAGTTTATGTCTTAAGACATCATTTTCATTTTGATTCTCACTTTCAGAAGTATGACTGTTTTGAAATGACAAAGATGTTTGTAGATGTTGGTAATTTAACTCAAATATGACACTTTCATGTTGACACCAGTCAAGCCTCTTTTGAAGGTTGAAAACTTTGTTTTCCACATCATGGTTGATTTGACGAAGATCCTCATTCTCTTTTACCAAATTATCTATCTCCATTTGCAACATCTCAACATTTACAGCATGATCATTCACAAGTAACTCATTGCATGACTCATAAAATGAATTCATTATCACAGAAACGTCATAACACAGAACTTTTTCTAAGAGTCGATCATTTTCTTTTGCTAAAGTTTTCTTTTGAAGTTTTTATCTTTGAACTTTGTCGTCTTTAGCTTTTAAAATGCTCTTCATAGATGCTACTTCCATGTGTAATTCTTGTTCCCATTGTGTTGCACATTTCTTCAGATGTTTGACATGAGGCAGAATTTTCTTTTGAAGAATATCTCGCTTTTCTTTCGCGACTGGGGAAAGAAAAGTAGAGACTGTGATTTGAGAACCAAACTCAATTTCATTCTCCAAAAGAAATATGTCTTCCATAAATGTCTTAAAATATCGAAGAATTCGACATTCTTGAGGCATTTGTGGATCAACTTCATCCTCTGTCAAAGCATCCTTGAGATGTGTAACAGTTTTGGACACAGGAATTACTGAAGAAGAAGCATGTATGTAGGTGTTTAACAACGTTTGTTCTGGTTTGTCCTTTGGAGGGACAAATGATTTACTGATATGAGGTCTTGCGTTATAATCATAATGAACTCTTGAAAAATCTTTGTCTGTTTTTGGTCGACTCTTAAGTTCTTTTTGACGTTCAAGACTTTCAAGTTCTTCATCATTACTAAGCACAACAACTCATTGAAAGGTATCATCAAGTAATAATTCTGCATTGTATAACTTGGGATTTTTGCTGAGTGCTTTAGAAAGAAAACGTGGTTGGTCACAGCCAATAGCAAATCCAAATCCTTTCGGAACTGGTTTTACCGTTAGCCTTGAATTTGAGTTATTGATTCACCATTTTTGTATACAATAGTTTGAAACTCTTTAAGTTTGGATTCCAAAGTGAAAATTTCTTCAAGATATGAGTTGACGTGTTTACTTGTGTCTTGCTTTTCTTCAAGAAGATTATTTTGAGATGTTGAAAGCTCGGATTGAGTTTTTAACAGCTCAGAATTTAAAGTATCAATTTGTTTTTTGAATTCAAATTGATCATTTTCTTTTTGAGAGAGGAGCTCAGCCTTGGAAACGGTTAGCTCACGAACTTGACTTTCTAAATCTTGAACTTTTACGTACTCTTTTTGGAAAGCAATCTCAAAACCTTTTTCACATTTTTCTTGTTTTTGATATCCTAAAAGTTGTAGTTTATAGCACTCATTGTCCTTCGTTAACAATGTAATTTTTGCTTTTAGATTTTGATTGATTTCATTGCATTTCTCAATTTGTGATTGGGTGGTCATTAACAAGGCCTGAAGCTCTGAATCTTGATCAGGCAAAGGATCATTTTGTTTAAGATGATCATAATTTTCATCGTCAATAAGATCATCAAATGAAACAACGGTTTTATCATCATCAAATGATACAACAGTGTTTATTTGATCATCTGATGAAGATGAGAATGATGAATTATGTTGAACAGAATTTTCTTTTGTAGATGAAGATGCAGATGGTGAAGCAATTTCATGTATAATACATTTTGGATCAGGCACCTGAGAAAGACCATCGGTATCATAAATCGGGCCTGTCTCGGACATGTTCAGTTCCTGCATGTTTGCCATGAGCATCACTGCAGCATTTGCTTCGAGATCTTCCATCTCATCATCAGAATCAGCACTTGCCATGAAACTTTGTTCTTTCACATTCATTGTGCCCCTTGCTTCATCTTTCATTGCCATCAAAAGAGCTTCCTTGTGATATGCACTGCCCATAGTACGAGGCTTTGGACACGCATTTGCCATATGACCACTCCCACCACAGTTGTAGCACGTGATTGAAGTATTTGCAATGCCTTTCTGTGCATTCCCAGCCATCGAATTTCTTCTTTGAGTAGTTCCCATTGTTGATACAAAAGTTGGGCGTTCCTTGATTCCGTACCAATCAGATCTTAATGCTCGAGACCTGCGCACTAAGAAAACAAAAAGACACCGTTAGGCTTACCGTGGGATTGTCTCCCACGATTATCCTCCGGCGTGAGAGTAAGTAATCGGTTTTTAGGATTTAGTTGAAGAGTTAGGGTTGTAAGTCGTACCTTTGATGAGAGTCAAGAGTCTCTTTATATACACACGAAACCCTAGTTGGTTTCGTGCTTCTCACTCCTCAGCATATCCCGCATAGGTCGGTTTTGATACATATCCCATAAATAAGAGATATCCTATCAAGACCATAAATAACTTCGGGTTTGGGCCAGCGTAAGCCCAAACCGTTATCGCAATAGCCCATTCGTGATGGGTTTGAGCCCATCCGTGATGGACTTGAGTATGGGTCGGGTTCGTGACCCGAATACGGACTATACGTCATCATGTCCCCCCAGTCTAGTGTGCGCAATGCGAAATTGAGGACGCTAGACTAACAACTGTAGCTAAAAATATTCCTTGATGCGTTGCGGGGAAGTTTCAAGTATTTCCCGCCTAAAAAATCAAATTAATCTAGTCCAAGTACATCCGTATCTCCTTCGTAAATCGTTAAGGGTGGGTGAAAAAGTGCTTTACCTTTTTGCCTCCCAGCCACACGATTAGAGCAAGTGGGGTACATGCGTCGTTCATCCAAGAATGTGTGTAACCCTATATAAAGGTTAGCCATCTTTTCACTGTGGCTACCACAATAAAAACCATCATTTTCCGCCATTGTTAAACCTCCAAACAGCAATAAAAAAATCAACAAAAACTAAGGTAATAGCGCGTGCGCTTATAATAGTGATTTGAAGGTTAATCATGGTTCTTCAATTGTCCGATTTTAATTCCGATTTATCTGAGGATGAACTTCGTCAGTTCACTTCAGATTATTACATCCCTCTCGCATTGCATCCGGTAGTTCCGGCCGCAAATGCGTCAATAGCGAATTTCCCGCAAGGGAAAGTAGGGGTATACACGCGTTTTTTCGAATTCGCTAACCAGCGTGCGCCCATTTCCCTCTTTTTGTGCGATATTCTAAATCACTATCGTCTTCATATTTCCCAGCTGCACTGTATAGGTGCAGCAAAAATTACCAATTTTGAAGTGAATTGTCGCTTGTTAGCGATAGAACCCACAATTCATCTTTTCCGCGCGTTTTACCACACGTCGTGGTCAAACAGGTGGGTTTCCTTCTCCAAGCCCGCAGGGCCACTGCAGTGCTATACGGAGAAGTTAGACGCACTGAGGGATTGGAGAGAAAAATTCTTTTGGGTTGATAGGGCATTTTTCCCATGGATTTTTGAGTTCTATACTCGAGAATCATTACCGAGAGACGAGCGCCCAGACCCCGGATTGTATAACGTGGTTGATGCGGATATGATAAATACCTATCGCTTACCGATCAAAGCGTACCCAGAAGAGTTGTTGGTGCACATGGGCATCAGTCGCAATTACTTCGGTAGTCTGAAAGAAGTGCCAACATTTTTGGATGAAAATAGCCGGGGTGGGTACTTGTCTCCTCCTTCCTCTTCGCTTAGTAGTTGTAAGCGTTCTTCCTTCTATAGCTTATCTAACATATTTTGTGTTTGTTTGTTGTTTTGTTGCGCAGAGATGGATTTGTTCGATGTTGTTCGCTTGGCGAAGCCCACTCAGGTGATTGTAGGGTGATGAACTCAAATAAGTACATTTTATTACTATCATTTATCCTATTTATTTGACTTGTTTTACTATATTATGTATGAGGATTGATACTTAATTGTTTACTTTTGTAATTCTCAGGTAAAAACAAGCATTTGGTGAAACTTGGCGATTTTGGACTAATAATGGAGCAAAACGTACATAAAGTGGAAGTCTACTGACATGGACAAGATCAAGTCAATTCTGCTCCAGATGCGCCGCATCTCACTATCAACATGCGCCGCATCTCTATCAAGATATCACCAGATACGATCCAAGATACAAGAGGACATGCGCCGCATCTAATAAAGAGTTACGCCGCATCTTCTGGCGGTGTACGAATATTCCTGAATATTATAATCTTGGACCCCACGCGAAGTTAAGTACATACGCCGCATCTACTTAAGTAGATGCGCCGCATCTTCCCTCAGACACAAACTATAAATACCCCTTAGACCAGACGCATTGAGAAGTTCGGAGATTCGGAAGTTCGAAAACCTAAAGACCGAACAGAAGAGAAGGACGAATTCAGTCAAGAAGGCAGCACAAGACACACCCAAATCGAAGATACAAGAGCTGTAAGAAGGTGCTGCATGTATTTAATTCATTAAGTAGTTTTGTTTTATTGTTTTAGCAAACTTTAATTCATCAGGATTGGTGGCTTGTGTAATGTGACAACGGAAAGATTGCACTCCCTTTAATACTTGCTTTCCCATCAATTAAAGTTTATATGTTGATGTCTTTGGTTACTACTTATTAGTGCATTGACCACCTCTGTGTTTATTAGTGGCTTGCGGGCACCCGACTGCGGGACAAGGTGTGGCTCCCACGGTTGTTTCTAAATTGATCACTTAGGAATAACTTTTAGACATAAGTCGTCATTAAGGGTTTACTCGCCGATGAGAATAGGACCAACGAGAAAGGGTTAATTACATACACTTCATATAAAGCTATCAATAAAACAAGTGACAATCTACTTAATCATAAGGACAGCCCTCTTATTGTCTCAAGTATCTATCTGTGTACGTGTGTGCTACTTGCTGATTCGTGCCTATATGTTTATTTTATTATTTAATTGCAAACAAACTGTGCCAGTCTCTCAGGCTGAAACCCCCTTGCGTTAGGATATTAAAATACTGATTAGATTAACGAGATTATACGTTCCACTCTTAGTGATCGACACTCTACTTACCATTATCTTCATACTGACCGGGTACACTGCTCGTTAAGTGTGTGTGTTATTGATAAGTCGGCTAAATATAAATTTAAAACTTGAGTAGGCATTAAAACTGCTAAACCGCAACGACACATCACGCGCATCAAGTTTTTGGCGCCGTTGCCGGGGAGTGAATTGTTATTTTCTGTTAATTTGATTAGTATTTTAATTAGGTTATTTTTCTTTTTATTAGATTAAATTGCATCATTGTACTATTTTGCATATTTGTTGTATTGTGTGTTATTTGTTTGCTTTTGTTTTTATTTTTGAGTGTTTTATTTTTTGTTTCGTGTGTTTAATTTTTATTTTTATTTTTCGTATTTTTCTGTTCTGCTATCGTTGTACTGTGCTAAATCAAACGATACGGCGCATCTGATCTCTCAGATACGGCGTATTGCGTTTAATATTTTTATATACAACGCGTTTAATTAATTCGATACGACGCATCTTTTCCCCAAGATACGGCGTATCTGTTTTTAACAAGAAAATTTTTCTAAGCGATAAAATAATACGACGCATCTTCTTTTGAAGATACGGCGTATCTGTTTTGATAAAAATTTTTTTCTAAACGTTAAACGCCATACGACGCATCTTCTTCTGAAGATACGGCGTATCTATTATTTTAATTAAAAACAGTTTGCGAATTATTAAACAAATACGGCGTATCGATTTCCGTCGATACGGCGCATCTTACTGAATCAAAAATCTTTTATTTTTAAACGTAACGAAAATGTGGCGCATTAACTTTTGTTAATACGACGAATATAATTTGATAAATATAGTTGATTTTTGATATTTACTTTGATCGGTCCGCTACTCTCGTGTGCAAGTTGTTTATTTTTCAGGATAAATGATGACTCAAGCATCACCAAGAAGGATTACATTCTGAACCAAACCAAGAGACGCTAGCTGAAGTGACCGAACATAAGACGGAAAGAGTGGAGGAAAACTCAGTACTGGTAACATTGAACTTCTTAAATTCTTGAAATAGAATCCCAGGTAAACTCTACGATAATTCAACTGCCCAAAGGAAAGTTCTCTACACTATGATCTCAGTTTTATTATCCTTATTATACGTCTGATTCAATTCGTAATCTTAATTTTGTATGCTCAAAAACGATATTTGTTCCTAACCTCGGAATAAATCCTTATCCACTAAACAATAAGATTACGATTATTAATGAAACGTTTATGCCTATTACTCTTATTTTGAATTCATCTATATGGTGTGCCGTTTTTACCCAAATTTGATGTATAAGGAACTGTGTTGCGGAGGCCAAGGTACGTTCTTCATTTAAATTTCGTTAACTAACATAGAGATACGGCGGATCTAAATATCCGAAGCGCCGTATCCCTGACCAACTAAGGAGCTGAACGTGAGTCTAACTTGAAGACTCTGGAATAAAGACAAGTGCTGACCGGGAGACAACCCGGAAAATTTATCTTTTATTATTCTGTTTTCTGAGTCGAGTCAGTCCAGGCCGCACGAAGATACGGCGCATCTCAGTCCTGAGATGCGACGCATCCTCTGCAATGGTCATATCTTATTTTATTTTTCTGCATTTTTATTTTCGACTTTAAAACTTTTTATCAGTTATTTTAATGCGGCGCATCCCTGGTTAAGGATGCGGCGCATCTTTATTCTGATCCGTATTTATTCCAGGCTCGATACGGCGTATCTTCTTCAATAGGATACGGCGCATCGACTGACCTGATGATTTTCAGTTTTAATTTTTAAGTTTTATTTTTACCTAACTACTAATGTATTATGCAAGTTGAACCTTTCTTATCTTAGGTGTGTTTTAAAGTGTTGGTGGTATTATAGTTTTCTGGATTTCCTGTGGATACATCAAGCATGAAGCTTTAACGTTCTAATCCACAAGAAAGATGATTTTTGCTCATATACAAATGGAGGATCATACCGAGCAAATCTCAGGGGAGTTTTTCTGTTCTAATTCTTTTTATTTTCCAGTTTTTAACCTTTTATACAAACAACGAGGACGTTGTTTAACTTAAGTGGGGGGATAGGAGAATTAGAACACTTAACACTTACTTGTCCTAAACTTTTTCAAAAATTATGCTTAAAATGTGCTTAATATATCAAACTTAAAAATTTTTAGCATGTTTTTGTTTAAGATCTAAGTTGCATAACTGCACACATAACATTATTTTCAAAAATTGTGATTTTCCAAAATTCACAAATCTATGAGTGTGCCGGTGACTTGTAAACTTTAGAACTTGGCTTGTATACTATTCGAGACCACCATAATGAGTATTATTTATTTAATTGGAATGACTTGTCTAACTTGGTAAAATTCTAGGATTACACCCAAAAAGCCTTTATATGTTATGTGTTATTAGCTAACTACACTGGTTAGTTAACCCCCGTATAAAACCTTTTGTTACTCTCACTTTTAGAGTAAGATACCCCTAGAAAAACACTCAGAGCCATTCCTTTCGTTTCTTACACCTATGTTTAAAATGTTTCGTTACACCTTAAACCTTAGCCTACCCTGTAGATTAGAATCCGTGGTTGGTTAATTGCTATAGGCAGAGTGTGTTTCCTTACATTACCTGTGTTCGCGTGCGTAATTCATTATATATGGTTAGGTCGGGAAATTGCACAATGCAATTGGAGTGAAAGTAAATATTGTATATTTTGGAGTTTATTTTTCGTGTGTTTACTACTTTCACTATTTACCATTATTTCTGAAGTTATGAAAAGTATGAATAAAAATTATCCGGAAAGAAAGTTATAGTGATGTGGTGAAATTTTACACATCTATGTTTATGTTTCAAGTTAAAAAAAAAAAAAAAAAAAAAAAAAAAAAAAAAAAAAAAAAAAAAAAAAATCGAAAAAATGAGGAAAGAAAAAGAAAGAAAAAAGAGTTGGATGTTTATTTTAAGCCAACGATGTAGAGTTATGTAAGTGGTTCATATGGCCACTATTTGTTGTATTATATCTATGGATTGAATGGGAATTGGCAGTTATGGGAATGCCAATTAAGATTTATTCATTGATTAAGATTTTGTTGAGTATAATTCGTGTCTACCTAAAGCGTGTGTTTCAAGTGTTAAAGCGTGAGTTATTCAATGATATGAGTCTTATTCATGGGATGGTTGGGATAGTGATTAACCACACTTAGGATTTTAATTTATTTGTTTTGTTTATTTTTATTTTTACACCAATTTATATCCCAAATGTTATCCATACCCTGTATTGTTCTTTATCCAACCAAACCTTTGATTTATTGAGATTAGGGATTTGAGCAATCTTAAGTATCGTAGTCGTGGATTCGGCTATGTATTTATGATTTTGTCGCCCTTTTTGATATATTATTATTGGTGAAGTTTGGACCTATCTTTAGCCTATTCGAGTTAAGGATTTGAGCAATTGCAAGTATCGTGTTCGTGGATTCGATCATGTATTTGTGATTTTGTCGCCTTTTCTGGAATTTGAGATCGATAGTGTAAATAAGAATAATTAACCCTTAAGCCTAAAAACCCTTTTTACCGCTTTAGACTTGTTATTCCTTAGCTTTAGTGGTGGAGATGTGTATACTTGCCAAGCCTATGATAGAATATTCGTCGCGACTGGACAGTTAAACGATTAGGTTTGCTTTTATCGACTTATTTTATTTTACTTCTAATTCGTTAAGTGTTTAGTTGTGTGATTATGAAATGAACGAATACATGCTTAAATATAAAAATAAATCCTAACATCTTTTAGGATACATTTTCATGAGATTTAATCTAAGGTTTACTTGGGGACAAGTAAAGTTCAAGTGGGGGGATATTTGATGAACTCAAATAAGTACATTTTATTACTATCATTTATCCTATTTATTTGACTTGTTTTACTATATTATGTATGAGGATTGATACTTAATTGTTTACTTTTGTAATTCTCAGGTAAAAACAAGCATTTGGTGAAACTTGGCGATTTTGGACTAATAATGGAGCAAAACGTACATAAAGTGGAAGTCTACTGACATGGACAAGATCAAGTCAATTCTGCTCCAGATGCGCCGCATCTCACTATCAACATGCGCCGCATCTCTATCAAGATATCACCAGATACGATCCAAGATACAAGAGGACATGCGCCGCATCTAATAAAGAGTTACGCCGCATCTTCTGGCGGTGTACGAATATTCCTGAATATTATAATCTTGGACCCCACGCGAAGTTAAGTACATACGCCGCATCTACTTAAGTAGATGCGCCGCATCTTCCCTCAGACACAAACTATAAATACCCCTTAGACCAGACGCATTGAGAAGTTCGGAGATTCGGAAGTTCGAAAACCTAAAGACCGAACAGAAGAGAAGGACGAATTCAGTCAAGAAGGCAGCACAAGACACACCCAAATCGAAGATACAAGAGCTGTAAGAAGGTGCTGCATGTATTTAATTCATTAAGTAGTTTTGTTTTATTGTTTTAGCAAACTTTAATTCATCAGGATTGGTGGCTTGTGTAATGTGACAACGGAAAGATTGCACTCCCTTTAATACTTGCTTTCCCATCAATTAAAGTTTATATGTTGATGTCTTTGGTTACTACTTATTAGTGCATTGACCACCTCTGTGTTTATTAGTGGCTTGCGGGCACCCGACTGCGGGACAAGGTGTGGGTCCCACGGTTGTTTCTAAATTGATCACTTAGGAATAACTTTTAGACATAAGTCGTCATTAAGGGTTTACTCGCCGATGAGAATAGGACCAACGAGAAAGGGTTAATTACATACACTTCATATAAAGCTATCAATAAAACAAGTGACAATCTACTTAATCATAAGGACAGCCCTCTTATTGTCTCAAGTATCTATCTGTGTACGTGTGTGCTACTTGCTGATTCGTGCCTATATGTTTATTTTATTATTTAATTGCAAACAAACTGTGCCAGTCTCTCAGGCTGAAACCCCCTTGCGTTAGGATATTAAAATACTGATTAGATTAACGAGATTATACGTTCCACTCTTAGTGATCGACACTCTACTTACCATTATCTTCATACTGACCGGGTACACTGCTCGTTAAGTGTGTGTGTTATTGATAAGTCGGCTAAATATAAATTTAAAACTTGAGTAGGCATTAAAACTGCTAAACCGCAACGACACATCACGCGCATCATAGGGGTGCGCCCATTGAGAGATGCAGAGGAGCCAGTACTTCAGGCTACTGTAGGGCACACGATGGTGATCGCGCAGGAGGAGACAGAGGAGATAGGGGAGGTCCCCACAGGTGTCACTATGGCTACTCCTCTGCGTTGCTTTCCCGCTCCTGGGTCGCAGATCCCTGTGGAGTTGTTGCATATAGACTCGTCGGGGAGTGCTATGGATGAGTCTGAGGAGGAGGGCCAAGGTTTAAAACGCAAGAGATCGTCTGGTGATGATGGCGCAGGGACATCAAGTAAGCGCCCTGCTATTTCTGTCAGGCAATCATCTGAGGAGGGTGCGTCATCGCATAAAACTCCTCCCCTCAAGTAAGTACTTGTATCTTTGGATCTTCAGTCCTTTAATCCGCGTTTAATACTATAGAGTAACTTTGTTATTTGCGTGTAGTGCTGAAACTGCTGTCGATGATGATGCGTATGTTGGGAATTCGCCACCCAAGACTGGTTCTGGATATGTTGGTGAGTTTGTGCCTGAGAGTCCAGTGGATGAGGAAAAATCTTCTGGAGATGCGCCAAGAAATCGCCTTATAGAGGAGTTGGCGTTGGCTGCTGCGCACCAGGCTTCATTGGTTGCGCGGCTACAGGTTGAATATGGTGGTGAGGGTAGCCTGGTTGCGCAGAAGGATAAGGAGATTGACATTCTAAAGGCGCAGTTGGCTGATGCGCAGGCTGAATTGAGGGCATCTGCTATGTATGACCAGAAAATTGCTGATGAGAAGATGTCGCTCATGGCCGAACTGAATCAAGAGCGCACTGGAGCAAAGGAATACAAGGCCTCCTGCCTTTGGGCCTTGAAATACATGGAGCTAAACAAGGGGAGACTCTTCTCTAACTTGGAGGAGTTCCGCAAGGCTGTGGAGAGTTCGCTGGAGAATCAAGAGACTAAGCTGCGCAAGCTCAGCATCGAATATGATGAGGAGTTGTATCCACATTTGGTGTCAACAATTGCTGAGCGCAGGTGGCTTATCAGCCATGACTTGCGTCTTGCTGCCTTGACCACGCTGGAGTCTCGAGAGGTCAAGGACTCATTTGGGGGTGTGGTTCAATGTGCACTGGCACGTGGTAAGGCAGAAGCTATTGAGGAGCTGTGTGCGGCTAAGGTTTTGGCTATGTCTCCCTCCGAAGTACCTGGTTACAATGAGAACGCTTATGGTGAACTTGTTGCTGCTATGGAGAAGTTGAAACTTTTTGAGCTTCCTCATATTGCACAGCTGGAACGTGACCAGGATTACCCCATAAGCGTGATCATGCAGGGTTTAACCTTGGCTAGGCACTCATCCGAGGATGCTGAGGCGCAGCTTGACTACTTTCTGAAGTCGGACATATCGCAGCTACATGTGCCTATTTTCGCTCGCCCCCGTGACATCCTCAACCCTTTTTCCCTTGAGAAGGAAATTCCATTGAGGGAGTCTTTAGAAGCCCATGAGATGAGACTTGCCAAGAAGAAGGGCGTAAAGGGGAAAGCCATTCTTTGTGGTCTTGGTGCAGCTCACATTCCCAGATCTGATGGAGTGCCTGTTAGCGTGCCAACGATAGCACCCAAGGATGCTGAGCTGTTGCAGAGGCTTAAAGATGCTAGTTGTGTGGCGCGCCAAGCAGGTAGCTCAGGGCTCAGGTGTACTCGTAGCATGTCTTGGTAATTTTGATGTAGTGATGTTTTGTGGTATGTCCACTTTTTGATGTACATATGCGTGTTGAATATGTACTTTTTATGAACTTGTTATCCATAATGAAGTGTTGATTTGAAAAATACGATTGTATGCATATTGTATCAAATTTGATTGTGGTTATAACGTTTGTACTTAGTTATTTTGTCTTTGCGTAAAAGATGTCTAAGAATCAAGAATCTATAATCACTTATATCATAATCGTGTATGAAATTCATGACTTAATTGTAAAACATAAGCGTGTATGAAATTTATGACATAGTCGTGTATGACATGATCGTGTATAACATAATTGTGTATGAAATGCACAAGTTATTGTGTATCCATCGTGGGATGCACAAGTGTATGGATTGCAGCATGCTACTAATACCATATTAAGGGGTTAATTGTCTTAACTCCTAATTTGTTAAACGCGCACAGTGTGCATTGATATGTATCCGTCGTGGGGTACTCATCGAACTTACTCCAACGTCTTGAGAGTAAGGTGTTTAACAAGGATGCGTGATCTGATGTTGATGGGTTTGCAACCCTCTTACTCAACGAGTCATTTAGTAGGTTTACTCATCTTTTTACCATCGTAGGTTTTTAATTGGTGCATGCACGCCATGTAGGCAAAATATAATGTAACAAACCATATTGAGACATAAATAATATGTAGACAATAAAGTAAAGTGTGTCGCGGAGTTAGCTAGAAACCTCAACATTTTATTAATACTTGCAAGTTTTTGTAAAAAGAAAAACATCTGTCTAAATGAAACAAAAATGTAAATACATGGATATTTATTGGGCACTTACTAAAGTGCGAAAGTGTCCGTGTGTTGGGTCGTAACCTTTCCTAAAGATAGCATCTCTTGAGATTGCAAATATTCCATGTGCGTTGTAGCTCAGGCCATCCATGTCACGCAGCTTGTACGCGCCTTGTCCTAGTGCTTCGATGACCTCATAGGTTCCTTCCCACTTTGGTCCAAGTTTACCTGTATCTTCTGCGTGGCTTGCATCATTAGCACGATACACGAAGTCGCCTGGTCTAAATGAGGTGCTTCGAACTTTAGCATCGTAGTATCCCTTCATCTTTGACTTGGATTTTGCCTCACGTATAGCTGCGCACTCGCGCCTTTCTTCCAATAGGTCCAAGCCTATTTGTCGTTCGTCGTCATTGGTCGCGATATTGACTTCCGCGGTGCGGATAGTTGGCATCCCAATTTCAGCTGGTATGACAGCTTCTGTCCCGTAGACAAGGGAAAAAGGAGTGTCTCCATTGCTAACTTTGATTGTCGTGCGGTGTGCCCATAAGACATGCGACAATTCGTCCACCCATCTTCCTTTGTGTTTGTCCAGGCGCGCTTTAATTCCTTTGCCTAGACTACGATTTGCGCGCTCAACTAAGCCATTGGATTGTGGGTGTTTAACTGATGCGAAATGTTGTGTGATATTTAACTCTGCGCACCAGTCTTTGAACGGGTTATCACGAAATTGTTTTCCGTTGTCCGAGACAATCTCCCCAGGTAATCCAAAGCGGCATACAATATTTTCCCAAACGAAGCGTTTTACTTGATTACCTGTGATTGTCGCTACTGCTTTTGCTTCAATCCACTTAGTGAAATAGTCTATTGCCACAATAAGGAATTTCAGTCCTCCCGCTGCGACAGGGAAGGGACCCGCAATGTCAATACCCCAATTATAGAATGGCCATGGAGAAGTGATAGGTGTTAGCTCTTGTTGTGGTCTACGCGGGATGGGTCTATGAACTTGGCAGTCGTTGCATCTCTTTATCACATCGCGCGCATCACGGTGCATAGTGGGCCAGTAGTACCCTGAGCGCAATGCTCGTGCTACGACGGACCGTGGTCCTGAATGCATACTGCATGACCCAGCGTGGATCTCTCGGAGTACGTAATCTGCCTGAAGAGGTCCAACGCACCGAAGCCATGGTTGCAGGAATGAGCGCCAATATAGGATACCATCTCTAAGTTCGAACCTCTGCGCTGTGCGCCGTATCCGTCGAGCGTCCTTCTGCTCCTCGGGCAGTTTGCCTTTACTTATGAATTCGATGATGGGGGTCATCCATGTAGGATCCTGCTCTTCTATCACCGTAGATATCTCCATCTCCGAGATGGATTTGTTCTTTAGGATCTCCACAAAACTTGTTTTGACAGGTGCGCGAAGCTAGTAGATGCGATCTTGCTTAGCGCATCCGCTTTCTTGTTTTCACTTCTAGGAACTTGCTTAATGGTAAACCTGTCAAAGCCTTGTATTAGTGATTTGGTCTTGTCGAGGTATTGGATCATGTTATCCTCTTTAGCTACATATTCGCCTAACACATGGTTGGCTACCAATCGGGAGTCCACATTTTCTTCTAGGTTACGTACACCCATTCGATTTGCAATGCGTAATCCGGCGATTAGGGCTTCATATTCTGCCTCGTTGTTCATGGCTGTGAATTCAAAACGCAGTGCGTAAGTGAATTCCATTCCTTCTGGATTAGTGAGGATAAGGCCAGCGCCCGACCCATCCACGCATGAATATCCATCGGTGAACAGGACCCATGGTTCTTGTAATTCTACTTTGCTCGGTGGGGGTGCGTCATCGGTATCTGGTTTTTCGATGATGAAGTCTACTAATACTTGCCCTTTAACCGCAGTGCGTGGTCTGTAAGAGATGTTATACTCGCCTAGTAGCACACTCCATTTTTGTAATCGACCCGATGCGTCAAGTTTAGAGATAACTTGTTTGATAGGTTGGTCTGTAATCACTGCTATTGGGTGCGCCTGAAAGTATCTACGCAGTCTTTTGGCGGCAAATACTAGTGCCAAGACCAACTTCTCCATTGGGCTGTAATTAATCTCTGTCTTCTTGAGTGCTTTGCGTACAAAATATGCCGGTGTTTGTACGGAATTCCTATCCATCAGTAGCACTGCGCTGACCACTCCATGGGTCGCGGATAAGTAGACGATTAGCTCCTCCCCTGGTCGGGGTACAACTACCTTAGGAAGCGCTGCTATATGTTGCTTAAGCTGTGTGAAAGCTTCTTCTGCTTCCACAGTCCAACGAAAGTCTCCCTTTTTTGTACACTTATTGAGTGTTTTAAATAAAGGAAGTGACTTATCCGCTGATTTGGACAGGAATCTGTTCAAACCGGCTAGCTTTCCATTCAGAGATTGAACTTCTTTCAACGTGCGCGGTGAAGGAAGTTGGATGACAGCCTCTGTTTTCTCTGGGCATGGCTTAATGCCATCTGGTTCTATCAAATATCCTAGGAACATGCCTTCTGTAGCGCCAAAAGTGCATTTCTTAGGATTCAACTTCATGTTGATCTTTCGTAGTGTTGTGAATGTTTCTTCAATGTCGCGCACCACTTCGTCTTTTGTATGGCTTTTTATGACAAGGTCGTCCACATAGACCTCTAGGTTGTGGCCCACCTGCTTTTCAAATGCATTATCTACCAGTCGCTGGTAGGTGGCGCCCGCATTCTTCAGGCCAAAAGGCATCTTTGTATAACAAAAGACGCCTTGGCTTGTGTGGAAAGCTGTTTTTTCCTCGTCTTCCTTAGCCATTTGGATTTGGTGGTACCCTTTGTATGCATCTAAGAAACATTTAAAGGGATATCCGCACAGAGATTCCACCTTCCAGTCTATTTCTGGTAGTGGGTAGCAGTCTTGTGGACACGCTTTATTAAGGTCAGTGAAATCTACACACATCCGCCTACTGCCATCGCTCTTCTTGACCATTACTGGATTGGAGAGCCAATCATGGTAATAGACTTCTCGCATGATGCCAGCATCCACAAGTTTGTGTACTTCTTCCAGAATGGCTTTTGCGCGCTCTGGAGCCTGGCCGCGCTTTTTCTGCCTTACTGGGGAATATCCTTGTCGGATTTTTAGCTTGTGTTCTGCAATCGAGCGTGGCACACCAGTCATGTGCTTTGGTTCCCATGCGAAGATATCCAGATTCCTTTGTAAGAGCGCGCACAAGGCCGCTCTACCTTTGTCAGACAGCGATCCTCCAATCGACACTTCTTGCTCTGGGTATTCAGGGTGGATTGCAACCTTTAGGTTTGGTACTTTAGCTGCGCTCTGTTCTGGGATGTGCGTCGTTTCACATGTAATCGTGTTACACTCTTCTGGTAGCGCAGCGTTGTTGTAGATGGTGACAATGCCGCCTTCTACTGGGAATTTGAGCATCCCATGTGCTGTGGATGGTACCGCGCGCAACGCCGAAATTCCTGACCTTCCAATAATGCCATTGTATGGTGAAGGAGATCTGATCACCATAAAATTCATCCAAGCTGTCGTGGAGTGTTCCTTATTACCAACAGCGACTAGTAGGCGCAGTTGCCCCATGGGCCATATCTTTTCTCCTGTAAAGCCAGTAAGCGCAGTAGTAGCTGAACTTAACTGTCTTTGTATCTCAAGGCGCAATCTCTTGAAACAATGTTCATACATTATATCTGCTGATGCCCCTCCATCAACATACATGCGGTGGATATCGTGACCCCCCGCATTTATCTCAATGGTGAGTGGTTCTGCCACTGCGTTGTCCGCAGCCAAGGTGGGGAAAGAGATTTCGCTTCCATGTGAAAATTTCTGGCTCACCTTTTGCCTAGTCTTTCGCTGCCATGATTGTATCATGTAGATAGTATCAGCTTTTTATTTAGGCGCTTCTTTCTTGCCTCCGGTTTTCTGTTTGTCTTTTCCATCCTTAATATTTTTAACGAGATGGTCCAATCTGCCTTCTTTTACTAACTTGTCTATTAGTTGGCACAGTTGGACGTAGTCATTATTTGTATGGCCCTTCTGTCCATGATATTCGCAGTATCCGTTCCCTACGCGCCGATCTTCAGGGGTGCGCATAGGTGGGGGTCTTGGAAAGTTCGCACCTTCCGTCGCAAATATCTCATTTGGAGTTTTCGTTAGTGGGGTGTACTTGTCGTTTCCCCGTCCGCCCCCTTGACTGCGATAGCTTTTGTTACGATTGCCACTCTGGTCATTGGATTGTCTCCTTGGCTCTTCTTGTGACCTATGGTTCGAGTAGCCTTTCTTGCTATCCGCAGCGGCTGCTTCTCCTTGGACGAAGGACCTCGTGCGCTTCATGAGTTCGTCAAAGGTTTGGGGAACCCTATCGTTTAACTTTTTTATCAGATCTGGGTTATTGATTCCGTTCATAAACCCCGATATCTTTAGTATTTCTGGGCACGCCTTGACCTGTATGCATTCGTCCTTATAGCGCTCCATGAAAACGCTTGTGGATTCCCCTTGGCGCTGTTTTACCCTAGCGAGCTCGACAGGGTTTTTGGAGCACTTCTTCCTTTGAGTAAAGTTTAAACGAAACGCCTTTCGCAACTCTTCAAACCCACCGATGCTTCTGCGTGGAAGTTTACTGAACCAGTTGCGCGCATTCCCTACTAATGTAGAGTTAAACATGTGGCACCACACAGGTTGTGGCCAATTTTCGATAGTGGCTGCTGATTCGAAAATTTTTAGGTGATCATCAGGATTACCTGTCCCATCATATGTTTTGACATTAGCAAGCATGCGCCTTCTCTTATTTTCCGAAAAATCGCTGATGCGCCGAGTGAACGCATCAACTTTTTGGCGGCGCCAGGGACGGGACATGTCTTCGTCTTCTTGGTCGCGGTATTTTCCTCTTGATTTCCAGTGTCCGGTTTCTTTGTCCTCGTTGTCCGAGGAATCACTTGAGGATGAGCTTACTCTTTTGCGACGCTTGCGCCAACTATCATCGGAATCCGAGCTTGCTCCTCTGTGGCGCTTGCGCCGACTATCCTCGGAATCAGAGCTTGAAGGGCTTTCGCTTGGGGAGCACCGTCGCCCAAGCCTATCATGAACCCTGCGACTACCAAGCCTAGTGTGGACATTGGCGCGCCGTTCCCCATCTTCATGCTCCTCCAGGTACTGAAAGTCGGCTGCTTCGTCATCCACAACCTTCCTTCCAATCCTAGTAAACACTGGGTGTTTGTGGCTATCCTTCTCGCGTCTTTCCTTTCGGTAGCGCGGTGGGGATGCTTCATGCTCAGGGTCGAAGTTGAGCCTGGCGTGCAGACTTTGACTCGACCTCTTTTTCGCCTCCTCTCGCATGAGCGCAGCCAAGGTTTCGTAGTTCTGGGACACGAAATCACTTGGCGCTAGTTCAGGCGCAACTCCTTCTAGCGCGAGAGTGTCTGTTTCCAAATCGGGACCCTTGTTTCGGGTGGGCGCATTTGGTGGCTCAGTGAAGTTTACTTCTGGCATGGTGAGAGGAGTGCGCTGTAGGTCTACCACGCTAGTACTTGTCGTAGTAGCCTGAGTAGTCCTTGTGAGCGGTTCTACTGGAGTAAAAGCCAGATCTGAGAATAATCCTAGGCTTTTGGGCGCACTGGTTGTTCCAGGGGGCTGCTTAGTAGCTGAGTCAGTTTGCTGCTTCTTTCCCAGTAGGTCGTCATGTGTTTTCTTCGTATGCGGAGTCCGCTGATTTGGGTTTCCATGCTTCGTCATTCTAGTTCTTCGTAGAGTTCTTAGTGTAGGGTCCCACGGATAGCGCCACTTGTTGATACAAAAGTTGGGCGTTCCTTGATTCCGTACCAATCAGATCTTAATGCTCGAGACCTGCGCACTAAGAAAACAAAAAGACACCGTTAGGCTTACCGTGGGATTGTCTCCCACGATTATCCTCCGGCGTGAGAGTAAGTAATCGGTTTTTAGGATTTAGTTGAAGAGTTAGGGTTGTAAGTCGTACCTTTGATGAGAGTCGAGAGTCTCTTTATATACACACGAAACCCTAGTTGGTTTCGTGCTCCTCACTCCTCAGCGTATCCCGCATAGGTTGGTTTTGATACATATCCCATAAATAAGAGATATCCTATCAAGACCATAAATAACTTCGGGTTTGGGCCAGCGTAAGCCCAAACCGTTATCGCAATAGCCCATTCGTGATGGGTTTGAGCCCATCCGTGATGGACTTGAGTATGGGTCGGGTTCGTGACCCGAATACGGACTATACGTCATCACCCATACTGTTCCTGTTACTCCCTGCAGAATTGAATCTGTTCCCTCCTGACTGAAACCTCTGAGACCCATAGTTTCCAGTGTTTCCTGAACCATATCTGCCCGAAGACCAATTCTGAATTTCCACTCTACCATCGTTAATAACAGCTTGATTCCTGGTATTGGATGATGAACGAAGACGGTTGTTGGATTTGTTGGTGAACTTTCCAAATGCTTCATTGAGAGAGTTGAATGCATCCTCTTCTTCATCGTAATCAACATTTGAGTACATCATGGAATCTGAGTTGTTATAAGGGACCATTTGGTTGTCAGAGTATTGTGATGGTGCTTCATATGGAACGATTTGGTTAGGAGGTTGTGGTTGAAAACTTGGTTGGAAAGATGATTGACCAAATTCCTGGTTTGGTAGTGGAAAGTTGGATTGAGCAACCAGAGCAAGCGAGTTAGGTGTTGGTGCTGATATGAGACCGCCTCGTGCTGCAACTTCCTTATCTACCTCAGATTGATGTTGTCTCAGATAGTCATACATTAGTCCATACTTGACTTCACCAATCTTCTTTGTTTGCCTGAAAAATGTTGCATATTTCTGCCATTCTGGTCCAAGGCATCCTAGGAATTTGGAATTGATAGCAATCCTTGGTAACTTGATATCATGACGATCGAGGTCATTGAAAATGTTTGTGAAACGATGGTAGTATGATTCAATAGTTTCCCCTGGTTCCATGATAAAGTGAGTGTACTCCATGTACAACTTTGACTCAAGATCTTCTTGATTTAACTCTGTCCCTTCCATTAGAAGATGCACATGTTCCCACATGTCTTTTGCAGTCTTTTGAGCATCAATACTTCGGTAAATAGGATTGGGAATTCCCTGAAGTATGTAAGACATTGCCAATTGATTTGCCTCTTGTTGCAGTGTTTGTTCAGTTGTGTAGTTAGTGACAGCAATGGGAGTTGATGTCTCTTCTCTTTCTGAAGTTCCTGGAACAACAGTTACTGGAAGTGGAAAGGGTCCTTCTTCAATGGCTTGCTTAAGATATTTCCCATGGGGTTTTCGGAGTTCAATGAATCTGAGGAATCGACTAGCCCATTGCACATAGTTACCAGGTGTCAGCAAAGGTGGAGTTTCCTGATTCCCAGCCTCATGACGGGATTGCTGACTGCTGATTGCCTCACACATCTTATTAAACCAATGTGGTTCTCTGGAGTAGGATGGATAGTTCTGCATTTGATTCTGTTGCATGATTTGTTGTGGAGATACTTGTGGTGGAGAGAGAAATAGATGCTGTTGCACGAATGCTTGTTGTTGTTGATACTGAGGATGAAATTGCTGTTGTTGTGGATATTGCTGTAGCTGATAGTAGTAATTGAAGTGTGGTGGTTGAGACATGTCTGGATCTTGAAGATAATTAAGATTTGTGTGATGAGTTATGTTAAGTTGGTTTTGGTTAACTGAAGATTTTTGTCCAATTGCGATAATTACTATTCAACCAATTGCGATAAGTACTGTTCACCCAATTGCGATAAAATCCAAATTGCGATAAGGAAATAGAAATTGCGATAAAATGTAAAATTGCGATAAAAGATGACAATTTGAATAAGTTATCTTAAATTGCGATAGAAAAGGCAATTTGCGATAATTTATCAGAATTGCGATATTTTATGGCAATTTCGATAATTTTATCTAAATTCCCATTTCGATAATTCTCAACTCTTATACAAGAGAAGAGAAGCAACCAAGTCAAAGTATTTTCACTTTCTTATACAAGGAAGTAAAATACTGAGTCCCAATGCCGATAATTTGAAGATTTGCCAATTGCGATAAACCCTAACTTGTCGGAATTGAATCGCGATAAACCCTAACTTGTCAGAATTCACCCAGATGCCAAAAACTCACTTTTCACCAGCTTTCCCAACACGCTAATTATCCGGATTTCACTAAATCATCTAGAAAATCAATGAATACAGATTGTTTTTGATTTCTAACGATTAGTAATCACAAAATATGAAGAAATTTAAGATCTATAACGTAAGAAATGGAAATTTGATGAGATTTTTGAGCTTTTACACGAGATGAAAGATACGTTCCAACAAAAGAGATTAATGATCGAACGAGAACAAAAACCTTACTTAATCTATAAAACCAACCTAGAATACTATTAAATCTACTCAAAACACGATCCTAACTATCCCTTAGGCGAATGATACCACTTGTTGGTCCGTATAAGTACAAACACATACACGTATAAAAGGTAAAACACGTACTACTACTTAATATGAATAAGCTACGAGAGATGATAAGCTAATAAACTAAATAAGAGAAGAAGAGAATAAGAGAGAAATGGATGATTAACATTCATAAGACATAGTAGCAAAGGTTCGACATTTGAATGAATAACCAACAACATATGAGAGCACCCTTGCCTTCTATTTATAGGCAACAATTAGGGCGCCTCTTACATGATTGTTTATAGAAGGTTTTTTTTACATGGATGGCCGGCCCATGGGCTACTAATGGACCGGTCATGAATTACAAACAATATAACCCATAATAAGCAACATTCTATCGCAAATGGTCAAGACATGAAATATTACAAAACATGTTCCTAACAAACATGTATTAGGGCACCAAACATCAAAGTGACACATTTAATACTTATGTAACACATGCATACACATTAACTGGTTTTATAACAAAATCAAGCCCACTAAACGAATTTTAAAAACGTATCAGAAGCCCAAACTAAATATCAAAAAAATTCTCACAGGAGCCTATATGTCTTAAGAGTCTACTTGAATTTTTAAAGATTTTATTATTAAGTGGATACCCCCTTTCAAAAATTGTTTATGCTAACATGTCCAGATTCGGATCTGCAGATACACTTCAAAATTATGTAATTAACAACCTAACCAAACGACTCCAGAAAATTATACAAAAATTCCAGGAAGTAGTACACATATGAAATATGATTCCTGTAAATTGACAGCCTCTAATTTAATACAGTTTGAAAATGAAAATCATAAACCACAACTGAAGTAAAATTCTGCCAACACAGTTTCGACATATCATCACAATAAATTTAAAAATATGACCAAGTCAGACTCAAATCCTTCCAAACCAATTGGAATACTTTACTAAGACCTTAAACTGAGTTTTAGAGCAAAAATCCAGAATTAAACATTTACAAAACTCGTTGTATGATGCACACATATTTGACTAACAATTCTGTCCCGATCAAAACAACAACATAAACCCTAATCCTTTCGTATTAAATGTGTTAGGGTTTCCAGGTTTAAAAGCTTATTAAATGTGAAATAAAAGGTCTAATAAGAGTTAAAGATCACATCTAGGGTTCAAAATAATGATGGGTCGAATCACAGCAACATGGGTCGATTAAAACAGAAAATAATAAGTCGAATACACAAGTTTTAGCATGTTAAAGTCTATGATTTCATGTGGCGTTTTTATATGGTTAAAGATCAACGAACAGTAGCAAAAGCAAAAAGATTATACGAATATATTAGCATGCTAACGGATTAGGTTTAGGTGTCAATTAATTCAGATTATACATGTTTAGGTGTGTCGAAAAGATTGAAAGAAAACAAGGGTGTGATAGTGATACCTTCTGTTACGAAACAAAGAAGAGAGAACAAGGGAACGAACAAGAAATCACCCTATGAATCAATACTCAATCTGCACGATCCTAATACCCACGAACCACAAGCAGCAACCCTCGAGCCTTTGGTATTTGAGAGAAAAAAAAAATAGCAAGAACTTTATATGTGTTTGTGTGTTTGTCGTATGAAAAGAAAAGGGTGAGATGAGGCAGAATATTATTGCATAGGAAAAAGGGAGCGTGTGCTGTTTAAGGAAACTAATAATGTGATTAATATAGATGGCCTGATATTAGGCTGGGATTGAGAGATTTCATTTAAGTTGGAGATTCTATGGATTCTTATCCTCTTGCAAATGTGTGTCGTGTGATATGATGGACCAAAAAAAAAGTGTGATGAGTCTTGTAGAAAATTAGGAAGGATTTTTTGGTAACAAACTTTAGGTTAACTTTTATTAAATGTATTTCATAACATAACATATAGTTTTAGGTGTTTAATTAATTAATACAAAATTTAGGAAAAATTCAAATTTAGACGTAAAATTTAGAATTCAAAATTCAGGGTTTTACAACTCTTCCTTCTAAAAAGAAAATTTCGTCCGCGAAATTGAATTGAAAACGAAATGGAGACGTACCAGACTACGAAAAGAACTGTGGATAACTTGTTCGCATCGATTCCTCGGTTTTCCAGGTAGCTTCACGCTTTAGGTGGTTCTTCTAATGAATTTTCACAAACGGAATGACTTTGTTTCTCATGACCCTATCTTGTCGATCCAAAGTAGCTTCGGGTTCCTCCGAAAGAGTCATATCAGCTTGGATCTGATCCAAAGTATAAGACACAACATGAAGCGGATGGAAATTGTATCCCCTCAGAAGAGATACATGGAAGACGTCATGAACATGTGATAACTGCAGAGGTAGAGCCAGACGATAAGAAACCTCCCCAATATGCTCAATAATCTTAAACGGTCCAATGAATCGTGGACTAAGCTTTCCCTTGATCCCAAAATGTTTCACTCCCCTTAACGGCGATACCTTCAGAAATACACGATCCCCAATACGAAACCTAAGTCACGTCGATGCTTATCAGCATAACTCTTCTGTCGAGTCCTAGCCTCTTTCAGCTTCTCTATAGTAACGCATGGAATACATACGGACAGAAAACAGATCGGGTGATAAAATCAAATGGTAGAAAGCTCTACAATGAGTCCTAAGATTCTTAATAGATGAACAAAGGTCAACAAATACATGTCAAGAATTCAAACGTATCCAGATGTCTAACGATGATGGCAGAGTATTTGCACAGGTAGAATGAACCTAAGGTCTCACTAATCGCGGATAATCTTCATTAAATGTCAGAAATCTAAAGCTCCTTAGGCACTCCTCGAAATATCCTATGATCACAATAAAGGTACGTTATATGACGTAAGTATTATCACGTTAGCTACGCGTCATAATACTAGCATCATATAAACATACCTTCATGATGGTCATACTTTATCTCAAGTTGTGAATAAGCAACCTATCATCAACCTCCTAGTTCTTCTTCACTCTCATAGGCTAATAAAATCAATCGTCATCAACAGAACAAAATAAGGAAACGGAACTTATCATAGAAGCAACGGAAATCTAGTATGTCTATCAGAAATGGAGTACGTCGTCAATTGCATCAATTCTTCCACGATTCACCAAAATTCTCATAACAAATAAATCAACCAACATACGCAGGGTTACCACAGAACGAAATTACCAATTGAGAACTTAAAACATTCAAAGGATTTACTCAATAAAACCACCAGTGTATCATGAAAATGAAAAGGAAAAATAAATGTCAAGACATCTAAATTAAATGAAAATGAAATTAAGGAAACTAGTTGCGAGCACGATCTCCTGTCTGATTCGGCCTATTGTCCCTGGCATTTCTGTTGTTGTTGGTTGCACGATTTTTGGGACAGTCTCTGATCTTGTGTTCTGTGGACCCACATGAAAAGCAACCACCTGAAGCTCTATAACACGGACCCTCATGAGCTTTTCCGCAAGTAGTACAAATAGGAGTAGAAGACGGAGGATCTGTAGGCTTCTTCTGACTAGTAGACCCTGAAGAACGGCTCGGCTGATTACCACGCACCGACTGATCTCTCCACGACCTATGGTTGTTGTTGTGTTGTCTATCATCCCCAGGCCTAACTGCAAGTCTCTGGTCTTGAACCCTCGGCTCATGTCACCTCTGATCGTGACCCCTATCCATCTGACCTCTGTGCTCATAACGCCTTTCAGTCTGGCTTCTCTGCTCGTGACTCCTATGACTGTTACCCTGACCCCTTGACTGAATACGATCACCATCTCGGTTCCTCTTGTTGTAACCACCACCCTCAAGAAGAATCTCGATATTACGGGCGGCATCGGTAACTAATGACACATCTGGAAAGTCAGTGTTGTCGACGCGATCAAGTACCCACATCTTTAGACCGCACTTGAAATGCCTCGCTTGTCGGCGAGTATCTATAGTAACTGGCCCCACAAAACTAACCAACCGCAAAAACCGCTGCATATACTCTCCAGAGGACTCACTCTCAAACTGATAAATCGAGCTATACTCACGCTCGAATCTCTGCTGCTCTGATAAAGGGAAATACTGTTGATAAAATATATCGTGAAAGTTACTCCAAGTACAAGTAGCAACAAAGGCCTCTCCTCCTTTGGCCTGCTTGTAAGCCTTCCACCAATTGAGGGCATCCCCCTTAAGTTTGAAAGTAGCCAATCTGGTCTTGAAAATATCAGCACAATTTAAGACCTCGAACAACTTTTCCATATGGGTTATCCAATCCTCTGCCTCCGTAGGAATGGAAGCAGAGTTAAAGAATAGTGGCTTGAGCTTACCAAACCGCTCGAGCCAAACATGAATGTCTGTAGGAGGATTACCACCACCACCACCAGATGAACCAGCACCCTTGCGGATGTCATTGGTGATCCGCGTGGTCAACTCAGTAGTCAAATTAGGAAGAATGGTATTGAGGGCATTGGCAATCATTGCCTCGAAGTTTGGGGTATCATCCTCATCTCCATTGGGTTGACCGTTGTTACGATGTGTGTTCACCATCTGAATGATTATCAAAACGATTAGCAAAGGCAGAAATAAAATGGAGTACGAAAGGAGAAGACGCAGAAGGAATCCTAATGTCTACCCAATCCTCACAGGTCATAGCCTAAGCTCTACAGGTCAAACCTAGGCTCTGATACCATAATTGTAATACCCCAACCCGACAAGGGCAGAAGTATCACATTATGGTGGCATATCAGAACATACATAATAAAAACACAAGCGGAAGTCTAATCATAAATACCAAAATGTAAGTCAACATGACTTAAAAGAAATACATAAGTTCCATGATCGAAAATGAAGGAAACATAATCCAAGTCTAAATAATGAAAACATAGTCCAAAGCTAGGAAGTCTAGGGTAGGTAAGTCCACACACAGATCCTACTCTCAGCCTAAAGATAGCCCAGCTCCCAGCTTAAATAACCTGCCGCGAAAGAAAAGAAATGCGGCTGAGCTTAAAAATCCCCGTGAACAGATAAATATAACAAAGTACTGAAACTGAAAATGAGAAATACAGAATATAGTGCATTGTGGAATAACATAAGGTATAATATAGGTGTATCAAAGGTGTAAAGGTTGTCAGAAATCTACCTCGAGCCCAGAAACATATCATATCATAAACATCATAATCATGGTCTTCATAAATAACGTAAGTAACATAATGGAGTAGCTAGCTCCCAGAAATGTGAAGGGCATGTATTGCACACAATACCAATCACCAAAAATATAACATATAAGATAACAGATCAGATCTAGGATGCATCCATACGCCCCTGCAGAAATCATAGTGGCCAACATATATCCTTGAGCTCATAAACATATAACAGAAAAGGGATAGGATGGAACATCACTCGAACACCCTAGAGTCATGCCATTGGTGCATCAATGACATGGTCATGGAACCCCCATGACTAGTGAAAGCTCGGGTATCAAACTGAAGGTCAAACAGAATTCCATAGTAATGACACAGAATCTAAGGTCATCAGAAATATCATAATCATAGGTTCATATCAGAGGGTGCATAGCAAAGGCTCATATCAAAGGCTTATATCATAGTGTCATAAATAGAAAGGCTCATAGCAAAGGAATCAAAATAAAAAGCTAAGCAATCAAAAGATGTGAAAGGATCATGAGAAACCTTATAAGAAAGGTCAGAATATCTGTACCTTATGCAAGCAACCAACAAGATAAGAAAGTACACTGAAACAGGGAATCACTCTTTCTTCACCGAACCTATACAAATTAATGAATATGTATTACTTATAAGCTCATTTTACAAGTTTACTGCTTATTGTTATTCTAGTTTCCCATTTAAGGTTTCTTTCTATTTTTAAAAACTTTCCATTTTTAGTAACTTGCCATTTTTAGTAAGTTTCCATATTTAGTAACCTTCCAGATTAAGTAACTTTTCATAATTAGTAACTTTCCATATTTAGTAAGTTTCCCGAATTAGTAACTTTCAATATTTATTACGTTTTAACACGACTGCCCAATTTAGTTAAATTAGGTTTAGGGTTCAGGATTATCAATTAGGTTAATCGTACCCACACACAAGTCAACACGACAATAAAAAGACACACCCGACATAAGAACATGTATTAGGGCACTAAACATCAAAGTGACATATTTAATACTTATGTAACACATGCATACACATTAACTGGTTTTATAACAAAATCAAGCTCACTAAACGAATTTTAAAAACGTAACAGAATCCCAAACTAAAAATCAAAAAAATTCTCACAGGAGCCTATATGTCTTAAGAGTCTACTTGAATTTTAAAAGATTTTATTATTGAGTGGATACCCGCTTTCAAAAATTGTTTATACTAACATGTCAAGATTCGGATCTGGATATACACTTCAAAAGTATGTAATTAACAACCTAACCAAATTACTCCAGAAAATTCTACAAAAATTCCAAGAAGTAGTACACATATGAAATATGATTTCTGTAAATTAGAAGCCTCTAATTTGATACGGTTTGAAAATGAAAATCATAAACCACGACTGATGTAAAATTCTCCCAACACAGTTTTGACATATCATCATAATAAATTCAAAAATACGACCAAATCAAACTCAAATCCTTCCAAACCAATTGGAATACTTTACTAAGACCCTAAAATGAGTTTTAGAGCAAAAATCCAGAATTAAACATTTACAAAACTCGTTGTATGATGCACACATATTCGACTAACAATTCTGTCCCGATCAAAACAACAACATAAACCCTAATCCTTTCGTATTAAATGTGTTAGGGTTTCCAGGTTTAAAAGCTTATTAAATGTGAAATAAAAGGTCTAATAAGAGTTAAAGATCACATCTAGGGTTCAAAATATTGATGGGTTGAATCACAGCAACATGGGTCGATTAAAACAGAAAATAATAAGTCGAATACACAAGTTTTAGCATGTTAAAGTCTATGATTTCATGTGGCGTTTTTATATGGTTAAAGATCAACGAACAGTAGCAAAAGCAAAAAGATTATACGAATATATTAGCATGATAACGAATTAGGTTTAGGTGTCAATTAATTCAGATTATACATGTTTAGGTGTGTTGAAAAGATTGAAAGAAAACAAGGGTGTGATGGTGATACTTGGTGTTACGAAACAAAGAAGAGAGAATAAGGGAACGAACAAGAAATCACCCTATGAATCAATACTCAATCTGCACGATCCTAATACCCACGAACCACAAGCAGCAACCCTCGAGCCATTGGTCTTTGAGAGAAAAAAATAGCAAGAACTTTATGTGTGTTTATGTGTTTGTCGTATGAAAAGAAAAGGGTGAGATGAGGCCGAATATTATTGCATAGGAAAAAGGGAGCGTGTTTTGTTTAAGGAAACTAATAATGTGATTAATATAGATGGCGTAATATTAGGCTGAGATTGAGAGATTTCATTTAAGTTGGAGATTCTATGGATTCTTATCCTCTTGCAAATGTGTGTCATGTGATATGATGGACCTAAAATAAAGTGTAATGAGTCTTGCAAAAAATTATGAAGGATTTTGTGGTAAGAAACTTTATGTTAACTTTTATTAAATGTATTTCATAACATAACATATAGTTTTAGGTGTTTAATTAATTAAAACAAAACTTAGGAAAAATTCAAATTTAGACGTAAAATTAAGAATTCGAAATTCAGGGTTTTACAGAACCTCGCATAATCTATCAACCTCTCACTCCAAGATGATTTGATATTGAAAAGGAGGCACTCAGCTCCATGCCTCTGACTACTAAAACCAAAATGCACTAAATCGAGAATAGAGCCGCGAGATACATCAAAAGATCTCTTAGGAACACTTAATATTTCTACACTGGTTGTTCAACATTAAGGACACCAGTTGTAAATAACAAGAGTCCTATGTAGATCTTAGCAATCTACCAAGAACATTCATGAGGGAACTCACAATTGTGATTCTCAGTGATTGAATGGAAATTCCTGCCAGGGTCAACATCAAACAGCCCTGACCGCAGGTCACTTCGGTAATCCCTTGTGGGTTACGCTTAGTGTTCGCGGTGGTCTCAAAAGGTCTACAGTCATGGAGTGATACTTTGGTATACTTCAGCGGCTTACCTGAATCATTGATGCACTTCTGTGTATCTTTGTAAGCCCTCTTGGGGGCATCCGGTTCAGGAACGGCCTTGGCAAGGATTAGAGAAATTTTCACACTATGCTATTAACAATCTCGAAGTCCGAACCTGTAAGTGCCGGATGCTTTATTGCTAACTGTTTTCATGCAGGTACTTATGGAGACCGGGAGTTCCACTACCACCATTATCATCAACTATATTCCATCTCTACATGCTCATACCTAGATAACGCTCAAATTGTACATGTTTTTAGGAGCGTTATTGTGGATTTTATGCATATATATTGATCGCTTTTATGAACTTATGGTACTTAATGAATTATAATTTCTATTTTAGGTTCATGGAAGCTCACGACAAAAATGAAGATTTATGCATATACGAAGAATTTCCGACAAAAGCGAGTCTCTTGGAGTATATTCGAGAAGATAAAGTCATGAAGTTGTCATTCCAAAGACTCAAAAATAAAGCACAAGAGGGAAAACGAGAAAAGAAATGAAGAAAAGAAGCTAAAACGAAGAAATAATGGAAGACTCGTTGTTCCCGACACACCTCTACCATTTTAGCCAAAATTTGAGCATAAAAACTCGGATTTAGATGATTCAAGCGGCCACGGAACCGGGAGAGAAGGCTCTACAACTTTCATGTTTATCAATTATGGCGAAAATGCTCCATCTGATCGGTATTGGCCCGCAACTAATTCGGATGGAGCTAACTTTTTCATCCATCCGATCGGTATGGTCCCGTATCCGATCGGATGGACCAATCTGACCTTCCCAAGTTATTTTTAATGCATTATTAAGTGTCATTAAGCCCCAAGCCCGATCACTTACCTCCATTTCCTGGTATTTTATGACACTTAGTGCCCAAGTTTCATACTTAGAGGCTAAGGGTTGATTTCTACTTTATATATGAGTGCTTAGGCTAGTTTTTCATTGTGAAATTCTACCCTCCACCATTAAGGACAAATTTTCACCAACTTATCTCTCCCAAAAGACCACCAACCTCTGCCATTTTCAGAAGAAGGCTCAAACACATGGAAGAAGGTGTTGGGTATTATTTTCCGGCTTGGTAGAAAGCGTATAGTTGATTGGAGGCTTGAAGGTTGCTATAAATCCTTTACCTTTGCCTATTGTAATTCATACTTTGGGTAAACCTTGTTACTTTTATATTTCATGATGTTTATGATTACCATGATTGTTGAATCTTTGTGTTTGATTGAAATAACCATGGAATAGTTTTGTATACTTGTTTGGATATTATGATAACTTGTGATAAAGGGATGTTTGGATATTTGTAGTGTTTGTTTAGAATATGATGATAACATCATATTTGGTTAAATTGGAACTTGTCTTGTTTATTGTCTTGATTAATCATTGTTGAGTTTAAATGTCGAAAGGGTTCTCAATAGTGGTTGATTTTGATTCATTAGTCGACGAATGTTTTGGTCTTGTACTTTGTGATGATTGTATGAGAAACTTAATAAACATAACAAGTGAAAGTTTAATTTAGATTAAGGGTCGAAAGGCATCTTTTGAATATGTGTTCTAATCATTTTTCAAGTAAATGGAACTTCACGAATAAATAACATCAAAGTCTAAAGTTCGAAAGGATTATTTCTTGTTATAGGCATAAGGCTCATGACATGACCATTTGATTGAGGCTTATACATATTTGATTTATAAAACACTAAATTATTGTTGGTTCTAAAGGTCGTAAGGATTACTTTTGATAATATATTTTCCAAACTAACCATCCTAATATCCATGTGATCATTTGTCCAAACATGTATGTTCTTTGTGTGATTGTTCTTATATTACTTTTCTTGTTGGTTTGATCCGTGACAATCATAACCATCAAATTGTTACTTTCTTAAACAAACAAATGACACTTGAGTGCAACCAAGTCTCTTGGGACGACCTTGACTTACCAACCCCAATGCTACATATGACTAGGGTATACTTGCCCGAATGTGTTCCTAGTTAATCGGTAATTCGTGTTTATAAATTTCAAGCTTCGTTGGAGCGCATCAAGTTTTTGGCGCCGTTGCCGGGGATTTGGTTTTTGTTCTTAGGTGTTTGTTTGTTTGCTTGATTGTTTGTTTCCTTGATATATTGATCGATTGCTTGTTTGCTAATTTGTTCGAATGCTATATTGCTCTTGCTCATAAATGATTGTTTCTTTGTTCTTGTTTGATTGCTTGCTTGCTTGTTTTCTCATGATGATTGCTTAATTGCTTCTCTTGCTCTTTGTCTAAAAAAAATTTTTCTCATTTCTCATAATTGCTTAAATGATCTTAGCTTAAAAATCAATTTTTTGATGTTGGGATTTCATTTCATGTGTTCTAAAAATACGCATTTAAAAGTTTGCTAAATGTGCTCGAAAGTGTTTGCGAAAAAACCACCCAAACCACTCCAACCGATCGGTCACCACCCGTAACCGATTCGGTTGGAGGCTTTTGAACCAATTTTTTTTCTAGTTTGTGTTTTTCTTGTTTTGTAAGTTTTATGTTTTATATGTTATGTGATCTCTTGCATGTCTCTGTGTTATTTGTTTGTGTTCTTCTTGTTCGGATTAGTTTCATCTTAATTTTGAATAAGACTATCTTATTTTAGATTGTTTTGTTTTGATTTGTGTTACGTGATTAATTATGTTTGCTTGCGTCTATGTGCTTGTCATTTTCTGTGATCGTGCTTTTATTTGCTTATTTTTGTTTTAAGTGTCGTATTATGTTCTTGATGTTCTTCTAGTACATATGTGTTTATGTGTTTTATTTACTTGTGTCTATTTCCGTATTCGTTACCTTATGTCTTTTTGTTTTATTTTGTCAATAAAAGTTTATAATTGAAACTTATTAAAAAAAAAAAAAAAAAATTGGTCACCAGAGTGCCAACCGAATCGGATGGAATCCATGCCGATCGGTTGGAGCTCTCGGTAAAAATTGGCCCAAGGGAAACCAACCCAACCGATCGGTTAGATCCTCTGACCGATCGGATGGACCAATCGGTAAAAAAAAAAAATGTTATTTTCATTTTTCGTATTTTGTTCTTGTGTGTTTGTGTTTAGATCGAATAAGTTTAAATGTCTATTGGTTTTTGCAAGAGCATCATTTCTTTTATTCTACTTAAATTTGGTTTTTTTTTTTCATTTTAAATTTTGTTAATTTAGTACGTTGTGAATAAATAAGTACTTGTTTTAAAAATAAAAATCTTTTGAACTTTGTGGGTATGTTCACTGGAAACCCTTACGAGACTTCACTCGTCCGCTCGGGCCACCGAGGGGTTTAAAAGGCTTGTTGCATACGCTAAATGCAACCGTGATGCCTACGAAAGTGAGTTTTAGAATTTTACACGTTTTTTGTAGTTTAGTTTATTTTTGCAGATTTAATAAGCTCTTGGAGATTGGATTATTGGTGATATTATACTTGGTGTGGAGATGTTTTGTTGAATGAGAAATTGATTGATCTCATAAGCTTATGCTAGCATTTGCTTAGCACCTTATCATATGGAGTTCGATCGCGATTTCTTGACTCGGGAAGTTTCGTTTCTCTTGGACTATTTATTTATTTATTTATTTTCCCAATTTTACATGCTTTGAAGTTAATTTTCATTACATTTTGGACAACGCTTAACTTAAGTGTGGGGGGAAGTAAATAGAAAAAACGAAACTACTTTTCAAATTTATAATTTTTGGGGCCAATTTAAAGTTTTGTATACTTGTTTGCCCTTGTGATCTAATTGTTTTCACGCTTTTAGGATAATATATTAGAATAACTGGATCAATCCACTGGTGAAATCTGTAATTATGAAAAAATTGAGATGTGTCCTGATTAATATTGCAATCCATTCTGGGATCAATAACATTTGCTAGCACATATTATAGCCCTTTCCACTAATATGTGAGGATTTGAGCCTGTTTCGTATATATCATACATCTTTTATGCTTGGATCTTTTGCTATGAGTGAGCCGATGATTTTATTTAGTCTATAACTTGTACTTGTAAATCATTACCAGACCGCAGAAAGATCACATTCGTGTGATATAAGTGTATTCGTGTGATAAAGAGGCATCCTTAGGAATAACACCAAATGGCCATCCGTTTATAAAAATAATTTTTGCTAACCACATCGGTTAGTTAACCTCGTATTTGGAACCCATTTGTTAGCGTTTATCTTTAGCGCTAAATACCCTTAGTTCACCCTCAGAACCAATCCTTTTCATTTGTGTTACATCCAGAAAAATAAAAAAATATTTTACACTTTAAACCTTAGCATAACCCTTAGTCGAAGTCTAAATGGTGGTTACACTAGTACAGATTTGGCCTACGGTCACATATGTGGTATTTTGAACGGCCACACAATAACTTATTTGTGTGACTAAATGTACCAGAATAAAATAAATAGCCACACTTGATCCGACTTGTGTGACCATTTCGAAATTACATCTGAGGCTACAACCATACATTTGAATATTTTCGTGACTATACGTATCTGGTAAAAATTTTTTTGATTTTTTAGTCACTTGTAATTTGGGACGTGTGACGGATAAAAATAAGTTTGAAACATTAGTCACACTATATATATACATATGTGACAAATATATGTCACACAATTGAAAAGTGTGACCAAAATCCATATATGGTCACACGAAGTAATTGTGTATGTGGCTAAATCATATACTCAAGTTTGTCACACATTATTTAAATGTGACTGCTAGTTTTTGTTGAAAATTTAGCCACATATGAATTTGAAATGTGTGACAACTGAAAAGTAAGTTTGAAGCATTAGTCACGATATGCATTTAAAAGTGACAAATATATGTCACACACTTGAAAAGTGTGACCAAATGTCATATATGGTCACACTAAACGATAGGCATACATGATTAAGTGTGACCAAAATTCGATACAAATGGTCACGTAAGTTAATATGTGTGTCTAAAGTTTAGTGTGTGTTTGCCTGCCAAATCCTAATGTGTATGGTCTCATTTAATTGTATCAGAATCATGTGACTATAGGTTATACCATAGTCACACCGTATCACAAATGTGTATCTAAATTATGTTTATGGCCACATTATAAGGGTATTATATGTGACCAATACATTCAAAATAGTCACACTGTGAAATATTCATGTGACTATTATTTATAGCAAAATGTGAACTCAGTTACCATTAACCTTGATATTAGTCACATTGAGTGTTTGTGTGACTAAATTAAAGATGTTACATATGATCATCACATGAAGTATTTATTTAATTAGGTGTCTAAATCATAGAGTCATATTTTTTCATACATTATTTAAGTGTAGTCACAATTCGATACATATGGTCACACATTTCTGATAACTTATGTAATTATGAGGGGTTAGATATGGGATTTTATAGTCTATCTAGTTTGAGTCTAATTTGATATTCACTGAATTGAGTTCAGACTATTAGTCATGACTCTTCATTTGCCCCATTACAATGCTGGGATTTTATAGTCTATCTAGTTTAATGCAGTAGTATGTAAGTATGTTACTTGCCCCTAGGAACCAGGTTACTTGACTTTCTAAAGTCAATTTTCAACTTTATAATGAAGTAACATGTTACAAAAGTGCCTGCAAGTGCATATACATGATAAATGGAAACTGCAAATACAATAAAGCTTGACTGCAAGTGGATATATAACAGTGAAAACCACAAAATTTTTCATTGCCATTGAAAATCTTGACTTTTTTGAGTCAAAATCCATTACAACAGGCTAAATTACAGAAACAACTATCTAATACTAAAATTGCTATCCATCTAACAGTACTAACTTAACAATACCAGCAGTGACCTTGCACTTAGCCTTGAGCAGCAGTCTTAACTTCAACCAGCAGTCTTAACTGTTACACAAGTAGTCTTAACTTGCAGCATGACATGCTTCACTTGGATTTTCGTATAACAATACCTTCACAGTCGGTTTGATAGTAGTCACTTCGTGATTCCTTGCCCAAGTCTTCTTTATTTACACGTGGCAATATGTTTTCATTGTGCTCGTGAATGACTGTACTAAACTCATCATCGACTTCCTCATATGTATCTTTGTAATTCTTGGTAGGTGTTTTAAAGACAATGGACAAATTTTTTTGTACCTGGTCTTTCATATAAAACACTTGTGTTGCTTGTGACGCTAATATGAACGGATCATCCTTGTGGCCTAAAGTATTCAGGTCTACCAACGTATAACTAAGAGTATCGCGTTTGACCCCATGAGTTTTGCGATTAACCCAATCACATTTGAAAAGAGGAATTTGCTTGAAACGGTAATCGAGTACCCATATCTCTTGTAAAACCCCATAATAAAATGCTTTTTTTGTGGTTGCAACTTCTTTGGATATGTGAAGATCTACTGCCTCAACACTAACCCCACTGTTCTGGTAAACTATGCCATCATTACTTTTCATACGAAATGTATACCCATTGATGTTATACGCCTCGTATTTTACTATGCTCGTGCGTGGTCCAAATGATATCCACCTCACAGTTTCTGATATACTATCATTGGATATCGCTATCTCTCTCTGAACCAGAATTTCATTACAAGTATATATTACCTTTAAATTGCAGGAACAACAAACAAACAATTAAAGAAAAGGAGTGTTTGGGATAATGAAATGGTGTGTGGGTGGACCTCTATCTAATGTCATATACAGGAGGGACAATTATGATGATAACAACAAACAAACAATTATAAACAACATACGAGTAATTAACTCTTCGAGTAATCACTTAGCAAAAGATTTACTGTGCTCTTTCTCCAGCAATGCCATTTTTTTACCCTGGTTTTTTCTTTCCAAAACTTCCTTGTGTCGCCTGAAACAAATAAATGTCTTTGATTATTATATTTGATAGAACATTTTAAGCAACGAAATAGACATATGTGTTAGTAATACTTACTCGATATACGGTTGAATTTCATCTGTATTTTGTATTACATACAAATGTGCTTTCTGAAAGGATTCTCCGAAAACTTCACTTGATTTGCCGGCCGACAATGGCTTTCCGTCCTCATCTTCATTGGTTACATGTTTATCAGCTGGGATACCAATAGTTTTCATGGTTTTATGATATTCGCTAAAAAACTCTATTGTTTCTTCCGTGATAGTCTCATCAGCAATGCATGCCTCTGGTCTATTTCTGTTTCTTACATGTCCTTTAATAGCCTTCATACATCTTTCGAAGGGATACATCCACCGAAAGCATATGGGACCACATAATTTTACCTCCCTAGTTAGGTGCACAATCAAGTGTATCATAATATCAAAAAATGATGGAGGAAAGAACTTCTCGAGTAGGCACAGTGTCACAACAAGTTCTTCTTGCATCTTATCTAGTTCTTGCAAGCTGATTTCTTTCCTACATATAGATTTAAAGAAAAAGCAAAACCTGATAATAGCATATCGTGTGGGCTGGGGCATGACTGAACGTATAGCAATGGGAAAAAACTCTTGCATTAGCATGTGATAGTCATGCGATTTAAGGCTAATGAGCTTCCTATCATTTAGGCTGACCAAACTAGAGAAATTTGAACAATAGCCTTGTGGTACCCTGATGTTGCTTAACGTTTCACAAAATATGTCTTTTTCAGCATTCGTTAATGTGTAACCTGCTGGAGGTGGTGTTGTTTTGTCTGCTTCTCGCCTAGCAAACAACTCTTCTTTTATCCCTAGCTCTTCCAGATCCAGTCAAGCATTCATTCCATCTTTTGTCTTTCCAGGAACATTCAACAAAGTTCCGAGTAGACTCTCACCAACATTCTTTTCTACATGCATGAAGTCAATACAATGCGGAACAGAATGATGCCTCCAATACCTTAGCTTTCGATACCAAATGTTGAATTTCTTCCAATATGCTTCATTTGCTTGGCTTGAACTACCCTCTTCTTCTGTTGTTTTCCTTTTCTGCTTTTTAATCTTCCCACCTCTGCCTATGGTATCTTCTTGGTTTTTCAAGGTTTTTCCTTTTCCCCACTTATTTTCAATATGTTGTACCTCTTTGTATATTTTTCCCCGGTCAATGGATTTGGAGCATGATGTGGTTCTTGTTGTCCATTAAACGCCTTCCTTTGCGTTCTGAACGGATGGTTGTATGGTAGATATCGTCTGTGTCCAGCATAACTTTGCTTGGATGAGGCGGAAAGTCTAACATAGTGTGTATCTTTCCCACATACTACACAACCTTTGAATCCACTGTATGGGCAGCCACATAATGTACTAAGTGCAGGGTAATCATTTATCGTCCATAACACAATGGCACGCAGATTAAAGTTTTCTTTTTCGTAAGCATCATATGTATCAACCCCTTCCTCGAATAAGGTATGCAGATCATCAACCAACGGTTCTAAAAATACATCGATATCATTTCCCGGGTATCCCGATATTAATACCGAAAGCATGATAAACTTTCTTTTCATACACAACCATGGAGGAAGGTTGTATATGACAGATAAAACTGGCCATACAATGTGATGCCTATTTCCTGAATTGATGTCAACCCCATCAGCCGATATTCCTAGCCGTAGATTTCTCGGATCTTTAGCAATTTCGGGGAATTTTTCATCTATGGTACGCCATGCCTGTGAATCTGCGGGGTGACGTAAAACACCATCTGTTATCCTCCTTGTTGCGTGCCATGTTAGATCTTCTGAAATACTTTCTAACTTAAAGAGGCGTTGCAGTCTTGGTATAATTGGAAAGTACCACATTACCTTTGCCGGAATGTTTTCGTACACTTTATGTGTCTTACTATATACCTTCCATCTTGATGTCCCACAAGTTGGACAAACCGTCAACTCCTTGTTAACCTTCCAGTAAAGAATGCAGTTGTTGCTACATACATGTATCTTTTTGTATCCTGATCTCATCATTCTCACCAGTGTTTTGGCCTGATAAGTTTTTTCAACCATTTTCGTTACCAGTAGGTAGCATCTTTTTCAACAATCCTAGTAATTCAGTAAAGAACTTATCAGAAGCTCCATACTTACCCTTCAAGTTGAGTAGTTTAACTATTGCGGACATCTTTGTGAAGTCAGGACATCCTTCGTAAAGTGGCATCTCCGCGTCTAATAATAGTTGTTGAAATTTGGCAAGGTTATCCTCATCAAAACATTCTTTTGTAGCATTAATCATGTTTACTGTTGCTGGGCCATCTATTGGAATTTCTGGACCAAAATCCATGTCGAAATCCGTGTCGTCAACAAACTCCTCTGTTGTAGCATTAACAGGTATTTGGGCAGTTGTTGCTTGCTCATCATTTTCTCCATGTTTATCCCATTTTGTGTAGCTTTGATTAATCCCGTGGCAGAATAAATGGAACTGCACATCCTCCACTTTCTGCTCTATGCGGTTTAAATATGAGATACACAGACATGGCATCTTTATAAGCTGTTGTTTATTATCTCGTGGGTCGATGTTCATCATCTTCTGCAAGTTGTGTTCTGCATACTTAATAAACGATTCTACTCCAGCAATATATTGTTTCTTGGTCCTACTAGTTCTCATCCAAGACTTGTCCATGCTATTGTTGAGGTCAACTGGTAACGTATATATCCTATAAGTCACAAATTAAACCAATATAAGCATCAAATCATTTGTGCATAAGTAAACCAAGTATTTACCACTACTAGTACAAAATGTACTACTGCTAGTGAAAGTTAGTACTGCTAGTATAAGGTTAGTACTGCTAGTACAAGTCACAAATTAAACCAATATAAAATTGTAAATGTTTGATACGTTTGGGCCCAACTCTAATGTGGGATAAAATGTTTATTTTGAAAATATTAAAACTATACATTAGTAAAATCTAGTATTAATGGTTTTTGTTGCAAATTGAAAATTAAAATAATACTCTGTATAGTATTAATAGTTTTTGTATTTACTTGCAATTTGTAAGTAAATGGGGAACTATTTCATCATTACACACTATTCACATTGCTAGGCTCGATACATATTCCTTCCTCTAGGTGTTTCTTGATTGTTAACAAACCAAAATAAAATTTACATCTCTTCTTAACAACCAAAATAAAATTTAAAAATTACAAAAAATCTCAAAAGTTTTTGTTATCAAAATCATGGAAACTAAACTAGTGATTTTTTTCTGAATTGGCAACAGTTGCAAACTCAAAGCTTGTGAAAGACATGATGCTAGTTTACTATGAGCGACAGGTTGAAGCTACTTCCAAGGAAGTTCATGATTTGAGGGACAAGGTTTCTGAGAAAAGAATGCTGATAAACAATAGGGATAAGATGATCAAGGAGTTAGAGATTTTATATGGTTTTTATTCTGCTCTTGAAAGCATTGCTGATTTAAGGAGGATGCAAGAGGAGGACATGATGGCATCTGATAGGTTGCTTGTTGATATTGCCCAAAAGCATAAGCGTCTAGGTGATTTGTGCAACTTCATCACGAATCTTGGATCAATGGACTACTGATGTGGTTGATATACTAGTTGTCTATGTTTTTGCCTTTTGTGTTTTGTGGTTTCATGGTTGATGTTGTTGGTAGTTTTTCTGATTTTTAAGATGGGTACTTTTTATGATGTCTTTTGGGAAGTAAATCGAATGGTAACGATAGATGTCTGATCTTAAATATTAATGGATCTATGTTAATGTCAATATTATTTTCTAACTGCCTTTTGATTTGTAAGTTTTTTCTTACCACAAATTTAATATGTATAATTTCATTGATTAAGAAAAATGTGGGATTAGTACAAGTTACAATGTCAAGTGTTTAGTACACATATGAAGCTTTAGATTGATGAAGTTACAATGTCAAGTGTTTAATAAGGTTTACTAAAAGAATTGCAACATAATGGAATGTTAATACTTAAGAAAGTCAAAGTCAAAGTAAAACTATGTTTATTACACCTAAATGCAGGAAGTTACCTGCACATACCAACCAAGCCTTTAGTGACATTTACTTATACATTGAACTATGTAATCCTCTTTACTTTAAATGGCCATTACATAAACACAACATTACATCATCAAAAATCTGTCAAACATTAAACCTCATCCATAATGACTTCCAAGCCAAATGTTATTGAAATATCCTCTGATTCATCAGAACTAATGTCTCCTAAACCTGATTGGAATTTCCCCTACCCTCCTACAGGTAGCTTTGGTAAGATACCACCTAAGGGAAAGGTTGTTGACTCAAGCTCTGATTTTAGCTCCTTTAACAGTAGCTTTTTTAATGATAGCTGGGTTTTTAGCTATCATTCAACATCTGAAGATGAAGCTGTCTCAAAAAAAGCCACAATCTCCAAAAAACCTCCTCCAGTTCACACTCTGTCAATCCCAGGAAAAAGGGAACAAGTTCTAGGCCTACCAAATCATAAAACTTGGGAAGAAATCCAAGCAAAGAAGAGAAAGGGAAAAGACCCAATTGAACTCACTAAGGGTAAAGGGAAAAGGACCATTGGCTAGCTATGTATGTCTTGATGTTATGATGCTACTATAACAAGTACTATGTTTTCTCTTGGTATGTAATCAACTATGCAATCAACAATGCATCTATGTATGCAGAATTTTGTTATGTAATAACAGTTGGTTTTCAAGTTGAAGATGCTATTTTTCATTCATGTTAAACCCAAAATACAACTTGAAAAAACTATATATCCTACAAGTCACAAATTAAACCAATATAAGCATCAAATCATTTGTGTATAATTAAAAAAAAGTACCTAATTTAGATCTAAATGAACCTCCCTCCGTTATTGATGGCTGGATCGGCGAGTGGTGGATGGTGAGTGGTAGCTGTGACGTGACTGGTGGCTATGATGTGACTGGTAGCTATGATTGGTGTCTGGTGGCTATGATTGGTGAGAAATGTGCGAAATTTGAAATTTGCTGAAAAAAATATGGGGGGCTTTAATTTTGAAATTTGCTGAAAAAAATATATATGGGGGGCTTTTTAAAAAAAATATGGGGGGCTTTAATTTTGAAATTTGTTGAAAAAAATGGGGGCTTTTTAAAAATTTTGGGGAGGGAAATACCAAAATGGAAGCCATAGGTATCGAACATGTGACCTCCCCTTCACAACACCATCAACTCAACCATCTCCGCCCTTGGGTCTTTTTCGATTATACCATCTTTTTTATTCCTCTTATAGACTATCTGTTTTATTAAAGAAAATTGTTACAAAATCCAAATATCTTCTATACAAAGTTAAACCTGTTAGTACAAAGTTAAACCTGGCAGTACTAATATTTACACTAGCAGTAATAACATTTTTCCTTTCGCTTGTCTGAAGATCTTTCTCAGTAACTCTCTTGCCATTACTGAGTCTTCATCAGTAACTGTGAGCTTAGCATCTAACATAACAAATAAGCTAGCTGCCCTTAATGGATAATCTTTTTCTATCAGCATGTAGACATCCACTCCATTCTTTGTAGATACATGGTGAACACCACATGTATCATACAGTCTCCATTTTGTACTCAACTCATGAGCTCGAAAATGCCATAAGATATCTTTTGGATCAGGTTCATACAACCTCTGCAATTCCATCCATAGCTCCTTCTCTTTGTCTTCTATACGAGCTGTAGATCTGAACCTTTCTTGAACCAGACTCCATAGGTTGTCCAAGTCTTCTCTATCAAAAATCTTCAGCATATCATAAAAATACTTATAAAATTCTGAGTGTCCTCCTACCCTGATTATCTTCCAAGCTTTCCCAAATGTATCTTTGTGTATCTCCAAATCAATAATTGGATGTTTAGCTTGAATAGGATGATGAATATTGAATGCTTCTGGGATTATAACAATCATATGCTGCTTGAGCCTTTCATCAGTTAATTCCTCTGCTGTTTCTTCTTCTCTGCTGTAGGTACTTCTTCTTCACCAATCTTCTGTTTCTTTGAAGATTCAGACTCTAATACTAGACCATATCTCTTTGTCTCTCTAGTTGGTTCTTCTGTTCCCATGGGAATAAATGTGTTCACTCTTCTGTAAACCCTTTCAAACTCACTCTTGATCTCCTCAAAACTTTTACCTTGGAAATGTTTCTTTTTGTATCCAGCCATGTTCATTGTGTAAACATACATGGTGTTTCTTTGCTCAGCTTGACTAGGTGGTTTACTCCTCTTTTCTTTAGCTTTTTGTTCTGCAGCAGACTTTCTTCTGAAATTTATTAGTTCAACAAGTTGTCTTGACTTCTCATCAATGGACAACACTTCATCTGCTCTGAGTTCACTAACCCTTTCCATTAAAACATCATCAGCATCAATCATAGAATGAACTTGTTGAGCGTCATTAAACATTGCTTCAGTTGCTTGATTTGCAAGTCTTGTTTGATCAAGGAAATCTGCGATCTCAAATTGTGATCTTTCATCTTCCTGTGCTTTACTAGCTACCTTTTCATCAACACTAATCTGAGCAACAACACTCTTCTTGTCCTTCTTTGGTGGCTCTTCATCAATCATAATTGTTGGGAATTAAACTAACAGTTGGTACTGCTCATACATAAATTAGTACTGCTGAAGATCGTTCAAGAATACACTATCAGTACTAAGCTAGTTAGTATTGTTGGAACAAGAAGTTAGTACTGTTTATAAGATAAAGATGAAAGTCGTGTGAAGATATATATGGAAAAGATGTAATGTATATCTTATTAATATAGATTTATACGGTAGATGGTTTACTTGTAAAGGACTCCTTGTCCTATAAGAGGAGATCCTAGGTTAAGTTTCATGTACATGCATTATTGATAGAGCTTCACAATTTCATTGTAATTCTTGTGATATTCCAAGATCACTCGTAATATATTGAAGCTATAATCGTTTGGTTAAACTGTGTGTTATCATTCTTACTGTTACATTCATATAATCACATACAATCACCAAACACTAAATCTTCTAAGTACTTGGTAGTAAATTCCGCGTGCTACTAAGTATATACTCAAAGTATCTCCAACACAATTCGTGTGTTTAGATCCGGTCAAGTGGTATCAGAGCCAGGTTTCTGATACTTTGATTTAGAAGATCCAGAAGTATTTACTCTCTTGCTACCAAGAAGATGGACATGGAGACACCTCAAACCTCAATCCTTGCTAAACTCCCCATGCTGAAACAGAATGAATACGATCTATGGCAGCTCAGAATTGAGCAATATTTCATGGTGCAAGACTATGCACTATGGGATATCATTATCAATGGTGATTCCTTCAAACCGACTACTTCTGAGGAAACACATGCTGATGGTTCCAAGACCACAAAGCTCAATACTGAACCAGTGACTAATGATGAGAGAATTAAGAAGAAGAATGATCAAAAGGCTAGGAATTTGTTACTAATGGCAATTCCTAATGATCAAGTGTTAAAATTTAGTCACTATGAGACTGCTAAGACTCTTTTTGAAGCAGTGGTGGAGAGATTTGGTGGCAACGAAGCTACCAAGAAGGCTCAAAGAACTCTAATTAAATAGAGTTATGAGAACTTCAGTGCCTCAAGCAATGAAACTTTGGATCATATCTTTAATAGGCTTCAAAGGATCATTAGTCAACTTACTGTGTTAAAAATTGTGATTCCACAGGAAGATCTTAACATGAAGTTTCTTAATAGCCTACCTGCTGAATGGAACACTTATGTTGTGGTTTGGAGTAATAAACCAGAGCTGGAGAAGATGACATTGAATGAACTCTACAACAATCTCAAGATTGTTGAGCAGAAGGTGAAGAAAAGTGGAAGCACTAGTTCTAGTTCTGGAAACACAGCATTTTTATCATCTTCCAACAATAACAGTACTGCTGGCTTGACTGAGGAGACCATATATGCATTTGTGTCAGAACAATCTGGTGGGTCTCAAATCTTCAATGAAGACCTTCTTCAGATTGCTGAAGATGATTTGGAAGCTATGGATTTAAAGTGGCAGTTGGCCTTGATAAGTATTAGGGCTAAGAAGTATTATCAAAGAACTGGGAACAAGATTACCTTCAATGGAAGAGATGTAGCTGGGTATGATAAGTCCAAGGTGGAGTGCTATAATTGTCACAAGATGGGGCACTTTGCCAGGGAATGTAGGAGCCCAAGACAGCAAAACAACAAGAGTCAGAATAGGAGGACAGTGAATGTGGAAGAAACTTATTCCTCAAAGGCAATGGTTGTTGTAGATGGAGCTGGTTTTGATTGGAGCTTTATGAAAGAGGAAGTGGAGCCAGCTAACATTGCATTAATGGCCTTTTCAGACTCTGAGGTACATATAGTTCAAAAATGCTCAAACACTTGTCATGCTTTAAAAGATTATGAAATTCTTAAGAAATAGTATGATGATCTTAGAGTAGAATTTAATCAAGTAAATTTTAGTCTGTCTAATCATAAAAGAGGACTAGCTGTTTTGGAAGAACAACTTGATTTTTATAGAAAGAATGAGTCTAACTTTAATGATGATATAGCTGTGTTAAAGATAGATTTGCAACTGAAAGATGACAAGATGAGTGGACTTGTATATGAACTAGAGACACTTAAGAAAGAAAAAGAAAATATAAAGTTAAGTGTTGACACTCTAGAGTACACATCAAAAGGGGTACAGAAAAAAGTAGAGAGTCAAATACTTAATAAGGCTAAGTCTGGTTTAGGTTATAAGTCAGCTGCACCCCCAAATAGAGGAATGTTTATCCATCCAGGAATTGATTTGGCTCATACAGGTTTAGAAGAGTTTAAGGATATAGATTTTCCTGGATATGGTACTAAAATTAGTGAGAATTGAATCCTGTTAAATTTGTTAAGGCTGAGGATTCTTATGTTAGTGCTAGTGATAAATCTCTTTCTGAGGAAAAGATGTCCTCTGATAGGAACTCAGATGCTCCAATTATTGAGGATTGGACATCTGATGATGAGGATGATCAGGTTAAGGTTAAACCTGATGTTGTTAAGGTACAAGTTAAACATGCTCCTAAGGTGGTTAAAACTGAAAACATAAAACCAGTTAGGAAAAATGTTAAATATGCTGAGATGTATAGGACTAAGAACAGATCTCCATTTTCTAAAGATAATCAAAGGAATTGAAACCACTCAAAATCTAAGCAATTGGATGATGAGTTTGTTATGATTAGAAAAGTATGCTTTGTTTGTGGAAGTTTTGACCATTTGGCTTCTTATTGTGATTCTAACCCATGGAAAAAGAATGTTTTCGGGAATTCAAGGGTGAATAGGAATAAAAATGCTAGGGTAACTCAAAATAGTCCAACAAGGTTGACTGACCCTAATGTGAATCATAAAATGTCACCCAGAGCAGTTATGTTAAGGTCTGGCATCAAAGCAGTTTCAACTGTTAGACCAGCAGTTCCAACTGCTAGACCAAACAAATGGTTTAAGAACAAACAAACTGTTACCAGTGCAAAACAATCTTCAAATCATGCACAAAAAGTTAAAAGGCATTTTTATAAGAAAACAGCAATGATCAATAAAAAATGGGTGTCTAAAGCTAAACCAGCAGTTCCAACTGCTAGGTCAGCAGTTCCAACTGCTAGAAACTTTAATGCTGTTAAGGGTAAATGGGGCAATGCTGTCAAGGCCTCAGCACATTGGGTTAGAAAATCTACCAAACCCAATGGTGCATCAATGACTTTCAATAAACTTTCTCATATTGATGCACAAGGCAGATCCAAGCCAGTGATGGTTTGGGTCCCCAAAAGGCACTAAAACCTTTATTTTGTGTGCAGGAACATCATTCAAATGGTGAAGAAGACAGAGGCTACTCAGATAGTGGATGTTCCAGGAACATGACTGGTAACATGTCATACCTTTCAGACTTCATTGCTCTGGATGGAGGACCTGTTATCTTTGGAGGTGGTGTTGGAGGAAGGATTACTGGTAAAGGTGTAATTAAAACTGGTAATCTTGATTTTGAGAATGTGTATTTTGTACCAGAGTTAAAGTACAACCTCTTTAGTGTGTCACAAATATGTGATAAAAAGACTAAGGTTCTTTTTACTGATACTGATTGCCTTATTCTTTCTCCTGATTTTAAGCTGCCTTATGAAAATCAAGTTTTGCTTAAAATTCCCAGAAAGGGTAATACATACAGTATTAAGATGAACAACCTTGTTCCTAAAGAAGGTCTTATTTTCCTTGTTGACAAAGCCACATTGGAGGAATCAATGTTGTAGAATAGAAGGCTTGGTCATGTTAATTTTAAAACCATTAACAAAATTGCTAAAAATGGATTGGTAAGAGGATTACCAAATAAGATCTTTCAAAATAACCAAACTTGTGTTTCTTGCCTTAAGGGTAAACAACACAGAGCCTCTTGTAAGCCCAAGGTTCATAACTCAAATTCTCAAGCTTTATATATGCTGCATATGGACTTGTTTGGTCCTACTTCTGTGAATAGCTTGAATTTTAAAAGATATTGTTTGGTTATTACTGATGATTATTCTAGGTTTTCTTGGGTTTTCTTTCTAAGAACTAAGGATGAGACTAGTGAAATCCTTAAGTCATTTATTGTTGAGGTAGAAAACCTAGCTGATAAGAAAGTCAAAATAATAAGATGTGATAATGGAACATAGTTTAAGAATAGGGTTATGGATGATTTTTGTAGAGAAAAAGGTATTAAGAGGGAATTTAGTGTGGCTAGAACCCCCCAGCAAACTGAAGTAGCTGAAAGGAAAAATAGGACCTTAATAAAGGCTGCTAGAACAATGTTAGCAGATTCTAAGTTGCCTATTTTATTTTGGGCTGAAGCAGTTAGCAATGCTTGTTATGTTCAGAATAGGGTTCTAGTAGTGCAACCTTACAATAAGACTCCTTATGAGCTTTTTAGAGGTAGAACCCCTGCCTTAAGCTTCATGAGACCTTTTGGTTGTCATGTCACTATCTTGAATACCAAAGACCAACTAGGAAAGTTTGATGGGAAATATGATGAGGGTTTCTTTGTTGGTTATTCTCTAAACAGTAAGGATTTTAGAGTGTACAATAAAAGCACTAAACATGTTGAGGAGAATCTGCACATAGAATTTCAGGAGAATATTCCTAATGTTGCAGGTGGTGGTCCTGATTGGCTGTTTGATCTTGATATGCTGTCAGATTCTATGAATTATGTGCCTGTTACAGGTACAAATACTAACCATGATGCAGGTTCAGAAGAAGATGATGAAGAGTATATTTTGATGCCAATCATGGAGGATAGTCCAGTGTCTGATTCTTCCTCAAAGGATGCTAATGGAGAGAAGAATGATGCTGCTAACAATGGACAAGCTGGAAAAGAATTAGATATTCCTGAGAGCAGTACAATTGGAGTTAGTACTGCTGAGCCAAATGTCTCTACTGCTGAACCAAGTCAACCTATTCTTGCTTCACCAGTTACTCCTGCTCAACAAGATGATGATATTGATTTCTTTGGAGATGGTCTGCACAATATGCCTATCACCTATGAGGCTCCTTCTACTCCTCAAACAATAGTTCACAGAAATCATCCACTTACCAATGTCATAGGAGATGTACAATCTGGAGTAAAGACTAGAAGACAGATTCAAGATCCAGATCATCATGGCTTTCTCAGTGTTGTTTATGAGGAAAAACATCATGAAGATGAGCATGAGTGTATGTTTGTATGTTTCCTATCTCAAATAGAACCCAAGAATGTGCTAAAGGCTTTAGAAGAATCAAGTTGGGTTGAGGCAATACAAGAAGAACTGATCAATTCAAAATTCATAAAGTTTGGGTTCTGGTTGATCTACCAAAGAGAATGAGAGTGATTGGTACTAAGTGGGTATTCAGGAACAAGAAGGATGAGAGGGGTATTGTGATAAAGAACAAAGCAAGACTGGTTGCTCAAGGCTATACTCAGGAAGAAGGGATTGATTATGAGGAGGTTTTTGCTCCTGTTGCCAGGCTTGAAGCAATAAGGCTATTTCTTGCTTATGCTTCCTTTATGGGTTTTATGGTCTATCAAATGGATGTGAAGAGTGCCTTTCTATATGGTACTATTGATGAGGAGGTCTATGTTTCTCAACCTCCAGGTTTTATAGACCCAGACCATCCTGATAAAGTTTATAAGGTGGTTAAAGCCCTTTATGGATCGCATCAAGCTCCAAGAGCTTGGTATGGGACTCTTGCGACTTATCTGTTGAAGAATGGGTTCCATAAGGGTAAAATTGATCAAACTCTCTTTATTAAAAAGGACAAAGGTGATATTCTATTGGTTCAGGTTTATGTGGATGACATCATCTTTGGTTCTACAAAGAAAGAAATGTGCAGGGAGTTTGAGCAATTAATGAAAGATCAGTTTGATATGAGCTCTATGGGTGAGCTTACTTTCTTTCTTGGAATACAAGTAAAGCAAAAGCCAGATGGAATATTTATCTCTCAAGATAAATATGTTGGTGAAATTTTGAGAAAATTTCAATTCACAGATGCCAAGGTTGTTAGCACACCTGTTGATAAGGAGACACATTTGTTATTAAAAGATCACAGTGGTGAAGATGTGGATGTGCACATGTATAGATCTATGATTGGGTCTTTGATGTATCTCACATCATCCAGGCCTGACATTATGTTTGCAGTTTGTGCTTGTGCAAGATTCCAAGTCAATCCTAAGGTGTCTCATCTAACAGCTATTAAGAGAATCTTTAGATACCTTAAAGGTTAACCTAACTTAGGTCTATGGTATCCTAAAGAGTCTGCATTTGATCTGGTGGCATTCTCAGACTCTGATTATGCTGGTGCTAGCATGGATAGAAAATCTACAACAGGTGGTTGTCAATTCTTGGGTTGTAGATTGATCTCTTGGCAGTGTAAGAAGCAGACTATGGTGGCCACTTCTACTACTGAGGCTGAATATGTGGCTGCAGCAAGTTGTTGTGCTCAAGTTCTTTGGATTCAAAATTAGATGCTTGATTATGGGTACAATTTCTTAAACACAATTATACACATAGACAATAGCAGTACATTGTGTATTATTAAAAATCCAGTTCAACATTCAAAAATGAAACACATTGAAATTAGACATCATTTTATAAGAGACTGTGTTGAAAAGAGGTTAGTAAAAGTTGTTAAAATGCATACTGATGACAACTTTGCTGATTTATTAACAAAAGGTTTTGATGTAGGAAGGTTTCAGTACTTGGTAACAGGTATTGGAATGCTTAATCCTTCAAAAGATTAATGTCTAAGTGTTTTTGTTTTTGTACTGCTAGTTGTGCTATTTGTATAGTTTGTACTGTTTGGTACTTTTTAGGTACTGCTTATAGAAATTTGTTAGTCATTTGTGATAACTGTTAAAAGAAAATATTGTGTATTGTGTTTTCTTTGGTTTTGGACTAACATTTCAGGTTAAGAACGCTTTTTAATATGGATTATGCTTTGGAAAGTATGGTAGTTTGAAATGTAAGGTGTGAAAGCTTGTCACACAACAACTGGTAATAGATTCACCATGTCTAACCCACATAAGAATCAACTAGTCCAGATCAAACGGTTTCTGGTAAAGACTAATCAAATCCGTTCGTGGTTGACAGTTTACCAAAAACTGGATGGTCATCAACTCACCATATCTAAGTGTAAAGAGTTGACTAGTCCAAAGCAAATGGCTATTGGTAAAGACATATCAAATCCATTGATAGCTGATAGTTTGCTAAAAACTATAAGTGGACAAAAATGTTTTCATCTCCACATTGAGTTTATCCTAATCTCTGAAAACTTTTGCTAAACAGTTTGTACTACTAGTTTCAACTAGTTTGTACTGATGGTTCAAACTTGGTTTCATACTGAGTTTATGCTCTATGATTCACCTCTCTCAGAAGGTCACACATCTGGAAGTGTTGAGAGCAGTTTGAAACTAAACAATTGAATTGATGGTAACTTGTACAAATTGTCATATTGGACGCTGAGCTCGAATGTCATATGTTCAAGATAATGTGATGGTGAAGATTCTTCCAAACAGGGGAGGAATTCAGGTTTTGTTTAAAGTTTTGTGAGTTGCTGTTACAGATGATTATGTAACTCAGGGGAGGAAATCAATTCAAGATGAAGAAAAGATTGAAGTTCATATTGGAGTACTTACTGTTATGGTTTCTTCAAAAGCTTATGTGTGAAGAAAATTCTCAAGTTATTCAAGATTGAAGATAAGTGTTTGAAAGAATCCACCCCATCATCAACATTGGAGTTTAATTCGAAAAACTTATTGATTTACACAGAAATCATAAGTTTAGGGGAGGATTGTTGGGAATTAAACTAACAGTTGGTACTGCTCATACATAAATTAGTACTGCTGAAGATCGTTCAAGAATACACTATCAGTACTAAGCTAGTTAGTACTGTTGGAAAAAGAAGTTAGTACTGTTTATAAGATAAAGATGAAAGTCGTGTGAAGATATACATGGAAAAGATGAAATGTATATCTTATTAATATAGATTTATACAGTAGATGGTTTACTTGTAAAGGACTCCTTGTCCTATAAGAGGAGATCCTAGGTTAAGTTTTATGTACATGCATTATTGATAGAGCTTCACGATTTCATTGTAATTCTTGTGATATTCCAAGATCACTCGTAATATATTGAAGCTATAATTGTTTGGTTAAACTGTGCGTTATCATTCTTACTGTTACATTCATATAATCACATACAATCACCAAACACTAAATCTTCTAAGTACTTGGTAGTAAATTCCACGTGCTACTAAGTATATACTCAAAGTATCTCCAACACAATTCGTGTGTTTAGATCCGGTCAATAATGCCCTTTCCTTTATCTGCCCTTTGCCTTCTATTATACACATCCATATCTTGTTGATGAGCAGTACCAATATTTTCAGCATCCAAATTTTCTTCACCTATATCTTGCCTCCCCTGAAACTCAACATTCTCTTCAACCAAAGAAATATTGGGGTCTTGATCAATATCAGCTGTCTTCCTCACCTGTTTGGAAGAATCATCCATGTTATCATCTGAATCATCATCATCTGAGCTTGTAGACTCCACAATATTTGCCTTTCTCTTTGCTTTAAGTGACTTGACTTTAGACTGCAATTTCTTCACTTTTTCAATGAGCTTCTTGTAAGCAGTACTATACAACTGCTTTGTCTCCTTGAGTTCTTGCTTTGTCTCCTTGAGTTATTTCTTTGTCTCCTTGAGTTCTTTCTCCAAGCCAGTCACCCTTTGAGTCAATTTGGTACAAATATCCATCAATTCCTTTAGTGACACTCTGCCCTCATCACTTCCAGGTGTGTTACCTCCTGGGGGAGGTGAATCATGGGGCATTTCCCCCATATTTGGCTGAGGAACAACAGATTCCTCTATGGATGAACTCCTATATGGTGATGAAGTTGGTTGTGAGGCTGATTGAGAACTAGATGAACCTGTGGGTGTGTGATGGGACTCTACTGGGCTTGTTGATCCTTCACCCTGAATGTTTTGATTTTGAACCAACATTGTTTCAAAAAGTGGAACTACTATCCCATTAAACCCCTTAGAAGCCATGCTCATGTTATTGAACAGTTTTTGAGTAAGGCAAGGAGTTGGATAAACAATTTTATGAGATAGACGCAAACTTTTCCGTATATTCAAAACCGTTTGTATAAACCTTGGATACATTAAAAACTTGTATTTGTTATCCACATTTTTCACCATACCATCAAAAATTAATTTTGAAAAGTTATAAGTCCTGTTTGTTGCTAAACAAATGAGAGCAGTTGCAATATTGCTACTGAATTGCTCCCATGAGGTTTTCTTTGGACTTAAACAATGAAGGATGGCATGTATGAAGAATCTCCATTGTGGGGTAAAACATCCTTTTTGAAAAGTCAGAATTTAAGAAGATGTGTCATACCCCATTCTGGAAAGGTGACGAAAAATTTCAGTATTAGGAAAAGAACTAATACCATTTTCATCTGCTAAATGGAGATGCCTCCTAACAGATGCCTTAGTAATAGTTATTGTTTTTCCATCAACTGTTGCAATTAACTCTTTTCTCCATTCTCAAATGTATTGGTAGTAACAGTCTGGCAAAACTGTTTGATTTGAGAGACATAGATAGTAGGATTGACTGTAAAAGCATACCTGATGTGGGTAGTGTTTTGAAAATCTACTATCTGGTGGAAGTCTTGACTCCCTTCTGGTTTCTCCAAGAATGCAACCTGGTTATGTGTATAACAAAACTCTAAATTTGCCATGAAAATTGATTAAATGCTTGATTAGAGTGCTGGGTTATGATTGGACTGACTTCAATTAATTGTTTCTTAAATTTGAAGAAATGGTATAAATTATATAAAGAAAGAGAGTTATCCAATTTATGAAACCCTAAAGCGAAGTAATTGACAAACATTACCCCAACGGCTTGAAATAAACCACAGTTAAATCCCAGACAGTACTAACGGCTACCCAGCAGTACAAAGTTTTACTCTAGCAGTACAAATGTTTTCCTAGCCGTACAAACTTTGTGCAAAAACTTTTTCTCAGCAGAATGAACTCAATTTTCTTATAAAACAATACTACACTCATACATTTGGAGGTGATTAAGTGTAAAGGAAGACACTTAATCAGTTTTGGTGATATTCTTGTTCTTGCATTACAACACAATTTACTGTTTAATTATTAATAGTCTTCTAAAAAGACTGTATTATCCAAGAAACCATAAAGAATTAATTAAACATCAAATATTTCATTGATATTTTTTAAAAGCTACAACCATATATACATCTAATTATCCAACCTAAATACTAAACATACTAAAAACATAAAAATACCATCATCCTAAACAGCTTCACTCCATTTCACCCCAACTTGTTAGAACCAGAGCTCTCTTCCCTGCTTCCCATCAATTTCTTCCTTTCCTTGAGACGTTTAAACAAAATTTCAAGATCGCTATTCCTCTTTTCTAGATTATAAGGGTCTTGAAACCCATCTTGCTGCTCCCCCTGGTTTTGAGGCACCAACACATTTTGCTGGTCCACCACATTTTGCTGCTGATCCTCTTTATTTTGCTGCACCACATCACTTTGAGCCACCTCCTCCTCTTTACCTTCCTCCTCCTCTTCATCTTCATCATCCTCTTTATCTTCTCCCCAAACCTCATCCCAGTAAAAAGTCTTGCGCATACAGCCAATTCAAAATTGTACTCCTCATCTACGTGTTTACCTGCCTATACGACCTGTATTATGCAACGGGTTCATACCTGAAATGATCAAACACTACGTCAAATAGCAAATTGTTGTTTAACACCCACTCGTACTCTTCAACATCATTTTGAAAGTTACCATTATTTGCTGCCATTGTTGAAGTTTTCTTTGAATTGAAAGGGATATATGTGTTTGTGTGTGTTCTTTGGTATACAATCGATAGGTATAAATAGGCTGGAGATGTAGATGAATGGTTCCCAAGACTTTAGGCAAGAAAAGGGACCAAAGGCGCGCGCCGAAAGTAAACTGTGAATTGAAGTTATACTAAAAAGTCTCCAATTTCCTTTTACCAAGTATTGACTTTCCATGTACAATGAGTTGATGCAACAACTAGTTGTATCTCATGCTTTGGGAATAATAAACTTCAAAACTCAATATTTCCAACTAGTTGTTTGTGATGTTTGGGATGATTTGGGACCAGGTTCATTATTATTGACCTGAGGGAATAAATGTTTGACCATGACTCGAAAGGAAATAGTAACTCATTTGTTGTGACTTGATATTGACTCGACTTGGACAAAAATAAAAGAAATAAATAAAAACAATTGTTAAATTAAAAGTTGTAGAGATATTTGTTATTAAATTTATTTAATAACGAAGTAAGGAAATTAGAAGTGTACGTGAGACCATGGTTGTCAGGATCCTGATCCTGATCTTAGGATCTTACGATTTTACGATACTGCAAAGCAAAAACGATCAGGATCTTACAAAGGATCTTTAAAAGCTTAAGATGAGTCGATTGGTAATCGTCGGATAATCCCATTTATTAGTACAAGGTATACTCGTTTTATGATTTAAAACAAGTTTGGACTTACGACAAAATTAATCTTTGGAAATAACAATATTTCGCCATGACCCTTTCATTTATGGAACGTTTTCAAGTCAAAAGACTTTATTGAAAATCAATTTCCCGAGTAATTTATAATATAACGAGTATTTATATAAACCCTAAACCCTAAACCCTAAACTCTAAACCCTAAACGCTAAACCAATCTGTAACTCAAACAATAACCAAATGAATAGTCCAATAAATCCAAATATGTTAGTGTACGGGTAGCATGTCTCGAATAGTCCAATAGCCCTCGTGTGTTCCGTTTTTATCACAAATGTCACAAGCAAGGTTTTCCCGATTTGGAAAACCTTGCTTGTGACATTTGGGATAAAACAGAACACAAGAGGGCTATTGGACTATTCGAGACATGCTACCCGTACACTAACATATTTGGATTTATTGGACTATTCATTTGGTTATTGTTTGAGTTACGGATTGGTTTAGCGTTTAGGGTTTAGAGTTTAGGGTTTAGGGTTTAGGGCTTATATAAATACTCGTTACATTATAAATTACTCGGGAAATTGATTTTCAATAAACTCTTTTGACATGGAAACGTTCCATAAATGAAAGGGTCATGGCGAAATTTTGTTATTTCCAAAGATTAATTTTATCGTAAGTCCGAACTTGTTTTAAATCGAAAAACGAGTATACCTTTTACTAATAAACGGGATTATTGGAAAATACCGAAGATTACCAATCGACTCATCTTATTTGATATTTTTGTTGTTAGTTATCTCTTTGACTTGTTTTCGTCATCTCGTCTCGACTCGAGTTATTGTCAATACTCTTCTCGACTATTCGGTTATTCGTTTTTTTGGAGTGAGTACTCGTGAGTCCGTGTTCTCTACCGTTACACGAATGATGATACCAAACCCTTTTAAAAGGCTAAAACGAGATTATTTTTTGAAATGAGAATGATTAACTTTTGAAACCTCTTGCGCATTTGATTTTTTTGGTGAATATCGTGCCGAGTACGTTGCGTTGCGATACGTTGCGTTAAATCGTTTGATACGATATTCATTTTCTTTAACTTTTAATTACGGATAACCGATACCCACGGGGAAACTCGAAAAACCGATGGATAATATTAATCGGGTATCCGGTGGGATATGGGGCGGGTACGGGTATATTATAAACGGGTTCGGGTTCGAGTACGAGTACACTAAAACCCGCCACGAACCCGAACCGTTGCCATCCCTAGTTACCGGCTATAGCCGGTTTTCACCGCCACGTCAACACCATTAGCTTTTTATTTATTATTATTATTTATTATTTTTATTATTTTTATTTATTTATTATTATTATTATTATTTTTACACCTCTTGCCACGTCATAGTGAAACCAAACCACCACTTCAATAGTCATCCGGCAATTAATCCCCTTACCGGATCAATTGTAAACACACACAATAATCAATAAACCCTAATCAAAACACACATTCTTCTGGCAAACACAAACACACAAACAATGAATCCAAATAACAACAAAGGTATGTTTTTTTTTTTAATGTTTTCACATATCAGTTGATGATTCATTGTACAATAATTAGTAACAGGTTTTTGAGCTATAAATGGTGATGTTTGGGGTTGTTACCGATTCCAATGTAAAGCTGTGTGAATTTATTATTGAATATAAAGCTGTGTGAATTTTTAATTTATTCAAGTTTACGCTTTTACTGTTTCAAAGGCAAAAATCGCTAGGTCCAAATTCAAAATCATTTCCAACAAGGTATACTAAAGTTGTTATGTGTTTGTGGCTAAAGTTGTATACCTTTATACCATTAATTAATTTTTTTGAAACACATGGTATGTTGAACTATTAGGAGGCATGGGAAAACACAGATTGGAAAAGAAAGAGCCCTTTCTATTTCTCTAGCGATGAAGAATCTGGTGATGCTGACACAAAAGGGGTAATAATGGTCCATTTAATAAGTGTTGTTTCACTACTTTTATGACATTCTCCAGACTTAATCCATTATACTCGTTCAACTTGTAGGTAAATGACAAAGTTGAATCCTCTCAAACTACTCCCAAAACTCAATCCTCTCAAATACCAGTTGACAAGGCACACAAAAAGAAATTTACTCACGATATTGTCTTGGGACTGCTGTGTAAGAAGATGGTTTAGGGGTTTAGGACATCCATTAACATCTTTTGTGTTTGTGCAAATGGTATTTGGTACTTTAATATGGTAGTAGTAGTTCAGACATTTAATTTGGTTAAATGTAATTATTAATGGTACAATAACTGGTAATTAGTAGTTTAACTGTATCTATTTTATAACTGTAATGATAGTATTTTGTGTTCTTGATGTGATGATTGCACAGTTAGATTTAATGGTAGCAGTTTCTGTTGTTGATTTGATGATTGCACATATTTTTTTAATGGTAGCAGTTTGTGTTCTTGATTTCATGTTGGTTTATGATTTAATGGTAGCAGTTTATGTTAAACGGTTTTAGTTTGTGTTCATGATCTTGGTGTAATTCTGTAAATTTGAGTTCTTGATTTGATATGCAGTTTGTGTTCATGATCTTTGTTCTAGATCTTGGTTCATGATTTGCAATTAAGATAATGATATATAACATTTGGAGCCAAAATTTTGATTTATTCAAGTTTATGCTTTACTTAACAGGTTCAAAATAAAGGCAAAATTTTTAAATAATTCAATTGTTATTTTGAAATTAGAATTTGGAGCCAAAATTTTCATCCAAAATTTTGAAATTGCCTAATTAGAAGCAGTTACCAAGAATAAGGTATGATTTATATTCTTCCTATACCCTCTTTTCTCTCCAAAAAAAAAAAGACTGCAAAGAAAACACAAAAATCAAATCTTCTATCACAATTACTCTCAAAGCCAAAATCATTTTCTTGTACCCATTGTTACTCAAGAGTCATGGGAATTCAACCCATTGTTGATAATCATCTTTTGCTTCCTACTGATAATGAAAATAATTATAACAACATAGACTATGAATCCGAAAAGTATTCTGATGATGAAGATCTAGATGCGCCTGGAACCAACCAATCAGATCGGATACTAGCTAAGAGAGGCATAACTAGGCTATTTAAGTTTCGCATGAAATATGGCAACCCTGGTGGAATAAAGCTCAAGGTAACCATCGATGCATTGAATATGGTATCAGGGTTACACAGAGCACTGTTTTCGAGTTTTTTAGGAGATCTGGTTCGTGAGCACATAGGTTTGAAGAATCTTTCTTGGAGGAATGTGAATAAAGAATCAAGAGATAAACTATGGACTGAAATCACTATACATATATACTATTTTTTAACCCAGTACTACATAATTTTATCTATGCAGTTACATTATGTGCAACTAATTAACAACATTGTGTTAATCATTGCAGCGATATTTTGATGTTGACGTGACATTCAGAAAATTGGTAATGACTCGTATTGGTAAACTGCTAAGGACTTTCAGAACGAAGCTCAGAGAAGAATACATTTTGCCCCACCTAAATACACCTTCCAAACTGAATGAAGTCCCGGCCAAGTATAGTCGATTTGTGAAATCAGAAGACTGGGTCGAGTTTGTAAACCACACGACCAACGATGCATACAAGGTTTTAATTAGTCATCTTTATTTAATTCTATATGTCATTTCATAATTTTCAGTTTGCAGCATTACCGCATGTAAACGCCTTATGATTTTGTGTTTTTAGGAGATAGCTGATAAAGCTAAAATGTCGCGTTCCAAAAATATTTATCAGCAAAAAATGGGACGAGGTGGATATGTTTATTTGAAAGAGAAAATGGTAAGATTACATGTGTATGCATCTTCATATTTTCGTTTATCTTGTTTTAACTTTACATGTGTATGCATTTGATGTTTATTAGATCGAAAATAAAGAGATTGAAGCAGATGAAGAACCCCCGCGTGGTATAATGTGGTTGAAAGGAAGGGTAAACAAAGACGGCGAATTTCCAGATGATGAGATTACATCAGCGGGAGATAAACTTGTAAGTTTGACTACAAATTCTATTATTATGCTTATATACCAGTAGCATTAATTGTGTACTAGCAGTAGCAACTTGTATACCAGCAGTATTAACTGCGTACTAACAGCAGTAACTGTGTACTAGCAGTAGTAAACACTAGCCATATTTTTCATTGAAGTTCATGAGCAGCACTAACTCCAGCTGAGCAGCATTGACACAAATAAGAGCATCAGTTACTCTAACAGCATCAAGAAGACTTTTAATCCCAACATTTTCTATATTTTTTGTGCAGAAAGAATCTGATGACCAGATCAAGAAATTGTCCAATGAGATTACAGAAACAAAGAGAATACTTACTCAACTGATGGCGCAGTTGAGTCAACAAGGGTTGCAGTTAAATTTGTCATCTCAATTGCCAGTAGCCTCATATGTAAGCCAACAAGGGTCTACAGATTCCCAATCACAAGGAAATGTGTGTCCAACACAAGGAGTACCAACAGTATGTATTTCAACATGTTTCTTGTTATTCTTTTGTTTATATAATGTAACGTGTTTTATATATACATATAGGAACTTGCTAAAACTGTCGGACCCAAGACAAAGCCTAAGAAGCGACAAAACAGGTCTCCGGATTCCCAATCGCAACAAAATGTGTTGATCCCAGTTGAGCTTCACGATCTTATTAACTACCTTAGATAAATCTAAAGTAATCGGTATAGAAACTGATCTTAGGTTGTATATCAAATATTATGCGGAAACTAATATTTGATCTTAAGAAGAAAACACAAACGAATTATCCAACAACACTTCAATTATATAACGATTGCTCTGAATAGCAATAGGGTTACAAGAAACCTTGAAGTGAAAACAATAATACGTATGCTAAGATAGTTAATCAATCGACATCTAACTCTAACCCTAGAACCTCCTTTTATAGCATAAGGAGTCCTAGTCGGTTTACAAGACTTCCTATACAAGTAAAATATTCATACGTATCTTTTCTATACTTATCTTAACATACTTTACATAATTAATAAGCAATAGAGTAATCCTTCTAGCAGCAGAGTCCTCGTGAGCTAGCAGCAGAGTTACAATATGCCTATTATACCAAAACAGCAGAGTTATCAAAACAGCAGAGTTCTTATGCTAATCAGCAGAGTTACATAACTATCCGGCAGAGTTGTAATTCTCCAATCAGCAGCATTTCAGACCCAACAATCCTCCCCTAAACTTGATATTTTTCTCCAAAAATCATCAAGTTTCCTTAATCTCAGATAACCACCAGGAGGATGCTTCCAAACACCTTACTGTTTTGAAACCTGTGATACCAGCAACTGTTTGTATTTCTCAATCAATTCTTTTGCTTGATTATCTGAATCAAATGGTCTTTGAAGTGTCAACTTTCCAGGTTGCAACATTTGATACAGAATAGATGTACTGTTGTTGATGACATAATCCTTCTCCACAAGCATATACACAGTCACACCTATACAAGACAAAACATGAACTCCACAACTTTGATATAAGTACCACTTCTGAACTGTAGAGCTCAGTAACTTCCTCCATTCAATACTTTTCTCATCTGGTTCAAACATGTTCTTCAAGTAGTAATAATTTAGCCTCTCATACACTATCTCTGGTCTAGTATCTCCATACCTCATCTTGTACAAATTCCAGAGTTGAGTAATATCATCTCTATCCATATAGTGCAGCATTTGAGAAAAACTAATATACCCCACACTTGAACCATTTGATCTCTTTACTATCCAGCATACACTGCTATCAGCTAAAATATCATGTGAATATGAAATTATTGGATATTTTACTGATAAAGGTACTTCATTAAGTAACTCAGGCTCTTCTTGAGGTTCGTGAACTGTGAGATCCATAACCCCTTTCATCTCATCTTCAGTCACTTCTTCATTCCCTGAATCACTATCTTCTTTCTCCTCTTCCTCAGAATCACTCATCACTACTGACTGAATTTTTCTCTTCTTCCTACTCACCTGCTTTACTCTCCTTCTATATCTCTTTGTATCAGCAGATGATTCAGTCATTTCTTCAGTTTCAACAACAACTTCTTTCTCTTTCTCAGCATCAGATACTACAGACTTTGACACACTTCCACTCCCAGATGCTTTTAGATTGTCAGATCCCATAACTGCTGGATTTCTCTTCTTGTCAGAAACTTTTCTTGGATTAAGCTGAGCATAAGTTTCATAAAATTCCTTTTCAATTAAGTGATCTGGCTTTCCTTTGAAATCCTTCATCTGATAGTTTCTAGCATTCTTCAAATAGTATTTCATGTCAGTAACCAATGCTTTCCTTGAAGCTGACTTTGGTTTATAACCATGCTTCTGTGCTTCTGTTATCCTCTTAATCAGCTCTTCCCACTTAGCTAATCCATTCTTTTTGAGTATAAAAGCAACAAGCTCTTCTGTCTTTTCAGTACCATCCAACTGCTCATCATTTGATATCAGCCTAGCTTCACCTCTGACAATCATATCAGACTCAATGAAATATTGCAACTGCTCATCTAATTCTTCTTGACTAATCTCTTTAAATGAAGAGCTTTCCATAAGTTCAGTCTGATTTCCTTCTTCTTCAGCTGCAACTCTTCTAGCAAATTCTTCATCCTGAGCAATTTGAGCCTTTTCATCAGCCAACTTTTTCTTTCTTACAAGTTCTTCAGCAGAGTCAGCAACAGGTTGTGTTTTTGATGGTGTAGGTGTTTTAGTTTCTTTGTGCATGTTCAGCAGCACTTGAGCTAAGGTTAACTGTTCATCATCTGAATCAGCAGAATCATTTACTCCAGCAGAGTCCTTTACACCTGCACTCTGCTCAGTCTCATCAGCAGAAACCTTCAACCCATCAGCAGAGTGTTCTGCACCAGCAACTTCATCAGCAGAATGTTCTGCACCAGCAGAGTTACCCTTTTCACCAACATTTTCAACAACAGAGTCTTTTACAACTTCAACCTCATCTGAATCTTTTACACCATCCTTTTCTACCTCCCCTGAACCTATCACATCCTCTTGATCATTTATAACAGCCTCTTCATCATTCCTCCCCTGTTTGGAAGCATCCTCTTCCAAACTTGGTTTGGACCTCTTTTTGAGCCTCCCCTCAAGATGTGTAACCCTTAATTTAAGCCTCCTAATTTCAGCACCTTGAGTAGATCTGACTGTCTTTAATTCCTTTCTTAAATCAAGCACCTCCTTTGACAATTTGGTACAAGTTTCCGTCAATTCTTTCAATTGTTTCATGATATCCTCACAACTTCGGTCTGTGTAACCTGACCCGAGAGGTTGATCATTGGAATTGTCATTTTGTACAGGTGTTTTTGCCGTCAAATCATCAGTTTCAAGTTCAATACTAGCATCAACACTTCGACCTGTGTTACCTGGTCCGAGAGGTGTATCATTTGCAATGTCAATATGTACATAAGTGTCCATCAATTCAATATGTTCATCTCTGTCCTCATCACTTCGAGATGTGTTAACTTCTCCGAGAGGTGAATCTTGGGACACAAACTCAGTCTCATCCCTAGGATGAACATCTGAGCCCCCCATAAAATCCATTTGGCTGGGGTTACCACCAGTTGTATCAAGTTCCTGAGAACCTTCTACAAATGATGTTGCCATGGTTGAGGTCTTAAGTATGTTAGCACTGTCCTGTTCAACTACTAAGTTGGAAACAGTAGTGCCAGCCTCTTCCATCATGGTACCTCCACTACCTGTACCAGCCTCATCTGCTACCATACAAACATTGGCCTGAGGGTGCACAATGTTCTCATTTGGTGAATTCCTAGGTGATTGGGTAGGTTGTGGTTCAGTGGAAGATGATTCATTTAAACTTGTTGATGAGGATGTGTGATGGGAAGCAGTGGGTGTTCCAGCCTCTTCATCCTCATGCACTTCAGCCACTACATTCAAGATATGCTCAGTTAAGGGAGTAATAACACCAGAAAATCCTTTCCCATTCTTCTTCAAAAATGCAAACATCTTGATGGCCATTCTACTACAGGGCTCAATTTGTGAATGCCTCAAAGGTTCCCTTAGCTGTTTGTTTATTATAAGTTGTAGAAACCTAGGGTATAAGTAGAACTTCTTCTTAACAAATTTCTTCATCCCCTCAAATATCATAACAGAAAAATCATAGGGCTTCCCTGTAGCTAAACATACTAAAGCCATTGCCTGAGATGCATTAAACTCACTCCACCCACCTATTTTAGGAAACAAGCAATGCTGTAGAGTATGCAGTAAAAACTTCCAATGGGGACACATACGACCTTTCAAAAATGTTCCACTATTCTCAGGTCTCTCATAACCAAAAGTCTCAAGTTCAGCCATCACAACTTCTGGGGTGATAGTAGGGGGTGTTGGGGTGCCTGACAATCTCAAACTTCTCTTAATTGTAGTTTCACTAACTACAATGTCCTCCCCATCGACACTACCTACCAGTCGTTCCTCACCATCTAAGACATCCAATCTAACAGTTGACCAAAATTGTCTCATATGAGATTTGTAAATTGCAGGGGCAACTGTTAATGCATACCTCAACTTAGACGAACCCAGAAAATCCATAACCTCGTAAAATCCATCCGCTGCATTAACCTTACTGAGAAACGCTATCTGATTGTGTTCTTCCGGAAACGTTCTTCGAGCCATTGGATTTGGGGTTTTGGGGTGAAATGATATGAATTGGTGTGTTTGAGTGAGAATTGAGTGTAAGTTTGAAGCAATTAGAGCGTAATGAAATCAATTTGGTAAAAGATACCTTTTTGATTAAATTAGGGTTAAGGACGCGCCAAAATTTTTCAGTTTGACCCTTCAACTTTCAAACTCATCAGCAGAGTTATGAAAGTATTGACCGAAAGTCAACAATCCCAAAATCGTTAAAAATCACCTCCTTAAATATCATACCAACCTCACATTAAACTACATAAATCCTTAATCACTAAAGCAAATCCCCAATTCCAAACCCTAACTTAACATCAATCCAACATGAGTTCATCAAAAACACCAATCATAGAAATATCTTCAGAGTCATCATCGGAGGACTCAAAAGGTTGGGCTAGTTACTTTCCTGAGAATGCATCCACATCGCAAAACAAAGGAAAAGCAATCAAGGAAGATTCATACTCCGATCCACTTCCATCGACACCATCGTCAATTGAAGAATCAAGCGATGACGAAACAGCTGATTGGCCTGGGAAACAGCAAGGTTGGCCAAAACACATGACTTACTACCAAGGAGCTTGGGAGATCATCCCTCCAAAACATCCAATATCAGCTGAACTACAGAAGCAACTGGAGAAAGCCGCAGCCGTCTTTGCAAAGAGTGTCCACATTCCACATCCGAAGCCAAATCCGGTTGAGAAGAAACCCTCTGTGCCAAAGAAGAACAACCAGCAGAAGAAAGCAGCTCCCTCCACCAGTCAGCAGCAAACTCCACCTCCTCGTCCAGTAGTACTTGCACTCCCCTGCCCAAAGGTTTTTGAGGCCATGGGCACTAGGGGACCACAAAGCAAGGTCATGCCTGATTTTGCTAAGATGTAGGTTGTGAATCTTTGTAGCTTGATGTCTTTGAACTTTTCTTTTGAGTGATGTTTGTAAGAAAACTGTCTCTGTACTTTGCTTATGGAATGAATGAACCTTTTAATTTTCTTTGCTTTACTTGAGTATTTGTATATGTATCTGCAAAAGGTTAGTTGCAAACAACAAACACAAACAAGAATATTCCATAATAGCAGCAGAGTAGCATAGCAACAAACCAACTAAACAGCAGACTTTAACTAAACACAAGATAATGACAAATCAACAGCACAAATCCTTACAAAATTTTACAAAATCATACAGAGATAAGATAGTTAAAATAGTTAAAGATTGATCATGCCAATACTAGCAACTAGAAACTGAAATCTACTGATGTCAAAACATTTTGTAAGTAAATCAGCAACATTGTTGTCAGTATGAATTTTAACCACTTGAATTAACTTTTTCTCATAACAATCTCTAATAAAATGATGTCTTATCTCTATGTGTTTTGTTTTAGAATGAAAAACAGGATTTTTTATAATACACATTGTGCTGTTGTTGTCAATAAAATTTTTTTGTGTTCATGAAATTGTACCCATAATCCAGCAGCTGGTTCTGAATCCAGAGCACCTGTCTACAGCAGCTAGAAGCAGCAACATATTCTGCTTCAGTTGTTGAATTGGCTACTACTGTTTGTTTCTTACATTGCCAAGAGATAAGCCTATGACCAAGATACTGACAGCCTCCTGTAGTTGATTTTCTATCCATAGTAGCTCCAGCATAGTCACTATCTGAGTATGCTATCAAGTCAAATGGTGAATTATTAGGATACCAAAGACCAAGTTTTGGTTGACACTTTAGATACCTAAAAATTCTTTTGACTACTTCCAAGTGTGAAACCTTTGGGGACACTTGGAATCTAGCACAGGCACACACAGAATACATGATATCTGGCCTTGAAGCAGTCAGATACATCAATGAGCCAATCATGGATCTATACAGATGTACATCAACCTCTACTCCATCTTCATCCTTGAGCAAAGGTTTATTCTTATCCATAGGTGTCTTGGCTGCCTTCACATCCTGGAATCCAAATTTCTTCAACATATCAGCCACATACTTGTCTTGGCTAATAAATATTCCATCTTTCATCTGCTTGACTTGAAGCCCCAAAAATAAAGTCAACTCTCCCATAGAACTCATCTCAAACCTACTGTGCATTAGCTTCTCAAATCCGTCACATAACACCTTATTTGTAGACCCAAAAATGATATCATCTACATAAACTTGAACAAGTAGGATATCCTTTTTGTCTTTCTTAATGAACAATGTTTTATCAATGGTTCCTCTGCTAAAACCATTATTCAACAAATATTGGGATAAGGTGTCATACCAAGCTCTAGGAGCTTGATGTAATCCATACAGTGCTTTCTTCACCTTGTAGACCCTTTCAGGATACTTAGGATCTTCAAACCCAGGTGGTTGCATCACATAAACCTCTTCAGGTATCTTTCCATACAAGAAAGCACTTTTTACATCCATTTGATACACAGGAAAATTCTTGTATGAGGCATATGCCAAGAAAAGTCTGATAGCCTCCAATCTTGCAACTGGAGCAAATACCTCATCATAGTCTATACCTTCTTCTTGAGTGTATCCCTGAGCCACCAATCTAGCCTTGTTTCTGACAACAATCCCTCTCTCATCTCTCTTGCATCTGAACACCCATTTTGTACCAATTGCCCTTTTTCCATTTGGCAAAGCCACCAATGTCCAGACCTCCTGAAGCTTGAACTGCAGCAACTCCTCTTGCATAGCTTCAACCCAACTTTCATCCTTCATAGCCTTGTGAATGGTCTTGGGTTCTTCCTGAGATAAGAAACAGGCAAACATATAGTTTTGTAGATCCTTGTGGCTATTCCTCTTCTTAAGTGTCTGAGCAAATAATCCCTGATCAAGCAAATCACTCAACCCCTTTGATTTACTTCTTGTCTGTACAGCAGAGTGAACATCACCAATAATCTGCTCCTTTGGGTGAATCTTGTGGATTCTTGTTGTTGGTGTAGGACTAACAGGTATATCAGTCTCCAAGTTTGATAAATCACCTCCAGGACCAAAAACATCAACAACTTCATCATCAGTATCCACATACACTTCTTCCAATTCGGGCATATCATCAGAAGAATCATCATAAGAATCACCATCTTTATCAGTAGAGTCTTTGAGATCAGCAGCAGAGTTACCAAGTTGAACAGCAGAGTGTTTTGCCTTAACAGCAGAGTGCTTTGGCTTAACAGCAGAGTGTTTAGACTTGGCAGCAGAGTTAAGAGAACTGCTGCTCGGTTCATTCCCTTGAATTCCATCAACTTGTGACTCTACACTTCTTTCCTTATCATCATGAGCAGGTTCATCATCACCTTCTGCATTAGCCTTTGGTATTTCCTTATGTACAGCATCACCACCTGAACTTTTTCCTTCTTTAGCTGTTGGAGAGAAATACTGATCAAACTTCCACTTTTCAATCAACACAAACTCCTCTGCAGATCCATCCTTCTGTGCTTGTGTACCTGCATTAGGGTTAGTTTGTGTACCTGCAGACATGTGAGTAGTACCTGCAACAACTGGTTGATAATTCATACTTTTGGTTAAAGAATCAATATCAAACATCCAGTCAGGTCCTTTTCCATCAACATTAGGTGTGGTTTCTCTAATAGTCACATGTAAATTTTCAACTACATGCCCAGTCCTTTGATTAAAAACTCTAAAAGCCTTACTTTCAGTAGAGTAACCAACAAAGAAACCTATGTCTGCTTTTTCACTAAACTTTCCTAAGTGGTCAATGGTGTTCAAAATAGTAACAGGACACCCAAATGGTCTTAAGAAACCTATCATAGGTTTTCTACCATGCAATAACTCATAGGGGGTCTTGTTATGAGGCTTAACTATCTTAGTCCTATTCTGCACATAACAAGCAGTGTTGACTGCTTCAGCCCAAAAGATAGTGGGTAACTTAGACTCTGACAACATAGTTCTGGCAGCTTCAATTAATGTCCTATTCCTTCTCTCAGCCACACCATTTTGCTGAGGAGTTCTAGCTACACTAAATTGTCTAGTTATACCCTTTTCCTCACAGAACTGATTCATCACCTTGTTCTTAAATTCAGTTCCATTATCACATCTGATGACTTTGACCTTATGATTAAATAGGTTTTCTATCCTAGTAATAAAAGCCTTAAGAATGCCTGCAGTCTCATCCTTAGAAGCTAAAAAGAATACCCAAGTGAACCTACTATAATCATCAGTGACCACTAAACCATACATCTTTCTATTTAAACTATTCACATATGTAGGTCCAAATAAGTCCATGTGTAACATAAACAAAGGTTCAGTTATAGAATTCACCAATTTGGACTTACAGGAAGCTCTATGTTGCTTTCCCATCTGGCAAGCAACACAAACTTCAGGATTCTCAAAGACCTTTGAAGGCAATCCTCTGACCAAGTTCCCTTTCACCAACTTGTTCATAGCCTTGTAGTTCAGATGCCCAAGCCTTCTGTGCCATAGTTTGGATTCATCAACAGTGGCTTTGGCAAACAGACAAGTCAAATCTCTTTTAGGAATAATATTCTTTATATCCACACTGTATATATTGTCATGTCTAGGGACTTTAAGAAGAACCAATTTATCATCAGGTATCTTATAGTCAGGAGACAAAACAAGACACTCAGTGTCGGTAAAAAGAACAAAATTCTTCCTGTCACACATTTGTGAGACACTAAAAAGATTAAACTTGAGACCATTCACCAAATACACTTTCTCAAAATCCAACTTTCCAGTTCTGATGATGCCTTGACCAACTATTTTACCTCCTTTAGGATCATTTCCAAAGGCCACATAACCACCATCCAAAGCTTCAAAATTCTCCAAGTTGCTTTGGTCTCCAGTCATATGTGAAGAGCATCCACTATCAAAAATACATTTGTCCTTTAGCTCCTTTTGTAGATTACCCTGCACAAAAAGTAAGAGAATTAGTTTCTCTTGGGGACCCAAGCCATTACTGACTTGGATCTACCTTGTGCATCAAAGTAGTCAAATTTCTTCAACTGCATTGGTGCACTGCTGTGTCTGAGAACATGATCTAAAACTTTAACTTTTGGTTTCCAGACCCAGCAAGCTGAGGCTTTAACAGCATAAAAATGGTTGCCCACAACAGTATCAGTCACAACTTTAGGCAAAACAGCAGAGTCTGCCTGAACAGCAGAGTTTGCTGGAACAGCAGGGTTTGACTGAACAGCAGAGTTATCTATATTCCTTTTTATGGACACATTTGAGGCAATAGGAGAGATAACTCTAGAAGTACCATCTCTCATCAGAACTTCCCTAGGAACCATGTTTCTTTTGGGATGTGGGTGAGCCTTTCTACCAAAGTTTCTATGGTTCACCCTTGTATATTGGTTCCATACAGGTTTTTGATAGTAATAACACTCATCTTGCAAATGTTCAAAACTACCACAACTATAACATGCCTTTTTAAATAGTTGAAAATCAGTCCCTAATTTTTGTGAAACTAGGTTGTTCCAATTTCTCTGGTTTCCCCTAGGCAAGTTATTAGTTCTCTTAGGATATACTCTAGGTGTATTGTCAAACTCAGCCATCTTCCTAGAGATACCTTTACCTAGCTTAGGCTTAACAAACTCAACCTTTTTAGCTCTAGGTACTTGTGATTCAACAACAGCAGGAAATTCTTTCTTTTTGTTCTTAGAGGTTGAATCAGATTCTACAATCCCATCATCACTGTCAGACTCCCAATCTTCAATCAGGGGTGGTTGCTCATACTTCTTTAACTCAACCTTAGGCGACTCTTTGTTAGTTTCACTAGTTTCTTCTACAGGTTTACTAGTTTCACCTACAGGTTTATCCCCAGACTCAGATATGAAAGTCAATGTCCTAGTAGGAGGGGCATGAGCACTAAGTTTCTTAGGGTGAGCAACAGCATTGTACCCTAGTCCACTACCTGAATCAGCAAAGTGCCTTCCTATTGGTTTACTAAGAATGTCAGTAGCAAATTGTTGTTTTTCTATCCTAACAACATGTTTTTCAGTCTCATTCTTAGCTAAATCTCTAGCCTGTTCAGCCTCCTCTACTTTTCCCATAAGTACCTTAATCTCATCTTCTTTCTTAATAAGCTCATTTTTAAGAATAGTGATTTGATCAAGATATTCAATTTCAGCCTTTTTATAGAATTCCAATTTCTCTTCTAAATTCTTTAAACCATATTCATAACTGAGATTGTCTAACTTAAGTATTTCATTTTCCTTTTTAAGATTTCCATTGCTAGACTTAAGTTCATCAATTTTATCTGAACATGACTTAAAAGAACATGATGATTCATTGGATACCTCAGAGTCGGATCCAGAAGAAGAAGAAGAATAGGCCATAAGAGCAAAGTGTTGAACTTGAGATTCCTCTTCAGCTGCCAAAGCATAGTTAGGACCATCTTCAGCATGCTCACTCCAATCAAACTCTCCAAACCCATCACATGACACCATAGCAGCAGCAGCATCAGGACTTGACTCTTCAACAGTAATCTTCTTGGTATCTGCAATGTTTCTTTTGGGTGCTTTGCATTCCCTTGCAAAGTGTCCCTTCTTTCGACAATTGAAACATTCAGCCTTTGACTTGTCAAATCCCACATTCCTGTTTCTTCTGAACTTCATCTCTTTACCAGTTCTCTTAAGAAACCTCCTTGCCCTCATAGTTAGCATTGCATACTGCCAATGCATATCCATTTCTTCAACATCATCAGGATCAAGTTCATCCAGATCTTGAGGCATGACTGAAGTACTAGTAGTAAGTTCAGCCAAATAAGCACAAATAGCAGCATCACTGATGGTGTTGGGGTTAGCAGAGTCAGCAGCAGAGACATGTGAACCAACAGCAGGAGCAAAAGTACCAGCAGCAGAGTGCTCTTGATGACTACCAGAAGTCTTGTTGCTTGAGGAGACAAAGGCAAGATTATTAGTGGTAGAGGATGAGCTTGAAAATCCTTTAACTTCTGATTCATACACCTTTAAGTTGTTGTATAGATCATCCAATGTCATAGTATCAAAATCTTCCTTGTGCCTCCAAACCACTGTATGAGTGTTCCACTCAGAAGATAGACTTCTCAAAAACTTTAGATTGACATCTTCTTGAGATGGTTCAATCTTCAACAGAGCCATCTGACTGGTTAACTTATGAAGTCGATCATAAGTTCCCTCAATGTTCTCAGAACTCATAGCAGAAAAAGTCTCAAACTGGTGCTTAAGGAGATTCTTTCTAGATTTCTTGGTAGCTTCATTCCCACCAAAACGAAGTTCAATAGCTTCCCACAACTCCTTAGCAGACTCAATATGATTAAAACTCAATTGATAATCATTAGGTATTCCCATCATGAGAATACTGTGAGCCTTAACCTCCAATCTTCTCTGAGCTTTCTCCTCACTAGTCTTGAGAGTCAAGACTGATCCAGTAGCAGTCTTGGTTTGCACCTTATCACCATCAAGAACAACTTCCCAGAGAGAGTAATCAACCATTCGCATGTATTGTTGCATCCTCATCTTCCAGATCTCATACTCTCCAGTCTTGAGCATGGGAACTCTTGAAGCAGTAACCATGTGAGTCGAATCGGAATCCATTGCTTGCTTTGATGATTAAACAGATCTTTGTTTTGAATAATTCTTCTTAGTACCAGTTTCTAGATCACAAGCTCTGATACCACTTGTTGATCCCAGTTGAGCTTCACGATCTTATTAACTACCTTAGATAAATCTAAAGTAATCGGTATAGAAACTGATCTTAGGTTGTATATCAAATATTATGCGGAAACTAATATTTGATCTTAAGAAGAAAACACAAACGAATTATCCAACAACACTTCAATTATATTAATAACGATTGCTCTGAATAGCAATAGGGTTACAAGAAACCTTGAAGTGAAAACAATAATACGTATGCTAAGATAGTTAATCAATCGACCTCTAACTCTAACCCTAGAACCTCCTTTTATAGCATAAGGAGTCCTAGTCGGTTTACAAGACTTCCTATACAAGTAAAATATTCATACGTATCTTTTCTATACTTATCTTAACATACTTTACATAATTAATAAGCAATAGAGTAATCCTTCTAGCAGCAGAGTCCTCGTGAGCTAGCAGCAGAGTTACAATATGCCTATTATACCAAAACAGCAGAGTTATCAAAACAGCAGAGTTCTTATGCTAATCAGCAGAGTTACATAACTATCCGGCAGAGTTGTAATTCTCCAATCAGCAGCATTTCAGACCCAACAAAATGTGTCTCCAACACAAGCACTGCTAACAGTATGTATTTCAACATGTGTCTTGTTATTCTTTTGTTTAAATAATTTCTGATATATACATGGAAAAATTCTTTTTTTGTAGACATTTAAGTGCAAACTGTGGCACGTAAAGAAAAGAAATATCGTTGCTTTGGGTACCGTATACCAGGCTAATGGAAAGAAAATGCTGCATAACCGACCACTCCCAAATGATTGCTACAGAGTGTCAATTGATTCATCGTTAGTTGATGCAACAGGCATACCGGACGTAGCAAATAATGGGTTAAAAACAGTTAAGGAGTGCGTAAGTGGTTTCGTTGCATAGCCAAAGGATCAAGTTATTCTTGAAGGGGAGGTACATACATGTGTTTTTTCAACCTACATATATATAATTCTTCATATTTAATTCAATGTTTGATAGAAGCGTCTTTTGTTTACTACAGGTTACACCAACAAACCCTGTGACTAAATGTGTACCACCGGTACCATCGAAGAAACTATATATATCTGTTAACGACTTAAGGCAACACGCTGCTAAGCCGGTGAAGATTCAAAAGTCTTTAGGTTATGGTACTTGAGAATTTGATTAATTAAGTACGACATTACAAATTTACAATTGTATATTCTGTTCAGTTATATACATTCGAGTTTAATTCAATTTGAAATTTCTTGTGGTTTTTAATAATGTTTTAGTAGTAGCAACATTGCTTCAGTTGGACTAACTTAGTACTAGTAGTAGCAACATTGCTCCAACAGTACTAACTTAGTAATACCAGTAGTAACCCTGTGACTAAAAGATGCAGTCACATAATATGGTCACGCTTATCAACATTATTGGTCACTCTTTGTTTAATTCGATGTGTGACTAAATATTACAAAAGGCCACATAAACTAAAAATTCATGTGACCATTGGATGAACAATAGTCACGCAAAATACACATTTCTTCACTTTAAACACCATATGGTCACACTTATTAACACGTTTGGTCACTTTATGCTTAATTGTATGTGACTAAATACCCAAAACAAATATGCTTTGTGTGACTAAATATTACAAAAGGCCACACAAACTAAAAATTCATGTGACCATTGGATGATCAATAGTCACACAAAATACACATTTCTTCACTTTAAATAGCATATGCTCACACTTATTAACACTTTTGGTCACTTTATGCTTAACCCAAAACAAACATGATTTGTGTGACTAAATATTACAAAAGGCCACACAAACTAAAAATTCATGTGACCATTGGATGATCAATAGTCACACAAAATACACATTTCTTCACTTTAAACAGCATATTGCCACACTTATTAACACTTTTGGCCACTTTTTGCTTAATTGTATGTGACTAAATACCCAAAACAAACATGCTTCGTGTGACTAAATATTACAAAAGGCCACACAAACTAAAAATTCATGTGACCATTGGATGATCAATAGTCACACAAAATACACATTTCTTCACTTTAAACAGCATATGGTCACACTTATTAACACTTTTGGTCACTTTATGCTTAATTGTATGTGACTAAATACCCAAAACAAACATGTTTTGTGTGACTAAATAATACAAAAGGCCACACAAACTAAAAACTCATGTGACCATTGGATGATCAATAGTCACACAAAATACACATTTCTTCACTTTAAACAGCATATGGTCACACTTATTAACACTTTTGGCCACTTTTTGCTTAATTGTATGTGACTAAATACCCAAAACAAACATGCTTTGTGTGACTAAATATTATAAAAGGCCACACGAACTAAAAATTCATGTGACCATTGGATGATCAATAGTCACACAAAATACACATTTCTTCATTTTAAACAGCATATGGTCACACTTATTAACACTTTTGGTCACTTTATGCTTAATTGTATGTGACTAAATACCCAAAACAAACATGCTTTGTGTGACTAAATATTACAAAAGGCCACATAAACTAAAAATTCATGTGACCATTGGATGATCAATAGTCACACAAAATACACATTTCTTCACTTTAAACAGCATATGGTCACACTTATTAACACTTTTGGCCACTTTATGCTTAATTGTATGTGACTAAATACCCAAAACAAACATGCTTCGTGTGACTAAATATTACAAAAAGCCACACAAACTAAAAATTCATGTGACCATTGGATGATCAATAGTCACACAAAATACACATTTCTTCACTTTAAACAGCATATGGTCACACTTATTAACACTTTTGGCCACTATTTTTTGAATTGTATGTGACTAACTCGAAAAAAATAACATATGTTGTGTGACTAAATCATCACAAACGTCACATTTATTATATATTCATGTGGCCATAGGATGGGAAATAGTCACACATACTGATAAATCCAACAAAACTTGTGCCTAATTCGTCACACATATTCGGGTTTTGGTCACTCTTTTTCAATGAAAACGGCCACAAACTAAACAATGTGACCATATGCTACCTACGGTGGCATGAATTTTTGTCACACACACCCAAAAAAACATGTGTGACTATATGCATATAGTCACGCATTTTTGGTGTGACGAAAGTCACTTTCTGTACCAGTGACGTTGCTAATTGCTTGGAATGTTGGATTATTTTTGATGATTGATATTTAGCCACACTTTGCCAGTTGTGTGTGCCATTCCGAAAAAGACGAAGTATGCATACTTCTTATTTGTATTTTTGTGGTGTATGCTTATACGAATTGTGGGGGGAGATGTGTATGTATGAAGAAGAAGAAAAAAAGTATTAGAAAAAAAGGAAAAAAGAAGAAGATAAGTCATCGCAACTATAAGGTGACAATTATAGCCAATGTGCTATATATGAAGATGAAGAAAGAAAGTTATGTGATATGTTGTTAGCCAATGAGCTAAATATGAGGAATATTATTATGGCGAATCGATGTATCGATATGGGAAAGTTCAAAGAAGAGGAAGTTGTTAACTATAATCATTTACGTGTTTTCGGTTTGTTTGGTAACTAACAACAATGGGACTTAGACTTGACTTTATTTTTCTTTTATAACGAATTTCATAAATACTCCCATGCCTTATCCCTACCCTTACCAAATTACTTTATTCGTTGTTAGCTTTCGAGCATCCGGATATAGTGATGGCTTTGTGAAAATGTGTAGTGCATTAATATTTTAGTGACCATCTGGTTTTTGAGTGATCGAATGACGCGCCAGCGATCTACTGTGTATGTTGGTGACCATCCATTATGTGAATAGCGCGCCAGCAATCCAAGATATGCCTTAGTGACCATCCGTTGTTCGAGTAAATCAAGAATTCGCGCTAGCGATCTAATATGTTCTTGTATGAGATATTTAAACATAAGCCTGGTACAACCTCGAAGCCTGTACATTACAACCCGAATAAAATACCTCTTTAGATGTTTACACTTGGCGCTTATGCTACGTCGGTGGAGTTTTGTTTCTTGTACAAACCTATGGTAATAAACGGATCATGACTGAGCAATGAGTGTGATTTCTCTTATATATACTCCACTACCTAAATAAATGAGTGATTGAGTGAATTATACTTCGTTTCTTTTTCGTGAGGTGTTTAGAAATGTTACTCAAGCAAGAAAATCTATGGGTATTATATCTATTATACATTTATGGCGCGACCCGACCGAAAATGTTTTGCTACCCGCCCAGCAAGAAAAATGGGTTACCCACCCTATTTATCCTCACTCACAAAGTCTTCTTTATTTTCAGATCCGATAGGTGCAAATCCGGCAGCTTTTCTGATCCGAGATTACGGGTTTTGTTGCAGCTACAGGGTTTTGTGAGGAGATCTACAGTTCCATGAATAGTTCAGTTATTATTTTTTTAATTTGTGGTTGTTTTTAACCCATCTTTTGTATGAACAGTCACTAGCTTAGTTATATCCACACTTTTGGATCTCATTTAGGTGTCCCAGCAACTTTTAGGATCAAATTCATTGTAGATTCGGTTGAGGCGATAAGAAATCCGAAAAACCTTTGCAGCACCTTTACTAAGCTTTTTTTTTTTTTTTTTTTTTTTGGTTTTAATTTTGTTGATTCTGTGACCTGATAAGAAATGCGAATAAATTTTCTTTTAATTCCTTGGGTTAATTTTCGTTTTTGCAATGTTAATTTTTATTTGTTTTTTTGTGCAGGAAAAAGGAAAAAAATATGTCTTCTGATGATGAAAGAGGTGAAGAGAAGGAGGTTGATCTTTCTTCTCCTGAAGTTGTGACCAAATACAAATAGGCTGCTGAAATTGTTAACGGTATACTTTATCTTTTTTTGTTTTGTTTTATTTTTTATTTTATTTTTTATTTTTTATAATTTTTTTATTTTTGTATATTATATGTGATTTTATTGTATATTTATATGTGGGTGTTTGGGTGAGCTTATGTTTTTTTTCGCCTTTCGAGCTTATTTTGTATACCATCTATTCATCTTGCAGGAAAGTGAAGGAAGCTTGGGAGAGTAACGAGGATGTGCTTATTAAAGGTAATTGTGACGATATGAATAATGACTTTTGGATTACCCACATTGAAAATTTTGGAAATAGTTAACTTCATTCAAACATGTGGTGTTTGGGAATGCGTTTTCGATGAGATTATGTAATTATTGTGTTTGTAAATGCAAGAAAGTGTGTTTGGAAAACCTTTTGAGTAAACCAGTTTCGTCCAAAAGTCTCGACCAAAATGCGAACTCTTGGTTATTGTAAAATTTGCTTATCTTATGTTGTTATCGTATTTCAGGATATTGCTTCTTTGAAAAAGGTGTGCTCTATTGGAAAAGGAATCACCCATTCTTTATGTAACAAAAACGCCTAGCCAACCAACCAGTGGTCATCAAGCGAGGACATCAAATGATTGAAGCCACGCAACATGTCACATTGCGATATGTATGTTGTCTTACATATTCATTTCTATTAAATAGACGTTGCAGGTTTTTGTTAAAGATTTCTTTTAACTTAGAATGTTTTTACTGTTATACTGTTGTTATATTGTGAAGCCACAAGGAAACAGTTACCAGGCTCCTGATGTCCAGAAAAAGAAGGATGTGTTTTGTCCTTTCATGCTTGACGACCGTCACCGTTGCCGTGATGAGGAGATAGAGGCAAACACATGTGCTTGCAAGAATGTTAGATAAACACTTTGTCATGTTTTTGTGTTATTTTACTACAAAATTTGCAGCAAGATTTGAAAACAAACCCGGTCACTCATCCTTTTGAAGAGGTATCATTTTCCTCGCTGCTTTCTTTTTATTCTGTTAGAAAGTTACGGATTCTGTTTCAGCCCTGATATCCTTCAAAATTTTGCAGACAATTTACTGTGACATCGGAAATCCACATTCTCTCGGGCAACAACCGATCACTTTTTATTGATGAAACACAGCAGCCAAAGGAATGACGAGGGAGCTGACATTCCAGACACCTTGGTTTATACAAATGTTGTACAGGTATCTTTAACTATGTCAACATCACCTATTATTTCCCGACTGATATATAGCGATAAATCTGTTGTAAGGGGTGTTTGGAGTTAAATATTAAAGATGATCTCCAGATTTCTGCTTGCTAATTTGGGGTGGACCAACCGTATTTTTTAAATTTGACTCGCTTAAATTTTTTTAATCATAGTGGTTTCGATAAGCAATCCAAAATAATATCATCATCTGTGTAAAACACGACTGATGTCCACATGTTATAGCACAGTCAGATATGTAGGTCTCAGGCGGTGAGAAAAACATAAATTGTAATGCTTTGGACTGTAGGATGGGCGCTTAGTATGTGTTATCCAAAGAGGCCTAAATGATATGGCTGCAAAGGCAACGGTGTACCAAAGGCGGCGTTGACATTCAAACAGGTATTATATTGGACCGTTTTTGTTTAGTTACTTTTCAATTGTAATCCTTATATTAGTTGCTGTAAGTAACGTTTTACATCTCTTATATATGTTAATCGGCGGGTTTGATAATGAGTCAAAATGAGTTGCGTTGCTTGAAACTTGCTGATTCAACACTTTGTTATGTACCAAAAGCAATATTGCCCAACTGTTTTCTTATTACATTTTGAAATCTTATGTAGCTTCATTTTTGTGTTCATCTTTCTGGTTTCGTGAAGGAAGCTATGGATCTCATCAGGAAGCTATGAATAGTAGTCAATACTGGGATAATCTATATCCTGGATGAAAATATGCCGCAAATACAGGTGGCTGGTATCAAGTAGATGAAGCTAATAATGCAACTTCACATGCACAGGACGTGTATGATGCTGAGAGAAATCAGAGATTTTGTACTTGAAGCAACCTGCTCAGTGTGTTGGCGAAGTAGCGGAGACGGGGACAACTGAAAGTATTACAAACAGATAGTAATATTACTGACACGGGTTATCCCTCAAATATGGTTTTTGATCCTCAATATCCCGGTTGGTGTTATCATACGAATGTCCAAGAATGGCGTTCTTTGGATGAGTATAACTTGCAATCTACTGCCGTCCTATGGAGGCCAGGTTAGCCTATACTTATTTTATAGATGTGGCAAATACTAAGCATTTACTTATGAATGGGTCAATATTGTTTGTGTTTTTATCTCAAAATCAAAAGGTGAAACTAAAGCTAGATAGGGAACATGTCAATTGGGCCATATATCTTTCCCAAACTCTATTTTCATCCCTTGGTCCTTACAGCATTTTAAATCATTTTATAACGATCAAAATAAATTTGTATAATTATATTGTTTTTGAATCATAATCAACATATATATTAGTTACAAAACTTTAAAAAATTGACAAAAGCACATTTGCAGCTCAACCGATCTCATACTAAGATTGCCTGGCCTGCCCCAAATATATATGTTATTCTGTTTGCATCCACATGTGTTTTCTTATTTTTTTAATCATTATTTGACATGTAATCTTTGTTCGTGTAACACTAATATGAAAAAAATACCTTTCTGAACCGATGTTATACAGGAATTAAAAAAAAAAATAATAAAAAAACTGAACTTCATATTTTAGTATTTGGATAAAACTTGGTGCAAACAATGCAGTGCACATCTGATTTAAAAAAATTCTTTTTTCTTCCGCTATCTTACATTTGCATAATATCAGGGATATTTTTTTTACGTTAGGCTTCCGACATACTTTTCTTCTTTATTTGAACTGCGGATGAAGAGTGTCATTGTTAGTGGGTCTTTGTATGTAATGGATGTGCTCTTTCAGGTGCTGGTCACTGCTGAAAGTGATTTTTTTGTGCATTTGCTTGATTGGTAAGTTGAATGAGTCGACAATATTTGTGCCTTTTGTTTTTACTAATGCCTCTGTGTTTTGTTTTTACTGATGGGTTAATTGTGACCATTTGATGAAAATGAACAGGACAGGATTTGTTTGTGCCTATGGGAATTTTGCCGGCGCTTTGACAGCGCTTTCTTAAGGGCTACTGTCATTGCTGTCATTGCAGCCTTGGATCAGGTCACCGCATAAAAAAGGAGTGGGATATTCAGATGAAAGACAACATATGCAGCCTGTTAGGTATATTTACGAATCAGGTTGGATAGCCCTTTTTCTTCTTCAGTTTTAGCATTCTTTTGGCATCGCTTGGATTGGATGGTGACCTTGAGCTGCTAATTTGTCTCTATTGTAGGAACGGAAGATGATTATCTTCTTCAGTTTTAACGATTTCAGGAAAATGCAGCATTTTTTAAGGCATTTTCTGTATTTTACATAATCTATTTTTTTATATATATCATTCTGATCTATGTGCTCGGTGTGGTCAGGTGGCATGTATGGTTTTCGTTATCCGCAATTCAATCCACGGTACTTGCTCTTGCAATGATGTTCTGTGCGAAAATTCCACATTCGCTTTACAAGGTTTGCTCTCATATTTATTTACAACTTTTTAGCAAATTTTGTGGCTAAAAGAGTCGGGTTTGGCCGATGAAATATGGGCTGAAATGGTTGAAATGAGCATGCAATGATTTCAACTTCAAATCTGATCTTTAAAACACTTTGTAGCTTTTGTGATATATTGTTATCGTACTTGAGGTCATTTGTTATGTGGATACTTATCAAATTATCAAGGAATTAGCAATTTAATAGGAGGTTCGAGAAGAGCACCGCTATATATATATATCCTAAATTGTAAAAAATGTCAGCTTAACTGAGATGCAACTACGCCTGAGAATAACTTACTAATTTTTCTAAATATATAGGAGGAATCCAAACCTGCTCCAAATAAACCAGCAATAGCTGCTGTTAAGAACAGAAAGAAAGCAGTCCGTTCATCCAAAGACAATTCTGAAGATGATAGTGGCTCCGAGTAACAGGTATTATGATTTTTTCCTTTTTCTTATTTGATAACTTTTTTTTAGGCCAAATGATATGGGCTTCTAAGGCGTTATTGCTGTATCTCCATATCAGTTTTCAAAATGTTAATGTTCATTAGCAAGTTCAATTATCAAGTTGACAGTTAACATGAGTTTAGCTGAAATGATTATCGTACCTATGTTCAGGTAATACCTCTAGACCTTCCCCCTGACTGTTCAAATTGATGGGTCCAGTGACCAGATTGACGCTGCAAAACAGTTGGTTAATGAAGTGATAAGTGAGATGTACATTTTCACGCAAGGAGACCACGCGTGTGCTTCTTTTCAGAAACCGGAAACAATGGGATTCCTGTGCAAGTTCAAGGAAATGAATTTGGCAAAGCAAGCGGAATCGCTCCCCGTGCGAGGTGAATTTTGCCCTTCCTAATACATTTTATAACATAATAGCGTAAGAAAACTCTTGACAGTTATCACTTTTTCAAGGAATTCAAACAATTCACCCATGTCTTATACGTAACTTTTGCAAACTCAACAACCTTCGTACTTTCGTGCATAACCATCACATTTTTATAGAATTCAAACATATTTAACCTGAGATAGCTGCTAAGCATATACCTATCACATTCTCAGGAAATTTGAACAATGCACATCAGTCTAATATGTAATTTATTACAAATTCTTCAACTTTTTTACCCTATCAGTGCATACCTATGACGTTTTATAAAATTCAAACATTTCCTTGGTCCGATACATAAGCTGTTACAAATTGAACAGCTTTCTTACCCTCTACCACATAACCATTGTATTATCACGAAACTCATACATTTCATTCAGTCAAATACTGTATTCAAATACCAATTTTCACAATTCTCTTACGCTATTAGCGCACAACTATCACAGATTTCACAAAACTCAATGTATAGCCATGTGCTTACAGTGTAAGAAAATTGTTGAATTTCTAGCTATACAGTATTGGATTGAGGTGAATTATTTGAATTTCTTAAAAATGTGGTACCTATGTGCGTAAAGTGGAAGAAGGTTGTTTATTTTGTAACAAGTTCCAAAGAGATTTAGGATGAGCAAAGTAAACATGATGTAAAAAGACAAACCGCAGCTTTAGACAAAAGCACAGGTCAGTTTTGCTGAATATTTAATACGTGATTACGTTGTTATTAGCCCTAAATGTCTCAAGGATTGTGGACATATCAACTTTCACTATATATAATATGGTAGTTATTTTGTAGCAATCACATTTAGCTAATTAGGTTCCGTGACAATAGTCAATTGCTTGTAGAGCAAGAAAATTGAACTATATGAAAAAATCCTGTACCGTTTAGTCTCAAAGTGATTCATCATACCATGGTTGCACCAATGAAACACAGAATGTGAGGAACGTTGCTTCTACCAACAGTCCTACTTCGACTATCATTCGTGAGTTACAGCATAGCTTTTATTATACTTTGTATTTAACGGCACTATCTTTAGTTTTCTTGCATAACTTGCATCACCTAATGATCATCAGCCAAGAACACAAGTACAACGACGCAACCATGTTAGACAAGGTACAGTCAATTATTTTTTTTTCTACTCTGTATTTTCTATAATGTTCCTGTTTTATTACAATACATTCCTTACAGGCCCTCCAACAACATCCTTCTCGAAATGGCGGTGGACCATATGCCGCCTATTGTTAGCAAACTGGATGAGGCTGCAGCTGCAGATTGATGGCTGCTCATTACGGATTTGCAGTCTTCCATTGACGGCGTGCAAAAAACTCTTATTTGTACAATCTTTAGTCAAATGTAGATTAGATTATTATTTAGTCTATGATAAACTTGGAGTTTATTACAGTTTAATACAATAGATACGCAGTTTTTACGCCGTTATGACTTTTTTTATATGATTTGCTTTTCTGAATATTTACATGTTTCGTAATTGCATTTGTCAAACTCCATTCAAACCTGTCAAGATCAACTAATGAAACCCATTAGTAATTAACTAATTTACTCAATTCCATGCACCTTTCACTTGAATGTTGCAAACTAGACTCCAATGTTTATGTAGTGTTAACTAAATTAGTGCTTATATGAATCTTATTATCTTATATTCTGTTTGCTTATATATACATTTCATAACACATTACAACACTATAACGCAAAATACTCACTTTTTATCTCCTTTTTAAAACCTAACTTACATGTACAAACACCCCGCCGCAACGCGCGGGTACTCATCCTCATTGTCATACATCTCGGTTTTTCACCATAACGCTTAAAAATGATGAATCGTATCTTGTACTTGTACTTGGTAGATTTGCATCATAATTTTTATAATCATTTTTTATGCACCATGTGAGATCTATTTTTCTTAATATTTTCTTGAGGGCAAGCAAACCCTTAAGTGTGGGGGAGTTTGCGCTCATTTTCTCTTTTATTAAAAAAAAAAAGAACCAAAAATATTTTTCGATATTTCAAAAAAAAATCAAAATTTTTAAAATTTTCTTTTCGTTTTGTCATTTAGGTACGAATTTCGATTTTTCTTTTTCTAGATTTTCTTGAGGGCAAGCAAAGTTCAAGTGTGGGGGAATTTGATAACGCTCAAATTGTACATGTTTTTAGGAGCGTTATCGTGGATTTTATGCATATATATTGATCACTTTTATGAACTTATGGTACTTAATGAAGTATAATTTCTATTTTAGGTTCATGGAAGCTCACGACAAAGAAAACCAAGAAAAAGATGAAGAAACGATCAATAAACAAAGATTTATGCATATACGAAGAATTCCCGACAAAAGCGAGTCTCTTGGCGTATATTCGAGAAGATAAAGTCATGAAGTTGTCACTCCAAAGACTCAAAAATAAAGCACAAGAGGGAATAATGGAAGACTCGTTGTTCCCGACATACCTCCACCATTTTGGCCATAATTTGAGCATACGAACTCGGATTTAGATGATTCCAGCGGCCACGGAACCGAGAGAGAAGGATCTACAACTTTCGTGCTTATCATTTCTGGCGAAAATGCTCCATCCGATCGGTATTGGCCCGCAACTGATTCGGATGGAGTTAACTTTTTCATCCGGATGGACCCGTATCCGATCGGATGGACCAATATGACCTTCCCAAGTTATTTTTAATGCATTATTAAGTGTCATTAAGCCCCAAGCCTAATCACTTACCTCCATTTACTCCATTTCCTAGTATTTTATGACACTTAGTGCCCAAGTTTCAAACTTAGAGGCTAAGGGTTGATTTCTACTATATATATGAGTGCTTAGGCTTGGTTTTCATTGTGAAATTCTACCCTCCACCCTTAAGGACGAATTTTAACCAACTTATCTCTCCCAAAAGACCACCAACCTCTGCCATTTTCTGAAGAAGGCTCAAACACATGGAAGAAGGTGTTGGGTATTATTTTCCAGCTTGGTAGAAAACGTATAGTTGATTGGAGGCTTGAAGGTTGCTATAAATCCTTTACCTTTGCCTATTGTAATTCATACTTTGGGTAAACCTTGTTACTTTTATATTTCATGATGTTTATGATTACCATGATTGTTGAATCTTTGTGTTTGATTGAAATAACCATGGAATAGTTTTGTATACTTGTTTGGATATTATGATAACTTGTGATAAAGGGATGTTTGGATATTTGTAGTGTTTGTTTGGAATATGATGATAACATCATATTTGGTTAAATTGGAACTTGCCTTGTTTATTGTCTTGATTAATCATTGTTGAGTCTAAATGTCGAAAGGGTTCTCAATAGTGGTTGATTTCAATTCATTAGTCGACGAATGTTTTGGTCTTGTACTTTGTGACGATTGTATGAGAAACTTAATAAACATAACAAGTGAAAGTTTAATTTAGATTAAGGGTCGAAAGGCATCTTTTGAATATGTGTTCTAATCATTTTTCAAGTAAATGGAACTTCACGAATTAATAACATCAAAGTCTAAAGTTCGAAAGGATTCTTTCTTGTTATAGGCATAAGGCTCATGACATGACCATTTGATTGAGGCTTATACATATTTGATTTATAAAACACTAAATTATTATTGGTTCTAAAGGTCGTAAGGACTACTTTTGTTAATATGTTTTCCAAACTAACCATCCTAATATCCATGTGATCATTTGTCCAAACATGTATGTTCTTTGTGTGATTGTTCTTATATTGCTTTTCTTGTTGGTTTGATCCGTGACAATCATAACCATCAACTTGTTACTTGCTTAAACAAACAAACGACACTTGAGTGCAACCAAGTATCTTGGGACGACCTTGACTTACCAAACCTAATGTAACACCCCAACCCGACAAGGGTAGAGATGTCACAATAATAGTGACGTATCAGAAAAAACACAAGCATATGACATAAATAATACAATTGAATTTCAATAGTTACAATGGAAAATCTGAAACTACAAGGTTACAAATGAGAAATACAATAATTACTAGTCTAAATATAAGCTCTTCTAGTCATCTCTAATCCAATTAGCTAGTAAGGTCTTCTAAGTCCAAGATACTCTCCACTCATACCCAGCTTCCGAACTAAAACCTGCCGCAGGAAAAGAAATGCGGCTGAGCTACGAAAGCTCAGTGAACAGATATAAAGGTAACAAGCAGTAACAATGGGATAGTGAAGTGAGTGAAACGATACAAGGTATAACAAGAGTTAGGAAAGAAAGAAAAGTGAAAGGTTATGCAGATATATCAAGAGTTAAGAAATAGTTACAATAAATAAGAGTAAAGGGAACAATAATCCACCACGAGCCCAAGTCAAATCAATTCAAGTCAAATATCAAGTCAAGTATGTATCCGGAGGGGTGACCTCGGAATACCAGTATAAGGTTATAAGGCAAAGGAAACAGTAATCCACTACAAGCCCAAATCAAATCAAATAATCAAATATCAAGGTGTATGGAGGGGAGACCTCGGTACCAATACAATATGAGGGGATACCTCCAAGGGTGGAGTAGCTAGCTCCCAAACTGTGAAAGACGTGTATCGCACACACCACCAGTCACCAAATATAACAAGTACTATAATGATAAACAAGTCAAGTCAAGTCAAATCTAGGATGCATCCATACGCCCCAGGTGGCCAAAGTCTGCCTCTACGTAACAAATCAAATCAAGTCAGGGACGGGACAGGTCATCACTCTCCTGCCCTAGAGTCATGCCATCGGTGCATCAATGACATGGACATGAAACCCTCATGCCTAGTTATGGCTCGATAGTCTCAAACTGTGGGTCAAGGTCAAGTATCAAGTATCAAGTGTCCAAGTTCAAGTTTCATATCAAGGGGTTCAAGTCAAGTTTCATATCAAATGGTTCAAGTCAAATTTCCAATTCAAGTGGTTCAAGTCAAGTTTCCATTTCAATTATATCATACGGTTCATATCAAATGGTTCATATCAAATGGTTCATAGCAAATGGTTCAAATGTCAAAGGTTCATATCAAAGGTTCAAAGCAAAGGCTCATATTAAATGTTCATATCATGAAAGTAATCCTTTATTAATAGTTTTCATAAAAGTGATCTTTAAAAACAGTTTTCATAAAGAAAGTCTTTAAAAGTAGTTTTCATAAACTTTTAGTAAAATTACATTTAAAAGTGGTATCGCATCGTGTTCAAATATCATTTTAAAATAGCTTTTCTCAAAACATTTTCATATATAATTAAGAAAGTTTTCACATCCAATTATAATATCAAATGAACCTTCAAGGTATCCAAGGATTTGAATATTCATGTCACAGGGTAACAAACGAATTATATCAAGTATCAAGGGATCATAGCAAGGTTCAATTTATCAAGGGAAACATAACAAGGTTCACAAAACAAGGTTCACCAATCAAGGTTAACGAATCAAGGTTCACAAATCAAGGGGAGCAAGACAAACAAGAGAGAGAGAGTTCATGAGAAACCTGTGAGAAGGTCAGAATATCTATACCTTATTCGAAACAAAAGCAGACAACGAAAGAAAAGTCACAAGATGATCACTCCCGCTTCATGGAACCTATACGAATTAAATGCCAAGTATTAGTTTAAGTTCAAATGAATTTTAGTATGCTTTCCATTTTTAGTAGCTTTTTATCTTTAGTAATTTCCCGTTTTAGTAAGTTTTCTTGAATTAGCCAAATTAGTCATTTATCGTTAATGTTACCATTTAGTCCCGTTAAATTCGTTAAGATGACAATATACATGAATTTGGGTTTATTATTATAATGTATGTCAATTTAGGGTCCTAATGTGCCTAAGTAATAAAGTATGGTGTGATATATGAAAGATAGTGGAAAAACTAGGCTATTATACTTTTGTTGTTGTCACAACTCGTAAATTTTGGTTCTTTTCCCGAACTTTCACAGTTACTATTCATCCGTTACTATTCACCGACCACTATTCATCATTTTACTATTCATCTTTTTCGGAGTCCGTTTGTGATTCCGAGAAGCGTTACTATTCATACGACACTATTCATCCCGAGAGAAAAACAATATTCATGTTCATCATTCATTTCATCGTAAACGTAGTTTACGGGTATTCATATTCGCGTAACCGGTTGGGTTTAGCTGCGAAATGCATGCATCATCAGTAGGGACACTGCATACGGACTAGGAATAGTCTACATATCATCATAATGACATTTTCATACTATTCCACTCGTAGGTTTATTAAATTAACATTTTTATTACATTTGACGTTTTACGTATAATTAAATTTAATTAAAACGTTAACGCGCGATCAATAAATGTGATTAACACATCCGACACTCTCGTCTATGATCCTAATATATTTTCATAATCATTATAATGATATAAAGATGATATTATTAATTTACCCGGTGTTTTTAAACTAATAGCTATAATATTCGTCAGGAGCTTATAACTCCGTCAGTTTACGAAAATTTAACACGATAATTATTCTGACACCCGATTCTTGTCAGTAATATATTTTTACAATTTTTACAACTTCGTCGAATTTTATTTCACTTCGTTAACATTTATTTCAAGATAACTCGGTACCCGATAACACCCGCAGTATTCACAATATCAACCAATACTTGCAATAATACTAAAATATCTAACATTTGCCCCATTTTTCATCCATATCCCACGTGATCTCCCATTGTATTACTTTCAAATTTTCTTACAAGCCATACCTCATTTATTACTTATGTTTTCTTGTTTCATCATTTTATTTCTATAACAATAATACATAACATATCACTAGCTTATTCAAGATCAAAACATATTCTCTTTTTCTCCTTCATTCTCACGGCAAGAGGAAGAACACCACAAAGATCCATAATTTTTTTTTAGATCAAGTCATAATCAAGCTCTATTTCCATTCCTAGTTAGGGTTTTGTGATAAAACTCTAAGTTTCTTTACATCATCATCTCCAAAACTCATCAAAACCTCAAGTAAGCTTCATGAACACTCTTTGATCTTTTCATACTTTCATTTTACTAGTTTCATGTCATAGTTTCGAGATCTATATGCATATGTTAGCTTATACCACTCTATTTACACTTTTTATAACTTTTGAGCTCTATAAATGAAAAGTATGTAGATCCTTGATAGATTAACTTGGATGATGATGTTTAGGAACCCATGACACCCTAAGAAGGTGTATGGTAGGATTGAGAATTGTTTGGTTGTAGTTTGGATGGTTTTGGACTAGATACAAACTAAGAAAACACATTTTTGAAACAATATATAACCCGCTGTCCCTATTTTGAAAACGTGGGAAAATCAGTAGGTGGTGGGTAACTTTGGACCAAAGATTTAGAAAATACATTCAAAAACGAAACTATGGCCGAAAACGGGGATAAAAACGAGCTTATAACGAAGGAGATATGATTTTTCAAAGTTTAACGATGAAAACTAATTTTTCTGAAAATAGCGTGCTGTTGGACGATTTTCGACGGGCAAACTGAGGCGTTTAACGCGACCTAGATGAACCGAGCTACTGAAAACGTGTTAGTATATATTAATACGAAACCACGGATATAAAGAACGTCGAAAACGAGCTAATAACGAACAAGATACACGCGTTTAAACATCGATAAATCACACTAGTTTTTGACAGCTTTTAAATAAGAATATATTTACGTACTAGAAACTATATTTTTCAAGTAATAACCATGGAAAGCCGTATCTCTTACCCGTTGGAACACGTACGATCAAAGGTTCATTAACGCGACTATTATATGACATACCAAGGTTTTCAAAACGCCAAGACTAACACGAACGTTTTATACACATTATTACACGACTAGTTTTGACGTAACAAATTGAACACATTTTTACCAAGTTTTGGAAAACATTACTTATCAACGATAACTATTATTTTCAAAGTACGAGTGGTATAGGTTACATATGCATGAACATTCACTACACCATCTAAGTAGATCATATTCATTCATGTTAGGTTGCGGCTAGTGTTCGCGCCTTGTTGTCCCGTTCATCACATAATCATCGCATTGTTGTATCATTATATCAGGTGAGTTCATAGCCCCACTTTTACTCTCTAATACTTGTTTTAAACTCTTTGGGGGAGATACATGCTTAAACTGTTTGCTATTACTCAAGACGATTTTACTCATATGCTATGCTACGCTTTTATACACTTACTCATGATGTGTAGTTTTATTACGATATATGACTTAATGTGGAAAACTATTCTATACGCTATATTCATTCACCACTGTTTAACTCCTGGATGGAGCCGACGGAGAGGTATTGATAGTACTATCGGGTTGACACCCCCACCCTTGGCCCGCGATTCATGGCCTTGGGTGAATATAATCCAGCTATGAAGCATGCTTGCTTATTCTTGTCGTGAGGTTCAGTAGGCTATACTTTACATTAAGCGTGCATATATCGTATACACATTTGACTTAATCATACTATATGTTAGCAGTGGGTTGTAAACACACAGGTTGCGAGTCTTGTATGGCCGGGGCTTGGAACTGAGTGGATTTACAATGCCTTTGCTGTGGAAACATTCTTTGAAGGCTTTTTCAACTATTTTAATACAAACTCTATGAACTCACCAACCTCGTGTTGACACTTTAGCATGTATTCTCAGGTATTAAGCAAAGGCACGCTACTGGAGGTTTTGGCAGGGCACGGCATGGTCATAGAAGACTCTGATATTCATAAGGGACCGTTTTAAATGATATCTTCAAGGGCCTAATTCCGCACTACTTTTTACAATGTAAATCAACATTTTTGTTAAACTATTTTATTCTAAATGAATTAGATGAAAACCGTTCTTTGCACTTGTGTTGTGGTACCAATTGAGTTGCACCCCAATAACATTACTTTCCGCTGCAAATCATTTTTGGGGGTGTGACAGATTGGTATCAGAGCCTTGGCTATAGAGAACTGGGTAACTTTAAAACCTAAACTATAGCTACATTTACGAAAACTTAACCCTATGACCGCCACGTGCCTGCCTGCCAAGCTGATGCCTCACATGTGGTTTGTTTGCTGACACATTTGCTGAGATTTGTGTCGTATTATCAGATTAACTATACCTTCTTATTTTCATTGATTACTATAACATAAGCATGCTCATATATCATACACGTCATAGCGTTACACCTTTTCCTTATGTAGTTTCATCATTCGACCTCGAGTTTGGTCACTTGCCTTAGTCTTTTGAGACGTCCTTTAAATGTGAAGGACATAGTATTAGTATAACTAAGCTGAGTATTTCAAAATTTATTGAACCTCGGTGGAATATAGACTGGTCATCTATATTCGACCCGGGATAGTGAGACATAGCCTGACCACCTATGTCTGACTCAGAGATGAATTTTGCAATATTGAGAGTAGTTATAATAGTATTATGTCCAGATTGATTTGATTGATGTAAGCAATTCCAAAATCGAGCCAATCTTTCGAAAGACATCATTTCAGGATGTTGAATCCATTATTTTTGGCAACTTGTTTCGTAGCTTGATCTAGTGACAGTTCTTGTTTGATGAGTTGCGAAAATCAAGCTAAGAGCCAAGTTGTTACCCCAGCCGATTCAGTTTAATCTCATGACAGTTCTTGTTTGATGAGTTGTGAGATTAAATTTGAATCGACAACCTAAACCGATTTAGCCTAATCCCATGACAGTTCTTGTTTGATGAGTTGTGGGATTAAGTAAAAATCGGTTACCTTAAGGTCTTTTGAAGGCTATGCTCGATCATGGGAAAGTTTACCCCATCAAACCCGACCACGAGAACGCACCTAGTTGGATAGGAAACCCACATACATAAGCTTTGACACATTTTCTTAAACCCACACTTAACTGATTAACATAAACTGAACTTCGGGACGAAGTTCCCTGAAGGAGTAGAGACTGTCACAACTCGTAAATTTTGGTCTTTTCCCGAACTTTCACAGTTACTATTCATCCGTTACTATTCACCGACCACTATTCATCATTTTACTATTCATCTTTTTCGGAGTCCGTTTGTGATTCCGAGAAGCGTTACTATTCACACGACACTATTCATCCCGAGAGAAAAACAATATTCATGTTCATCATTCATTTCATCGTAAACGTAGTTTACGGGTATTCATATTCGCGTAACCGGTTGGGTTTAGCTGCGAAATGCATGCATCATCAGTAGGGACACTGCATACGGACTAGGAATAGTCTACATATCATCATAATCACATTTTCATACTATTCCACTCGTAGGTTTATTAAATTAACATTTTTATTACATTTGACGTTTTACGTATAATTAAATTTAATTAAAACGTTAACGCGCGATCAATAAATGTGATTAACACATCCGACACTCTCGTCTATGATCCTAATATATTTTCATAATCATTATAATGATATAAAGATGATATTATTAATTTACCCGGTGTTTTTAAACTAATAGCTATAATATTCGTCAGGAGCTTATAACTCCGTCAGTTTACGAAAATTTAACACGATAATTATTCTGACACCCGATTCTTGTCAGTAATATATTTTTACAATTTTTACAACTTCGTCGAATTTTATTTCACTTCGTTAACATTTATTTCAAGATAACTCGGTACCCGATAACACCCGCAGTATTCACAATATCAACCAATACTTGCAATAATACTAAAATATCTAACATTTGCCCCATTTTTCATCCATATCCCACGTGATCTCCCATTGTATTACTTTCAAATTTTCTTACAAGCCATACCTCATTTATTACTTATGTTTTCTTGTTTCATCATTTTATTTCTATAACAATAATACATAACATATCACTAGCTTATTCAAGATCAAAACATATTCTCTTTTTCTCCTTCATTCTCACGGCAAGAGGAAGAACACCACAAAGATCCATAATTTTTTTTTAGATCAAGTCATAATCAAGCTCTATTTCCATTCCTAGTTAGGGTTTTGTGATAAAACTCTAAGTTTCTTTACATCATCATCTCCAAAACTCATCAAAACCTCAAGTAAGCTTCATGAACACTCTTTGATCTTTTCATACTTTCATTTTACTAGTTTCATGTCATAGTTTCGAGATCTATATGCATATGTTAGCTTATACCACTCTATTTACACTTTTTATAACTTTTGAGCTCTATAAATGAAAAGTATGTAGATCCTTGATAGATTAACTTGGATGATGATGTTTAGGAACCCATGACACCCTAAGAAGGTGTATGGTAGGATTGAGAATTGTTTGGTTGTAGTTTGGATGGTTTTGGACTAGATACAAACTAAGAAAACACATTTTTGAAACAATATATAACCCGCTGTCCCTATTTTGAAAACGTGGGAAAATCAGTAGGTGGTGGGTAACTTTGGACCAAAGATTTAGAAAATACATTCAAAAACGAAACTATGGCCGAAAACGGGGATAAAAACGAGCTTATAACGAAGGAGATATGATTTTTCAAAGTTTAACGATGAAAACTAATTTTTCTGAAAATAGCGTGCTGTTGGACGATTTTCGACGGGCAAACTGAGGCGTTTAACGCGACCTAGATGAACCGAGCTACTGAAAACGTGTTAGTATATATTAATACGAAACCACGGATATAAAGAACGTCGAAAACGAGCTAATAACGAACAAGATACACGCGTTTAAACATCGATAAATCACACTAGTTTTTGACAGCTTTTAAATAAGAATATATTTACGTACTAGAAACTATATTTTTCAAGTAATAACCATGGAAAGCCGTATCTCTTACCCGTTGGAACACGTACGATCAAAGGTTCATTAACGCGACTATTATATGACATACCAAGGTTTTCAAAACGCCAAGACTAACACGAACGTTTTATACACATTATTACACGACTAGTTTTGACGTAACAAATTGAACACATTTTTACCAAGTTTTGGAAAACATTACTTATCAACGATAACTATTATTTTCAAAGTACGAGTGGTATAGGTTACATATGCATGAACATTCACTACACCATCTAAGTAGATCATATTCATTCATGTTAGGTTGCGGCTAGTGTTCGCGCCTTGTTGTCCCGTTCATCACATAATCATCGCATTGTTGTATCATTATATCAGGTGAGTTCATAGCCCCACTTTTACTCTCTAATACTTGTTTTAAACTCTTTGGGGGAGATACATGCTTAAACTGTTTGCTATTACTCAAGACGATTTTACTCATATGCTATGCTACGCTTTTATACACTTACTCATGATGTGTAGTTTTATTACGATATATGACTTAATGTGGAAAACTATTCTATACGCTATATTCATTCACCACTGTTTAACTCCTGGATGGAGCCGACGGAGAGGTATTGATAGTACTATCGGGTTGACACCCCCACCCTTTGCCTACGATTCATGGCCTTGGGTGAATATAATCCAGCTATGAAGCATGCTTGCTTATTCTTGTCGTGAGGTTCAGTAGGCTATACTTTACATTAAGCGTGCATATATCGTATACACATTTGACTTAATCATACTATATGTTAGCAGTGGGTTGTAAACACACAGGTTGCGAGTCCTGTATGGCCGGGGCTTGGAACTGAGTGGATTTACAATGCCTTTGCTGTGGAAACATTCTTTGAAGGCTTTTTCAACTATTTTAATACAAACTCTATGAACTCACCAACCTCGTGTTGACACTTTAGCATGTATTCTCAGGTATTAAGCAAAGGCACGCTACTGGAGGTTTTGGCAGGGCACGGCATGGTCATAGAAGACTCTGATATTCATAAGGGACCGTTTTAAATGATATCTTCAAGGGCCTAATTCCGCACTACTTTTTACAATGTAAATCAACATTTTTGTTAAACTATTTTATTCTAAATGAATTAGATGAAAACCGTTCTTTGCACTTGTGTTGTGGTACCAATTGAGTTGCACCCCAATAACATTACTTTCCGCTGCAAATCATTTTTGGGGGTGTGACAGTTGTGCATCCTACACTTCCCAACAGTCAAGATATAAGAAGAAGACATGCCCATGTGATGTGATAATTCGATGCATGACCAAAAGAAAGAAGGAAATATGACATGCCTTACTACTTTCCTACTGAAACATGCGCCTCTTATTATATTTTATATTACCAAACCATTCATACAACACAACCTTCAAGACCCTACTGACATGCTACATAAAACAATCCGAGTCTTCTTTATTTTATGATTCGAAACAGATGGAAAGGAAGATAGCCAAAAGAAACTCCCATGCATGCAAACTTACATCAACTCGTAGAAACACATAACGAAAACGGATCGCATATAAAACAGCCTTTAAGACCACGACCCAAAACACACCCGCGACACCCTTTTGTTTTGTTTTAAATACCGAGCACAAACCAAACTCAAACATATTCTTTTTCTTTCTCTTAGTTCGTAGGATTAAGTATAATATATGTTTGGGTCGTGTAAAGTGGGTCGAAAACAGATCCAATCTCACAGTTCCTATGTGTCGATATGTAGTGTTTATTACAAGTGTTATTTCATGTGGAAGAAGCCATGATTTCATGCGAGTTTTATGGGTTGCATACATGGTTGTTCTCAACAGTTTTATGATTCTTTTCATGGTTGTAGTTCGACACAGAGAAGACACAAAAAAAAGAACATGCTATCTCTTTTTATATTGACACAAACCAAGCTTCCCCATGACTTGTTTTGTGTTGACCCAAACCAACATATATGTCACTCTTTTATTCGTAGTTCGAAAGATTTATGGGTCGAGGTATATGCAGCCTTTATAGTCGTTATCTTGGTGAAAACTAGTCATGATTTTAGGTGTGTTTTTAGTCGAGTACATACAAGGTTTTATTTAAACTCGATCCATATTAGGTTCATGCAACTATTTAACGTAAACATGGCAGATTTAAGGGAGAGGAATTGAACAAGAATTAGATACAATTTACCCTAGAATCGTGATCAAAAGAGAAGGACAAATGGCCAAAGGAAACCCACGACCAAACGCTCTTCGAGTCTGCTGTAAAACCACAACCACAGTTACCCTTTTCGAACCAGAATCACCAAGTATGGATATCACAAGCAAACCTCCTTTTTCTTCCTTGTTTTTGGATCGAACAGTAAAGGAAAAATGTAGCAGCCGAGCTTTTTGTGTAAAATCTTTTAGGGTTTGTGTTTTGGTGATAATGAGAGAAAGATATGGCAATGATATAAAGGGAAAAAAAAGAATGCATGGTCGGTTCAATAAGAAGACGTGTGGTGGGCTTCAAGTTTGGTAAATTACTTAAATTGTGGCTTTTGACTTTGGGCCATATTAAGTGAAAGGATATTTGCTTAAAATAATACATTGCAAATTTTTCTGTTATGGTATGTATAATAGGCGTGGCATTTAATTGATAAATGTGTGTAGTTTATTACTCGTTTCAATATTAACGTTAAATATTTAGTGTATACTTGGGATTTAAATGTCTTAAAGTTTTAACGTCATTTATGAACTTGAGATCAAGGGTAATTTGGGTATTTTACGTATTCAGAAATTATGGGTTTTACACCTAATACTACATTTGAATAGGGTATATGTTAGGAATATAAATATTCATATGAAGGTTCGGTCACCCCGAGTATCTATTTAGCATTTACATAGCTCGTAGGCTTATTTATATTAGCGTAGTAATATTAGTATTAGTATCAATAGTATTAGTCGTATTTATATTTGTGGAGTGGGTCGGGGCTTTCCCCACTGTCAGCTCACTCCACAGCCCACTAGGGGCACTTATAGTAGTAAGTATATAAACCCTTCCCACACTTGGGAAGGGTGGAACTCTTGTCACAATTTCACCTAGTAATCTAATCTTCCATATTTTCTCTCAAATTTTTTCTCTCATGGGTTTCCATCTCTCTCTAACTTCTCTCTAAACTCAACCATGGATCTAATCTTCCATGAACCAAGACCACCCGATTCATACACACAATCAAGATGGTTAGATCTTACAATTGGTATCAAGAGCCATGGTTAGGTTCGAATGATTTGATTGAGTGTCGGTTTTTGTTTTCTTTGGTTCGAACATTTTTTGTTGGCTCAAACAGTTTTACATCTAATTTTTGTTCGAATACATATTTTGAGATTATTTGTTTTAATCTTCACATGGGCTTGTCAGTTTCATTTTATATGTTCGAATCATTTGGTTTTACCAAATCCAAATTTGTGTGTCTCTACTTTTGGATTCGTGTGCTTTTCCTAGTCAAACATGTGTGTCTTGTTCATGATTCGAAACATTTAATTGTTGATGATTCTTGTTTGACCTCTACTGATACGCTACTCTTATTTAATTCTTTGTTTGATCCTCTACTGCTACGCTACTCTTATTTAATTCTTGGTTTGACCGAAAGTCAGCCACTTTTGTTGTTGGTTGTTCTTGGTTAAGTTTAAGAGGTGATTCTTTGTTGAAGATTGAAGATGTTCTTAGTAGAGACTTGTGTGTTACTATGTAGCGATTTGTGTCTTGGTTTAATATAATAGTGACTTGTCTAAACTGAGTAAGCAGTTTGGTTTTTAGCTAAAACAGGACATAATGCCAAATCTGGGAAAGGGACAGTTGTACTATTATGATAGTGACAGAATGGCGTTTTGTGGTACTAGCAATTTGTCTGTTTGGCGATTTGTCTGTTTGGCGATTTGTCTATTTGGCGATTTGTCTAAATGGCGATTTTTCTAAGTGACGGTTTGTTTAGTGGCGATTTCTCTAGTGGCGAGTTGTCTAGTGGCGATTTGTCTAGTGGCGATTTGTCTAGTGGCGATTTTTCTAGTGGCGATTTGTCTAGCAATGTATCTAAAAGTAGCGACTTATGCTTAAGAATGCCACGATTTGTCCACTAAAAGAAAAAAGGAAAGGAGATGAAGCAGTGAGACAGACCAAGACCAGTAAACTGTTAACAATAATAACAGTTGAAAACAAGATAGCATACACAAATCCATAATTCGAGTGACAAAATAGAGTTGAAACAAAATACATCTATTGATTATAAACATCACACCAACTCGTACCTCTGTTCCAACTCATTATAACAACCCATAATCCAAACACATATCCATTAATAACCTAATCCCTTGAACCCCTCACATATCAACAGTAAGCTACAACAATCCACATCTATTCAAGACTTGACATATCAAGTACATGATACATCTATAGATCTCAGCTCCTTTCTCTTCTAAGATATATCATGACATCAAAGGTCAAGCACACGAATGAAAGTATCATCATCGATCTTTGTTTGAAACATTACTTCATGAATATACGACACAAACAAGATAAAAGAATATAACAATAATGTTATTTCATTTTCTTTCGGTCGATCAATGATACAACAACAAAAACAATAACCACTCTTTGAGATCAAGTTGAGGACCAAGTCTCATGATTAATATTCGAACACTAAAAAGAAAAATCAAAACATTAGTGATTTGATTTTGCTTTTGATTCAGTTAATACAAAACAAAATCAAATGAAAGACACCAACCCGAGACCTTTGATAAGATCTTGAAGCCATTAAATCGTAAGGAAAAGGAGGTCACTGGAGATTGATTGATGTTTGATCTCGTTCAATAAGAATCAAAAGGGTTTGGTGCTCGGTTAGTTACTGAAAATATTAAACGAGGATGATTTTAGAGTGTGTGATTGTGTTTGTGTCCGTATGGATGGATATGAGTCATTAGAGGTGAGAGTAGAAAGGAGGAGGGGGACGGATTATTAAGTGTGATTAGGGTTGTGTTAATGTGTTAAGGGGGAGTTAAATACCCGAAATATTAGGGTAAAGGGTGATTTGGATCAGGTATTTTTTCTTCATAAAATGGGCCGAGTGATGTGTTATCCTAAATGGGTAGCTGGGCTGTGTTGATGTTATGTGGGCCGTGCTTGTTTAACTTGGTCAATGGGCTGGACAATTTGAAAAGTGGGCCGTGACTTGTTTGTGGGCTGACCATTGAATCGAATGGTGGGCTGAGAAATCGAATGTGTATTAGATTAAGGTTCTATCTGTGTAAATTGGTTAACACTTTGTGTTTAAAAAAAATAATTAACAAATGTATTCTTTGTACATGGTGTTAATTTATTTTTGCCAAATTATTGACTAAAAGGAATGGTATTTCGGTCATTATTCTCACGAGGATACACACGTCATGGCTGGTTATTTGGGTATATGAATGTCGATGTGATTTCAGAACTGTGGATCTGGCAGCATTGTCCTATTGGTACCTACGAGTTGAGTGAGCCCGCAATTTGATCTTTGCGATTTGAGTTATGGATGACAAATTGCGATTTGATTAATTGCGAGGTGACAAGTTGCTATTTGACTTGTTGCGATTTGACTGATTGCGATTTGACCAGTTGCGATTTGACGTTGCGAGTTGACACTTACGATTTGACTTATTGCGATTTGGTTGATTGCAATTTGAATTGTTGCAATTTGACAAACTGTGACTTGACTAATTACAATTTGATCAAGTTGACATTTGACTTCTATAACTTGCATTTCGAAGATTAGTATTGCACTTCACTCTTAGCTATTCTTGTTGATTTCACGGTTTCTCTTGTAGATTTTAGAAAATCCCGAGAAAGATTCGATTTCTCGGTTTAAATCTCAAGAGCTGTAAAATCCCGTGAGATTAATTTTGGACATGTAGGCGGGACTTGGATTTAGACATAATAACACTTACGGGGTTTGACTATTTTTTCGGGATAAGTTTGTGCTTCGAGATCAGTAGGAATTGGGAAATTATGGTAGCTTGGTTGGTTTGTTAATTCACGGGTTGGTGTACTTAGTGTCACAAACATCTCGGGGTGGATGGATGCACGATGTTTGATGACCCTTGCTCGAGCGTATTTAAGGTGATTAGACTTGGGTGTTCAAGAAGTGGATATATACAATAAAGGATGGAAGGTTGGGTATATATCACTACCTATATTTAAAGGAGTTACGTTGTTGTGCTCAATATAGGTTCTAAATCACGATTTAGTGCAAGTTTAAGTTGCGGACTTGTTCTTTATCAAGCTTCATCAAGTGATTGTTGTTTCTCAAGCTTCTAATGGGATTGTAGTACAAGATCTTCTCAAGAGGTAGTCAGACTTAAAGACAAGAGGTGATTTGTTTAGAGATGTGTTTTAACCTTTTACTCACTTTAAAGTTATACGCATTTCATCAAGCGGTTTTGGCATATTACGAGCTTCAATGAATGATTAATCTGCTAAACCATTGATGAGGAGGAAAGCAAGGGGTTACTACAAGAGAGTCTTAATCACCATCTTCGTTGCAGTAGTTTCATTTGTCTCTTTCCATGTTTTGTGCCTATCAAATTCACGATCATCACAGACTCTTAACTTTGGCAAAAAGGTCATTTCATTAGCGCGTGTTTCCTAGCAGTTCCGTCTCCAGCGATGTGAATTTTAGCGGCTCCGGTTATAGCGGGTCAGATCGTATCGGTTCAGTCTCCAGCGGTTTGAATCTTAGCAGTTCCGGTTTTAGCGGGTCAGATCGGAGCGATTCAGGATTCAGTGGTTCAGTCTCCAGCAGTTTGAATATTAGCGGTTCCAGTTTCAGTGGTTTAGCTTTTGAGTGGTTTGGGTCTTAGCAAATTGCCTAAGATTTCAGCGGATTGATACTTACTGTTGTGCAGTTTGCTCTTGAAGTTATTTCTCGGTTAAATCTCAAGAACTGTAAAACCCTGTACACAGTACGACAACTACTCCATGCACTGCATCTGATGACATTCAAGCAGCTGGGTCAGACAGCTATGCTTGATAGGACTGACTATGAGTCATGGGCACTGCTAAGAATTAGCGCATGTTTCTTCTCCTTTTTGGCTAGTCAATGGCACAAGATGATCACGAAGTTCATTTGGTATTCCTCATTTAAGATTGAATTTGAATTTCACGAAGGTGTCTACTTATTTTATCTTGAAGTCGGGGTTGGTTGGATGCATGACCTTCAATGATAACTTGCTCGTGCTTAAAATTTAAGTTGAAGACTTGGGTTATCTAGTTACCAGAAGTCGGGGTAACTATCACTTAAGAGTTATTGGAGTACTCAGTGTCACACGTCAATGACGATGTCGATAATCGCAAGAGGTGTTAATGTCTCATACTTTGGTTGGGTATTGAGAACTTAGAGATTTGCATGAAGCATTAATTCTCTACACCGTTCTTCCAACATTAGTGAAAGCTTAAGTAACAAATTTGGGGACTTCTACTTCAGTTTCAGTATTGGTATATCGGGTTTCCTTCATCAAGTGGTCACTAATCTGTGTACAAGGTTGGTTAGTTGGCCAAAGGTTTTAAAAGTTGTGATGTGATCTGTAATTCTCATGGGATACTCTTAACCCTAACTGATGTTCTCCAAAATCAAATCAGTCATGCCACATTCAATCTGTTACTATCTCACGGTTTCTTCTTGGTTTTGTAAAATCCCGCGAAAGAACTTATTTCTCGGTTTAAATCATAGATTTGTAAAATCCCGTGATGATGGGTTATGCGCTCTTGAACATAATCGGGTTAAAACCATTATCAAAGTTCAGTTAAAACATCATGAAGGGCTTGATCGGGGCATTTAAAAGACGAGATGTGGCTATGGCGTTAATTCAGTATTGTTTATTTGAGGCTGAAGTGAAATTTCATGGGTGCGTGTACTTAGTATCTGAAGATATCGGGGTGGTTGGATGAAGATTCTTCTAGATCCTTGTTCAAGCTTTCATCCTTTACAAGGACGAGGACTTGGATATCTATTTATTTTTTTTCTTTCTCTCTATTACAAAATAACTATCACTTTATGGAGTTACGTTGTAGTGCTCAGTGTCACACGAAGTTGTGGATATCCAAGAGGTGATGTACGTCTTATACTTGATGGTTGGTTGGTTGAAGAGTATAGAGTACTTAGGGATTCAATGTTGCACGAAGTCTCTACACCGCTCTTTGTCACGCATTAGTACAAGTTTAAGTCACAAGTTCGGGTTATGTTACTTCAGTCTCAAGTTCATCATATTGGGTTTTTCTCCATCATTGGTCACGACATCAAGCCGATAAAATGATAATGGGGTTGGTAACGAGTTAGATGAGAGAAGTAGTAATGAGAGAGAAATGACGTCTGTACACATCAGTGCAGGCCTCGCTCTTCAACATTATGACGTCTGTACACATCAGTGCAGGCCTCGCTCTTCAACATTTTGACGTCTGTACACATCAGTGCAGGCCTCGTTCTTCAAAGAAAAGAAAAGTGTACGCTTGAGTACACTTTATCTTCAAAAGAAGAGGAATCTTCTTATTTATGGCCATTCTCATCAACAAGTTTCATACTCTTTCCGTGCTTATTCAGTCTTCAAGTGGATCGGCGCACATTGGAGTATATTCTTATTCACTTGCTCAATCAAAAATTGCAGTTGACAAGCATATGCAACTTTTGAGGGGGGGAAAGAGTGAATAAACAACATGTCAGTCTTCAAGAACCGTCAAGCGGAGTTACTTATCGTTGATGGTATTCATATTCACTAGTTCAATCATCAAAAATTGCAGTTGGCAGGCATATGCAATTTTTGAGGGGGGGAAAGGGTGAATATTATTCTACATGTTGGTTGATGATTGAGAAATGGTCATACGACTCCTGAATACGTCAGTTCAGGAGTCGTGCAAACCATGGTTCTCCAACACTACTTCTTCCTCCGTCTATCAAGGTGTTGAAGAACATGGTCATGGAATGCTAATCGACATAGTCTCACGGGTTGGTACAATCAGTAACAAAGGGTTTCTAGTCAATGTTTCATGTACTCGTCATTAGGCTGCATGTACACATCATGATGATGATTCTGATTAATCGTAACCATCAAGGGGAGAGAAATGTGTACACCAAGGACGCACAACAGGTTCACGTGATCGGGCGTAATCATTTATTCCAGTGTTGATAACCGTAGAGATGATCAGTGGTTCAACTTGTTACCTTGGTATTTATGTTTCACTGTTACGTCATGGGCTGATTAATCGTAACCATCAGGGGAGAGAGAATGTGTACATCAAGGACGCACAACAGGTTCACATGATCAGGGCTTAATATCCAAGGATGGATACATACTATAGATGATCAGTGGTTCAACTTGTTACTTTGGTGTTATACTCAAGACTGAAGAAGGTCGAGTCGTCAGTCTACTCTACATTCTCTGTTGGGTGTTATCATCTCAATTGTATGCTGCGGGCTGATGGGTTATATGTAAGGTTACTGGAAGGCATTTGGTGAGATGAAGATGATTGGTATTCTGTTCCTCCACATTGGGCAATCTTGAAGAAGGTCGAGTCTACAGTCTTCTCTACATTCAAAAATGTTAAGTTCTTTTCTTACAACTTGATATTTAACTTAATCCCATGACAGTTCTTGTTTGATGAGTTGTGGAGTTAAGTTAGGTTCAAGTTGTTCTGTAGTTTAAGGTTAGGTCCAACTTGATTTTAACCTAATCTCATGATAGTTCTTGTTTGATGAGTTGTGAGGTTAAGCTGAAATTAAGTTGTTACTGGGCTTAAATTTGTGGTTTAGCTTAACCTCATGACAGTTCTTGTTTGATGAGTTGTGGGGTTAAGCTAGATTTCAGTTGAGGCTCAACTTAAACTTACGAAAAGAGGCCTAAGGTTTTTGATGGCTTTACTCAAGGACGGGAGTGTTAGAAGACTAAAGACGGCATGCATTTGGTTACCAAAAGACTTCTTCTTATTATGGGTGTTCATCCAAAGTCTTCTTCTTCTTCCTATTATGGGTGTTCATCAGGAAAGGTTGTCAGATTGGGGGAGAGCACTAATTCGGGGAGAGTGAAAAGCCAGAATCAATCCCTGATTAAAAGTGCTCACATTGCTCTTCAGCAAGTCAAGTGATGAATGCGGAGAAGATTCAGAATGCTGAGGAGTAATGGTTTCTGGTTCGTATCCTTGTATATATATACTTGTTCATATCTTATACCAAATTGTAAATAGAGAAACGTAAAACCAGAAAAACCATAAAAATTGAAAAATAGAAAATACCAAAAATAGTTTCACCTAGGCATGTCTTCTGTTTATCGATAACATTTACGGACCTAGAAATGTCATTCAATAATGGCACGGGTCTTTAAATGAAGCTCGAGCAGAAGTTAAAATGGATTGTTAAAACATGTCTAAATGGCTTGCTATTACTTTAGATAGCAACCCGCGCTTCAAACTAGGGAAAGCACGTCGCCAAAAAGACGGTTGTTCCTCCAACTAGGTGATGTTCACCTGGGCATGGATTACTTTATATCCATGTTTCTTCGATCTGATGTACGTTTTAGTGCATCATTTCTAATAAAGGAAGAGAAATCTTCTTTGTATACAAATAGTTTTCATTCAATGATTCTTCTGAAAATTATTTGTGAGACACTTGGTGATTATATGTTGCCTGAAATTCTTTTAGACTTGGATTGTGCATAAAATTTGTCACTCAATCAACAACTACAAATCTTTACTAGAATACGGGTCATTGATTGAGGGGGAGAGTGAATTCAAATTTTATATCATCAAACGGGTTTCTTGATTAATTCATAACTCTTTGAAAAGGTTTTGTAGTTAATGGGGTATTAGTTGAAGAGGATCTTGCTAAAACTTTATATCAAATGACCAAACATGTTAGTTGCTAAAAAAGTTTAGGACATTATGTGCAATTTGCTTATAGTTTCCTAGCTTTATGTATCTAGAAGATTCATTTGTGTTACTTTGGTATCCTCGTTTAATCCCCTAGATACATCAAAACTCAAAACCTAAAAGAAGTAAGAAAACCAGTTGTGTTTGATGTTCTTGAATACTCCTATGACATTTGTATGATCTGAATGAATGAGTTTCAAATGTTTTCTGACTTCTGTTAGTCGATTGCTGCATAATGGTTGTTGAAATAGTGCATATGTTCTCAGGATATCCTTAGGTATATATCTATTGTGTTAGAATCTTGTTCCTAAGATCCTGAATTGAATGATGAAATATGAGTGAATTGCCATGTTCATGATTGCTGTTTGCTCTTCATGCTAGATAGTAGTTTGACGTATTTCCTGACTGTGGTTTGATTAAATGAATTTGGTATTATAATGTGGCAAGCTGCTGAAGGGTAGCTATTAAGGAATAGTGTATCTGTATGTATGTATATCTGTGTTGATATTCTTATGCAGATTCCATAGCCAAAATGAATGTGCCAGTTCCCATTCTAACCGTTTGATCAGACGTTCAAACTCTATTAATTGGCTCGAAATTCACCACAACAACAACGTCGGTAACAACAACAACAACAACACTTTCACCACCGCCACCACCATTCATCTATTTTGGTCTCGCCAAGTGGGGATCAACGACATTTGCGAAAGATTTGTTGGTGGATGGATAATTGATGTTGACTACTAACTCAGAAAAGCGGGTGATTACATCATCTGCGCAAAAAGGTCAATATCATTTGTGTCATAATTGTCGAATTGTGCATAATAAGCAGTGAATCTCCCTCTTAGTTTAAGGGGGAGCATAGTATGTTCCATTATCAGAAAATATTAAATCGGACACATTTTCTCCCGCATTTTTCTAACTTATTTAAATCAATTGGGATCACAAATCTCAAATGGTTTGAAATTTTTGATCGGGGGAGAGAATGTGATTTAAATATGAAATATGATAAAATGTGATGTTTTGGACATGAATGTAAGCTCTCTCATATGTGCTAAACTTTTTCGTATATCGATGCACATATTGAGGGGGAGCAAATGTTTTGTGGAAACATAAAGAATTTGGCATCGCAAGAGATTGTGACTCAGACTTGACAAATGAATTGACGATAGCTAAAGTCAGTAGTCGAAAGGACATGTCCTGGACGGGTAATAATTTCAAGCCAGTTTATCTGGTGATGTAAGCGTGTCTCACAAAGGACGTGTCTGAGTAGAATGTACCGATTTCGAGCGATTTTCCTTGAATGTGATCTGGTCGGGTAATAATTTCAAGCTAGTTTACTAGTGATGTAAGCGTGTCTCGTGATGATCATGTTCTTGAAAAATCAATCAATTCAAAAGTGCGAGCTTCACCCGACATGTGCAAATTTATAATTAAAACACTTAAGCACGTGTTGAGGGGGAGCATTTGAAAAATTCAAAACTCTCAAGGTGTTACTAAAATGTGTTTCTTAATCATGAACACTTTGAGAGATTTTTTTCAAAAATTTGGTTTGGCAATCGTGGAAGTACACCAAAGACCGACCATTTTATTTAATGCATGGAGTTATAAGGATGGTAAGGTTAGGTTTAAGTTCCCACGATCCCGCCAGAGCCGGAGGGATCTACCCAGGGACAATCCACTAGATAGTGGAGAAGTCCTTAGGTATGATTAAAAAAGGAGAAATGTGAATTAGGGAAGAGTTCCGACTGAGATGGAGCTAGTACTGGAACAAACCCAACAAGGTTCTAGTAATGAAGTCTCGGTTAGCACTGAAAGGGTTGAAGAATGAAAACGAATTGTAAAGATAAAGGGTGAAAAGAAAAAAGCCCTCCTTACAAACTTAGGCAGAAACCGGGTCAATTCATATGCTGTCAGAATCACTTAGTTGATTGCTGACATTGAAGACAAAGTATCATGGACCCAGTGATACGCTGCACAACCCTCCCTAGCCACTCAAGGTCCCTCAAAGGATTCTTGTTTCAATTGTCACGGAGATCAATTCATTTCTATCATCTCTCTCACTCCGAGTTAGATGATATTGAAAAGGTGGCAGTTCTCTCCAGCCTCCGCTCACTAAATCAAAACGCACTATCGAGTCTAGAGCCACGAGATGCATCATAAGATCTCTTAGGGACACGAATTACTTCTACACTGGTTGTTCAACATTAAGGACACCAGTTGTAAACTTATGAGTCCTTCGCAGATCTTAGCAATCTGCCAGAACATTTATGAGAGAATTTATGAATGTAATTCTCAATGATTGAATGGAAATTCCTGCCAGGGTTAACATCAAACAGCCCTGAAAGCAGGTCACTTCGGTAATTCTTTATGGATTACGCTTGGTGGTCACGGTGGTTTCAAACGGTCTACAGTCGTGGAGTGATCTCCAGCGACTCACCTAATCGTTGATGTGCTACGGTTCGATCTTAAAAAGCCCTCTGTGGGTTTTCGATTAGGAACGGTCTTGGTAAGGATTAGAGAGAGTTTTCACACTATGCTGTTAACAATCTCAAAGTCCAAACCTGTAAGTACCAGTCGATTTGTTGCTAACTGTCGTATGCAGGAACTTCTGGCGATTGTAGCTGTGGAATGCTGTAGCTGGTTGCTGTTGTAGCTGGTTGCAGAAAAGATGCCAATCCATCATCACATGTTCACACTTTGTCATCAACATAATCAAGGGAATCATGATAATCTAAAAGACCTTCAACACTGCTTCCGCAACTCTGAAGCTGAAGATCATGATTCAGAAAAGTGTGAGCATGTCGACACAACATACACAATCCTCTACCACATGTTCACACTACATCATCATTGTAATTCTACAAAGTCATGATCAACCAAAAGACCTTCAACACAGCTTCTGCAAACTCTGATGCTGAAGATCATGACACCCAATAGTGTGAGCATATCGGCTCGAAGATTATCACGTCACATGAAGACATACTACCGAAAGATGACTTAAAGACAAATGTTGGATGATAAATTCGAAGAATACTCAAAGATCATCCAAGAACGGTCATCAAAAGATCACTGCTAAAGGCACAAAGATACAAGACATTGAAGAATCGAAGACTACGAGCTATGAAGTCAAGATCAAAAGATAAAATGCTAGAATTCAAGTTATTATTTCTGGGGTGACCTCCCTTAGGGGGAGATTGTTAGGAATATAAATATTCATATGAAGGTTCGGTCACCCCGAGTATCTATTTAGAATTTACATAGCTCGTAGGTTTATTTATATTAGCGTAGTAATATTAGTATTAGTATCAATAGTATTAGTCGTATTTATATTTGTGGAGTGGGTCGGGGCTTTCCCCACTGTCAGCTCACTCCACAGCCCACTAGGGGCACTTATAGTAGTAAGTATATAAACCCTTCCCACACTTGGGAAGGGTGGAACTCTTGTCACAATTTCACCTAGTAATCTAATCTTCCATATTTTCTCTCAATTTTTTTTCTCTCAAGGGTTTTCATCTCTCTCTAACTTCTCTCTAAACTCAATCATGGATCTAATCTTCCATGAACCAAGACCACCCGATTCATATACACAATCAAGATGGTTAGATCTTACAGTATACTTGCCCGAATGTGTTCCTAGTTAATCGGTAATTCTTTTTTATAAATTTAAAGCTTTGATGGAGCGCATCATACCTACATTAGAAAGTCATTCAAAGTTCAAAGACAATTCTCATCAAAGATCGAAGCAAATGTTCAAAAGTCAAAGATCAAAGCTAAAGAATGAGCATCACTTGAAGTATAAAGATCAAAGTCAAAAGAAGTATGAGCATGGTGGAAGAGACGTTAAGACACCGGAATTAAAGACATTGATGAAAGGCTGATCACAACAATATCACATCACACTGAACAAGAACAAAGAACAAAGATACTAGAGACATCAAAGCCAAAGAAGCAAAGAAGACGTCAAGCAACCTTTGATGACCAACCCTTAGGGGGAGATTGTTGGGAATACGTTTAACTAGTATCAAGTCATGGTCATTATTTTATGTAATAGGTTGCTTAAGTTATAGGCCTTTAAGTTTGCTTTAATGGCTCGACCCTTGTAGAAGGTCCATGGGCCGTGGCCTTGTTTTTAGTTTCTAGAAAGAATGCACAAGAGTGTTGCCCTAACACTCTTGTCCTATAAATACTACATGTAAACATATTATTATCTTGTTGATTATTTCACATAGTTACTAAACCTTTGTTATTTTGTTGTGTGAACTGATCGACTGTTTCTTTCTATCTTTCTCTCATCTCTATCATTTAATATACTTGTATTCTACTATTATGGTGACCTAACAATAAACGGACGCATCATGTCCAAATTTTGATAAAACATTTTATGACTTAATCGTTTATAACTATTTAATATCCTAAAACATTTTCGAAACTTATACGCTTTCCTTCTAAATCATGATGTTTTATCAACTATTTGGGAAATGGGTAAAACACCGAAACAACCTATTCATAATTTCTTTATTGTTTTCTTATTTTATTCCTTCTTTATTTTTCTTATTTCTTCTCTCTTCTCTTTATTTTGTTCTTAGTATTCGTTTGTGTTGGCCGACTTTTATTATTTTAACTTCTCGTATCCACACAAATCTTAAACATTTATTTCTTTCAAACTCCATTGAAATTAAACCTTTTCATTTCAAATTCGAGTATTACTTTATAAATCGCTTTGAGGTTTATTGGTGAAACGTATTATCCACTTATTAGGTTGTGCTAAAGTTCATTTGTTGTGTTGTACCATTTAATCATTGTGATATCTTGTTTCTCTACTACTACTAAGGTGAGATTCATAGCCCCACTTTACTTTTAAATTGTTTATAAACCCGTGGGAGAGATACATGCTATTTACTTTTCCCGAACACAATTGTTTAAATGTATGCTTTTCTTGACTAAGATGATATTGCTAAGTACCAACCTTGCCGAAAGCAAGTCCCTCGATCATGTACCATTAATCACTTGCGAGTGAGCGCGAATATAGGGATATAGGCCTATAGGATTTGACCATCCCGCCATGTTGACTAAGTCTGGTCCACATGTGATGTACTATATTCGATTTATCACTAGGTATCTCGCAAAGTATCTAGCTTGAGGGAAACTATTATATTATGAATTCCGCAGTTACTGTCGACTTACGCCAACGTTATTTGGTGCCGATTAACATTTTGCATGTCATGAGCTTAGCAACTGTTTGACGCTTACCTGATATATGTATTTGTTACTTATATCTTCTAGACTTGAAAATATTGTGTTCAACTATTTATGTTAAACCTACGGATTTCACTCAACCTTTGTGTTGACTTTTTAAGCATGTTTTATCTTAGGTAATTGATGCATACTATACTGGCACTAGGAGTGGCATGAAGATTATTGATGGCTTTCAACTTTTACTATCTATCTACTTTTTACTATCACTTATCATTCGAAAAACCCCTTTTGAACTATTTCTTTTATTTCCGCTGCGTATGATGTTTGAGAATCTTTTGAACTATAATGTTTATTTATAATTTGAATGATATGTTTTTATTAAAACAGCTTGTTATGAGGTCGTTATCTATGATTGTGACTGTTTTATCCGAAAGTAATACCCCAAACTATGTTCTGCTGCCATATTCCGAGTTGGGGGTGTTACAGAATGGTATCAGAGCCAAGGTTTATAGAGAACGAGGTCAGAGTAAAAGGATACCACCCGCAAACCGATGGCCAGAGTAAAAGGACAATTCAGACTCTAGAAGATATGCTTCGAGCTTGTGTGATTGATTTTGGAAATGGGTGGGATACCCATTTGCCTTTGATTGAGTTTTCGTACAACAACAGTTATCACGCGAGCATTAAGGCTGCACCGTTTGAAGCATTGTATGGTCGAAAGTGCCGATCACCTATTTGTTGGGCTGAAGTAGGAGAAGCTCAGCTCACTGGGCCGGATATTGTTCGTGAGACAACCGAGAAGATCGTGCAAATTAAGAATCAATTGCAAGCTGCAAGAGACCGACAGAAGAGTTACGCAGATGTGAGGCGTAAACCACTGGAGTTCCAAGTTGGAGATAAGGTTATGTTGAAAGTCTCGCCATGGAAAGGCGTGATATAGTTTGGTAAGCGAGGAAAGATGAACCCTAGGTACATTAGACCGTTCAAGATTTTGAACAGAGTTGGTCCTGTAGCCTACAGACTTGAACTACCACTAGAGCTTAGTAGAGTACACCCCACGTTTCACGTGTCGAATCTGAAGAAGTGCCTATCTGATGAGTCAGCCGTAATCCCACTCGACGAAATCCAGATTGATGAGCAGTTGAACTTTATTGAGGATCCAGTCGAAATTATGGACCGTGAAGTCAAGCAGTTGAAGCAGAGTCGTATTCCCATTGTGAAAGTCTGTTGGAATTCCAGGAGAGGACCCGAGTTCACCTGGGAGCGTGAAGACGAGTTCAAGCGCAAGTACCCTTACCTTTTTCACAACCACAACTGATAACGCTAACTGAAATCTGGGACGGATTTCCAAATATGATGTAGGTGCTGTAACACCCGGTAATTTTCCAAAACCTTTTACACTAGCCAAATATTTATTTTTGCATCACCTTAGCATTTAAACTTTCTCCCAAGCTATGTGAGCTTGAGAAACACGAGATATCTTGAGAAACGTGAACGTTATCCCTTTATTGAGACAACACAACCTAGAAAGCACGAAATGCAACGATTTACTAAATAAATTGATTTCGTAAAAAAATTTTGTATTTACACTCGTTTTTACTAGAAAAATTATTTCGGAAATAATGGCGCAAGTTTCGTAATTTTTTGTGTCCGTTTGGTACGTCAAATGAGTCCCGCGGTTAATATTTCAAAAGTTTACCCAACTTCTCACTATACCGCCCACCATTTTCATTCGCACCCCTACTTTCTTTTGACCACCTTTAGTCCCTCCACCCCATATATAAACCCCCACTCTTTCTCTCTCTCTGTGTCTTTATTTGATAACACACACCACCACCACTTTCACGTTCACCCTTGTCGAAACCTTAACCGGCCACCACCACTGCCGCCAGCAACTTTTCCAGCCACCTCAAACAAACAAACCATCATGTAGATCTCGACCCCGTGGTCATTTCTAGAGAGTTTGTAGTTTATTGGAGCCCGTTTGGTTTGTGACCGTACACCACCGCCGCCGCCACCGTACACCACCACCTCGCCGCCTCACCCCCACACCCTCCTCTCTTTTGTTGGTATATTTACGCGCCCCTATTCTCTTTTTTCTTTACCTTTTAGCAAACCATAACCCTAATATTTTACAAACCGAGTTTTATTAATAAAAACTTCTTAAAACCTTTTTGTTTTGACTTAAATCGTGTGGATCTAATAGTTTTGACCTCGACTCGGTCCAAGTCACGCGACTCAGCCAAGTCAACTTGCTAGTCGAGTTGACTCGGGGTGAGTTCTTATTTGTTTGGATTTATTTTGTTTTATTTTTAACTTAATATTTGTTTTGTAGTTTGTTGATTGGATTTGGTTTGGATTGTTGATGTTGGACCTCGACCGAGAGCCAAGAGGCTCGAGCTCATAAGCTCGTTTGGGATTAAGCCGTGACTCAAAGGAGTCACGGCAAGGGTTGTTTGCTTGATTTATGTCTCGGTCTGGATTTGGTTGTGTTTGTGGTTTAGCCGAGCGCCTAAAGCTCAATGGGAGCCAAGCTGTGACTTGTGGGAGTCACGGCTATGGTTGGCTTGATATTTGACTTGTAGCCGTGGGTCTAGAAATGGATTTGTGGTCAAGTGTGGTGAGCTGTGACTCATGGGAGTCACGGCCATGGTTTTTTGTTTGTTGGTTTATAGCCGAGGGTTTAATATTGGTTTTGTTGTTGATATGGTGTGAGCCGTGACCCGTGGGAGTCACGACCAAGGGTTGGCTTGTTGTGAGTGTCTTTTGGTCAATTCGTGACTCACGGAAGTCTCGGCCGTGTAATACTCGAGGTTAGAAAACCTCGAGTTAATGTCGAGTTGGTTTTGGACTTGGATAAATCCCTAATGGGTCACATGGGTTAGAAAACCCATATTGGGTCAAATAGTATTAACTTTGGGCCCGAAATCCCAAAGTGAGTCCATTAGAGTGTGAGTAAGCATTGGGCCGAAGCCCAATGCATAAGACCTTGTTTTCATTTCATTTTCGTTTTCCGTTACTATTTATCGTATTTATTTTGTCAATCGGTGTTTCGGGATAATATTCGGATAAATTGGGATATGATTTGGACATTAGAATTGGATATGTATTAATAACCTATGCTTGGATGAGATTGGATGTTATTGGATTTACGGTATTAGCCGATGGACCTTTTGGACGATTTTGGTACTTGAGACGGAAGAGTGTGTTAGACTCATAAGAGTTTAACATATTTGGACCCGAACATACACAAAATGGTCGATAAACTTGACAACGAATATATACGCGAATGATAATGTCTAATTATATATTTAACTTGTAAAATGTGATGATAAAACTTGTATTATTCAAGAGTCGTAACGACTTGGAAATGCTTTATAAACGGACGCATCATGTCCAAATTTTGATAAAACCTTTTATGACTTAATTGTTTATAACTATTTAATATCATAAAACCTTTTCGAAACTTATACACTTTCCTTCTAAATCATGATGTTTTATCAACTATTTGGGAAATGGGTAAAACACCGAAACAACCTATTGATTTTTTCTTTCTCGTTTTCTTATTTTATTCCTTCTTTATTTTTCTTATTTCTTCTCTCTTCTTTTTATTCTGTTCTTAGTATCCGTTTGTGTTTGCCGACTTTTATTATTTTAACTTCTCGTATCCACACGAATCTTAAACATTTATTTCTTTCAAATGCCATTGAAATTAAACCTTTTCATTTCAAATACGAGTATTACTTTATAAATCGCTTTGAGGTTTATTGCTGAAATGTATTATCCACTTATTAGGTTGTGTTGAAGTTCATTTGTTGTGTTGTACCATCTAATCATTGCGATATCTTGTTTCTCTACTACTACTAAGGTAAGATTCATAGCCCCACTTTACTTTTAAATTGTTTATGTAAAACCCTAAATTTTGAATTCCTAATTTTACGTCTAATTTGAACTTTTACCTAAGTTTTGTAATAATTTATTTGACATCTAAACTATATGTTATGATATAAATACAATTAATTAAATTAACCTAAGATATGCTTAATATAAATATATGTTACAAAATAAATCCTCCTTAACCACTACAAAATATCACACGTTAAAACAAGTGCAAGGGCTGACTTTCTTTTGTAATTTGTTATACACATTTATTCGAATTATGGAAATTTTTATTGTGATAATCATCTCCTAATACTCCCATGATATTAGGCAAATCAATCTCCCTCAATCAGCTATGATTTATGACCCAATCACTCCCACCATTATCGACTTTCCTAAGTTAAACCACCCTCTACTCGTTTGTTATTAAACGGGTTACACCTTCTCTCATCTTCTCCTATGTCATGAACTTTGAGAAACAAAACAGCACACACACAACAAACAAGAAAACCGATTCCTTTTATTCTCCAAATCAGAGGGTACGAAAGAAGGTGGAAGAAAAGGTCTGATAGTGGGTAACAACTAGGTTCGAAGGGTGTTTGTAGTCGTGGGTTTTGGTTCGAGTGTGGTTCGGTTCTTGTTCTTTGTTTCGTTCATATAATCCGACCAAAGGTACCCCCATCTCCTTGTTTTCCATCCAGTCGACACACTTATTTATGATCTATAATCAAAATGTAAAACATGTAAGGTGAACTATATAATCAGGTCTTTGTGTCATATGTTGGCTATGTTAAAAAAACAGAATACGTGTACCACAAGAAAAACGTCACATGAATTCATGAATTCATGAATTATGAAACCTATACAAGTCGATAATTGTTTCTGTTTTTCTATTCGAATCTGTTGAAATACATGCGTATATCTGGTCACTAGAACATTTATATGATCTATATTATACATTCTAAAACCTGATATAAACTCAAATAATAAAAGGAGGGGCGTACATATTTATATTCGTGGTTAAGAGATTGGTTTGGTGTAACTTTATGTAATTCATGCATGGCTTTACTTAGTGTTTTGAGTATGTGTTTGTGTGTCGAAGGTAAAGGCTGCAACATGGATATATATATGCTATAGTAAACCAGTAAAAAGACGTGGGTGGGATTAGTTCCGAAATGAGTTAAATATGGAAGTGTTTGGCCTCGTTAAAACAGGTCGTTGTCTCATCAAACTTGGGTCGCATTGTGGTGTGGCGTGTGTGAAGTTTTACGTGTCGACTCGTATGCATGATTATATAGGGCTGAAAACGTGTGGGTGTGTGGGGGTCTTTCGAAATCAGAAAAGAGTAGAAAGTCAGGTTATTTTATTTTGTTATTTCGTGGTTTGCCTCCTTATGTGTGTGTCGAATGTGTGGTCTGTTAGGGGCTGGAAAACATGAATGTTAAATGTAATATTAACCTATAAGAAGTGTGTGTGTATGATCAGTTTTGTATAGGGTCAAGGGTGGGAATTGTTTGGTCTCATATTGCATGCATGTGTCTCGTAATTGTGGCTGTAAAAGGGGTGGCTGAACGTGAGTATTGAGTGGTCAAAAGTATGGTTAATACATGCCATAATCTGGATAAAGGACTAAGAAAACTTATGTGTGAGTGTGATCATGTAGGATTGGTTTTCATGCATGTGTGGGTCTCGCTAGTTGATTATCAAATGGTGTGCTTGTCGTGTATATCTAAAGAGGTCTAAAGTAGTCTTTTAAACGTGTATATCAAACTGGTTATAATGGTTTGGGCATGGTGAAATTGCTGAGTCACTTTTGGGTTTAGTTTTGGCTCGCGGGATTAATGTAACGAGGGTGTGTTAAGTGCGTGTGTGAATTGTTTGCTCCATATTGCATAATACGATATACGTTGAAACCCTAGGTACTTCTATTTAATCCGAAGCATGTCTAAAGTGTTCATTAAAGCCGACTAAAACGAGTAATCTGATTTAAAATAAGTTATTAATAATAAGCCGATCATTAATTCGTGTAGATTCGTTAAAGAAGGAGTAACTTCCGATCTTTACAATGTGTTTGCACTTGCGGTATAAGGTACAGATATTCTACCCTTTTTCAGTAAGGGTGTTTTCCCTCTCATGACTCATTGATCTTGATTCGTTTAAGATTCCCTATGCCATTGCTACGTTCCCTTACACTTTGGTTCGTTTGTTTGATTCATTTTGACTTTGATGTTCGATATGACCCTTTTGCTTTGAGCCTCTATAATGATCCATTTGATATTCGTTCGTTATCTTGTGATATTAGTATTCGACTCACTTGATACTTCGAGGGTTCATTTGATTTTGGTAACTAGATGTGAAAACCTTTTTAATTATATCATGAAAATGTTTTGAGGAAAAACTATTTTAAAAAAAAAATGATGTTTATGAAATATGCGCTACCACTTTTAATTGGAATTGGGCTAAGCTTTTATGAAAACTACTTTTAAAGACTGCTTTTGTGAAAACCGTTATTAAAGATCATTTTTATGAAAATCATTTGATAAAGATTACTTTAAATGAACCATTTGATTTTGAACCTCCGATGATGACTTAGACTATTTGAACCTTTGCTTTGATATTGGGACTTTGACCATGATTCGATGACTTAGACTATTTGAACCTTTGCTTTGATTTAGACCTTTGACCTTTCAGTTTGATACCCGAGCCAAGTTCGTTTCCTAGCCATGAAGGTAACATGGCCGTGTCATTGATGCACCAGTGGCATGACTCACGTGTGGGTGAGTGATTTCTCACACCGTCCCCATTTTGACATGCGCGCTTTATTATTTATTATGGCCAATATTATTGTTCGGGGGACGTATGGGTTGCAATCCTAGGTTCGTGTCCGTGTTCGTGGACTTAACATGATTTGATATTATATATTGTTCGGTGACTGATGCTGGGTGCAATCCACGTCTTTCACAAGTTCGGGAGTTAGCTACTCCATTTGAAGAATGAGGACACCCCTCATATTATCTGATTATCTGAGAGGTCTCCCCTCTATATGATTATGAAGATTTGGTTACTATATTTGATTTGTGTTCAGGCTCGTGGTGGATTACTTACCTTTTTCCCTTTCTTACTTTGCACATTTTTGTCTATACCTTATGTTTTTCCAATGCACTATACTATATCTGTTCGTTTCCTTTTGCTTTCGTTTTCGTTTATATATATCTGTTCACTGGGCTTTTTAAGCTCAGCCGCATTTCTTTCCCTGCGGCAGGTTTTTAGTTGGAAGCTGGGTATGAGTGAAGAGACTTTTGGACTTAGAAGACCTTGATAGTTATTCTGAAGTAGAGACTATTAGAAGGATTTGCATTTGCAGACTTAGTATTTAGCTTTTGTTTCCTTTGTAGCCTTGTATTTTCAGTATTTCATTTGTAACCTTTGAGAACCTTTGTATTACTGTTGATGTACGCTTTGTTTTGATCTGATATGAAACCATTATTATGACATCTTTACCCTTATCGGGTTGGGGTGTTACAATTATGGTATCAGAGCGACAGGCTGCGATTCGTAATACATTTACCCTTGGCCTGTGTAAGTTAGGACCACTAAGTTTTCCCTGTAGGCGCTCGTAAGACAACCTTTGAAAAATTTGCTTTAAAATTTCCCTATACGAACGTAAGTTTTGACCAGTGAGGAATGGGTAGACTATAAGGCATTTGTTTAAGTATCATTGCTTCCGCATCACTCTGATTCGTGCCTTGCTTTTGGTTAGATCCTGTTGATACCACTTTTGGAAAGTGAAAGCTTATGCTTGCACCACCTAAGATTTGAACCTGATTAAATCTTGAAGGTATTGAGAATTTCATAATAATTGCCTGACACTATTTGATCCTCATCTTCAGATTTTGACTCTGATCTCTGATCCTTTCGTAAATCATTTTGACGCCTCTTCAGGCACTCTGAAAACCTCTATGGCGATGGCGTACTGGATATGTTTTGTTAATTGTCTTTTGCTTTTGATAAGTATCTATGAATCTTCCGACACTATTTGATTTCGTTTCACCCATCTCTGTCCCTACGAGAAGTCTTGTGGTGTTTAACCACGAGTATAAGAATGTTTCCTCTCACTTTTGAATGATAAGTTTTGCTATGCTGATCTGTCTCTCTTTGGGGAGTTAACTTCGATTTTTTTTCCTGCAAGGAATTGGTTGATTGATCACTCAAATATTGAAAACTACCCTTCTATATCTCACCTTTAGCGTTTGAAACAATTTTGAACTCCCTACTGTGATTACCGATTGTTAAACCCTTTGCTATCACTATTACTCTGGAGACTCGTGTGTTACGTTCGCGGTTATGAAGTTTTTCCTAGAACTCATTTCGTACACCAATGAATGAATCGTGTCTTGAGAGTTTTGGCACCCTGAGTTTTCTGAATATGATTCGTGACTGAACCACATGTTTTTCCACCGGAATGTGAAGAAGGATTTGACTTGATGCCGAGAGATTGTCTAGTCACTAAGCGAAAGTGTCTTTCAGATGTGTCCGGAATCATACCTGTTGAATTGAGTGACCGGGAAGAGCAGCAACCGAAGACCAGGAAGAAGATGAACCGTAATATCGTTAGAAGCCAATATTCCTCCACCCTGAAACGACCATGTGTTTGTTTAATTTCAGAGCGCGAAGTTTCCTTCTGATAAATTGATTTTATTCTTGGAATCGCCTTCCATATTGTAAACGACTGCTGTGACGGTTAGTGACGCTAATAGTATTAGCTACAGCTCTGACTGTTTTGTGGATTTGATAAATGATGTTTTCTCGTGAGTACTTGGACAAAAGGTCATTGTATGACTTAATAGTACATTCGGAGACGAGGAAAAGCATGAAAATCATTTTTGCACTTTGTTAGAAATTTGTCGATCATTTGTGCACTCTGGAAGATGTTTACAACTTATGATACCATTGAGAAATTTCGTGAACCGAGAGAAACAGCTTAGTTTGATTGAGAATGGAGTTTTGGAAAAACTGAAATAGAAATTAGTTTCCTCACCCTCGGGCGGAACAATTTTGGGATAAATCAAAAAGAGACTCGGTGACACTCCCCTTCTGCACAGAATGTTTTCAGTATGCATCAAGACAACTAGAAGCGCATCAGAAGAATTATTTCAATACCTGACCTGGAGTTTACAACAACAGTGGCTACCCTGATGAGAGAAGACATTCCTTACAAGGAGAAAGTGTTGGCGATGCAGAAGAAGAAATTCTAGTCAAGCTGGCGAACCTGGAGCTGATGAAGACATGCAGTCTCTCTTCCCTATTCATCTTGGTGGTACTAAGATGAATTGAGAGCGGAAGCAGACTGGATGATGAAGAAATTTAAAGATCGTGCCAGAAATCCACGTTACTCCATCACATTCCAAGAAGAACTGCAGGAGGCTTGATGAACCATAAAAAAGTACACGATTCTGTTTCACTTCCAGATTGACGGACCAACGAAGACAGATTAACCGGACTTGAAGAGATTGGATGTGTTGAATGAACGGATTTTTGAAACAGACCCTTTATGTTTGGAAGAATTGATTCTATGAAGGCCGGAGATTTTGGCGACTAACTTTCATTTCCATTGACCCTCTTAAATTTCGTTATAAAGTAATAAGATCCTCTGATGATTTAAGTTCCTAGAAGCATTTCAGTTCGTGTTCATTTTTCGTATGTTCGGTGATGGCTTTGTTTGAGAGATTTTGGCGAGTTGTGGAAGATATGATGCTTGTGACGGTGTACCTCACTTCTGCTAGGCAATCTGGGATTTTGATACTCTTGCGAATAGTTTTGTCTTCCCGCTTGACTATGACATTTGATCTTGTTGACCTTTGAGACTATAGAAGTACTAGGTGGATTAAGATAGGTTGTTTTGCTCAAGACTAGAGATAAAGTATGATCATCATGAAGGCATATTTATGTGGTGCTAGTATTATGACGCCTGATCAACGTGATAATACTTACACCATATAACGTGCACTCATTGTGGCCATAGGATATCTTGGGGAGTACCTAAGAAGTTTAGAATTTGATCTCCGTTGGATTATCCGTGATTTAGTGAGACTTTAGGTCCATTCTATCTATGCGTGTACTCTGTTTTCGTTCATTAGATAGTTGGATGAGTTTGGACTCTCGTTTTGCATTCTGTTGACCTCGGTTATATATCTTGAAAACTCTGTGTAGAGCTCTCTACTGTTGACACATTCAATTTGATTTGAAATCTTGTTCGTATTCTATATGAGTTTCCTGAAGATTCACCTATCGTCCATTTTATGTTGCATGGACCTTTTGTTCTGAATCAACCTAATTTGTCCACTCCTGAAAAATTTGAACCCACCTCGTTTTGATCTGAGTCATGAGAAACTTTTGGTCTGAAGATCTTTTGGAAGAACCTCCTCGGGCATGAGAATGCTGTGATGATCTTTTGCGACTTGCTACGACTTCGTTTAACTTTGCAACTTCAAATTTCGAGGACGAAAATTTTCTTTTAGAGGGGAAGAGTTGTAAAACCCTAAATTTTGAATTCCTAATTTTACGTCTAATTTGAACTTTTACCTAAGTTTTGTAATAATTTATTTGTCATCTAAACTCTATGTTATGATATAAATACAATTAATTAAATTAACCTAAGATATGCTTAATATAAATATATGTTACAAAACAAATCCTCCTTAACCACTACAAAATATCACACGTTAAAACAAGTGCAAGGGCTGACTTTCTTTTGTAATTTGTGATACACATTTATTCGAATTATGGAAATTTTTATTGTGATAATCATCTCCTAATACTCCCCATGATATTAGGCAAATCAATCTCCCTCAATCAACTATGATTTACGACCCAATCACTCCCACCATTATAGACTTTCCTAAGTTAAACCACCCTCTACTCGTTTGTTATTAAACGGGTTACACCTTCTCTCATCTTCTCCTATGTCATGAACTTTGAGAAACAAAACAGCACACACACAACAAACAAGAAAACCGATTCCTTTTATTCTCCAAATCAGAGGGTACGAAAGAAGGTGGAAGAAAAGGTCTGATAGTGGGTAACAACTAGGTTCGAAGGGTGTTTGTAGTCGTGGGTTTTGGTTCGAGTGTGGTTCGGTTCTTGTTCTTTGTTTCGTTCATATAATCCGACCAAAGGTACCCCCATCTCCTTGTTTTCCATCCAGTCGACACACTCATTTATGATCTATAATCAAAATGTAAAACATGTAAGGTGAACTATATAATCAGGTCTTTGTGTCATATGTTGGCTATGTTAAAAAAACTGAATACGTGTACCACAAGAAAAACGTCACATGAATTCATGAATTATGAAACCTATACAAGTCGATAATTGTTTCTGTTTTTCTGTTCGAATCTGTTGAAATACATGCGTATATCTGGTCACTAGAACATTTATATGATCTATATTATACATTCTAAAACCTGATATAAACTCAAATAATAAAAGGAGGGGCGTACATATTTATATTCGTGGTTAAGAGATTGGTTTGGTGTAACTTTATGTAATGCATGCATGGCTTTACTTAGTGTTTTGAGTATGTGTTTGTGTGTCGAAGGTAAAGGCTGCAACATGGATATATATATGCTATAGTAAACCAGTAAAAAGACGTGGGTGGGATTAGTTCCGAAATGAGTTAAATATGGAAGTGTTTGGCCTCGTTAAAACAGGTCGTTGTCTCATCAAACTTGGGTCGCATTGTGGTGTGGCGTGTGTGAAGTTTTACGTGTCGACTCGTATGCATGATTATATAGGGCTGAAAACGTGTGGGTGTGTGGGGGTCTTTCGAAATCAGAAAAGAGTAGAAAGTCAGGTTATTTTATTTTGTTATTTCGTGGTTTGCCTCCTTATGTGTGTGTCGAATGTGTGGTCTGTTAGGGGCTGGAAAACATGTATGCTAAATGTAATATTAACCTATAAGAAGTGTGTGTGTATGATCAGTTTTGTACAGGGTCAAGGGTGGGAATTGTTTGGTCTCATATTGCATGCATGTGTCTCGTAATTGTGGCTGTAAAAGGGGTGGCTGAACGTGAGTATTGAGTGGTCAAAAGTATGGTTAATACATGCCATAATCTGGATAAAGGACTAAGAAAACTTATGTGTGAGTGTGATCATGTAGGATTGGTTTTCATGCATGTGTGGGTCTCGCTAGTTGATTATCAAATGGTGTGCTTGTCGTGTATATCTAAAGAGGTCTAAAGTAGTCTTTTAAACGTGTATATCAAACTGGTTATAATGGTTTGGGCATGGTGAAATTGCTGAGTCGCTTTTGGGTTTAGTTTTGGCTCACGGGATTAATGTAACGAGGGTGTGTTAAGTGCGTGTGTGAATTGTTTGCTCCATATTGCATAATACGATATACGTTGAAACCCTAGGTACTTCTATTTAATCCGAAGCATGTCTAAAGTGTTCATTAAAGCTGACTAAAACGAGTAATCTGATTTAAAATAAGTTATTAATAATAAGCCGATCATTAATTCGTGTAGATTCGTTGAAGAAGGAGTAACTTCCGATCTTTACGATGTGTTTGCACTTGCGGTATATGGTACAGATATTCTACCCTTTTTCAGCAAGGGTGTTTTCCCTCTCATGACTCATTGATCTTGATTCGTTTAAGATTCCCTATGCCATTGCTACATTCCCTTACACTTTGGTTCGTTTGTTTGATTCATTTTGACTTTGATGTTCGATATTACCCTTTTGCTTTGAGCCTCTATAATGATCCATTTGATATTCGTTCGTTACCTTGTGATATTAGTATTCGACTCACTTGATACTTCGAGGGTTCATTTGATTTTGGTAACTAGATGTGAAAACCTTTTTAATTATATCATGAAAATATTTTGAGGAAAAACTATTTTTAAAAAAAAATGATGTTTATGAAATATGCGCTACCACTTTTAATTGGAATTGGGCTAAGCTTTTATGAAAACTACTTTTAAAGACTGCTTTTGTGAAAACCGTTATTAAAGATCATTTTTATGAAAATCATTTGATAAAGATTACTTTAAATGAACCATTTGATTTTGAACCTCCGATGATGACTTAGACTATTTGAACCTTTGCTTTGATATTATGACTTTGACCATGATTCGATGACTTAGACTATTTGAACCTTTACTTTGATTTGGACCTTTGACCCTTCAGTTTGATACCCGAGCCAAGTTCGTTTCCTAGCCATGAAGATAACATGGCCGTGTCATTGATGCACCAGTGGCATGACTCACGTGTGGGTGAGTGATTTCTCACACCGTCCCCATTTTGACATGCGCGCTTTATTATTTATTATGGCCAATATTATTGTTCGGGGGACGTATGGGTTGCAATCCTAGGTTCGTGTCCGTGTTTGTGGACTTAACATGATTTGATATTATATATTGTTCGGTGACTGATGCTGGGTGCAATCCACGTCTTTCACAAGTTCGGGAGTTAGCTACTCCATTTGAAGAATGAGGACACCCCTCATATTATCTGATTATCTGAGAGGTCTCCCCTCTATATGATTATGAAGATTTGGTTACTATATTTGATTTATGTTTGGGCTCGTGGTGGATTACTTACCTTTTTCCCTTTCTTACTTTGTACATTTTTGTCTATACCTTATGTTTTTCCAATGCACTATACTATATCTGTTCGTTTCCTTTTGCTTTCGTTTTCGTTTATATATATCTGTTCACTGGGCTTTTTAAGCTCAGCCGCATTTCTTTCCCTGCGGCAGGTTTTTAGTTGGAAGCTGGGTATGAGTGAAGAGACTTTTGGACTTAGAAGACCTTGATAGTTATTCTGAAGTAGAGACTATTAGAAGGATTTGCATTTGCAGACTTAGTATTTAGCTTTTGTTTCCTTTGTAGCCTTGTATTTTCTGTATTTCATTTGTAACCTTTGAGAACCCTTGTATTACTGTTGATGTACGCTTTGTTTTGATCTGATATGAAACCATTATTATGACATCTTTACCCTTATCGGGTTGGGGTGTTACAGTTTATAAACACATTGTGGAGATAAATGCTATTTACTTTTCCCGAACACAATTGTTTAAATGTATGCTTTTCTTGACTAAGATGATATTGCTAAGTACTGACCTTGCCGAAAGCAAGTCCCTCGATCATGAACCATTAATCACTTGCGAGTGAGCGCGGATATAGGGATATAGGCCTATAGGATTTGACCATCTCGCCATGTTGACTAAGTCTGGTCCGCATGTGATGTACTATATTCGATTTATCACTAGGTATCTGGCAAAGTATCTAGCTCGAGGGCAACTATTATATTATGAATTCCGCGGTTACTGTCGACTTACGCCAATGGTATTTGGTGCCAGTTAACGTTTTGCGTGTCATGAGCTTAACAACTGTTTGATGCTTACCTGATATATCTATTTGTTACTTATATCTTCCAGACTTGAAAATCTTGTGTTCAACTATTTATTTTAAGCCTATGGATTTCACTCAACCTTTGTGTTGACTTTTTAAGCATGTTTTATCTCAGGTAATTGATGCATGTTGTACTGGCACTGGGAGTGGCATGAAGATTATCGATGGCTTTCGGCTTTTACTATCTATCTACTTTTTACTATCACTTATCATTCGAAAAACCCCTTTTGAACTATGTCTTTTATTTCCGCTGCATATGATGTTTGAGAATCTCTTGAACTCTAATGTTTATTTATAATTCGAATGATATGTTTTTATTAAAACGGCTTGTTATGAGGTCGTTATCTATGATTGTGACTGTTTTATCCGAAGGTAATACCCCAAACTATGTTCCGCTGCCATATTCCGTATTGGAGGTGTTACATATAATCCCAGTGTTTGATAAGTAGGAGAGACCATCGTAATTAGTTACAATGTCATTAAGAAGGTTTCGTAAATCACAAAATGTGGGAGTAGGTACATGATCGGGGAAATGTGATTAAGTCGTAATGCCTTAGAATAGGCATACGCAGGTATGTTTATTTCGTTATTTGTATAAAGTGATCGAAAGTATGTCGGATGTGTATATATTCAATATACTAATACGTTTGTGTAGCATAAATTACCTAGAAGTCACATAATCGTATGGAGGATGGAAGGCACGGAGAGCGAGAGGCTAATAAACGTTTTTTTGGAAAAGCAGTTATAGTTTAGGTCTCAATTAGACCCGTTTCTCTATAACTATAGCTTTGATACTAATCTGTAACACCCCCAATTTTGTGATACGCAGCGGAATTCAAACTGGGTGTTACTCGACGGCACAACAATTATAATAATAGAAAACGATCTCTAATTGAGTCGTTTTAAAAGTTTTATCATCCGAATATCAGAGTTTACAAAATGAGGTCCCAGTAGTTTTACAGTTTTTTAAATAAGTTTTCGAATGATAATAAGATTTCAGCCTTCTATCAATATCCGTGCCCCTCCATGTCATCCACGTTCATTATAGACCTGAGATAAACATGCTAAAAGTGTCAATACAAAGGTTGGTGAGTTCATAGAGTTTATAAGTAAAACAGTTGATTTCTATAGTTTCAAGTTTGGGCGATAATTGTAATAATTACAAATATCGATAAAATGAATAGTGGGCTACGTTGTTTTACACCCATAGTGTTTGTATAATAATCCGTTGAACACAAGTTTCAAGTTGGATAATTGTATATAAATACAATTATAGTAAAACAGTAATATTGCAGTACAGTATATTGCTCTAAGTCTCATGACACGTAAACCTTAACAGATGGACATCATAATAATGACGTAAGTTACTGACATTATAAAAATGTAAGTAACAAGGCCCTCGGGCAGGGCAGGAGCTTGCCAACTTCATGTTTAATCTCAAATAAAGTGCATTTAGCTACTTATCCAACAACACAAATGGGGCGTCAACTGCCAATAGATCTATTCACTATATTCGCGTTCACTCGCAAGTGATTAGTGGCTCATAATATGAGGGACTTTTAATGGCAAAACTGTGTCCTTAGGCAATAACAATCAGGATAGCATACAGAAAAATACTTGTGTTCAGGTTTGTAGCATGTAATATGTTTCAATAAACAAATAGAGTGTATCATCAACCGAGTAAAACGTATAAGATAAACGAGTAAAATATGTAAGTAAAACGAGAATTTATCTCCCCCAAAGAGTTCAAAATAAGTAAAAGAGGGGCTATGACTCACCTTGGTGATACAGTAATCTGAATCGATAATAAGCCAAGTAGTGTAAATAAACGGCTCCGACACGCGACCTAGGTTAGGATGTCAAGTCTCAGTTTGTATATTCACGATTTTAGATAATAATACGTAATTATATATCATGTTTGAGTTGTCGATAATTATTTGTTAAACATTTAGTATATTAAGTATGGTTGAGCGACAAAAACATAATCGAAAAGATTTATAGTTATAAAGTCTTTCCAAAAGTTAGTGGATGATAATTTTATCATATTTCATCTTTAAGGTTCATTCGATTGTTAACGAAATGGGAATATCCCGTATATTGATTTTCATCAAAAACCGAGTTGATACGTATTAAGAGTATACTCCTGTAATAATATAAAAATATTACACTTTATACCCTTATAGTTTCAAGTATTGACAGTTTATACCCTTGAACTTTAGTGAAATGACAGTCTTTACCCTACAGTTTCAAATATGACATTTTATACCCCTTGGTTAAATATAATTTGCACCGGAGTCCTTTTTATAACTTATTAATTCATAAGTACACTTTTTATCCCTAAGCATTAATTAGTTTTTAAATTTAATCCTTTTTATATATAGTTTTAGAAATTTGGCAAAACAGGCACTCCATGCATTTTGCGATTTACATGCATAGTCCTTATTCTATATTATTAACTAAATTTATAGTTTTGACCCAAGAAACTCCAAGTTTAGTATTTTAACCTTATGCATGTTTGGCGTTACATGTTTAGTCCTTATTTTGCAAATTTGTGTTTTTGTTTTAGAAAAGGGTATGGCATGTCATGGCTTATCAATATAAGTTATTTTATGTTGGGAATAGGCTGTTTAGAGCTTATGGGTCTATAAATTAGCATATGGGCTTTTAAAGCCCATTAAGGGTGCGTTTGTTTTTGTGGTCGCGACAAGAAAAAGAGAACCAAATAAAGGCGAGGTCTTGAGATTTTGGCAAAGGTCTTGTGGTTTTCTAAAATTGACTAGGGGCTTTATTAAGGTGGCTAAAAGGTTTGGCTTATAGCCTTTTGCTTATATGTTAAAAATTTGGTCGAAATTGGGCGTTTGGTTGTTTTGCGACACGAAAGAAAAGAAAAAGAAACAAAAATTTAATCCTTAAAACTTCATGGCTTATCTTTAGGGCTTGTTATCATGATGATTAGCTTATCTAAATGACTCATGGTGTAGCTTATAGCTTGTGACTTTTTAAAAAAATATATAATAAGGGGGTGTTTTTGGTTGCTCTCGGTAAAGATAAAAAGAAAAGAAAAATGGTTCTTAATCTTGTTTTCAACTTGTTACTTGGTTAACATTATTTGTAAGTGTTATAAGAATGTACAAAAGGGATTTATAAAGGGTTCAAAGGATTACAATGCTTATGGTATTCGATTTAGAAGGAAAATGCGCCAAGGTGACTTCAAGCCTTCCAAGACTTCAAAGCTCTTGTACAAGATTTCTTCCTCCTTTCTTGGACTTGGAATCTCAGTAGGTAAGGTGTGTGTATGAGTGTTTGTGTTAGAACAAGGGATGGAGGGAAAAGAGTGGGTTTTTGCTCGATTTATATAGGCAGTGAGGGTAGTGATTCATTGTTTGTTTTTGTAACTTGCTAAGCTTGTCAAGAAGTTAATAAACATGATAAGATGAGATAACCTAGGGCTTTGTAAGAATCCAGGTGTGTTTGTGGGTGATTCGAAGGGTTTGCTACAAAGGCCATGTGATGGCTTGAGACTTTTGACCAAGTTATTACATATCTACGAGAGCAATGTGTAAGGGAAAACAAGTTTGGGCTAATTGTGTTTACATTTGACCATTTGGGGTTTAGTTGGTTTAGGATTTAGTTTGGTTAAGTTTTGGGTCTAGATTAAGTTTAGTTGGATTTGAACAATTTAAGGTTCTAGTTTGGTTGGTTCATGGCCATGTCTAAAGTAAATATATATCTTGTATCTTTCGTGTAGTTCTATAATAAATGCTGCCGTTAATCTGCATGGTTCATGGTTTTGGATTCTCATTATGGTACTCGAACAAGAAGAAGGACAATAAAATGAATAAAAGATTAAAGGTCAAGATACTACATATCTACACAAATTCACGTTTAACGTGTATGGAAATCATGTGGCCATTTAAACTATTTTTTAAAAAAACCCCTTAAAATTTTATAGATGTTATTATTGACCTTGAAGTTTAACTAATTGGCAACTTACACCCTAATCGTGTTAAAGTTAATGACTACGAAATATGGGTACCTACACTGTTAAAAATACAAGTGCTTTAAAGTTATTATGTATATAATATCATGTGTCTTAACTAATTGTATAGTATTGAAATATATTAGTGAATCTTATAGATTCTAAAAGAAAGAAAAACAATACCATGATATTATAATTGATGTTTACGTACAACTACTTGTTACAAAATATGTCTAGCTAATTCAATGTATACAATTTACCTTAAGTGATGAAATATCGAGTCGAATGTCAAGTTATAGTCATTTAACTAAAAATGACGTTGTTTTATGAAAAGTACATAAGCTCTCATCATGTACAATTATCACGTTAAAGTATATAAAATACTTTTATAAGACTTATTTCATACATTTTCACTATATATATAAACCTAAGAAGGCTTGTAACGTTTGCGTTAAAGGTTGTTATATAGGGCTTGTATTGTAAAATAAATAAAGTTAGGGTTTCTGTACTTTAGAGACTTATACTCTAGCTTTAAAGTGTTGTACTTTAGTGTTCATGACTTAAAATATAAAATCATAAATATAATAAATTAGGGTTTCGTGATAGCTCTAATAAATGGCAAATGTTTAGTTTCAACGGTTAATAATCGTACGTTAACGAAATAACGTAAAGTGGTAAATAAAAGTTGAAGACTTTTATACTTGATATATAAGAATGTTTATTAAGACATTTTGGTGTGAGCACGCTTATGAGTTATGTCACATTAGTTTGTTGTTGTGATCAGATAAACTGATAACGTTTAATCTAAAAAAAAAATAGACACAGAAAATGAATAAATATCCTTTCATTAGAATATTATAATGGCACAAGACTAATATGCAAAGGTTTTGAAACAAACGTCATCGATGCTGAAATAGCTGTTGGTCAACATGCAGGAAAACGTGTGTTTTTGCTAAGAATTCCTCTATGTCCGTCGGAAGAAGACATGTTCTCATTTAAACTGAAGAGAAAACAGTTTCCGGTTAGACTGAGCTTTGCGATGACAATCAATAAAGCTCAAGGCCAAGCAATTCCAAATGTGGGTGTTTATTTACCCGAATCTGTATTCTCTCACGGCCAACTTTACGTTGCGTTGTCTAGGGGGATATCACGTAGAAATAGAAAGGTTTTAGTGAAGCCCAACAAAAAATTCAACCAAGATGGAGTTTACACCTCGAATGTGGTGTATCAAGAAGTTTTACGTGATTAATCCTGATCATTATGAACATGTTAGAATTTTTTTGGTGTGTTGTTGAATAGTTGACAATATGGATATGCCACATTTTGTATTTGAAAGTTTATGAGAGTTGTTGACGAATGTTATTATAAAATTTTGGTGGATGAATGTTTTATTAAATACAACGCTCGAATATATTATTATTATATTTTTAATTGACTACTGCAACTTAAAACGACGCTATCAAAAGAATAATGTAACCATGCCATTAGAGAAACATTGCAACTTAATATGATATTACCCAAAAATGATTCCCTTACAATACAAAACAATCTTGTTGAAAAAATGATTTGCCCTCGAAATTTGGTCGAATCTAGAAACCGTTGTCGCTAGGCGCGGGTATTCGGCTAGTATATATATATATATATATATATATACTAGTTGTCGAAGCCCGCCCAATAGGCGGGCACGCTTTGTAATATTCCTTTTGTAATTTACACATCATTTATTGTATAAATTGTTCATATTATTTATATTTGGGTTTTTTGTGTTTTACACTGTCATTATTAGTGTATTTGCAGTTCCTGGACAAATTATTATTGTGAATCCAAGATGATATGGTTGTTCGCGAGATGTTAAACGAATATATATGAAAGATGGAATACAAGAGTACAACTTCATTAAATCGGTAAGAGGAGTATGCAAAGAAGAAGGTGATAATGTTGTTTACGATATGTTAAACGAATTTATATGAAATATGGAATAGATGTGTACAACTTCATTAAATCTGTTAGAGGAGTATCGAAAGAAGAAGGTGATAATGAATGTGAAGGTGATAATTAGTGTTTATGAGGTTATATCGACTATTGTGAACATTGTTTATGAGTCACCATGAATAGGAAGGGTACTCAATGTATTAGCTGGGTTAGGCATGTTATATAGATATGAAAATCTCTGATTGAATCATGTATATTAGTTTATTAAGATTTGATCTTTATTTTTTTATTTTTTTTTATCTAATAATTAAGATATTTTTGTACAATAATATATATGTATATCGTGTTTTTATATTTGGGCAATGGTTATCATAATTGGCAAAGTTTGAGGGTTAGTTATGTTATATTGACAAATTTATGTGTAATTTATAAAAATATTTGTATGACATTCACAACAGTTATTCTCAAAATTGAATTGCATATTTCTGCATGGGAAACTAAACCATCTCTTTGAATTAATGCTTCATTTAAGTTTTGCAATGATTAAACTGGTTGATTTAGACCCGAGACATATTAGATACAGTGTATTAGTAATTATATATTGACTAATTGTTGATAAGTTTTTCAAATGAAAAGTATTTATCTAACAAATCAAATAATTCAATGGCTGAAAACACTCCTTTAATCAATGAATTGAAAGATGTTTCCGGATCAGAGAAACTTCATCAATGCTTTAAGTTTCTTTTTATCCAAGAACATACTGAAGAAGAAGCATTTCTCCTGTGGGTTCGTGAAAAGTGTACTGAGTTAGAGACAAAGATTGAGAAACGTCAACAGCGAATGGCGGAGGTCTGGTCATTAAATCATGATGAAGAAGAGGCAGGGGGTGACACTTATGAATGTTTACGTGAGAAGCAGGTGAGAGCACGTAAGAGGTTGGAGGTGTTGAGGGGTTTGTTGGTTGAAGTTCGTGACTGAGAGTCACCATCACATGGATATTATGGACTTTTATGATTAGGGTATGGTTGGATAGGTTGTTTTGGTCGGTTTGAAGATGATTAGGTTATTAGGTTTTTGTGTATGTAAGTGGATTGTAATGATGAACAGTTTTATGGTCTGAATGGCATGGAAGTATAGCTATCTTTAATCTAATCTTGTGTTTCATTATGTAGTTTTTTTAGTATGTGATTAATTTATGTGATTGAGTAGTTGTTGTTGTTTGTTGATCTGATGGTATGGGGTTTTAGAGATGTGATAATAGTAATTTGTAGAATCAGGTTGTTTTTATGATGAAAAAATAGAAATCAGTAATTGTAGTTTAGTTAGGGTTAATTGATTTGATTATGCGTGGAACTATTGCTACGGGGTTTTAGAGATGTGATAATAAAAAATAGAAATTAGTAATCGTAGTTAAGTTAGGGTTAATTGATTTGATCATGGTGATTTTTGATAACATTGCCTTCTGTATTATTTGTTTGGTTTATATGTTTATGCTCATGTCATTTTTTTTTGTAGATGTTTAATTGTTAATTGATTTTATATTAACTTATGTGCAGTTAGGAATTCAAATGTCATGGAATGTTATTAATGAAAGAGAGTTTAAAAGTGAGTATAGTAATTGCTTAGGCTTGTATCTTGAAGGTGGTACCCGGGTTCTGATTATGTACTCAATTATGAGTATAGTGTATTCATATGTTTTGTTTCGAGTTGAAGATGGAAACAGAGAGATGTAATATGCTGCATATTTTTCTTGTATGATTGGATTTTGAGTTTTTGGAAATAGTCCAACTTTTATCATTGCTTAATAGTGTAACAAAGAGCAATTTACATTTTGACATTAGCTGAGTGGGCAGAAATCATTGCGTAATTTAATATAACGTAATAAACATCGTCGTCAAAAGATCTTTCCCAGGGTCAGACTACTCTATAAGATGGGTTTTAGAGATGTGAATAACCACAGGTTGGTTATTTTCGATAATATTTTAGTTGACAGAAAAATTTCTTTTCATATTGCATTGATTGTTACATTTGTGCTGTTGGTTGGTATTTTATTTTGTGTTTTGCAACAGACATTCAGACCAAACTCTTGAGGTTATGGATCAGATGCTAATGTATGAAGTACATATAGTCTGCATTTTTATGTTGGGTGTTATTGTGTTGTGTGCAGCAGTCTTCAGCCTACAACCTGCATTGGTAGTCTTGGCTGTGCTGTGTACATCAGCAGTATTCATATGTTCTTGTTTATGGCTGAAGCTGCAAACTTTAAACAAACCAAATGATTTAATGAACACTGAAATAGAATACATGAGAAAATGGTAATAAATGAATGGAAGGTATGTTGGAAACTGAGTTCTCAGGTTATGGATCAGATGGTAATATATTAACTATGTATAGGTTCGGGCACAACACTATTCAGGCGACGCAATGAAACTTTTTTTTTTCACTATTCATATGTGCTTGTTTAGTGTTGAACATGCAATTACATAAGGAAAATTTACATGAAGAAAATGTTAGCAAACGTTATTGAGTTCTACGGTTTTAATACGTTATATTGCATCTACTTTATACATCATAGTTGCCTAACATTTTAAGAGCATCCCTGCAATCAATAAAAAAATCTACCTTTATGATCCAAAAAGAACGCGTATTCCAGATAATCCTATATATGTTTTTTTTGTGGCTATAATCTATGGAAGACTGTAGAAGAAACCAAATGGCACAATAACAGCCACACAACAAATTAAAAAATATCCGTTACTATTGCATCTCCTGTTCACCCCTTCACAGACAACTGTAACTGGGGGCGGACGGGTCAAAGTAAATTTCATGGCCTTCAGGTATCGGTACCAGAATAACAGCGGGTCGGAGCTTAAAAAATAAGTGAAAGTGTGAATGACAGTCAACAGTGCCCAATGGGTGGGCATGCTTTGTGATTTATCTTTTTGTAATTTACACATTCTTTATTGTAGCAATTGTCCATATTATTTATATTTGGTTTTATTATGTTATACGTTGTCATTATTTAGTATATGTAGTTATTGGACAAACTATTATATGTAGTTATTGGACAAACTATTATTGTGAATGCCAAGATGATATAGTTGTTTACGAGAGAGGAGTATCCAAAGAAGAAGGTGATAATGAATGTGAAGATGATAATGAGTGTTTATAAGATGCCATCGACTATTGTGAACATTACTGATATTCCGATTGGAGAAAAAACTAAATCTTACGACCCTCAAACCCGATGGGCCGGCATGACTTGTAATTTACGTAAGTATGGTTATGCTATTGTTATTTTTGTACAATTTAGTATCAGTTGATGTTAGTTTTAACTTAGACATGTAAGGATATAAGTTCTCTTGTATAGTTATAACTCTATTTTATAGGTTTATATTTGTACACAAATATGTATCATATCGACTATTGTGAACATTATTGATATTCCGATTGGAGGAAAGGCTAAATCTTACGACCCTCAAACCTAATGGGACGGCATGACTTGTAGTTTACGTAAATATGGTTTTGCTATTGTTATTTATGTACAATTTAGTATCAGTTGATGTTAATTTTAACTTAGACATGTAAGGATATAAGTTGTCTTGTATAGTTATAACTCTATTTTATAAGTTTATGTTTGTATAGAAATATGAAGAACGAAGTGAAAACTAAACTTGTAAATTTAAACTCATTAATATATACCACTTATTTGATTACGTATAAACTTGACGTACTTTATCAAAACGGAATTATTAGATTATAAAACGATTATTTAATTAAACCCTAACCTTATAACGTTTGTTAGCATGAGAAAAACAAAGCTTGTACTCGCGTCGTGCCCGCCTATTGTCAAAAGCATAGTTCAGTAAATGTAATAATCAAAATGAGGAATTTTAAATGTAATTATAGTACATGATATACATTTTCAATGCATGTTAAATATGTATAGAGTGTTTCATTAACAAAATAGGTAATCATTACATCTAATTTTTTTAGGCTTATTTAATCTATGACCATTTAATAAGGCAATGTATATGTGGTTTTTTAATCTTCCGGTTAGTAAAAAAGCAAACATAAGCATCACTACTATTCGATAATTTCCTGTGTTCATAAAAGGTGTGTCTTTTTTTCTTTTTTTTAAGAACTTTTATAAACAAAGCATGAATATTGAGCTACCTTAAGAGTATGTGTTTGTAGATTATTTATTTACGTTTTAAATTGTTAGTTAATATAGTATAATAATGTAATTAAAATAAGGTTTTCCGTCAGATCAGGTATTGGTTGTAATTAGATTTCTTGTTTAATTGTAAGATTTTAATATTGTATGTTGGATATGTTGGTTAGTTTAAAAAACCCCAAATGTTGTAGTGGGGCAGTTAAATGAGAAATTAGGCATTTTTTATACATGATAAGTGATTTGTTTATGCATTTAAGTCACTTTTTTATGTGTGTAACATTATGTTGTATTATGTGAATGGTTTTAGTATATTACAATTTTGTTTCCTTTTCCATTCATAATGGTTATAGATTGTGATTGACATCATTTTATTTCTGGAATTTTATTTATCTTTTATATATCACAAATTACAAATACTGTTCGTCTAGTTGTATTTCATTTTGGTCTAATGAGGATTTCTAATGCTTTTTAGGTGTGGTATATTAGATTTGATTAGTTTGTTAGGTTTTATAGCGCTTATTCAGTTGCTAAAAAGTTTTAACAGCACTAAGCTTAGGGAACAGTTTTAATGTGACAGTTAGTACTGATTGATTATTAAAATTTTGTTGTTGTTGTTGATTATAATCCTCTAATTTAAGTTGTATATAGCGTATGTATGTATGGGTTGATAGTTGTTTTAGTGTATAATGAATCAACCCTGTTACTATGATATGTTGCGAAAGTGATGTTTGTTAGATGTAGATGTTTTGTTTGGCTGTTATCTAATCGTGTTTTCACTCTTAATCATATAGAGTTCAATGTTTATGTTGTCACAATGTGATAATCATGAGGTGTTTGGCGTTAGATTATTATCGGGCTGATAAACTTATTTCAGTTTGCAAAAGCTTATAAGCATAAGTTCAACTTAATAAGCTCATAAAGAGGAAAAAACAATAATGGGCTCATGAGCTTTTTAAATAAACCCATAAGACATCTCATTCAATACCAGAACATGCTTATTGATTTTGGAAGGATGTATAGAAAATCATGTGTTGATACTTGTTTTAGTGTATAATGAATCAATCCTATTACTATGATATGTTGCGAAAGTGATATTTGTTAGATGTAGATGTCTTGTTTGTCTGTTATTGCATACATATTGTACTCATGGTCGCTATTATAATAGTGTTTGAATGTGTATTTGAAAGACTGCTGATGAGTGTGTAAATACTCATCATTTTATGCCCATTTTAGACCATAAAAATACTGAAAACGGCCAAATAGACCATATTATACTGCAAATATTCTTGGTTTGTGTTTTTATGTGTTTCAGGTACAAAAGGATCAAAAACAGGGTAAAAACAGGCAAAAACCGAGCACAAGATTGGAAAATCGTGGAAAGCCGGAGCCGGGAAAGGAAATTACAAGTTTGGACCGGGATTGTGCTCAAATTGTCAAAGTCAACCCTCAGAAATATCAAAAGGGTCAAGATTGGTCCTTGGTGATATTTTTCAGAATGTGCATAAATGATACCTGAACTTTCAGAATGTTACACATACGGTCCCTAAACTTAACATCAATCAAATCCTTATTCCAACTTAAATAAAAACCCAAATACACTAAACCCTTTACCCCCTAATCCAACCCAGCTAAATAACCCAACCCTATCCAACCCACCAAAGCCCAAAATTAAATACCAAGCCCAAATCAATAAAACCCAAACCTTACCCCGTTTTTATTCTTAGTTAACCCCAAAAGTCAAAACGGTCAAAACCTTATCCCTTCCCAAAACTAACCCGCCTAAAACCATCCCTGACAAACCAAAACCACCAATCCCTCTTCCCCAGGCCAAAAGCAACCAGACAAAAATGCTCCCCATGTTTTTTTCACTGCCACACGCTATCTCCCCCCCCCTCTAGCTCCCTCACGTGTGTACCTTATTCACGTGATACAATCTTAGCTAAAACGCACTTGGCTATGTTGTCCCGCCAAAACTGATATGAACGGATGAGATTAATTTCACCTAATCCAACGATTTGGAAATATTGAGAAGAGTGAGAACAAGATTGTGGAAGTGATATTTAAGAAGAAAGAAGACTCAGAGATCTTTTGTCGCAGTTTTAGACCATTTTTAGTGTAAAAGTTAGTTTAAACTCGTTTTCTTAAATTATTGTAATTTACTTTTCTGTATTGATTAACTTTCACAAGAAGTGTACTCGTTTGGTATTATTACATTTCCAGTTTCATGTTCATTCAGTTTCAGATTTCCAAGTAAGTCAACCTTAGTCAATTATTACTGTTCTACTGCTTAATTTGTGCTTATTATGCTCTTCTTTGTTTTTCTGTCTTATGATAAGTCATATTAGCTCAGTTTAATTTTTAGAATAAGTTTTTACCTCATTTTCCATCAGAAGCTTGAATTCAGTCCTAATAGTCAACATATGTCAAATTGCTTATTTGGTGAAATTAGTGCTTTTTGGTGATTGTCCAGTGCTTTTTAGGCTTAAATATAGTTGGTAGATAATTTCTTTTCAGCAAACATGGTTCAAATAGGATTGCTCATATTCTTAGCATTTAAACTGTATTAGATAATGGTGTTTGGATTAATGCTTAAAGTAGGTCAATTTGTGACCCACTGTTTATGTGCTCATGGGTCAGTATGCATCTTCTCTAGTATAGCTTAGATTAGTGGAATGTAGGGTTATTTGAACTGTTTCAGGGTTTTTAGGGTTTAAACTTGATATTGCTATTGTATAGGTTCACAACTGCTCTTATAAGCTTTTGAATAAGCTGAGCTTGTTAGGTTTCACTTTTGGGTAGTTTTAGGTGTTTGTTGTATGTTCAAATGGGATTGCAAGATTGGGACCATTTTGTTAAGTTGTGCAATAGTTAAAACCCAAGAACCATGCCTGCATAATTTTTCTGTTTGGCCATTCTGCCCCTTTTTAATTTCAATTTTAAGCTAAGTAACAGTAGTAATAATCTTCTAATTGTTGTTTGTATCAGTAGTATGTTAGTTAATCTACATCTGTTTTAGCTTAATTCAGAATTAGGAGTTTATTTTCTAGCTTATTATTAGTCTGCATTATAGCCCTTAGGCCTGTTCAGTACTCTGTGCATCAGCTTTTTGCTGATTTCCATCATCTGATCTAGCATTCAATTGGACATGCAATTGATGATTATATTTGGGCGTTTTTAGTTTGAAGATAGCCAGTAGTAGTAGGAATGTTTTGCCCCCTTAAGTTCTAATTTTCTAGCTTAATTGACTGCTTAATTTAGGTCTGCAAGTAGCTTATTTAACTGTTTTTTCTGTCACAAGTGCAGCTGCACTTTTCTGCTTATTTTCTTATCTCAGTAGCTTATTTGTGATTTTTTTTAGTTGCTTTAAGTCTCATTTAGTGTATTAATCTGTTTTCCAGCTTTTTATAATTTTTGGTAACCTTTAGCTTATTTTTGGCTTATTTCAAAACTGCTTATTTGCCCAAAACAGCTTTTTAGGGTTAGATAAGCTTTGATTTTATTTTTCCTAGTTTTTAAATTAAATTTTAGAAGTACTTGAATTTTTTCAGATTTTTCTGTTTTCATTTTCTATTTTTAAATCATTTTAATAGTTTAAATTAGTTTTAAATTCATATTAATTAATTAAAAAGTCTAAAAAAATATTTTTCAATTTTTTAAAATTTTCTTTTGTCATTTAGTACGTAGGAAAAATAGTTTGGTACCCGTAGAGTTTTTATTTCATCTTTTTGACGTTTTTAGCTTCGTTCTCGTTCCCGTTTTTCGTTTATTCGCGTTTCTTTTATTTTAATTACGTTTTGAATCACGTTTATTTTTCCTAAATTGTTTTTCTCACTTTTTAAATCATTTTTATTTTATGTTCATCAATCATAGTTTAAAAACCCAAAATCACTTTTATTCACACCATTCAAACACGTGCACGATTCAAGATCACGAATTTCATTCAGCCCTCGTTGGGGATAACGACCCGGGAATACAACTTACGCTGTATTCCTTTGGGAAAAATAATGACTTGATTTTAAGCGAATCAAATTTTGGCGCCGCTGCCGGGGAGGGCTGACGCGAATTTTTTTAAATCTCGTTTATCGTTGCGTGTTTTGAATCTTCGTAAATATTTTCTCATTAAAAAACCAAAAAGATTTTTATTTTAAAATTTATTTTCCTTTTTGTTTTTTTAAAATGTTTCTAAAAAACCAAAAATATTCTTCTTATCCTTTCCATTCGTTTAATTCCTTTTCTCACCCTCTATCCGTTTTATTCTATCTCCTTAACCCTCTTTGTGTTTAATTCTGATGGAATTATTGATTCCTTGTGTCGGTTGTGGAGAGCCGCTTTTCGGTTTACCATGTCGTTGATGTACGTGCGAACGATGTGGTAATGATATTCGGAACGGAAGTTGTTTGTTTTGCGGTTCAAGTAATTCAATTATTTATGATCAGAATCCAAATTCTTTCAATGAACCGACAAATTTTTCCGACTACTCTCCACAGCCCCAGATGTCTTCATCTTACAACTACGGTTGTGAATGGTGTGGGGGACCTCCAAATGGCGGAAATTGCCACGGTTGTAGCATTGTAAATTCGGGAAACGGGTTTGTCTATGACCAAAATCCCTACAATGAAACACCCGACCTTTTCAATCAACCCCCACAACATCATATGGAGACACACTTGTGTGAATTTTGTGGAGGTTGTCCTCATCCGGGATTTGATTTTCGAACGGGAGACATGCTTGTCTATGAGCAAAACCCTTATAACAATCAGACATCGTCCGGATTTGACACATCTTCATATTATACACCACCACAACAGTTTTACTGTTGTGAATTCTGTGGAGGTCCGCACTGTAATTCCGATTGTCAAACGAGGAACCCGCCTGTCTATGAGCATGGTCCTTGTAACAATTATGATTATTCGTATCATGACCAACCTCCACAGTATCAACCAATTTAGCCTCAGCCTTAGCCTCAGCCTTAGCCATCTCCTCGGGATTTGGTTTTCGAAGATTTATTCCAAAAACTTGATGATGTGAGGAATGAACTTAATGATTTGGCTGTTAGGCATACCCAAGATGATCGTCATGGTGAATCTATGGAAGAATTACTCGCCATAGAACGAGCTGCACACAATCGTTTCTTGTTTAATCAAGCGTGCATGCTCGATGACGATGATGATGACGAGGAGAGTACTATTCCCTTGAGCGATATCATTTCTCAACTCCCTCAGTCTATTACAATCACATCATTCTTTCCATCTATGAACCCTGATGACTCTCCTATTATGGGGGATGAGCATCTTAGCACTATTCCTGAAAAGGAATCGGACGAATTCATAAAGTCTAGTGCTGAGAACCTTATCCCAATCCCAAGTGAGTCTGAGGATATATCGGATGATGAATGTGATTTGTCTATTTGTAGTGATCATCCTTTTGACACTACTGATGATTTTTCCGGGACGTTTTCTAACCCTCTTTTCGATTCAAATGATGATTTTTCCTCTAGTGATGACGAATCACTTTCTGATGAGGAAGTTCAAAATGAAAGTCTCAAAGTCTATTCGAATTCTCTTTTTGAATTTGATGATGAGTACTTTTCAAACAAAAATCCTCTCTTTGATGAAGAGTTAGAGAACGATGAGGTCAAGGACTCTATTATCTCAAATCTTGATGATATGACCTCGGTTCTTAATCCCGACGTTCTTTCTCCGACATATGTGACCTTTCCTTCTGTGGATCGCCACTATATTGATTTCACATATGTCGTTCGAGTTTTTCTACCTTTCTTCTCCTATAAGGTAGATTGTCCTCTCATTCTCTCGTTCGGGAATGAGGACAAAGTTTTTGACCCCGGCATCTCAATTTATCATTCTTTTGAGCCGGGTGTATCTCATCGGAGTGGAACTTTCAAGAACTTCAACGTTTATCCAAACATTTCGAATGAAAGTCCGATGGAGGTTTTCTTTTCCTCATGCTTCCCCAAGAACAAATGAATTCGGGGTCGAGTCAAGCTAGTGACTCGGTTAACAAAAACATTAGCATTTCATGGGTGACAACCCATGTTTCTGACTTCTTTCTATTTTCTGACACTAAGTGTGGGGGGATGCCTCTACTGTGCTTTGTTTTGTGTGCTGTTTGCATTGTTTGCAGGTTTCCCTTGGATTGTGATGATTGACGCGCTTGTTTTCAATTCAGCCGCCTAATATCCTATCCTTTTGCTAACGATTATCTAGGGGTATCTTTTCAACCTTTTTTGTGAAAAATGGAGATTTCTGTTCCACACTTGGCCATTAGTATTACCTTTTTACGTTCTAAGTGGCGGCATAATAGCCGGTACTTTGAATATTGAGGGCAATATTCAATTCTAAGTGTGGGGGGGAATTCTCGCAAATTTTGTCACATATGTACCTTCTAGTGCCCTAGTACCCCCGTTTTGACCCAAATTTAATTTTTTTTTTTGTCATTTTTAAATAAAAAGTGTGGTATGTTTAGTCTTGATTAGGTTAGAACAAAGGGAATCCCGACTCTGCTAGAGTGTTGATCTAGCTGCTTCCTTAACGTTTAGACTAAGGTTTTACGATTTGTGCAAATGAAAATGCTAAGCGTAGAGTAGTTGGTTCTCTTTAGAGCTTATATAAGTAATCTATGGCTTTTCCTCCCAGTAGCTCCTAATCTGACTTAATTAGTGCTTATTTTCAAACATTTGAACACACAAAATCATTTTTTCATACGATTTTGAAAAATACTAGTTCAAAGATTTATTTAAACTTCGGAACAAGCATATGTCATAGTTGCAAAAGTTAAGTAATAAATAAATGTGCTAAAAAGCTAAGGTTCAAGATCGGCCCTTGGATCCTTATTTCCGGAAGGCGTTTAGGTCTTGGCTACCCTCTTACACCGGCCCTTGGACCCTTAATTCTAAAAGGCGTTAAGGTCTTGGAACTCTCCGTTGTAACGGCCCTTGGATCCTTTATTCCAGGAAGGTTTAAGGTCTTGGTTCCCGTGAAACTCCGTTAGTTTATATTGCACAAAGTTAAGTGTAAAAAAAAAAAAAAAAAAAAAAAAAAAAATGAAAATGAAAAAAAAAAATGAATGAAAAAAAAATGAAAAAAAAATAAAAAGGAAATAAAATGGAATGATATTGCAAAATGCAATAAATTTTGAAGCTTGCTTGTTGTGAATTTTAAATCTATCTTTCAACTAGTATTAGTCAAAATTTTATAAAAACGTCGATTTTTGTTATCAAGATTTTAAAAATCAAGCACTGTCACCTAAACTTAAATAAATTGTGGGAGTGAAAAGTTAAGTTTCAGCTTACATAGATTATTAGTATAAGTAGTGTTAGCATTTTACAAAAACGTTTGCACATTGAGTTTAAGCTTAGTTGGGAGTATAAAAAGAGGATGACGATATCAATTCCCTGGAGACACCCATTTTGTGTGAATCCCGTTCCATGATACCATTTTTGAAAATCAAGCATGTTATTTATTTTTGTTCTAAGTTTAAATTTCTCGCATTAAATAAAAAGTCGAAACGGGGTATGCTTGGTTCCTTTCATTACTTCACATGATTGGATTGCTAGGGACTAGCAATAGCTTAGTGTGGGGGATTGATGAGTGTGTAAATACTCATCATTTTATGCCCATTTTAGACCATAAAAATACTGAAAACGGCCAAATAGACCATATTATACTGCAAATATTCTTGGTTTGTGTTTTTATGTATTTCAGGTACAAAAGGATCGAAAACAGGGCAAAAACAGGCAAAAACCGAGCACAAGATTGGAAAATCGTGGAAAGCCGGAGCCGGGAAAGGAAATTACAAGTTTGGACCGGGATTATGCTCAAATTGTCAAAGTCAACCCTCAGAAATATCAAAAGGGTCAAGATTGGTCCTTGGTGATATTTTTCAGAATGTGCATAAATGATCCCTGAACTTTCAGAATGTTACACATATGGTCCCTAAACTTAACATCAATCAAATCCTTATCCCAACTTAAATAAAAACCCAAATACACTAAACCCTTTACCCCCTAATCCAACCCAGCTAAATAACCCAACCCTATCCAACCCACCAAAGCCCAAAATTAAATACCAAGCCCAAATCAATAAAACCCAAACCTTACCCCGTTTTTATTCTTAGTTAACCCCAAAAGTCAAAACGGTCAAAACCTTATCCCTTCCCAAAACTAACCCGCCTAAAACAATCCCTGACAAACCAAAACTACCAATCCCTCTTCCCCAGGCCAAAAGCAACCAGACAAAAATGCTCCCCATGTTTTTTTCACTGCCACACGCTATCTCCCCCCCCCTCTTGCTCCCTCACGTGTGTACCTTATTCACGTGATACAATCTTAGCTAAAACCCACTTGGCTAAGTTGTCCCGCCAAAACTGATATGAACGGATGAGATTAATTTCACCTAATCCAACGATTGGGAAATATTGAGAAGAGTGAGAAGAAGCTTGTGGAAGTGATATTTAAGAAGAAAGAAGACTCAGAGATCTTTTGTCGCAGTTTTAGACCATTTTTAGTGTAAAAGTTAGTTTAAACTCGTTTTCTTAAATTATTGTAATTTACTTTTCTGTATTGATTAACTTTCACAAGAAGTGTACTCGTTTGGTATTATTACATTTCCAGTTTCATGTTCATTCAGTTTCAGATTTCCAAGTAAGTCAACCTTAGTCAATTATTACTGTTCTACTGCTTAATTTGTGCTTATTATGCTCTTCTTTGTTTTTCTGTCTTATGATAAGTCATATTAGCTCAGTTTAATTTTTAGAATAAGTTTTTACCTCATTTTCCATCAGAAGCTTGAATTCAGTCCTAATAGTCAACATATGTCAAATTGCTTATTTGGTGAAATTAGTGCTTTTTGGTGATTGTCCAGTGCTTTTTAGGCTTAAATATAGTTGGTAGATAATTTCTTTTCAGCAAACATGGTTCAAATAGGATTGCTCCTGTTCTTAGCATTTAAACTGTATTAGATAAGGGTGTTTGGATTAATGCTTAAAGTGGGTCAATTTGTGACCCACTGTTTATGTGCTCATGGGTCAGTATGCATCTTCTCTAGTATAGCTTAGATTAGTGGAATGTAGGGTTATTTGAACTGTTTCAGGGTTTTTAGGGTTTAAACTTGATATTGCTATTGTATAGGTTCACAACTGCTCTTATAAGCTTTTGAATAAGCAGAGCTTGTTAGGTTTCACTTTTGGGTAGCTTTAGGTGTTTGTTGTATGTTCAAATGGGATTGCAAGATTGGGACCATTTTGTTAAGTTGTGCAATAGTTAAAACCCAAGAACCATGCCTGCATAATTTTTCTGTTTGGCCATTCTGCCCCTTTTTAATTTCAATTTTAAGCTAAGTAACAGTAGTAATAATCTTCTAATTGTTGTTTGTATCAGTAGTATGTTAGTTAATCTACATCTGTTTTAGCTTAATTCAGAATTAGGAGCTTATTTTCTAGCTTATTATTAGTCTGCATTATAGCCCTTAGGCCTGTTCAGTACTCTGTGCATCAGCTTTTTGCTGATTTCCATCATCTGATCTAGCATTCAATTGGACATGCAATTGATGATTTTATTTGGGCGTTTTTAGTTTGAAGATAGCCAGTAGTAGTAGGAATGTTTTGCCCCCTTAAGTTCTAATTTTCTAGCTTAATTGACTGCTTAATTTAGGTCTGCAAGTAGCTTATTTAACTGTTTTTTCTGTCACAAGTGCAGCTGCACTTTTCTGCTTATTTGCTTATCTCAGTAGCTTATTTGTGATTTTTTTTAGTTGCTTTAAGTCTCATTTAGTGTATTAATCTGTTTTCCAGCTTTTTATAATTTTTGGTAACCTTTAGCTTATTTTTGGCTTATTTCAAAACTGCTTATTTGCCCAAAACAGCTTTTTAGGGTTAGATAAGCTTTGATTTTATTTTTCCTAGTTTTTAAATTAAATTTTAGAATTACTTGAATTTTTTCAGATTTTTCTGTTTTCATTTTCTATTTTTAAATCATTTTAATAGTTTAAATTAGTTTTAAATTCATATTAATTAATTAAAAAGTCTAAAAAAATATTTTTCAATTTTTTAAAATTTTCTTTTGTCATTTAGTACGTAGGAAAAATAGTTTGGTACCCGTAGAGTTTTTATTTCATCTTTTTGACGTTTTTAGCTTCGTTCTCGTTCCCGTTTTTCATTTATTCGCGTTTCTTTTATTTTAATTACGTTTTGAATCACGTTTATTTTTCCTAAATTGTTTTTCTCACTTTTTAAATCGTTTTTATTTTATATTCATCAATCATAGTTTAAAAACCCAAAATCACTTTTATTCACACCATTCAAACACGTGCACGATTCAAGATCACGAATTCCATTCAGCCCTCGTTGGGGATAATGACCCGGGAATACAACTTCCGCTGTATTCCTTTGGGAAAAATAATGACTTGATTTTAAGCGAACCAACTGCTTCGTGTTTTCATGTTTGCTAAATGTTATGTGTTTTTCGATTGGTTGCAGAACAATGACAACACAATTCGTCAAGGATTATAATCATGTAGAAGATATGAGAATTTTGGTAAGTATTTATGGAATTATATTCCAATAATAATCTTCCTATAGGCATTTTGAGTTTGTTTGCTTATGTATTTGTTTGTTTTTTGTACGTAGGTACTCCCTGATTACTATCATATTAACTACTATAACAATAAGGACTATCTGTACCTGATTAATAATAATAGGAGTTAAAAGGAAACTTTATATTTGTCGGGAAAGAGGTAGTGAAGAATGGAGTATATCTGGTTCAAGGTGGAATAACTTCATAGAGCAAAGCGGCTATTTGAATATTAGGACTTTGCATTTCATAAAGGAGGCTGCAGACACCTTTTTTGTTACAGCGTATGATGCAGATGGATGGGAGAACGGTGGTTATGGGAGAATTCATACACAAAACATGCTGGTTAGGTGCATAGCTGAAGATGGGATGGATCGAAGTTCATCACCGGTAAAGTTATGTTATACTTGTATATATGTCAAATTATTGGAATTCATAAAGAATGCTTTAATAATTTTGAGATTTGTTTTATCAGTGGTTTCCTGTGGAGTTCCTTCAAGGTGTTGAACGCAATGATTTTGTGATTGAATTTTCGGATTATGAAATATATGTGGTTACAAACCGGGGTGTTATTCCTGGGACTTTGGATAGCATTGGTTTTTAGTTTAATGTTCACCGGAATACGGTTGTTCATCGTGCAAATCTAATGGTTGGTGAGCGAGTCGTGTTGACCAAAAAGACTGATATGCGATTGACGTTGATGAGGTTTGATAACGATGGTTTTCAGCTCATACATGAACAACACTACCCCACACGGCTTGCATTTGTTCAAGGACATGATGCAAATGAGGCAGGTAGTATTATGTTTTTTTGTAATATTTATTCAATTTTACGTGTTAGTTTGAGTTGAATGAGTTTGTGACTAAGTAACGTTTACTTTGTGGCTGATATTCGTTAGATGAAAGGTTGGTACACGGGTGTAACTGGTTCCAGCATGGAGTGCACTTGTCTGAAGAAAATACTTTCTACAAAAGGCTTTTTCCGTTTGTGGTTGATTGTGGAAGAATGGTACGGGTTGTTACTTTATATACATTATGTAGTGTGAAAGTTTTAATAAATATTTAATATTAAAAGGGTTGAAGTTAATAAGTTGTCGTAATTACTTTCAGACTATACCAAGCGGTTTTGTTTCTGATAACAATTTACAACAATTTACCCATGCGCTTCTAAGGAGGATGGACAGTGAACGCCGTGTAGTTATGAAAATTGAGCATCACGCTGATAGGCCATGGAGAAATGGTCATATGAACTTTAGGACAAATTGGAGGACTTTGGCTAAAGATTTCCAGTTTCCAATGAACAAAATGATCAGATTCCAGATGGTTGGAACAACAGTCGATCCGGCCTTTGAAGTTCAGTTGTTTAACGGCCCTATTCCGTTGGTGGCTGTGTTTGATGTATGCTGAAATTGTAAGACGATGCTAGTCTGATGCTTTATGTTTTGAGGAAAGTATTAACTTTGGTTTTTTGTAGAGTTAACTTATGGTGTAGTTGTTACTTAAGTAGTGTTTGATGGACTTATTTTGAATTCGGGGTAAATTGATTTTAATTACAACTTTCTGGATTATATGGGTTTTGTAAACAATGTGTCTATGTCCGTGTAAAACCGTATCAAGGTTGACTCGGTAACACCGTCTCTTGTGTATGATATCTCTTTTTTCATTTAATTTTCTATTTGGTTCAGTGTTGTTATTTTTTTTATTTAAAGTTAACACAAATATGAGCAATTTTGTTTAGGCAGTATTAACTTTCAAGATAGTACTGCTTATTTAAACTCATAATATCATTACTAAATTTCAATTTAGTATTGCTTATATAAACTGATCACTGTTAAAGTTTTTCAGTAACACAAAATTCAAAAAGTATAAAAGCATTTCATAATGCGATTCATATAAGTTTGTATAGATAGATTATAAGGTTTATAAAGTTAGCATACTAACAAACATTGAATATTGGGAATCGTTGTAACAGTACTAATTTTAAAGTAGCAGTACTAACTTCAAATTAGTACTGTTGGTTGGGTTTCGCTTATTTATGGCTAAATGTGTTTAAGGAAACATGTAATATGTGATTCCTATTTGATATGTAATACGTACGTTGTGAAACACATATTCATACGATATTGTTAAGTTCTTAAGATAGTGTATGTTTCCCTATTTTGTTCACTACAAAGGTTATGAATGCGTTAGGTAATGGTAGATGGCTGTTTTTTTTTTTTTTTTTTTTAGGGAGTAATTATAAAGGATCTTGACACATTTATTTTGTCTAATGCGAAGTGGAATGTGTTTTTATATCTAACAGGACACATCATATAAAGATTCGCTAAAAGGAACATATAAATTTTAAATTGCTTATGAATTACTAATGCAAATACCCTTGCGAAATCTAAAACTGTTTTCATTAACAATTGAAAATTTGGTTTTGCTTAATATCTAGGAATCTTATTTGTTATACAAATTATAATAGAGGGTTAACAAAATACATTCAACCCAATTTAACAATAACTGAAGGATGACAGATGCACAAAATTGCCACACATTTGGCATGCCATTCTAAGTCAGCCATACCAACTAATCAAGAAGTATTGTAAATCAAACTTACCAAGTACCATTCTACATAACATAGTGGCATATGTACAAAAGTGCCTAACATGTGGCATGCCAATATAAATCAAACCTAACAACTATTCTAATTTAGGGTGTTGAAGCAAAAGAGTATGCCAAATGCAAGTCATCATAAATGAAAGTTTCAAAGTCTTCAGAATCAATGTCGTCTTCGTCTTGAGCAACACCAAATTCTTCATTCTTGGCTATAGATTTCTTAAATCCACCAACTTTTTCCAAAAGTTTCTTAGGAGCTTGTCTTTCTTTTTTCACCTTTTCATCTCTTTCCTTTTTCTGTTGCCAGTTTCTCATTCTCTTGGCTAATTGCTCAGAAATCAACCAATCATAAACAAAACTTATGGTCTCTGTTTCATCATCATTTTCATTATCCTCAACTTCTAATAAATGAATAAATATAAATCAAACATAGTGGTTAGATACCATATCAGTTTAATGAGGTCGTTTTTACCCTTAATTACACTATGTTAACAAAATACCTTCAGATGTTTCTTCTAATTCAAATATTTCTGCAAGTGATTGATTTTCAGTGTGTAACACATCATTTTCATCATGTTTGAGTTGCTTGCTACAAAGATATCAAACACATTCAGTTGCCAAATATATAGGATAACATATACTGTAAAGAATTTAACATACTTTGGTTGATCTTGTTGATTATCTCCAATATCTGCAACTTCTAGTGTTCTTTTCCTTATAGATGACATTCTTTTGATCAACAGTACCTTCAGTTTAGGGGTTTTTTTTAAAGCTATATTTACAAATATGATTATACAATGGTATTTATATAAACTTTTATAATCGATATGACATATGAACAGTGCAGCCGTATTTCACATTGGAAAGTGTATATTTGAAAAGTCAAGTTGTGAATATAATGATGATGCTTTAACTTCTGAAATATTTAAAAGTTTGATACCCTTCAATCTTCTAAATATATAGAAAGATTTTTGTTTGAATTAGATGTTTATCTGTTTTGAATTTTTAAATTAAAATCAACATTTGTTTGTGTATAAACATTTAAAGATGTTGTTAGAATGGATGATGTATAAAAATAATGGACTACGTATATTTAAAGTGATAATGTGTTTTAATAGAACTGCTTATAATAGCAGTACTAATTCGGGTGCATAGCAGTACGAATACAAAAAAACAAACTAGCAACATTTCAGCGGTACAACTTAACATATACGAATTGTTAATATCGGTACAACTTAACATATACCCTTGTGTGCAAAATTTTTATGAAAAGAAAATTAAGTAACTTTACAAAACAACATAATCTTGCATTAAAGTAGCATAAATCAAACTTACAAAATAGGTTAGCAATTGCAAATTAAAATTGACAAAATAAAGCAAACATTACATATAATTTAAATCAATCATAGTCCAACATTACATATTGTCAAATCTCATAGTACATACATTTTAAATAGATGAATAATCTTCAATACTTTTATAAACTCCAACTATTTTCTGTCGGTTTTCTTCTATGTCTTTATTACGATCTTCAATCTTCTTCTGATGCACCAATATAATCGCTTCATCTTCTTTGTTTTTTTCTTCAAGCCTTTTGATACGATTATTATAAAGTTTAATAAGAGCTTTTTCTGTTCCAAATTGGCCAGAATTACATTTTTTCCAAGTAGCTTCGGAGATGCCAAAGATTTGGTATTTTGAAGGCATAGAAGGAGGATGAGTATCTCTTTCACGTTTTTTTTATTTGAATCAGTATTTGAAGATGATGAAGCCATTCTACTTTGATATCAAAATATAATTAAACAATGAAAATATGATAGGAGTTGTTTGTTAAAGGATTGTATTTATAATCATTGTAAAGTCGTGTCGTTTTAAATAGTAAAAAAAGGAAACTGTTTATATTCCAAAATACAATCTTCATTCAATAAATTAGGATGAATTTAAAAGATAATATATATATATATATATATATATATATATATATATTATATATATATATATATATTTATATATATATATATATATATATATATATATTATATATATATATATATATATATTTAAATATCGCTATCTTTTTAATTTGCTTGGTATAGAGGTTAATACTGTTCGACATTATGCGTTAACAAACCCAATATAATTTTCATAATAAGACCACATATCATATTCTTTACTAATTGTCTTATTAAAAAGCCGAGACAGGCTTATTTTTATGAATGCAATTTTTCTAAAACTTTTTAAATAAGGCATAAATAAGCTGAACATAAACAGCAGTACCAACTCTAATGTTTGTACTGCTCCTTTAAAATTTGCACTGCTATATTTTTCATCAATAATGATGCCTATTCAATTAATCAACTATGTAACTATTTAACCCATACATTGGATGCAAAGCAATAAATTGATAATAATTTCAAAGATAACTGAAAATCCTATGGATGTAGTCAAAAATCTACCAACATTAAACGTTAAAAAAAAAAAAAATACTATTGTATACGAAGGAAACTACAAACAATAATAATTATCCACTTGTTTCTTAATATCGTTTATCCTCTCTCGATACTCTAATATTTTTTTCCTTCGTTGATCAATAGCCTCTTTACATTCCAATACTGTTTGTTCGTCGCGTACGATTTCTGCTTCCATTACTGCTATTAGTCGCCTAAGCTGAGCAATATACCGTATTGGTAGAAAATACCTCACAACCCCTTGGACTCTTTTTGAATCTGACGAGAGTTCTTTTGGTGGGGAACCACTTCTTGGGCGTTTGTTTGCCGACTTTGATGGGGGAAAAAACTCACGACCCATTGGAATTTTTTTTTTTTTTTTTTTTTTTTTGTTAAACGAAAGTGGGAAAGCTTTGTTGATGTTTATTTGATTGTGAGATGGAATTAACATTTATAGATGGTAAAAAGTTGTATAATCTATAATGAATATATTTTAAATTTAAACAAAATTCGGTAGTACACCATATTTATCTATTACTATATAATAGTATATATGTTAACAAAATAGTACCATTCGATAAGTATGAAATGAATTTTATTTACTTGATTTAAATATAACCTTATATTCGGGAATGATGTGCGCATATCATATATTTAGAGTATAAAATAATTGAATTATTTGCATTTATTAAAATGTGAAACACCATATATAAAAAACTTAAACAAATAACAAAAAAACAATTATAAGATATATATATTTAACAGCCAAAATTCACTTTATATCATAATACGATTCATGTAAGCTATCAATCACACAATATTAATGTATTAAAAATTAATATTAAATTCAAAACCATATAATTCCATAACACAAACAGCAGTACCAACTCTAATGTTTGTACTGCCGAAATTCACTTTATAACATAAACCTTTCATAGATTAACCAGCAAAAAATGATTGAACATCATAAAAATCAAAGTAATTCATTTATTATTTAAACTTAAAGCAACTAAACTTGTGAACAACGACTACTAATAAGATAATGAATCTTCAATCCTCATCACTGAAGAAGTTTAAATCCACAAAGTAATCATCAGTTACCTCATGACCCATCTCGCGTATTTTGTTAATCATAGCTTCTGCTTTTAGGATCTTCGACTTAACGGCGTTGAGAACTTGTTGAGACTCGTGAGGATCTCCTACATTTAGTTTAAGCCAGTTGAGGAAAATAGATTCGTCTAACTCATCTACTAAATCAAGACTACATGGACTAATAAACTTAATATGAAAACATATATTGATTTAAAAAATATGAAAAAACTTATATGTGATACCTTTATTACTTTGAGAAGTTCCACCTTCTTGAAAAACCGATGCAAGAAATCTCAATGCATCGTCCACCTTAGTATTGGGCTCTTTATCGTCACAATCACGTACTCCATCTTCCTTCTTTGGTTGTGTCACAATTTTTTTTTTAAGAACGGTTTGATATTCGCACTGTGAATCATTGTGAGGCGCACGTGAGTTTGTATCTTGAAAGGTTTTAGAGTTTGATGATGCCATGGGAGGAATATATGTGGATAGATGGTATACTTTTACCCATTATATAGTTTTTCATTGACTCACAATGGTTATTACTGGATTGGATTTCTTGGGCCAGAATTTTTTTTTATATTTATTTAAACAGATATATGGTGTTTATTAAACCATACAAAAATAACCATGCTCTTATTTTCAAATTTAGCATACATGGAGTATAAATATATTTGTACACAATATACATTTTTTATTAAACATACCAGAAATAGCCACGTTATTATTTTTCACTTTTAGCATACATGTAGTATAAATATATTTGTACACAAAAACTAATGGGTCAAACAAACATAAAAGAATACCATATATTGGGTCAAAAACAAAGGTCAAAAAGCTGGACAACTGTAACACCCCAACCCGATAAGGGTAAAGATGTCACACTAATGGCTTCATATCAGATCAAAACAAAGCATACATTTCAAGTAACACAAAAATTCTCAAAGGTTACAAATGAAATACTGAAATTACAAGGTTACAAATGCGAATACAAATTCTAAAATATATAAACTTCTAATCAACTCTAATCCAGAATGACTATCAAGTCTGCTAAGTTCAAGGTACTCTCCACTCATTCCCAGCTTCCTACTAAAACCTGCCATAGGAAAAGAAATGCGGCTGAGCATAAAAAGCTCAGTGAACAGATACATAAACAAGGTAATGATAACGAAACAGAAATAAGATATAGTGCAATGGGGAAATATCATAAGGTATAATTGATGTGAAGGTATAATGAACAGAATAGGATAGTAATCCACCACGAGCCTAGACAAATCAAACATTGTAACCATATCTTCATAATCTTAAAGAGGGGAGACCTCTCAGATAATCAGATAATATGAGGGGTGTCCTCATTCTTCAAATGGAGTAGCTAGCTCCCAGATATATGTGAAAGGCATGTATTGCACACAGTACCAGTCACCAGACAATAACAAATCATATAATAGATAATCCACTAAACAGAACAGATCTAGTGTAACACCCCGACCTGACAAGGGTAGAGATGTCACAATAATGGTGACATATCAGAAACATACACAAGCATACATCTTCAATAATACAAAGGAATCCAAAGGTTACAAGAAATTACAAGGAAATACAAATTTACAAAGGAATAAATACTGAGTCTGAATATATAAATTCTTCTAGTCATCTCTATAACAAAATAACTATCACAATGTAGTCTTCTAAGTCCAATGGTACTCTCCACTCACACCCAGCTTCCTACTAAAAACCTGCCGCAGGAAAAGAAATGCGGCTGAGCTACGAGAGCTTAGTGAACAGATATAACGGTAACAAAGCAGTAATAAAGAATAGCACAGAGTGTCAGAAATATATGTCATGCAGATATAATCAGAATCAAAGGATAAATAAAGGAGTAAGGATAAAGGATAGGGAATAATGAGTAGGTAAAGGTAAAAGGAAAATAGTGCAAGGTATAATAATGGTCAAAGGTAAGTAATGCATATGGTAAAGGTAAACAGTAATCCACCACGAGCCCAGAAACAGAGATATAATATATATAACCATGCCATCATCATCAATCACAGGGGTGTCCTCTCAGTAACCAGATAATATGAGGGGTGTCCTCATGTATCAAATGGAGTAGTTAGCTCCCAGAGGTTGTGAAAGACGTGTATCGCACACACTATCAGTCACCAGAGATATAACAGATAATATAAATAGATAACAGAAACAGAACAAATCTAGGATGCATCCATACGCCCCAGGTGGCCAGAGTCTACCAATACACGCCAGATAAAATAAAGTTAGGGATGGGATAGGTCATCACTCTCCTGCCCTAGAGTCATGTCATCGGTGCATCAATGACATGAACATGAAACCCTCATGCCTAGTGAGGTGGCTCAGGTATCAAACCGTGGGTCAAAGGTCAAGTATCATGTCATAAACAGAGGGTCATGTCAAAAAGGTTCAGATTATAAGGTCCATGTCAGATGTTACAGAAGTTTATATCAGAGGTTCAGAAATCAGATAGGTTTATATCAGAGTTTATAACAATGTTCAAGTCCAGGTTCAGAAATAGTATACCAGATTAATGCTTATATCAAAGTTCAAATTAAGTTTCAAAACAAGAGTTTATAACCAGGTTTAGAATAAGGTTTAAATCAAGGTTCAATAGGTCATATCAAAAGTTCATAATCAAAAGGGTTTATAGGTTCATAGAAAAGATTTTAATTCAAAGGTTTCATATTTAACTTGTATTTAAATAATCTCCTAGTGACTTTCATAAAATGATGTTTGGTAAAACCTTCTTATACATATAGTCTTTAAAAGAAATTTTCATAAAACCTTTAGTTCTGTTTATAACATCGTACTCAAAAGCTTTTCAAAAACATTTTCATATCATTAAGGAAAGTTTCCAATGTCAGTTAAAATGTCAAAATGAATCTTCAGGGTATTCAGAGGTTTGCATATTCAGGTCACAAGGTAATGAGTCAAGTATCAAGGGAAAATTTGGAGTCAGATATCATGTCAGAATCAGAGTGTTATAACAAGTTCATATTTCAAAGGGTTTATAACAGATGGCTCAGAATCAAGTTTCATAACAAAGTTCATATCAGGAATTATAACAAAGGGAAATCATATGAGAGGTTCAAAGTGAAGGGGATCATAGCAATGGCATCAATACAGAAGCTGACAGATCAGAAAAATGAAAGAGATCATGAGAAACCTGTGAGAAGGTTCAGAATATCTGTACCTTATACCGCAAATGAAAACACAACAGAACAACAAGGTCGGGAGCAACTCCGTCTTCAGTGGATCTACATGAATTCAGGATCTGTTTTATTAATAACTTGTTCAATTCAGATTACTTATTTTAGTCGGCTTTCCATTTTTAGTAACTTTCCTTTTTATGTAACTTTCCAGATATAGTAACTTTCCAGATTTAGCAGGTTTCTATAATTAGCAGATTTTCGTATTTAGCAAGATTCAAGTATTTCAAAGTATGTTAAGTTATCAGTAAATCAGTATTATGGACCATAGGGACAAGTTATAAAAGTCCAGGGTTAATTATGACAACTTCCCATAATATAGGGTTTTAAATGTAAATATGCCCAGACAAGGGTCTAAAGTGTAAACATTCCAAGTTGCACATTTTAAATCCATTAGTTATCCATAATTTCAGTTCCCGTCCTTTAACTTTACCAAATTACGAATTAAACCCTTTTAATTAATTTAAATTTCAAGTTAAACCCTATAACTTTTTAAATCATCATTTAACCCTTACAATATTTATAATTACACATCAAGCCCTTCATTTTTACAAAATTCCACAATACACCTCTTATTAAATATATGGTACGAACACATCCTCAATTTTATATAAATTACACAACAAGTCCCTCAAGTTAATTTAATTACAAAACAAACCCTTAGTTAATTAGAAAATATAAATCCGATCCAAAATATATCTATATTTACACATTTACCCTCAATTAATCAAAAGTACATTTTATACCCCTTATAATAAAGTTTACGAATCCATCCTTTCCATTTTCAGAATTTACAAAAATAGTCCTTTACTTTTAAAAATTACAAATCGGATTAACATTTTCATACGGTTTCAAAATAACCTTCATCTTACGATTTTTACACAAAATACCCTCATTTTATATTTTATACATTTTACCCCTGCTCCAAAGTGTCTCACAAAATAACCCTTAAGTTTTATTATTTACAAAACGCACCCTATACTTGTTTTAATCCGATCGGTTTTAATCAAAAGGGTATAAACCCTAACCAAAATTATCCCAATCATAACCAATCATTATACCATCATTAAACACATTAAACAGCCAGATTCAAACACAAGAATCCTAACCCTAATCGCATAACTAGGGTTTTTTCCTTTTTCCTTATTTTTCTCAAAAATCCGATTACACAATAATTCCAAAACAATTGATTTAAGCCTCAAAAATTCAAGTGGCTATTTTTACAGAGTGATATGATCATGATAGAACCCAAAAAAATTATGCTTGAAGCTCAGAAAATTCGTATGAGTCGTATATGATTTATTTGTGTTTTTAGGGTTTACTTCTCATTAATTTCCATATGATCAAATGAGCATGTATGATTCGAATCTATCATTTTTCCAGAGTTATAAGAGGCATATAGAGTCTAGATAAAATAGGTTTCGAACCTATAAAATTCGTATTAAGTATTTTAGATTTTATGTACGTTTTTTATACTTTTAATTATTTCGATTAAACAAACTTGCATGGAATGAATCCAATCATGAAAACATAATTAATATGATCAAGAGGGATAGGGAAAATTACCTTTAGCAAGAATCGAACCAAGAATGACAAGGAAAGAATTTCTTATTGTCGGCTAGAATAAAACGACCCAAAAATTCTTTTGAACACACGATCGACCCAAAAATCTTGAAACTATTTTTATCATCTTCTTTGGACGTGATAGAACCCAGAGAAATTATGGGAGAGCCTTCAAAAATTTCGGATGTGTGTTTGTGAGTTGTTTTGATTTTCGGTATTATGAAAATGAATTAGAATTGGAAATAAAAATGGAATGCCGAGTATTATTGAGGTGGATGGCAAGAATTTCGGTCCTTTGTGATTTGATTGAGATTTGGATTGATTAGGAATGGTTCCTATATTTTGTGTGGTACTTATCTTGTTTTATTTGCTTTTAATTTAATTTTTACAAGTATATAAATACATAAAAATGTAATTCGGCCCATATGATTGTTCAAAGGTGTGACAAATATTTTTGAACATTGTAAAATATTGAAATCTTTTAGTAAAAATTATTCTACTTCATATGTTGTTCATTTCCAGAGGTTTGGGATTTATTTGGCGTTTTAAACACTTATTAATTAAAATTTTAAGCTCCAAGGGTATTTTGGTAATTTTACATGTTTTGAAATTTCGGGTATTACAACTTCTTCCCCTCTAAAAGAAAATTTTCGTCCTTGAAATTTGAAGTCGCAAAGTTAGACGAAGTCGTAGCAATTCGCAAAAGATCGTCACGAACAACCTCACGCCCGGAGAGGTTCCTCCAAAAAGGCTCTTCAAAACAATTGGTTTCTCATGACTCGATCAAAACAAGGTGGTTTCAGATTCCTCAGAAGGAGACAAATTAGGTTGATTCAGATCAAAAGAACCATACAATATAAAATGGATGATAGGTGAATCTTCTGAAATGCTTACATGGGATACAACAGAACTTCAAATCAGATTAACAGTACCATCAGTAGAGAGCTCTACAAGGAGTTTAAGATTTATAATTTAGGTCAACAAAATGCAATACAAGGGTTCAAACTCATCCAGATATTTAATGAACGGAAAGCAGAGTATACGCATCGGTAGAATGAACCTAATGTCTCACTAATCACGGATAAACCAACGGAGATCAGATTCTAAACTTCTTAGGTACTCCCCCAAGACATCCTATGGCCACAATGAGTGCACGTTATATGGTGTAAGTATTATCACGTTGATCAGGCGTCATAATACTAGCACCACATAATTATACCTTCATGATGATCATACTTTATCTCGAGTCGTGAGTATAACAGCCTATCTTAGTCCACCTAGTACTTCTACAGTCTCAGAGTCAACAAGATCAAAGTCATAGTCAAGAAGGAAGTAAGACTATTCGCAAGAGTATTGGAATTTCCAGATTGCCTAGCAGAGTAAGGCATGCCGTCACAAGCATCAGATTTTTCACAATTCGCCAAAATTCCTCAAATCAAAGCCATTATCGAACATACGGAAAAATAAATACAGAACTGAAATGCTTCTAGGAAACTTAATTATCAGAGGATCTTATTACTATATCACGAAACTCAAGGGAGTCAACGGAAATGAAAATTAATCGTCAATAACTTCGGTCTTCACAGAATCAATTCTTCCAAACATAAAAGGTCTGATTCAGAAATCCGTTCATTCAAAACATCTACTCTCTTCAAGTCCGGTTAATATGTCTTCGTTTTTCCATCAATCTGGAAGTGAAGCAAAATCGTCTGGTTCATCACGCCTCCTGCAGTTCTTCTTGGAATATGATGGAGTAATGTGAATTTCTGGCACGATCTTTAAGTTTCTTCATCATCCAGTCTGCTTCCGCCCTCAATTCATCTTAGTACAACCAAGATGAATAGGGAAGTGAGACTGTTCGTCTTCATCAGCTCCAGGTTCGCCGTCTTTCTTCTGCATCGCCAACACTTCTGTCTTGTAAGGAATGTCTTCACTCTTCAGGGTAGTCACCGCTGTTGTCAACTCTAGGTCGGGTAGTGAAGTAATACTTCTGATGCGTTTCTAGTTGTCTTGATGCATACGCAAAACCTTCTGAGTCTCTTTCTGAAATGTCTCAAAATTTGTTCCGTCTGAAGGTATGGAAACAAATTTCTATTTCAGCTTTCCAAAACTCCGTTCTCAATCAGACTAAGCTGTTTCTCTCTGGTCACGAAATTTATCAAGGGTAACGCAAGTTGTAAACGTCTTTCAGAATTCTGACGCAAGGTTCAAAAGATTTCAGTTTACCATTTTGTTATCGGTCTTGACCATTCGGTGATAGTTTCAAAATTTGCGGAATTTAAAAGGGATATTCTCAATCAAGAAAACCGTTGTCTTAATAGCTATCAATCTCTCAGAATGCACAAGTGATTGTCAAATTTCTTACAAAGTGCAAGAATGATTCTCATGTTCTTCTTCGTCTCCGAATGTACTATTAAGTCATACAATGACCATTTGCCCAAGTACTCACGAGAACACATTCATTTATCAAATTTACAGAATAGTCAGAGCTTTAGCTAATACCATTAGCGTCACAAATCTCTATATCAGTCGTTACAAATACGGACAGCGATCTCAAGAATAACCTCAATTCATATTTCCATCTGAAGGAAACTTCGAGCTCTGAAATTGAATAGATACAAAGTCGTTTCAGGGTGGAGAAATAAGGGTTCCAAAAAGCAATACGGTTCAGCTTCCAGAATCAATACATGTCTCCTGTCATCATTCTTCTTTATCGCGAACAAAACTGAAATACGCCAAGAAAATACACTCAAGCGAACTTACTTCTCACTCCGGTGGAAAATTTGGTGGTTCAATCAGAAATCGTGTTCAGGAAATTCAAGGTGCCAAGTAATTTTCAAGATAAGGTTCATTCATTGTTGTACGAAATGGTTTCAAGGAAAACTTCATAATCGCGAAAGTAACACACGAATCTTCAGAGTAATAATGATAGTCAAGAGTTTAACAATCGGTAATTATGGTAGGGAGTTCAAAATTGTTTCAAGCGCCAAAGGTGAGACATAGGAGGATAGTTGTCAATCAACCGATCCTTTATCAGAATAAAATCAGAGTTAACAGTCCAAAGAAAGACAGATCAACAAGGCAAATCTAATCGTTCAAAAGTGAGAGGGAACTTATTCCTATACTCGTGGTTAAACACCACAAGACTTCTCATAGGAACAGAGATGGGTAAGACGAAATCAAATAGTGTCAGAAAATTCATAGATGCTTATCAAAACAAGGGACAAGTCACAGAATGTATTCAAGTACGTCATTATCAAGGAGATTTTTAGAATGCCCGAAGAGGCATCAAAATGATTAACAGAAGGATCAGAGGTCAGAGTCGGACTCTGCAGACAAGGATCAAATAGTGTCAGGCCATATTATGCAGTTCTCAATGCCTTCCAGATTTATTTAATTCTCAAATCTTGGGTAGTGCAAAGCATAAGCTTTCAATTATAAAAGTGATCTTAACAGACTTAAATCAAAAGCAGGGCACGAATCAGAGTGATGCGGAAGCAAAATACTTAAACACACGCCTTATAGTCTACCCATTCCTCACTGGTCAGAACTTAAGTTCCTATAGGGAAATCCTAAACCAAAAATCTTAAAGGTTATCTTATGAGCGCCTACAGTGGAAACTTAGTGGTCCAAACTTACATAGGTCAAGGGCAAATGTATTACGAGTCGCAGCCTGTCTCTCCGATACCATAAATTGTAACACCCTGACCCAACAAGGGTAGAGATGTCACAATAATGGTGACATATCAGAAACATACACAAGCATACATCTTCAATAATACAAAGGAATCCAAAGGTTAGAAGAAATCACAAGGAAATACAAATTTACAAAGGAATAAATACTGAGTCTGAAAATATAAATTCTTCTAGTCATCTCTATAACAAAATAACTATCACAATGTAGTCTTCTAAGTCCAATGGTACTCTCCACTCATACCCAGCTTCCTACTAAAAACCTGCCGCAGGAAAAGAAATGCGACTGAGCTACGAGAGCTCAGTGAACAGATATAACGGTAACAAAGCAGTAATAAAGAATAGTACAGAGTGTCAGAAATATATGTCATGCAGATATAATCAGAATCAAAGGATAAATAAAGGAGTAAGGATAAAGGATAGGGAATAATGAGTAGGTAAAGGTAAAAGGAAAATAGTGCAAGGTATAATAATGGTCAAAGGTAAGTAATGCATATGGTAAAGGTAAACAGTAATTCACCACGAGCCCAGAAACAGAGATATAATATATATAACCATGCCATCATCATCAATCAGAGGGGTGTCCTCTCAGTAACCAGATAATATGAGGGGTGTCCTCATGTATCAAATGGAGTAGCTAGCTCCCAGAGGTTGTGAAAGACGTGTATCGCACACACCATCAGTCACCAGAGATATAACAGATAATATAAACAGATAACAGAAACAGAACAAATCTAGGATGCATCCATACGCCCCAGGTGGCCAGAGTCTACCAATACACGCCAGATAAAATAAAGTCAGGGACGGGACAGGTCATCACTCTCCTGCCCTAGAGTCATGTCATCGGTGCAGCAATGACATGGACATGAAACCCTCATGCCTAGTGAGGTGGCTCGGGTATCAAACCGTAGGTCAAAGGTCAAGTATCATGTCATAAACAGAGGGTCATGTCAAAAAGGTTCAGATTATAAGGTCCATGTCAGATGTTACAAAAGTGTATATCAGAGGTTCAGAATTCAGATAGGTTTATATCAGAGTTTATAACAATGTTCAAGTCCAGGTTCAGAAATAGTATACCAGATTAATGCTTATATCAAAGTTCAAATTAAGTTTCAAAACAAGAGCTTATAACCAGGTTTAGAATAAGGTTTAAATCAAGGTTCAATAGGTCATATCAAAAGTTCATAATCAAAAAGGTTTATAGGTTCATAGAAAAGATTTTAATTCAAAGGTTTCATATTTAACTTGTATTTAAATAATCTCCTAGTGACTTTCATAAAATGATGTTTGGTAAAACCTTCTTATACATATAGTCTTTAAAAGAAATTTTCATAAAACCTTTAGTGCTGTTTATAACATCGTACTCAAAAGCTTTTCAAAAACATTTTCATATCATTAAGGAAAGTTTCCAATGTCAGTTAAAATGTCAAAATGAATCTTCAGGGTATTCAGAGGTTTGCATATTCAGGTCACAAGGTAATGAGTCAAGTATCAAGAGAAAATTCAGAGTCAGATATCATGTCAGAATCAGTGTGTTATAAAAAGTTCATATTTCAAAGGGTTTATAACAGATGGCTCAGAATCAAGTTTCATAACAAAGTTCATATCAGGAATTATAACAAAGGGAAATCATATGAGAGGTTCAAAGTGAAGGGGATCATAGCAATGGCATCAATACAGAAGCTGACAGATCAGAAAAATGAAAGAGAGCATGAGAAACCTGTGAGAAGGTTCAGAATATCTGTACCTTATACCGCAAATGAAAACACAACAGAACAACAAGGTCGGGAGCAACTCCGTCTTCAGCGGATCTACATGAATTCATGATCTGTTTTATTAATAACTTGTTCAATTCAGATTACTTATTTTAGTCGGCTTTCCATTTTTAGTAACTTTCCTTTTTATGTAACTTTCCAGATATAGTAACTTTCCAAATTTAGCAGGTTTCTATAATTAGCAGATTTCCGTATTTAGCAAGATTCAAGTATTTCAAAGTATGTTAAGTTATCAGTATTATGGACCATAGGGACAAGTTATAAAAGTCCAGGGTTAATTATGACAACTTCCCATAATATAGGGTTTTAAATGTAAATATGCCCAGACAAGGGTCTAAAGTGTAAACATTCCAAGTTGCACATTTTAAATCCATTAGTTATCCATAATTTCAGTTCCCGTCCTTTAACTTTACCAAATTACGAATTAAACCCTTTTAATTAATTTAAATTTCAAGTTAAACCCTATAACTTTTTAAATCATCATTTAACCCTTACAATATTTATAATTACACATCAAGCCCTTCATTTTTACAAAATTCCACAATACACCTCTTATTAAATATATGGTACGAACACATCCTCAATTTTATATAAATTACACAACAAGTCCCTCAAGTTAATTTAATTACAAAACAAACCCTTAGTTAATTAGAAAATATAAATCCGATCCAAAATATATCTATATTTACACATTTACCCTCAATTAATCAAAAGTACATTTTATACCCCTTATAATAAAGTTTACGAATCCATCCTTCCATTTTCAGAATTTACAAAAATAGTCCTTTACTTTTAAAAATTACAAATCGGATTAACATTTTCATACGGTTTCAAAATAACCTTCATCTTATGATTTTTACACAAAATACCCTCATTTTATATTTTATACATTTTACCCCTGCTCCAAAGTGTCTCACAAAATAACCCTTAAGTTTTATTATTTACAAAACGCACCCTATACTTGTTTTAATCCGATCGGTTTTAATCAAAAGGGTATAAACCCTAACCAAAATTATCCCAATCATTATACCATCATTAAACACATTAAACAGCCAGATTCAAACACAAGAATCCTAACCCTAATCGCATAACTAGGGTTTTTTCCTTTTTCCTTATTTTTCTCAAAAATCCGATTACACAATAATTCCAAAACAATTGATTTAAGCCTCAAAAATTCAAGTGGCTATTTTTACAGAGTGATATGATCATGATAGAACCCAGAAAAATTATGCTTGAAGCTCAGAAAATTGGTATGAGTCGTATAGGATTTATTTGTGTTTTTAGGGTTTACTTCTCATTAATTTCCATACGATCAAATGAGAATGTATGATTCGAATCTATCATTTTTCCAGTGTTATAAGAGGCATATATAGTCCAGATAAAATAGGTTTCAAACCTAGAAAATTCGTATTAAGTATTTTAGATTTTATGTACGTTTTTTATACTTTTAATTATTTCGATTAAACAAGCTTGCATGGAATGAATCCAATCGTGAAAACATGATTAATATGATCAAGAGGGATAGGGAAAATTACATTTAGCAATAATCGAACCAAGAATGACAAGGAAAGAATTTCTTGTTGTCGGCTAGAATAAAACGACCCAAAAATTCTTTTGAACACACGATCGACCCAAAAATCTTGAAACTATTTTTATCATCTTCTTTGGAGGTGATAGAACCCAGATAAATTATGGGAGAGCCTTCAAAAATTTCGGATGTGTGTTTGTGAGTTGTTTTGATTTTCGGTATTATGAAAATGAATTAGAATTGGAAATAAAAATTGAATGCCGAGTATTATTGAGGTGGATGGCAAGAATTTCGGTCCTTTGTGATTTGATTGAGATTTGGATTGATTAGGAATGGTTCCCATATTTTGTGTGGTACTTATCTTGTTTTATTTGCTTTTAATTTAATTTTTACAAGTATATAAATACATAAAAATGTAATTCGGCCCATATGATTGTTCAAAGGTGTGAAAAATAATTTTGAACATTGTAAAATATTGAAATCTTATAGTAAAAATTATTCTACTTCATATGTTGTTCATTTCCAGAGGTTTGGGATTTATTTGGCGTTTTAAACACTTATTAATTAAATTTTTAAGCTCCAAGGGTATTTTGGTAATTTTACATGTTTTGAAATTTCGGGTATTACATCTAGGATGCATCCATACGCCCCTGCAGACAAATAATAACAATGGCCATTGCAGATAACAGATAAGGGACGGTGTGGAACATCACTCAACCACACTAGAGTCATGCCATCGGTGCATCAATGACATGGCCATGTTACCTTCATGGCTAGGGTCACAAATTTTGGCTCGGGTATCAAACTAAGAATCAGATATCAAATCAAATCAGAAGGTCATATCTAAAGGTCCATTACAGATGGTTCATAACAGATATATTAGATGTAATGCCAAAGTCCAAACCAGAATTTATCAGATCAAAGTATACAAGGCAAAGGATCATATCAAAGGTTCACAACAAAGGGAACATAACAATGGCTTTGGGAATCTTAAACGAATCAGAAATCGAAATCATATCAAGGAAATAAGACACCCTTACTGAAAAAGGGCAGAGTATCTGTACCTTATTACGAAATGCAAAGACGAACAAGAAAATAGAAAGCAGTGACAGGCTCAAGACCTCTCCTTCTTCACACCTAAAGGAGTAGAAGAATATTACAAAAGGTTCTAATAACTTATTTTAGCTTGCCTTTCCATTATAAGTAACTTTCTATTCTTAGCAGGTTTCCATATTTAGCAAGTTTCCATTTTTAGAAAGTTTTAAACACTATAAAATAGGTTAAGTCATAATTAAGCTTATTTATGGATATAGGGTATATTTTAGCAAGTTATAATATTTTAGGGTTAAATATGACAACTTTACGTAATTTAGGGTTTTAAATGTAATTAAACCAAAGTTAAGGATCTAAAATGTAATTATCACAATTTATACATCCAATCCATATTTTAACCATGTATACGAATTAAGTATCTCAATTTACACCATCTTACATTTTATACCCTCTAGTTTATAAGTTTCCAATTTAAACCCCAAAGTTTCCTTAAATCTCATTTTAATCCTTTACATATTCATATTAACACAACAAGCCCTCAATATTACAAAGTTACAGAATAAACCTCATATTTTAATAGTTGTACGAATTAACCCTCATTCTTATATAATTTACAAAACTAACCCTTTACTTTTAAAAAGTACCATTCGAATTACGATTTAACCCTATTTACACATTAAACCCTTAAGTATCCAATTTTTGCATATTATACCCTCATTATCTTTATTTATATGACATAACCCCAAGATTCCAGAAATTACACTTTTAGTCCCTCCAATTTATTAAATTACAAACCGAATTATACATTTAACACAATTTACAAATTAAATCCCTAAGTTGCATAATTTACGAAAAAGACCCCCATCTTATATTTTATACAGATTTCCCTTGGTCTAAAGTATGTTACAAAAATAACCCACAACTTTTATAAATTACAAAACACCCCTTTTTGTTTTAAAAATCCTCTCGGTACACCATAAAACACCAAAATCCTAACCCTAGTTTTACCAAACATGACCTAATCATTAAATCATCATTACCACGCCATTAATACACCAGATTTATCCCAAAACCCTAACCCTAGAATCATTCCTTAGGGTTTCTTTTTTTTATTTCATGTTTTTCTTATAAATCCGATTGAACAAAATAATTCGAACAAGGTTATATAGGCTTCAATAAATCGAAACAACATTTTTCCAGACTTATATGATTATTCTAGAACACGTAAAAATTATGAACAAGCCCCATAAAATTCGTATGAACTGTTTTGGAATTTTAGTGTGTTTTAGTCCTCTATAATTCGTTCGATCATTCTATGTTGCATGATTCGTTACAACCAATTTTTATGAGTCATAGGAGGTCCAAAGAACATTAGAAAAATACTAGATAAAAATAAGAACGTACGGATTGTGTGTAGTAAATATTACCTCTCGGATGAAGTAAACCGAACAAAGAAAATAACCTAGGATCGAATTAAGCTTCCCACGACCAAACTCTTATTTTTCCTAGCTAGATTAGACCTTGAAGAACTCCAGAAAAATACCAGCACTCGTCCAGAAAATCGAATGGAGGGAGGGTCGAATTTTTGTTTGTCGATGTTAGGGTTTTTAAGGTTTCGGTTTTAAAAAAAAGAATTATTAGGCCGAGTATATGAGGGGGAGGGAGCAAGAAATTCGGTCCAAGTAAGGTGTAGATGAGATCAAATAAAATTTTGGAAGATTTCCCCATTTATTTGTACATATCTTGTATTTATTTTGTTTATAAAGTTTAATAATAATAATTATAATACATATTAAATAGAAATCGGCCATATATGTTAATTGTGTGATTATATAACTTTTTTTGTACTTTCCAACATGTCAAAATGTAGTAACATAAATTATTTGGTTTCATAACTTGATCATTTCCAAAGGTTCGGGATCAATTTGGCATTTTATAAACTCATTAATCAAATTTTAAGATTGTAGGGGCATTTTAGTCTTTTTACAAGTTTTAGATTTTTGGGTATTACAACTTCTTCCCCTCTAACAGAAAAATTTCGTCCTCGAAATTTGAAGTCGTAAAGTTAAACGAAGTCGTAGCAAGTCGCAAACGATCATCACAAACATTCTCACGCCCAGGGAGTTTCTTTCAAAAAGATCTTCAGACCCAAAGATTCTCATGACTCAGATCTTTGGACTTGGCACAAACACATCATCCTCACCACAACTACTAATGGGTCATCCCATTATTTATCCCCTACGACCACATAACCCAAGTTGTCCTTGTTGTCACCACAACCAACACTCTCTCACCTTATGGAATCATTTAGGTATAACCTCTATCGAGTCTACTTTATGGCACGACTTGTCATAATAGTAATCATTTAGAGTATGTCTTATCAACAAACTATCCTTAACATCAATCATCTTGGGTTGATGATTATGTTGTTCAAAAGGTTTGTTAGAACTTTCCTCCCAATGACAACTTGGAATAAGTCATTTAGTGCGTTAGTCAATGAACGAATCTCGTTCTTGATTAGTGTGATTGAGTGAACAATTACACCTTAGGTTCTCGATCGGGTTGGGACACTTACGTGTTAACATAGTTTAACCCATGCATGTCTTGCTATGTGTATTCTATCCCTATAATGTTGCTCCTATACTGTTATATATTATGCTGCACGAAGCTAACCCTTGATGTAGGAAAATCCTTTGTAAGAATTTGATCCATGGATCCGCTAGATACTAAGGTAAATAAATAAGGGGATTAAGTCACCTTAGGGGAGCATTGAGCTAGGGGGAGCTCGGGAGTATTTGAATACATAGCATGGAGTCGACTTCACAAGTGGTGATAGAAGACTTCACTGGGATGATGCAAGCTCGCCTTTAGGGGGAGAAAGGATAGTAGTGCAATAAGGGGAGTAGGAAGTAAATCCAAAGAAGCGCTCGAGGAAACTACCTTTTTGATTCGACAAAAGGGGGAGAAGGAAGTGTAAACAGGTAACTTTTACATTTTACTATGTATTACGGTTTACATATTTGTCATCATCAAAAAAGGGGAGATTGTTAGTGCAAATATTACGATATTTAAACTAAACGTTTTTTCGGTTTTAATAATGACAAACATGTAACTTGTAATACATAACGTAAAATGTGCAAGTTACTTGTAAACACAAAACATCAATGCATACTTACATCAACACCTCCCGACGTCTCAAGTATGCTTCAACGAAGTCGTAGATTTCCATCCCGACATAAATCACTCAAGGTATGGACAAACAAATCTACTACTTAACAAATGATCAAAGGATTTTATTTTTCTAAAACTTCACATTTTTAATGTGACAAAACATTTTTTCAAAAATATATTTCACAAATTATTTTTGAATTAAAAAGAAATGTTTTATTTTGAAAAATATGTTTGAAAATCCCAACAGTCAAATTTCCCCCCAAAACAGCTCCTAACTTCCCCAAATAAACCTTCCCCACTAAAGACAAACGAAGGAGCGTCTACGGAACCATTAAATAGGTACGGTGATGAAGCGAAAAGTGTACCACTTTTAAGGGGTCATTTAAGCCCTAATCCGCGATTATTTGATCAAATATTGCCCTAAATCGTTCCTTTTGTCATTTTAGGTACTTTGGAGAAGAAATCTGGAAAAGGAAGCATTTTGGACGTTTTTGGAGCATAAAAGTGAAGAAAACGACAAAGTCTCAAAATTATGCTGGAAAGTACCTTTGACGGCGTCAGGGATTGGTCCAGACGGCGTCATGGCTTGGCAAAAAAGGTGGACATGAAAAAATACACATGATAAGCCAGAGAATTTTGCATGGAAAATCTGACGGCGTCAAGCTTTAAGGAGATCAAGGCCATCACGGTTTAACTTAAAGAGGGACGGCGTCAAGCCATATTCTGACGGCGTCAAGCTTTGATAAGCCAGAGCGGATTTTGGAGGTCTAAAGAGGGACGGCGTCAGGAAGGCCATTCGGGAACCCTAAAAGCGGCGAGGTGACGGCGTCAGGGTCTACAACGTAACGCCGTCAGCCCTTAAACTCTATATATAGTTTTGCAATTTTTTATCATTGAGGGTGGAACTTATTTGTGTGTAACTTTGGAGGAGAAACCCTAAGATGAATTTCTGTCATTTTTAAGGGTTTTCATACCCTTGGATCTCCCATGTTTAATTGAAGATAAGTGATTGTTTAATCATTCAATATGTCTATGTGTTGTTTGATTACATCTTGTTCTTGTCTTTTGATTAACATGCTAGGCTAGATTTATCTTGTGTTTGCTTAGATCTAATGAAACCTAGCTATTGATTATTGGTTATTAGTGTGTTATTAGTTGTATTGGATGATTGTTCATCGATGTTAGGCTTAAGAAAACTGGCTAACTTCCTATTCGGTAACTTGCTTGAACGTCTTAAGAAACATGAACCAATGCGTACTAAGGTTTTTATGGTTGTATTTAATGCATGAGCGAATTCTAGTGATCCCATGTTAGGAGCTTCTTAGCCGGCTCGACATAGGAGTGAAGTAGGAGCTTATAGAGTTGGGGAAGTACGTACGCCACCCCACGATTGGTATTAAGGAATACACCCGTCATCCACGCGATTAATACACATTAATCAACCGGTAAAAGATAGTTAGGGAGTAAGGAAATCTAAGTAAACACATTTCTCTCCACATAAGTTTCACAACATTTTCATTTTCTGTTATTTTATTTTAATTGCATTCGTAGTTACTTGGGTTAGTTGACTAGCAACTAATTCCGCCCACTCCTTCAAACCCGAGATTTTACTTGCTTTCATAAAAATATAAAAACACAAAAAAGAATCTTCTCTCACCCTTAGACCTAATTAGAGTAGTTTTTCAATCCTAACGACACTATTCCCTGTGGAGAACGATCAATCCCCCGTACTTACCACTACACTATACTACATCGGTCAGGTACACTGCCTGGTGGGGTTGTAAGCCTCTTGAGATCCCTCGAGAGGTAAAACCTGTTGTAAGGTCGCAAAACCACGCATCAAGTTTTTGGCGCCGCAGCCCGGGGAGTAGTTATTGCTTAGGTTGAAATTTCTTTTTATTAGGTCTACTCATTAGATTCCTATCTTAGTGAGATTTTTATTTTCTTTTTATTAGCTTTCCCGTAGTCTATCTTTTCTTTGTTCCTTTGTTCGTAAAAACCATTCCATTGACTCTTCCGTTCACCATTATGGAGTACGCGAATCCACCATACTACCCACCACGAAATTCACCCACTCCTTATGACATCTTGATGTTTAAACAATATCGAGGTGAACCCATATATGATGCATGGACTCGTTTTAAAATTTTACTCCGAATAGTCCCTCATCATAACTTCGATTTATGGTCCCTAGCTAAAATCTTTTACGATCGTGTCGACCTATGTGACCAAATATGCATTAATGATTTTGTCAATTGGGACCATAGGGGATTAAATGTTGAAGAAGCATGGGATGCCATTGAAGATTGTGCCCAGTATTATTATAGAGTAGACAACCCAACAAACGTTAGTACAAGTCAATTGACCACAAATTCCAAGGATCATGAAACAAGTTTGTCTGGGGATGACTATTTTGGGATACCTAAGTGGATGTCATGTAACATCATAGTACAAAACAAACACATAGGTAATCTAGATAAAATGGAGGATGAGGTGGATAATCCAAGCCCACAAAGTACCCCACAAGTCCTACCATCACTTGAGGCACACACACCGCCCGTGACTTACCCGGAAGAAGTAGAAGAAACTTTAGGAATCCCAATGGAGGTAGAACCCTTGGACCAAGCACCACTAGAGGATATAGGTTTGAATACTTATAGTGATAACCTTACTCTTAGTTCCAGGGAATTTCCTAGTGTTGATGAACCGGAACCTCAACCTTTACACAACTTTCCATCCTTAGATATATTTCTAGGAGACAAAAGAGGAACCGACCCACCCATCAACCCTTATTATCCGGGTAGTTTTAGGATGAAGGAAGCCATTCACTCACCCCCTTCACCTCACGTGGCATATTTCCACCCTAAGGGTGTGTATCGCTACTTTCACCCACACTTAATCCTAAGTGTAGGGAAAACCTCCCCTATTTCCGTTAAATAAGGGTAGAGTCAGGCTCGTGACTCGAACAAAAACAAGCGCTTATTGGGAGGCAACCCAAGCTTTATTTTTATTTTTTTATTATTGTTTGATGTTTTTATTTTATTTGTTTGTTTGTGTCATATATGCTTAATCATAATTGTTTAATTTTCATGTTTCGAATAATTTGTGAAAATGCTTTATCTTGTTTTTAACCTCGTCTTAATTGCATATAAAGGTATTTTACAAAAAGATAAGTGTAGGGAAGCTTATATTTTGTTAAAAAGAACGAAATTCGAACATGAAAAATTCACAATTTATGATTAGCATATATACTATCTTGTTTGTGTGTCAATACTTGTGGACATGTGTTATGAGTTCCTATTTGTAATTCATTCCACAAGTATCCTATCCTTTTATTGCTTTGTTTTGTTTTTATTTCTAAGTCTGGAAATACATCTAGTTGTGGTTTTTCTTTGTTCGGTTTGATGCTTTGGTTTTTGTGTTTGTTGGTTATAGGTATTATTGGATAAGAAGATGTACGTGCAACACATCAAGAGGATGATTATATTTCTGGAGTGAAGCTTATCATGTTCATTCTCTTGGAGGGAGATTTAACCATATTATCACATCATCCATACCGAGCGAATCAGGGGAGTATTAGTTTCTTCCATTCTCATTTATTTTTACTTTTACATCTTTTGTCTAGAACATTGGGGACAATGTTCGGATTAAGTGTAGGGAGGGTAAATTAGGATGCCTTAGAAACTACAACTTCGCTTATTTTTGTTTTGTTTAATAGTGAATGTGTAATAAAGCCAAGAGAAATATTGGTTAGGGCAATTTTAGCACCAAATTTAAAATTTTTTACAACATATAGGAGTGAAACTTTGATTTTAATAAGCGTCTCATAGATAGGGAATTGTATGACTAGCACAAAAACCATACCACTCAAAAAGTGAAGAAAACGACAAAGTCTCAAAATTATGCTGGAAAGTACCTTTGACGGCGTCAGGGATTGGTCCAGACGGCGTCATGGCTTGGCAAAAAAGGTGGACATGAAAAAATACACATGATAAGCCAGAGAATTTTGCATGGAAAATCTGACGGCGTCAAGCTTTAAGGAGATCAAGGCCATCACGGTTTAACTTAAAGAGGGACGGCGTCAAGCCATATTCTGACGGCATCAAGCTTTGATAAGCCAGAGCGGATTTTGGAGGTCTAAAGACGGACGGCGTCAGGAAGGCCATCCGGGAACCCTAAAAGCGGCGAGGTGACGGCGTCAGGATCTACAACGTGACGCCGTCAGCCCTTAAACTCTATATATAGTTTTGCAATTTTTTGTCATTAGGGTGGAACTTATTGTGTGTAACTTTGGAGGAGAAACCCTAGGACGAATTTCTGCCATTTTTAAGGGTTTTCATACCCTTGGATCTCCCATGTTTAATTGAAGATAAGTGATTGTTTAATCATTCAATATGTCTATGTGTTGTTTGATTATATCTTGTTCTTGTCTTTTGATTAACATGCTAGGCTAGATTTATCTTGTGTTTGCTTAGATCTAATGAAACCTAGCTATTGATTATTGGTTATTAGTGTGTTGTATTAGTTGTATTGGATGATTGTTCATCGATGTTAGGCTTAAGAAAACTGGCTAACTTCCTATTCGGTAACTTGCTTGAACGTCTTAAGAAACATGAACCAATGCGTACTACGGTTTTTATGGTTGTATTTAATGCATGAGCGAATTCTAGTGATCCCATGTTAGGAGCTTCCTAGCCGGCTCGACATAGGAGTGAAGTAGGAGCTTATAGAGTTGGGGAAGTACGTACGCCACCCCACGATTGGTATTAAGGAATACACCCGTCATCCACGCAATTAATACACACTAATCAACCGGTAAAAGATAGTTAGGGAGTAAGGAAATCTAAGTAAACACATTTCTCTCCACATAAGTTTCACAACATTTTCATTTTCTGTTATTTTATTTTAATTGCATTCGTAGTTATTTGGGTTAGTTGACTAGCAACTAATTCCGCCCACTCCTTCAAACCCGAGATTTTACTTGCTTTCATAAAAATATAAAAATACAAAAAGAATCTTCCCTCACCCTTAGACCTAATAAAGTAGTTTTTCATACCTAACGAACACTATTCCCTGTGGAGAACGATCAATCCCCCGTACTTACCACTACACTATACTACATCGGTCAGGTACACTGCCTGGTGGGGTTGTAAGCCTCTTGAGATCCCTCAAGAGGTAAAACCTGTTGTAAGGTCGCAAAACCACGCATCAAGTTTTTGGCGCCGCTGCCGGGGAGTAGTTATTGCTTAGGTTGAATTTTTATTTTTATTAGGTCTACTCATTAGATTCCTATCTTAGTGATATTTTTATTTTCTTTTTATTAGCTTTCTTGTAGTCTATCTTTTTCTTTGTGCCCTTTGTTTATAAAACCATTTTCATTTGTCACTATGGCGGATGAAATTCCATTTAGATCATTGACAATTGAGGAACAATTATATTTCACCAATAGACTTGCTTCCTACGATGAATTTTTGCGTAATCTTAGTGACACCCAAGAGGATTTGGGGGTAAAGTTAGATGGGTTTGATGAATTCTGTGCATGTGTGATTTCTATTAAACGATCATTATCAGGATCAATTCCTTTTAGTGAGGCCCGTTGGATGAATTTTGAGGAAAGCTCCCTAACCATGGCCGATAAGTACGACGAATTAATGGATTTGTATGAGCAAGATGACCTAGTTTCTAAAAACATGAACTTAGAACCCGACCAAGATTGTGAGATGGTTAATGTTGAACTACCTAGGTGCATGCTTGGATTAGATTTCACCAAGACATATGATGAGTATGAGGAATCCTTTAGGCAAATGGAACATAGTGATCAAGTTATTGAGAATGATTCTTATGAATCGGACCAAGAATTTGAGATGAATAGAAAAGGATTTGAGATACCTAGGTGCATGTTGGGGATAGACTTCAACAAATCACATAATAAGCACATAGGTAATCAAGATAAGATGGAGGATAAAGTAGAAAATCCAAGTCCACCAAGTACTCCATAAAACCCACCATCATTTGAGGCACACACACCGCCCGTGACTTACCCGGAAGAAGTAGAAGAGACTTTAGGAATCCCGATGGAGGTAGAACCTTTGAACCAAACACAACTAGAGGATATAGGTTTGAATACTTGTAGTCACAACCTTACTCTTAGTTCTAGGGGATTTCCTATTTTTGATGAACCGGAGCCTCAACCAAAACCGTTACCTAATCTTCCATCCTTGGATGAAAATTTAGGAATTGAATTAGGTCCCGGTCCACCCATCAAAACATATAGTCCGGGTAGTCTTAAGTTTAAGGTAGTAGACATTAAGCCTTGTAGAGTGGAAGCTAATATAGGAGTGAACCATGACCTTACATACTTACATCACCCATTCATGATTGATCACAAGAAACATTATGGGTTTAAACCGGGTTTATTAGGTCAAGATGGATTCCCAACTAGGAATCTCTCGAAGTTGATAGAAGATGATCCCTTTTTAGGAGAAAACTTTAATTCACCCATTGACCAAAGTGAACTAGGTAAGGTTATGATGAAAGGAGCACACCCCTTTGAGTATATAATTCATCCACCACTCTTTCCTCACGTGGCATACTCCTACCAAGTTGGTGTGTATCGCTACTATCACCCGCACTTAATCCTAAGTGTAGGGAAAACCTCCCCTATTTCCGTTAAATAAGGGTAGAGTCAGGCTCGTGACTCGAACAAAAACAAGCGCTTCTTGGGAGGCAACCCAAGCTTTATTTGCGTTGTGTGTTTATTTGTTTGTTTGATTGATTTTATTTGTTTCCGTATGCGTGTTTAATTTTTATTATTATTGATTCATGTTCAAAACTAAATTGTGAAAATGCTTTATCTTGTTTTTAACTTCGTCTTAACTACATATAAAGGTATTTTGCAAAAGTTAAGTGTAAGGGAAATCTAAATCGGTTTATTAGAACAAATGAACATGAATCGTAATAATATTAAATTAACATACATATTAGTATTTGTTTGAGTCAAATGCTTGTATCGAGTCATAATGATGTTTTGCAGGAATTCCAGGAAGTAAGGTATAGGTTTTTCTAAAATTTTTCCGGAAACTTAACATGAGAGTTCTGTCAGATCATTTCTGACGGCGTCAGGATTTACAACCTGACGGCGTCAGGTTTTAATTTTCTGAAAATTTTGAAAGTTTTGTTTTCATAAAAAGTTTTTATTAAATCTCTAACTTATAATCTCCAGGAATCTGCAAAATTATCATTCCACAAGCATTATATCCTTATATATAGAGTTTATCCCACCGATGTTATGCAGGTTTTGGTTTTGTTTTCTCAGGTTTAACAGGTTATTTTGGACAAGGAAATGTTTGTGGAATCAAGCTTATGGCGATGCATTAGTCTTGGAGCTTCTACATTCTCTTGGAAGAAGATCTAACCATGTTACTTCATTATCCACCGAGCGAATCAGGGGAGTATTTGATTTCATTCTTTTACCTTTTCACTTTTACATCTTGTTATTTGAACATTGGGGACAATGTTCATCTTAAGTGTAAGGGGGGGTAAAAGTACGATACTTTTGAGAATGCTTTTACGCTTGATTTTTGTTTGTTTAATGGTAGATGTGTAATAAAACAGAGAGAAATACCTGTTAGGGCAATTTTAGTGCCAAATTTAAAATTTTTTACAACATTTAGGAGTGAAACTTTGATCTTAATGAGTGTCTCACGGATAGGAGTTATATGACTAGCACAAAAACCGTACCACTAAAAAATTTTCCACCCCCAAATATGTGAGGTTCGCCCCTAGAATTGGTAGGAAAAGCATTTATGCTATGATGTGTGTACCGGTAGCACTTAGATTCTAGAACTTGCGTTAGGACCATTCCGAGGCCACAAGTGAGACTACATTCGTGTAGTTAGATTTACTACATGATAAGAGGCATTAGGATTAACCCATTGTTTTACACCTGTGTTTTTGTTATAATTACTTTGGCTACATTGGTCAAGTAATTTTCCCACACCCTTTGCGTTGTACTCATTTTTAGTACACGATACCCTAGTACACCCCTCAGAGCCTATCTTTTCGTTTCGACCTTTAAGCATTTTACTTAAAGGAAGAATTTGTTACACCCCACTAAAATGTACACCCAAATCGCCTTAGCCTACCTTGTATGCACTCATTTTTAGTGCATTATTGTGACAACATTTGTTTTAAACCCAAGTTAATTATCTAATTGATTACATGGTTGCTAAGTCGAGTCATATCCTTGTACATATTGTTTTGGGACGATTGGGACTCATGGGTAAAGTACTAGTGTAATGGAGTAATGGGGAAGAACATCATTATTACCCCCATATGTGCTAAATATTTTAAAAGTACTCCAAGTGTTTCGATTATCTTAATTCGAGTCATTAGAATAGTTATTTATAAAGTTATGTAAAAGTTCAAGTGTAAGGGGAATGCAACGCCCCTATGATGTATTATTTTGGATGGTAGGGCAAGAGTGTATGAAAAAAAAAAAAAAAAAAAAAAAAAAAAAAAAAAAAAAGAGAAAAAGAAAAGTAGAAAAAACATACGGACTACCATCCCGTTTCATTTTATGTTTATTTTATGTTTTTGTTATTTTCTTTCATTAGCTTAAGTCGAGTCTAGTCTTGGCTTAGCAACGCCATATTGTACATGTAATTGATCAAGATATTTAACTCGCCACCAGTAAAATATCCCTTATCCAACAAAACCGTGTTTATCATATCCCTACACCTCATGTTATAACCCATGTAAAAGCCCTCTTTGATAGTTTATCTTAGGTGCTTACGCCTAGTGGAGGAGGTTTTCGATCCTTGCCCAAGCCTATGGTAATCTATTTGCTATGACAGGTAGTGAGAGATAATATCCGTTTTCATTTATGAGATTTATTTTGATGACACTTGAGAGATGTGACTATCTAAACACTACTTGTGAGGTGCTAGTTTGTAATCTCCGTGCTTATTATGATTAAAGTGGAACGAATATTTGTTGTAATTACTTTTATATTAGCGTTAAATGACCCCTAACTTGTATTTTGATTAGAATAAAAGCGCATTTGCTTGAGGACAAGCAAATCTCAAGTGTAAGGGTATTTGATGAAGCGAAAAGTGTACCGCTTTTAGGGGATCATTTAAGCCCTAAATCGTATTTATTTGATCAAATATTGTCCTAAATCGTTCCTTTTGTTATTTTAGGTACTTTGGAGAAGAAATCTGGAAAAGGAAGCATTTTGGACGTTTTTGGAGCATAAAAGTGAAGAAAACGACAAAGTCTCAATATTATGCTGGAAAGTACCTTTAACGGCGTCAGGGATTGGTCCAGACGGCGTCATGGCTTGGCAAAAAAGGTGGACATGAAAAAATACACATGATAAGCCAGAGAATTTTGCATGGAAAATCTGACGGCGTCAAGCTTTAAGGAGATCAAGGCCATCACGGTTTAACTTAAAGAGGGACGGCGTCAAGCCATATTCTGACGGCGTCAAGCTTTGATAAGCCAGAGCGGATTTTAGAGGTCTAAAGAGGGACGGCGTCAGGAAGGCCATCCGGGAACCCTAAAAGCGGCGAGGTGACGGCGTCAGGATCTACAACGTGACGCCGTCAGCCCTTAAACTCTATATATAGTTTTGCAATTTTTTGTCATTAGGGTGGAACTTATTGTGTGTAACTTTGGAGGAGAAACCCTAGGACGAATTTCTGCCATTTTTAAGGGTTTTCATACCCTTGGATCTCCCATGTTTAATTGAAGATAAGTGATTGTTTAATCATTCAATATGTCTATGTGTTGTTTGATTACATCTTGTTCTTGTCTTTTGATTAACATGCTAGGCTAGATTTATCTTGTGTTTGCTTAGATCTAATGAAACCTAGCTATTGATTATTGGTTATTAGTGTGTTATTAATTGTATTGGATGATTGTTCATCGATGTTAGGCTTAAGAAAACTGGCTAACTTCCTATTCGGTAACTTGCTTGAACGTCTTAAGAAACATGAACCAATGCGTACTACGGTTTTTATGGTTGTATTTAATGCATGAGCGAATTCTAGTGATCCCATGTTAGGAGCTTCCTAGCCGGCTCAACATAGGAGTGAAGTAGGAGCTCATAGAGTTGGGGAAGTACGTACGCCACCCCACGATTGGTATTAAGGAATACACCCGTCATCCACGCGATTAATACACACTAATCAACCGGTAAAAGATAGTTAGGGAGTAAGGAAATCTAAGTAAACACATTTCTCTCCACATAAGTTTCACACCATTTTCATTTTCTGTTATTTTATTTTAATTGCATTCGTAGTTATTTCGGTTGGTTGACTAGCAACTAATTCCGCCCACTCCTTTAAACCCGAGATTTTACTTGCTTTCATAAAAATATAAAAATACAAAAAGAATCTTCCCTCACCCTTAGACCTACTAAAGTAGTTTTTCATACCTAACGAACACTATTCCCTGTGGAGAACGATCAATCCCCCGTACTTACCACTACATTATACTACATCGGTCAGGTACACTGCCTGGTGGGGTTGTAAGCCTCTTGAGATCCCTCGAGAGGTAAAACCTGTTGTAAGGTCGCAAAACCATGTTCATTCTCTTGGAGGGAGATTTAACCATTATATTTCTGGAGTGAAGCTTATCATTTTCATTCTCTTGGAGGGAGATTTAACCATATTATCACATCATCCATACCGAGCGAATCAGGGGAGTATTAGTTTCTTCCATTCTCATTTATTTTTACTTTTACATCTTTTGTCTAGAACATTGGGGACAATGTTCGGATTAAGTGTAGGGAGGGTAAATTAGGATGCCTTAGAAACTACAACTTCGCTTGATTTTTGTTTTGTTTAATAGTGAATGTGTAATAAAGCCAAGAGAAATATTGGTTAGGGCAATTTTATCACCAAATTTAAAAATTTTTACAACATATAGGAGTGAAACTTTGATTTTAATAAGCGTCTCATGGATAGGGAATTGTATGACTAGCACAAAAACCATACCACTCAAAAATTTCCACCCCAAATATGTGAGGTTCGCCTTTAGATCTTTAGGAAAAAGCATTCATTGTTGGTGCTTATGAGTGTACCGGTAGTTTATAGATTCTAGAACTTGCGTTTGTGATGCATACCGAGACTGCTAGTGAGACTACATTCGTGTAGTTAGGATTGACTACATGATAAGAGGCATTTGGATTAACCCATTGTTTTACACATGTGTTTTTGTTATAATTACTTTGGCTACATTGGTCAAGTAATTCTCCCACACCCTTTGCGTTGTACCCATTTTTGGTACACGATACCCCTAGTACACCCCTCAGAGCCTATCTTCTCGTTTCGACCTTTAAGCATTTTACTTAACGGAAGAATTTGTTTACACCCCACTTAAATGTACACCCAAATCGCCTTAGCCTACCTTGTGTGCACTCATCTTTAGTGCATTATTGTGACAACATTTGTTTAAACCCTTAGTTAATTATCTAATTGATTACATGGTTGCTAAGTCGAGTCATATCCTTGTACATATTGTTTTGGGACGATTGGGACTCATGGGTAAAGTACTAGTGTAATGGAGTAATGGGGAAGAACAACATTATTACCCTCATATGTACGTTAATATTTTAAAGTACTCCAAATGTTTCGATTATCTTGATTCGAGTCATTAGAATAATTTTATGTAAAGTACGTAAAAGTTCAAGTGTAGGGATGGTACAAAAAATCCCTAGTGATGTATTGTTTTGGATGGTAGGGCAAGAGTGTATGCAAAAAAAAAAAAAAAAAAAAAAAAAAAAAAAAAAAAAAAAAAAAAAAAAAAAAAGTGAAGAAAAAGCATACGGACTACCATCCGCCTCTATCTTTTATTTATGTTTTGTTTTGTTTTATGTTTATTAGTTCGTGATTAGTTTAAGTTGAGTCGAGTCTTGGCTTAGCAACGCCTCATTCTACATGTAATTGACCAAGATGATTGACTTGCCACCAGTAAAAATATCCTTATCCAACAAACCGTGTTTTCCTTATCCCTACACCTAACGTTATAACCCTTTGTAAAGACCTCTATGATAGTTTATCCTAGGTGCTTACGCCAAAAGTGGTAGAGGCATGATCCTTTCCCAAGCCTATGGTAATCTATTTTCTATGACAGGTAGTGAGCGATATTCTTCCATTTCCATTTATGATATATAAATTTACAACACCCGAGGGATGAGAGTATCCAAACACTTATTGTGAGGTGCTAGTGTATAATTTCCGTGCTTACTTTGACCAAGGTGGAATGATCATTTGTTGTAATTACTTTTATATTAATGTTAAATGACCCCTAACTTGTATTTCAATTGGTGGAAAAGCTCATTTGCTTGAGGACAAGCAAATCCCAAGTGTAGGGATATTTGATGAAGCGAAAAGTGTACCGCTTTTAAGGGGTCATTTAAGCCCTAATCCGCGATTATTTGATCAAATATTTCCCTAAATCGTTACTTTTGTCATTTTAGGTACTTTGGAGAAGAAATCTGGAAAAGGAAGCATTTTGGACGTTTTTGGAGCATAAAAGTGAAGAAAACGACAAAGTCTCAAAATTATGCTGGAAAGTACCTTTGACGGCGTCAGGGATTGGTCCAGACGGCGTCATGGCTTGGCAAAAAAGGTGGACATGAAAAAATACACATGATAAGCCAGAGAATTTTGCATGGAAAATCTGACGGCGTCAAGCTTTAAGGAGATCAAGGCCATCACGGTTTAACTTAAAGAGGGACGGCGTCAAGCCATATTCTGACGGCGTCAAGCTTTGATAAGCCAGAGCGGATTTTGGAGGTCTAAAGAGGGACGTCGTCAGGAAGGCCATCCGGGAACCCTAAAAGCGGCGAGGTGACGGCGTCAGGGTCTACAACGTGACGCCGTCAGCCCTTAAACTCTATATATAGTTTTGCAATTTTTTGTCATTGAGGGTGGAACTTATTTGTGTGTAACTTTGGAGGAGAAACCCTAAGACGAATTTCTGCCATTTTTAAGGGTTTTCATACCCTTGGATCTCCCATGTTTAATTGAAGATAAGTGATTGTTTAATCATTCAATATGTCTATGTGTTGTTTGATTACATCTTGTTCTTGTCTTTTGATTAACATGCTAGGCTAGATTTATCTTGTGTTTGCTTAGATCTAATGAAACCTAGCTATTGATTATTGGTTATTAGTGTGTTATTAGTTGTATTGGATGATTGTTCATCGATGTTAGGCTTAAGAAAACTGGCTAACTTCCTATTCGGTAACTTGCTTGAACGTCTTAAGAAACATGAACCAATGCGTACTAAGGTTTTTATGGTTGTATTTAATGCATGAGCGAATTCTAGTGATCCCATGTTAGGAGCTTCTTAGCCGGCTCGACATAGGAGTGAAGTAGGAGCTTATAGAGTTGGGGAAGTACGTACGCCACCCCACGATTGGTATTAAGGAATACACCCGTCATCCACGCGATTAATACACACTAATCAACCGGTAAAAGATAGTTAGGGAGTAAGGAAATCTAAGTAAACACATTTCTCTCCACATAAGTTTCACAACATTTTCATTTTCTGTTATTTTATTTTAATTGCATTCGTAGTTACTTGGGTTAGTTGACTAGCAACTAATTCCGCCCACTCCTTCAAACCCGAGATTTTACTTGCTTTCATAAAAATATAAAAACACAAAAAAGAATCTTCTCTCACCCTTAGAACTAATTAGAGTAGTTTTTCAATCCTAACGACACTATTCCCTGTGGAGAACGAACAATCCCCCGTACTTACCACTACACTATACTACATCGGTCAGGTACACTGCCTGGTGAGGTTGTAAGCCTCTTGAGATCCCTCGAGAGGTAAAACCTGTTGTAAGGTCGCAAAACCACGCATCATACGGCTCCATTAAATTTAACGGAGCCGTCGGGTATTTAGTGGAGCCGTGGGTCTGTAACGGTCAGATTTTCCCTTGCCTATAAATAGTGGACCATTCCACACTTCCAACCTGATTTTCCAGTGAGTTTTTCTCTGGTATAGTCCACCTCACTTAAAACACTTTCCTTGATCATTTGGAGAGTCTTAGGTTGTTTAAGAGTGATCCAATCATCCATTCAAGTGATCCTCTTCATTCCTCTTGATTAGCAAGAGAAGAACACAAAGTATCCAAGTAGATACAAAGTGTTTTCATCCCTCTTGATTAGCAAGAGAAGAACACAAAGTATCCAAGTAGATACAAAGTGTTGTCATCCCTCTTGATTAGCAAGAGAAGAACACAAAGTATTCAAGTTGATACAAAGTGTTGTCATCCCTCTTCATTTGCAAGAGAAGAACTCAAGGTATCCAAGAAGATACAAGAGTTGGAGGTGTTAGGTCTTGTAACATTTGTTACACTCTTGATTGTATCATAGCATACATCAAGATTATTTTTCTTTTGTGAGAGAGAGTGAGTCAAGATCATTGTGATCTTAAGAGATAGTGAAGATCTCTTGAAGCCATTGGGCTTGTGTGATTGATCATGTGGATCAAGGTGTAGATCGGGTAGATCGTGGTAGATTGGTGCTAGCTAAGATTAGCACTCGACATCTAGCTTAGTGTAGGAAATAGGATAAGCGACGTGTAAGGTGTAGATCGTGGTAGATTGGTGTTAGCTAAGATTAGCACTCGACATCTAGCTTAGTGTCGGAAAACAAGTTAAGCGACGTGTACGGCTTTCTCCGCCTGAAGGGAGTTTGTTGATTAGTGAAGTAACTCTCGAGTTGGGTACTCGGGGAGTGGAGTAGGGCGAAGAGGAGCTTCGTGACCGAACCACTATAAATCACCGTGTCCGGTTTGCGCCTTCTTACTTATCTCTTTACTTTCATTTCATTCGTTATCGCTTTATATTTATATTTGCATTGCATATATGTGTGTGTGGCTTGTTTCTTATGTTATGATTGATTATGTATGTGCCATGGTTTGAGTGTGCATATGTTGTAGTTTACTATATTCATCTTTAGTTGCTATATAATCATAATTGACACTTTTCATATTACGTCACACTTGATCGGGTGTTTGATACAAAAGTTTTAAGTTTTTAAATGGAAACGTATTCACCCCCCCCCCCCCTCTACGGTTTCCACAATTGGTACCAGAGCCACGTCGCTCAAATTTTTAAAACAAATGGTTTTCAAAATTGAGTACGATCCATGTATCAAATTACCCATGAAGGTGATAAAAATATGAAAAGTATTTAGTTGCTTAATACTTACAAGTTTTGTTGTTAAGTATACTTTGTCATACTAGCTTGAAGGTTTTCTTAAACCACTAAAAGAATAGTGTCTTTAAGTGTCCGGTCATGTTTTCAGAACGAGTCATTAAGTCATGCAGTTCTGAATCAGAAAATAGACCACGGTACCACTAAATATGGTACGGTACCGTTATATTTAATGGTACCGTGAGTCATTTAATGGTGCCGTGCATCTGTTTGTCTGTTTTTCACTTTTGGTTCATTTTCAGAAATCCATATAAACTCAACCATAAGTCTGTACGAGTCGTGTCGCCCATTATTTTAAACAATGTTGAGTTTGCTTTCATTTGAGAAATAATTTTATGAATTAGTTCTAAATGAAAGCATATGAAAGTCCTTGATTTTTGACTAAAGGTCTTCTGGTCACACAGTTTGCGTAAATTTTTGGTCAAACTGAAAAAGGGCGATTCAACTTTTAAACCTTGACGTGTTTTCAAAGTGACTCAGCAAAAATCTTTGAAATGGGGAGGAAACCAATTCATTGAAAATAAAATCAAGCTTAGTATACATTGTTATACCTAATACACAAAATGACGATAAGTATTTTTTTTTTTTTTTGTGTTAAGCTAAATTGCTATTTGCTTATTATAGTTTTCAGGTTTATGCATTTATAAGGCTCATGCTAAATCACTTGCACTATATTAAGTAATTAGTTTGCATTGCATATAGGCATCAACCATTTTTTTTGCATTTGTTGCAAGTTTTCAAAATGGTTCAGTAACCTTCTTAGGAATAGAAACTAAGTTGGTAGATCATGTGTGTCGAAAGATATTGTCTTACACAATTATTTTTCCAAAGGTTTAAGTGTAAAAAGTATATCACCCCAAAATACTTAACACTTTCATAAAATCCGTAACATGATCTTTAAAACATTACATCATTTTGTCTTGTTTGACTATGGGTTGTCTAAACAAGATAAAAAGTCGTTTTAATACATTAGTATTTAAGTAAAGGAAAATGTATTAAACCTGCATTGATCTAACACACATACAAAATGTTTTAAACATTTAGTATTTTACGTATGTTGTATAAAAATAGTTAAGATAATTATTTTTTATACCAATGAGGTGTCGAAAAACTAAGAATATTATACTTAATAATACAAATAGTTTTTCTCAAATAAAAATAAATGACAATATCAAAGTAAATAACTTAATATGTCATTAACCTCACACATACAACTAGTGTTAGAATAAATGGAACACACTCCTTAAATTTTTTTTTAAAAAGGAGTGATTGTGAGGGTCAAGAAAGATCACGAGTACATATCAATTCATTATTCAAATTATGATTGATATCATCATCGAATCTAATTGACAAGTTTTCGAGTGTGGACATGAAATTGGAGTCATTATTTGTTTAGCTTCAAGATAACATCAAAACATGATGAAACATATTATCTTGAATCTACATACTCAATCACACTCGATTGTTATGAAAATAATGACGTCCTCTCAAGACTAAAATAATATGCATCGGATCATAACTCACACTTGTGTTGAAGATGCCATGTTAAGTCTTCTTGTCCAAAGGTTGTGTTCCAAACTTTAAACTAACATGTTTAAAAGATACATAAAATACACAACCAAGTAGGATTGACAACTTGGATGTTTCATCCGAAATATACAAGTAATTTACATTGCAATGTAATTGGTAAATGTGTCATTTCCGAAAAACCAAACAAGAGCAAACAAACAACATATGTAAACTTTGCTCATGAACAACTCAACACTCAAAGTCACATGTCTAGTAAAAGTGTCATACATAATATATGTAAGTCATCAATCTTCGAGAATATCACATGTATTTCTCTCATCAAAAGATTAAAAAAAAGAAAGATAACTTATATCCTATGCATCTTATTCCCTTTGTAACATGAATGGTTATGTTACATGAGAATACATTGCATCCTGTTAACAAATATAGGATATTAGAGTTGAATCATAACCTAATACGACATGTATCATTGCATAAACAAGTAAAATTGGTCATACACTATAATACTTGTTTCACAAAGCATTCGTAAGAGTGATAAGTTTCCTCTTAGAAAAGCATATTTGTTGAAATAAACAATATGTCTCATTTTTAATATAATGCTCACAAGTTCTATTGAGGTATGTAACCTTCACTAGATTCTTTCTCAAGATATGCAATGGAGCATTCTTGAAACACACACTATGTAGTATGTTCTACATTGTATCACATTAGAGTGTCTCTTGGTTCTAGGAAACCAAATCATGTTAAAATAACATGTAACAACTCAACAAACAAAGATGTTGTCCAAGAGATCATAAAATGCACCATCTCCATAAATAACCTCTAAATCTCAAACACGAAATTAAAACATTTCGCTTGCCTTTGTTAGGAGTTGTGTAAGACATGTCAGTTTCTTAACCGACTTTCAAAGTATGGTTAATTGAGTCATATTAGGCCATGTATTAGCGAATTAAGCTAATATCATCTTTGCTACACTTCAATAGGAAAATATAGGAATTCAAATTTTTCTAACAAGAGAATGACTACTGGAGAACCTATCGCACTAGAAATTCAATTTGACCTAACGGTTGAATTGCTTCCAGGAGAGAAGTTGGGTTCGTGTATAACCCGTAAAAATGGTCGTGTTTAGCCTTAATTGAGCACCACTAGTGATAGTCTAATACTCATTCTCCAACTAGAAAAATTTTCATTCCTACATTTGACTAGAGATTGTTTACATCGGTGAACTTTATCTCCCATTATGATGTCATCTTGAACAAGTAGTAATTAGGATCTGCCTTAGCAAACCTAGATTGCTTGCATCCCACATACGTGTTTCAAAATGATAACATGTTCTCGTAAGATATGGTTAAATGTCTTCATGATCTTAAATGCTAAATGATTATCATGTTTTACATGATGCTTGCATTTATTCCTTATGTGCATTTTACATGATTTACTTGTAAAGTTTGCACCCACACTATGTCCTTTTGACACATTAGGAATTAGGTATGCCCATCACTATGAACCCTTAGAAGTCATAGAGCCATACACTAGTGTCAAAACCCATAGGTCAAAGTAGTCACGAAGTTACCCTAATTCCCCAGTCATCACTTCGCCTTCTTCCAAGTTATACACCCTATTGTCATGGGAAGGTTAGGAACAAACCTAGTAGAACTCGAAGTAGGGTTGACAACTTAAATATTTCCTCCGAAATATTCAAGTAAGTTTAACTTGCGATCGCAATTGTTAAATGTCATATCCGAAACATCATACTCAAGCCTTTTAACAACATATGTTAAAACGCTCATCCAAAGGACTCACGAGTTACTATATAAGTAATTAGTAGTTCCTTTCATCCTCGTGTGAATATACACGTCTTAAGATCCCAAACCCTGCTGCAAATCAGCACCATAGGCCTAGCTTTACATCTTTCAAAACCCCATGAAACACTCACGTGCGAAGCACATAGAAACCCTTAAATCAACCAAACCTCTCAACCGAGAATCCCCTTACCATCTCCGTCTAGGTCTAGGAATGATGGAACATTTTTCATAAAACTTATGACTATTTAAATATTTCACTGGAAATATTAAAGTCATCTCTCGTACCCCTCTTATGATTACTTGAATATTTCACTGGAAATATTGTAGTCATCTCGTTCGTCTCGTCTCATGACTCTTCAAATATTTCACTGGAAATATTGAGTCATTCTTTAAATCCCTCTCATGACTATCCAAATATTTCACTGGAAATATTAAGTCATCCCTCACGTTCCTTGCATGATCTCTTGAATATTTCACTGGAAATATTGAGATCATCTATTCTATTTCGTGTCATGACTTTTAGATATTTCACTGGTAATATCAAGTCATTCCCTCGATCTCGTCCCATGACTGTTAGATATTTCACTGGAAATGTCAAGTCATATCATGTGTCTCGTCTGATGACTTTTTAAATATTTCACTGGAAATATTAAGTCATCTTTCACATCGCTCTAATGACTACCTATGTATTTCCTCGGAAACAAAAAAGTCATTTCTTCTCGTCCAGTACCGGTCAAAGAATTTATTAGGTATAAATTCTCTCCTCGTGTCGAAAGCGAAGATTTATTCGTAAAATCCTCTTAAACTCCAATGACAACTTAAATATTTCATCCGAAGTATTTAAAGTTTATTTAATTTGCGAAATGCAATTAAATGTCATTTCTCGTTCTCGACAAACGTTCATCGAATCCCGGTGGATTCATTCACAAAGGAATTTATTCGGTATAAATTCTTTTAATCTAAGGTCTAGAAAAATCACAACATATGTGAAATTTTTTTGTCAGAAATCTAATTCTGGGTCAAAACTGACCTCAGTAGGTCACGGTACTCTTTAATAGGGGACAGTATCGTTAATCTTAACGGTACCGTCGGACCGTTGTCTACTGAGACAGTTTATTCTCACTGTTTCAAAACCACTATCGAAACACACTCGATGTAGTCTTGAACCAGAACCGTATCCTATCAGAACAGATTGTATCTATCTTCTGATTCCTAAGCCTTCTTCCCTTTCACTTCCGCATGGTACTAAACACTACCAATGCTTCCGCATCCCACTCATCTCACACACACTTCAAACGAAGAACCATTAGGATACGTTGAGATAACCCTATAACCTTATCACCTACCTCACAACCCTGAAGATTTTATCTTCTTAACCCTTAGGATATCTCCAAGTAATCACATGCCTCATCATATAAATATTCTATGAATATTCACAATGATTGAGAAGAGCTACGTGACTTCAAAGGTGAAGTTTATTGTATGCTATCCACTACTTGTCATGACGTTACTAAGCTCATCGCTTCGGTCAACGTTTGTTTTCCTCTTTATCTTTTACATCTTGCCCGGATGGTCATAGATTAAGGGGGAGCGAAAACACACTCATATAGTCTTTCACCAAACACTCTCAAGAACGCACAAATGTGGTTCTTATTCCCTAGGAAACTTCCCTTTAGCTGCCCAGAAGTAGGCTGCACAGGAAAATTCGTGACTTCCAGGTCACGGTACCGTTAAATAGGACATGGTACCGTTAAATTTAACGGTACCATGTGGTATTTAGTGGTACCGTGCCTATGTTTGACGAATTTTCACTGTTTCCTTTAGATCCCTGCATCCCTAACTTCAAACCTGCAATATTTTGCAAACTCACATACACCCTAGGTTCCCTCACTACACCATAGGACTCTAACACCAACTTTAGTTCAAATCCCACAACTCTTGCCTATATAAGGCCTCACCATTGCAAGCTTATCTTGCATCTCACCTTCAAACCTCACATTAACATCATCATCACACTCAACCCTTTTAGCTACACTTCACTCTTGACAGTGATAGTTAGTCTAAGAACCTTAACCCATAGGTCATCACACTCAAACCTAACAACCTTCAATCCTCACAAAACACATGAAACCCCTTCATGCACCAAATTATCTCTAACACACAACTAGGATCATCCAACCTAGAAACCTAGAACTTCGTTACCTTAACCCCGTTAGAGATATCCACCAACAATCCTGTTAGGATCACATACACCTTTTCCCTTTCCTTTTGAAATATATCATGCATCTCATTGTCAGTGCAAACGATATATTAACCTAAACCATCCTTTCCCACCTTTCCTCAAAGGGCAAAACCAACATCTCCAACCACATCATCATCATCCTCCACCTTTAGGATTCCTACACCCTTACCTCCACCAAGTCCACCACAACCTTTAGCTATCACACTAACCCTATCACCATCAAACCTCTTTGGACTTGGCACCAACACATCATCCTCACCACAACTACTAATGGGTCATCCCATTATTTATCCCCTACGACCACATAACCCAAGTTGTCCTTGTTGTCACCACAACCAACACTCTCTCACCTTATGGAATCATTTAGGTATAACCTCTATCGAGTCTACTTTATGGCACGACTTGTCATAATAGTAATCATTTAGAGTATGTCTTATCAATAAACTATCCTTAACATCAATCATCTTAGGTAGATGATTATGTTGTTCAAAAGGTTTGTTAGAACTTTCCTCCCAATGAAAACTTGGAATAAGTCATTTAGTGCGTCAGTCAATGAACGAATCTCGTTCTTGATTAGTGTGATTGAGTGAACAATTACACCTTAGGTTCTCGATCGGGTTGGGACACTTACGTGTTAACATAGTTTAACCCATGCATGTCTTGCTATGTGTATTCTATCCCTATAATGTTGCTCCTATACTGTTATATATTATGCTGCACGAAGCTAACCCTTGATGTAGGAAAATCCTTTGTAAGAATTTGATCCATGGATCCGCTAGATACTAAGGTAAATAAATAAGGGGATTAAGTCACCTTAGGGGAGCATTGAGCTAGGGGGAGCCCGGGAGTATTTGAATACATAGCATGGAGTCGACTTCACAAGTGGTGATAGAAGACTTCACTGGGATGATGCAAGCTCGCCTTTAGGGGGAGAAAGGATAGTAGTGCAATAAGGGGGAGTAGGAAGTAAATCCAAGGAAGCGCTCGAGGCAACTACCTTTTTGATTCGACAAAAGGGGGAGAAGGAAGTGTAAACAGGTAACTTTTACATTTTACTATGTATTACGGTTTACATATTTGTCATCATCAAAAAGGGGGAGATTGTTAGTGCAAATATTACGATATTTAAACTAAACGGTTTCTTCGGTTTTAATAATGACAAACATGTAACTTGTAATACATAACGTAAAATGTGCAAGTTACTTGTAAACACAAAACATCAATGCATACTTACATCAACACCTCCCGATGTCTCAAGTATGCTTCAACGAAGTCGTAGATTTCCATCCCGACATAAATCACTCAAGGTATGGACAAACAAATCTACTACTTGACAAATGATCAAAGGATTTTATTTTTCTAAAACTTCACATTTTTAATGTGACAAAACCTTTTTTCAAAAATATATTTCACAAATTATTTTTGAATTAAAAAGAAATGTTTTATTTTGAAAAATATGTTTGAAAATCCCAACAGTCAAATTTCCCCCCAAAACAGCTCCTAACTTCCCCAAATAAACCTTCCCCACTAAAGACAAACGAAGGAGCGTCTACGGCACCATTAAATAGGTACGGCTCCATTAAATTTAACGGATCCGTCGGGTATTTAGTGGAGCCGTTGGTCTGTAACGGTCAGATTTTCCCTTGCCTATAAATAGTGGACCATTCCACACTTCCAACCTGATTTTCCAGTGAGTTTTTCTCTGGTATAGTCCACCTCACTTAAAACACTTTCCTTGATCATTTGGAGAGTCTTAGGTTGTTTAAGAGTGATCCAATCATCCATTCAAGTGATCCTCTTCATTCCTCTTGATTAGCAAGAGAAGAACACAAAGTATCCAAGTAGATACAAAGTGTTGTCATCCCTCTTGATTAGCAAGAGAAGAACACAAAGTATCCAAGTAGATACAAAGTGTTGTCATCCCTCTTGATTAGCAAGAGAAGAACACAAAGTATTCAAGTTGATACAAAGTGTTGTCATCCCTCTTCATTTGCAAGAGAAGAACTCAAGGTATCCAAGAAGATACAAGAGTTGGAGTTGTTAGGTCTTGTAACATTTGTTAATCTCTTGATTGTATCATAGCATACATCAAGATTATTTTTCTTTTGTGAGAGAGAGTGAGTCAAGATCATTGTGATCTTAAGAGATAGTGAAGATCTCTTGAAGCCATTGGGCTTGTGTGATTGATCATGTGGATGAAGGTGTAGATCGGGTAGATCGTGGTAGATTGGTGCTAGCTAAGATTAGCACTCGACATCTAGCTTAGTGTCGAAAATAGGATAAGCGACGTGTAAGGTGTAGATCGGGTAGATCGTGGTAGATTGGTGTTAGCTAAGATTAGCACTCGACATCTAGCTTAGTGTCGGAAAACCAGTTAAGCGACGTGTACGGCTTTCTCCGCCTGAAGGGAGTTTGTTGATTAGTGAAGTAACTCTCGAGTTGGGTACTCGGGAAGTGGAGTAGGGCGAAGAGGAGCTTCGTGACCGAACCACTATAAATCACCGTGTCCGGTTTGCGCCTTCTTACTTATCTCTTTACTTTCATTTCATTAGTTATCGCTTTATATTTATATTTGCATTGCATATATGTTTGTGTGGCTAGTTTCTTATGTTATGATTGATTATGTATGTGCCATGGTTTGAGTGTGCATATGTTGTAGTTTACTATATTCATCTTTAGTTGCTATATAATCATAATTGACACTTTTCATATTACGTCACACTTGATCGGGTGCTTGATACAAAAGTTTTAAGTTTTTAAATGGAAACGTATTCACCCCCCCCCCTCTACGGTTTCCACAATTGGTACCAGAGCCACGTCGCTCAAATTTTTAAAATAAATGGTTTTCAAAATTGAGTACGATCCATGTATCAAATTACCCATGAAGGTGATAAAAATATGAAAAGTATTTAGTTGCTTAATACTTACAAGTTTTGTTGTTAAGTATACTTTGTCATACTAGCTTGAAGGTTTTCGTAAACCACTAAAAGAACAGTGTCTTTAAGTGTCCGGTCATGTTTTCAGAACGAGTCATTAAGTCATGCTGTTCTGAATCAGAAAATAGACCACGGTACCACTAAATATGGTACGGTACCGTTATATTTAATGGTACCGTGAGTCATTTAATGGTGCCGTGCATCTGTTTGTCTGTTTTTCACTTTTGGTTCATTTTCAGAAATCCAAATAAACTCAACCATAAGTCTGTACGAGTCGTGTCGCCCATTATTTTAAACAATGTTGAGTCTACTTTCACTTGAGAAATAATTTTATGAATTAGTTCTAAATGAAAGCATATTAAAGTCCTTGATTTTTGACTAAAGGTCTTCTGGTCACACAGTTTGCGTAAATTTTTGGTCAAACTGAAAAAGGGCGATTCAACTTTTAAACCTTGACGTGTTTTCAAAGTGACTCAGCAAAAATCTTTGAAATGAGGATGAAACCAATTCAATGAAAATAAAATCAAGCTTAGTATACATTGTTATACCTAATACACAAAATGACGATAAGTATTTTTTTTTTTGTGTGTTAAGCTAAATTGCTATTTGCTTATTATAGTTTTCAGGTTTATGCATTTATAAGGCTCATGCTAAATCACTTGCACTATATTAAGTAATTAGTTTGCATTGCATATAGGCATCAACCATTTTTTTTGCATTTGTTGCAAGTTTTCAAAATGGTTCAGTAACCTTCTTAGGAATAGAAACTAAGTTGGTAGATCATGTGTGTCGAAAGATATTGTCTTACACAATTATTTTTCCAAAGATTTAAGTGTAAAAAGTATATCACCCCAAAATACTTAACACTTTCATAAAATCCGTAACATGATCTTTAAAACATTACATCATTTTGTCTTGTTTGACTATGGGTTGTCTAAACAAGATAAAAAGTCATTTTAATACATTAGTATTTAAGTAAAGGAAAATGTATTAAACCTGCATTGATCTAACACACATACAAAATGTTTTAAACATTTAGTATTTTACGTATGTTGTATAAAAATAGTTAAGATAATTATTTTTATACCAATGAGGTGTCGAAAAACTAAGAATATTATACTTAATAATACAAATAGTTTTTCTCAAATAAAAATAAATGACAATATCAAAGTAAATAACTTAATATGTCATTAACCTCACACATACAACTAGTGTTAGAATAAATGGAACACACTCCTTAAAATTTTTTAAAAAAAGGAGTGATTGTGAGGGTCAAGAAAGATCACGAGTACATATCAATTCATTATTCAAATTATGATTGATATCATCATCGAATCTAATTGACAAGTTTTCGAGTGTGGACATGAAATTGGAGTCATTATTTGTTTAGCTTCAAGATAACATCAAAACATGATGAAACATATTATCTTGAATCTACATACTCAATCACACTCGATTGTTATGAAAATAATGACGTCCTCTCAAGACTAAAATAATATGCATCGGATCATAACTCACACTTTTGTTGAAGATGCCATGTTAAGTCTTCTTGTCCAAAGTTTGTGTTCCAAACTTTAAACTAACATGTTTAAAAGATACATAAAATACACAACCAAGTAGGATTGACAACTTGGATGTTTCATCCGAAATATACAAGTCATTTACATTGCAATGTAATTGGTAAATGTGTCATTTCCGAAAAACCAAACAAGAGCAAACAAACAACATATGTAAACTTTGCTCATGAACAACTCAACACTCAAAGTCACACGTCTAGTAAAAGTGTCATACATAATATATGTAAGTCATCAATCTTCGAGAATATCACATGTATTTCTCTCATCAAAAGATTAAAAAAAAAGATAACTTATATCCTATGCTTCTTATTCCCTTTGTAACATGAATGGTTATGTTACATGAGAATATATTGCATCCTGTTAACAAATATAGGATATTAGAGTTGAATCATAACCTAATACGACATGTATCATTGCATAAACAAGTAAAATTGGTCATACACTAAAATACTTGTTTCACAAAGCATTCGTAAGAGTGATAAGTTTCCTCTTAGAAAAGCATATTTGTTGAAATATACAATATGTCTCATTTTTAATATAATGCTCACAAGATCTATTGAGGTATGTAACCTTCACTAGATTCTTTCTCAAGATATGCAATGGAGCATTCTTGAAACACACACTATGTAGTATGTTCTACATTGTATCACATTAGAGTGTCTCTTGGTTCTAGGAAACCAAATCATGTTAAAATAACATGTAACAACTCAACAAACAAAGATGTTGTCCAAGAGATCATAAAATGCACCATCTCCATAAATAACCTCTAAATCTCAAACACGAAATTAAAACATTTCGCTTGCCTTTGTTAGGAGTTGTGTAAGACATGTCAGTTTCTTAACCGACTTTCAAAGTATGGTTAATTGAGTCATATTAGGCCATGTATTAGCGAAGTAAGCTAATATCATCTTTGCTACACTTCAATAGGAAAATATAGGAATTCAAATTTTTCTAACATGAGAATGACTACTGGAGAACCTATCGCACTAGAAATTCAATTTGACCTAACGGTTGAATTGCTTCCAGGAGAGAAGTTGGGTTCGTGTATAACCCGTAAAAATGGTCGTGTTTAGCCTTAATTGAGCACCACTAGTGATAGTCTCATACTCATTCTCCAACTTGAAAAATTTTCATTCCTACATTTGACTAGAGATTGTTTACATCGGTGAACTTTATCTCCCATTATGATGTCATCTTGAACAAGTAGTAATTAGGATCTGCCTTAGCAAACCTAGATTGCTTGCATCCCACATACGTGTTTCAAAATGATAACATGTTCTCGTAAGATATGGTTAAATGTCTTCATGATCTTAAATGCTAAATGATTATCATGTTTTACATGATGCTTGCATTTATTCCTTATGTGCATTTTACATGATTTACTTGTAAAGTTTGCACCCACACTATGTCCTTTTGACACATTAGGAATTAGGTATGCCCATCACTATGAACCCTTAGAAGTCATAGAGCCATACACTAGTGTCAAAACCCATAGGTCAAAGTAGTCACGAAGTTACCCTAATTCCCCAGTCATCACTTCGCCTTCTTCCAAGTTATACACCCTTTTGTCATGGGAAGGTTAGGAACAAACCTAGTAGAACTCGGAGTAGGGTTGACAACTTAAATATTTCATCCGAAATATTCAAGTAAGTTTAACTTGCGATCGCAATTGTTAAATGTCATATCCGAAACATCATACTCAAGCCTTTTAACAACATATGTTAAAACGCTCATCCAAAGGACTCACGAGTTACTATATAAGTAATTAGTAGTTCCTTTCATCCTCGTGTGAATATACACGTCTTAAGATCCCAAACCCTGCTGCAAATCAGCACCATAGGCCTAGCTTTACATCTTTCAAAACCCCATGAAACACTCACGTGCGAAGCACATAGAAACCCTTAAATCAACCAAACCTCTCAACCGAGAATCCCCTTAGCATCTCCGTCTAGGTCTAGGAATGATGGAATATTTTTCATAAAACTTATGACTATTTAAATATTTCACTGGAAATATTAAAGTCATCTCTCGTACCCCTCTTATGATTACTTGAATATTTCACTGGAAATATTGTAGTCATCTCGTGCGTCTCATCTCATGACTTTTCAAATATTTCACTGGAAATATTGAGTCATTCTTTAAATCCCTCTCATGACTATCCAAATATTTCACTGGAAATATTAAGTCATCCCTCACGTTCCTTGCATGATCTCTTGAATATTTCACTGGAAATATTGAGATCATCTATTCTATTTCGTGTCATGACTTTTAGATATTTCACTGGTAATATCAAGTCATTCCCTCGATCTCGTCCCATGACTGTTAGATATTTCACTGGAAATGTCAAGTCATATCATGTGTCTCGTCTGATGACTTTTTAAATATTTTACTGGAAATATTAAGTCATCTTTCACATCGCTCTAATGACTACCTATGTATTTCCCCGGAAACAAAAAAGTCATTTCTTCTCGTCCAGTACCGGTCAAAGAATTTATTAGGTATAAATTCTCTCCTCGTGTCGAAAGCGAAGATTTATTCGTAAAATCCTCTTAAACTCCAATGACAACTTAAATATTTCATCCGAAGTATTTAAAGTTTATTTAATTTGCGAAATGCAATTAAATGTCATTTCTCGTTCTCGACAAACGTTCATCGAATCCCGGTGGATTCATTCACAAAGGAATTTATTCGGTATAAATTCTTTTAATCTAAGGTCTAGAAAAATCACAACATATGTGAAATTTTTTTGTCAGAAATCTAATTCTGGGTCAAAACTGACCTCAGTAGGTCACGGTACTCTTTAATAGGGGACAGTATCGTTAATCTTAACGGTACCGTCGGACCGTTGTCTACTGAGACAGTTTATTCTCACTGTTTCAAAACCACTATCGAAACACACTCGATGTAGTCTTGAACCAGAACCGTATCCTATCAGAACAGATTGTATCTATCTTCTGATTCCTAAGCCTTCTTCCCTTTCACTTCCGCATGGTACTAAACACTACCAATGCTTCCGCATCCCACTCATCTCACACACACTTCAAACGAAGAACCATTAGGATACGTTGAGATAACCCTATAACCTTATCACCTACCTCACAACCCTGAAGATTTTATCTTCTTAACCCTTAGGATATCTCCAAGTAATCACATGCCTCATCATATAAATATTCTATGAATATTCACAATGATTGAGAAGAGCTACGTGACTTCAAAGGTGAAGTTTATTGTATGCTATCCACTACTTGTCATGACGTTACTAAGCTCATCGCTTCGGTCAACGTTTGTTTTCCTCTTTATCTTTTACATCTTGCCCGGATGGTCATAGATTAAGGGGGAGCGAAAACACACTCATATAGTCTTTCACCAAACACTCTCAAGAACGCACAAATGTGGTTCTTATTCCCTAGGAAACTTCCCTTTAGCTGCCCAGAAGTAGGCTGCACAGGAAAATTCGTGACTTCCAGGTCACGGTACTGTTAAATAGGACATGGTACCGTTAAATTTAACGGTACCGTGTGGTATTTAGTGGTACCGTGCCTATGTTTGACGAATTTTCACTGTTTCCTTTAGATCCCTGCATCCCTAACTTCAAACCTGCAATATTTTGCAAACTCACATACACCCTAGGTTCCCTCACTACACCATAGGACTCTAACACCAACTTTAGTTCAAATCCCACAACTCTTGCCTATATAAGGCCTCACCATTGCAAGCTTATCTTGCATCTCACCTTCAAACCTCACATTTACATCATCATCACACTCAACCCTTTTAGCTACACTTCACTCTTGACAGTGATAGTTAGTCTAAGAACCTTAACCCATAGGTCATCACACTCAAACCTAACAACCTTCAATCCTCACAAAACACATGAAACCCCTTCATGCACCAAATTATCTCTAACACACAACTAGGATCATCCAACCTAGAAACCTAGAACTTCGTTACCTTAACCCCGTTAGAGATATCCACCAACAATCCTGTTAGGATCACATACACCTTTTCCCTTTCCTTTTGAAATATATCATGCATCTCATTGTCAGTGCAAACGATATATTAACCTAAACCATCCTTTCCCACCTTTCCTCAAAGGGCAAAACCAACATCTCCAACCACATCATCATCATCCTCCACCTTTAGGATTCCCACACCCTTACCTCCACCAAGTCCATCACAACCTTTAGCTATCACACTAACCCTATCACCATCAAACCTCTTTGGACTTGGCACCAACACATCATCCTCACCACAACTACTAATGGGTCATCCCATTATTTATCCCCTACGACCACATAACCCAAGTTGTCCTTGTTGTCACCACAACCAACACTCTCTCACCTTATGGAATCATTTAGGTATAACCTCTATCGAGTCTACTTTATGGCACGACTTGTCATAATAGTAATCATTTAGAGTATGTCTTATCAACAAACTATCCTTAACATCAATCATCTTGGGTAGATGATTATGTTGTTCAAAAGGTTTGTTAGAACTTTCCTCCCAATGAAAACTTGGAATAAGTCATTTAGTGCGTCAGTCAATGAACGAATCTCGTTCTTGATTAGTGTGATTGAGTGAACAATTACACCTTAGGTTCTCGATCGGGTTGGGACACTTACGTGTTAACATAGTTTAACCCATGCATGTCTTGCTATGTGTATTCTATCCCTATAATGTTGCTCCTATACTGTTATATATTATGCTGCATGAAGCTAACCCTTGATGTAGGAAAATCCTTTGTAAGAATTTGATCCATGGATCCGCTAGATACTAAGGTAAATAAATAAGGGGATTAAGTCACCTTAGGGGAGCATTGAGCTAGGGGGAGCTCGGGAGTATTTGAATACATAGCATGGAGTCGACTTCACAAGTGGTGATAGAAGACTTCACTGGGATGATGCAAGCTCGCCTTTAGGGGAGAAAGGATAGTAGTGCAATAAGGGGGAGTAGGAAGTAAATCCAAGGAAGCGCTCGAGGCAACTACCTTTTTGATTCGACAAAAGGGGGAGAAGGAAGTGTAAACAGGTAACTTTTACATTTTACTATGTATTACGGTTTACATATTTGTCATCATCAAAAAGGGGGAGATTGTTAGTGCAAATATTACGATATTTAAACTAAACGGTTTCTTCGGTTTTAATAATGACAAACATGTAACTTGTAATACATAACGTAAAATGTGCAAGTTACTTGTAAACACAAAACATCAATGCATACTTACATCAACACCTCCCGACGTCTCAAGTATGCTTCAACGAAGTCGTAGATTTCCATCCCGACATAAATCACTCAAGGTATGGACAAACAAATCTACTACTTGACAAATGATCAAAGGATTTTATTTTTCTAAAACTTCACATTTTTAATGTGACAAAACCTTTTTTCAAAAATATATTTCACAAATTATTTTTGAATTAAAAAGAAATGTTTTATTTTGAAAAATATGTTTGAAAATCCCAACAGTCAAATTTCCCCCCAAAACAGCTCCTAACTTCCCCAAATAAACCTTCCCCACTAAAGACAAACGAAGGAGCGTCTACGGCACCATTAAATAGGTACGGCTCCATTAAATTTAACGGATCCGTCGGGTATTTAGTGGAGCCGTTGGTCTTAACGGTCAGATTTTCCCTTGCCTATAAATAGTGGACCATTCCACACTTCCAACCTGATTTTCCAGTGAGTTTTTCTCTGGTATAGTCCACCTCACTTAAAACACTTTCCTTGATCATTTGGAGAGTCTTAGGTTGTTTAAGAGTGATCCAATCATCCATTCAAGTGATCCTCTTCATTCCTCTTGATTAGCAAGAGAAGAACACAAAGTATCCAAGTAGATACAAAGTGTTGTCATCCCTCTTGATTAGCAAGAGAAGAACACAAAGTATCCAAGTAGATACAAAGTGTTGTCATCCCTCTTGATTAGCAAGAGAAGAACACAAAGTATTCAATTTGATACAAAGTGTTGTCATCCCTCTTCATTTGCAAGAGAAGAACTCAAGGTATCCAAGAAGATACAAGAGTTGGAGTTGTTAGGTATTGTAACATTTGTTACACTCTTGATTGTATCATAGCATACATCAAGATTATTTTTCTTTTGTGAGAGAGAGTGAGTCAAGATCATTGTGATCTTAAGAGATAGTGAAGATCTCTTGAAGCCATTGGGCTTGTGTGATTGATCATGTGGATCAAGGTGTAGATCAGGTAGATCGTGGTAGATTGGTGCTAGCTAAGATTAGCACTCGACATCTAGCTTAGTGTCGGAAATAGGATAAGCGACGTGTAAGGTGTAGATCGGGTAGATCGTGGTAGATTGGTGTTAGCTAAGATTAGCACTCGACATCTAGCTTAGTTTCGGAAAACAAGTTAAGCGACGTGTACGGTTTTCTCCGCCTGAAGGGAGTTTGTTGATTAGTGAAGTAACTCTCGAGTTGGGTACTCGGGGAGTGGAGTAGGGCGAAGAGGAGCTTCGTGACCGAACCACTATAAATCACCGTGTCCGGTTTGCGCCTTCTTACTTATCTCTTTACTTTCATTTCATTCGTTATCGCTTTATATTTATATTTGCATTGCATATATGTTTGTGTGGCTAGTTTCTTATGTTATGATTGATTATGTATGTGCCATGGTTTGAGTGTGCATATATTGTAGTTTACTATATTCATCTTTAGTTGCTATATAATCATAATTGACACTTTTCATATTACGTCACACTTGATCGGGTGTTTGATACAAAAGTTTTAAGTTTTTAAATGGAAACGTATTCACCCCCCCCCCTCTACGGTTTGCAAAAAGAGGGAAAACAAAACTATTCGCACGAGTATCAAAACCTCAGATTACCTAGCAAAAGTGAGGCACGCCGTCACAAGCATCATATCTTCCACAATTTGCCAACATCTCTCAAACCAAAGTCATCACCGAACATACAAAAATGAACACGAACAGAATGCTCCTAGGAAACTTAAATCATTATAGGATCTTATTACTATATAACGAAACTTAGGTGAATCAACGGAAGTGAAAGTTAGTCGTCAGAACTTCGGCCTTCATAGAATCAATTCTTCCAAGCATAAAGTGTCTGTTTCAAATTTTCGTTCGTTCAGTACATCCGATCTTCTCAAGTCCGGTTAATCTACCTTCGCCTGTCCATCAATCGGGAAGTGAAACCAAAATCGGAAACTTGTGTCTGGTTCGTCGAGCCTCCTGCAGTTCTTCTTGCAATGCAATGGAGTAATGTGAATTTTTGGCACGATCTTCAATCCTTCATCATCCAGTCTGCTTCCGCTCTCAATTCATCTTAGTACAACCGAGATGAATAGGGAAGTTAGACAGCATGTCTTCATCAGCTCCAGGTCATGCAGTGATTACTTCTGGCTTTCATAGCCGAGATGAGCTTGACACATAAATCATTCCAAAAATTGCTCAAGCCTTATTATTAAATACTCGGGTAACCCCATAATCTAATGGAATACGTACAATATTAATGCCAAAAGAAACCTAAGACAAAATTTCTAAACAATAATAACACACAATACTCGAGCTCTATCCCTATGCCTAGATCGTGTTACTCGCGGTGGATTCCAAATCTGAATCCACTTCATCTTCCTCACTAATCCATCCGTTTCGGTTCCCCTCCGGCTGTGGCAGCGGTCATCTAGCAAAACCATCCTCAGGGTTCCTTCCTTCATCCTCTACGTGGTCCACAAACCCATACAAATTGCGAGGCTCAATCCGCACTACTCCTCCTTCTTCTATGAACTTGGGACACCTTTCCGGGTACCTAGTCACGACGCCGTCTCCATTTGTTACCTCCGTCTCGTGCATATGCACCTCCGTTCCACTTCTTTTCACCACGGTCATCCTTTCTTCAATCCGGCATGGCCACATACTAGCAGGGATCGAAATCCTCCTGTTAGTCCTCCTCAACTTACCAATCCTTTTTCGGCCAGTAGCGAAAACAGTTGCCCAACGATACTTGTTGCGTGCTGGAGGTGGCATGCTGAAAATGACATAAATGATACTAAGTACTAGAACCTGATAGGTGTCTAAAACTACTCATAACTCAGGAAAACTAAACACGTAAAATATCATCGTCCGAACGATTTCGAAAATGATTAACGAAATATGGAGAATAAGCACGAACGGAAAGACAAAACAGAATCCTAATGTCTACCCAAATCCTCACCGGTCAAAACTTACGTTCCAATAGGGAAATCTTAAAGCAAATTTTTCAAAGGTTGTCTTATGAGCGCCTACAGGGAAAACTTAGTGGTCCTAACTTACACAGGTCAAGGGTAAATGTATTACGAATCACAGCCTGTTCTCTGATACCATAATTGTAACACCCCAACCCGATAAGGGTAAAGATGTCACACTAATGGCTTCATATCAGATCAAAACAAAGCATACATTTCAAGTAACACAAAAATTCTCAAAGGTTACAAATGAAATACTGAAATTACAAGGTTACAAATGCGAATACAAATTCTAAAATATATAAACTTCTAATCAACTCTAATCCAGAATGACTATCAAGTCTGCTAAGTCCAAGGTACTCTCCACTCATTCCCAGCTTCCTACTAAAACCTGCCGCAGGAAAAGAAATGCGGCTGACCTTAAAAAGCTCAGTGAACAGATACATAAACAAGGTAATGATAACGAAACAGAAATAAGATATAGTGCAATGGGGAAATATCATAAGGTATAATTGATGTGAAGGTATAATGAACAGAATAGGATAGTAATCCACCACGAGCCCAGACAAATCAGATATAGTAACCACATCTTCATAATCATAAAGAGGGGACACCTCTCAGATAATCAGATAATATGAGGGGTGTCCTCATTCTTCAAATGGAGTAGCTAGCTCCCAGATATATGTGAAAGGCATGTATTGCACACAGTACCAGTCACCAGACAATAACAAATCATATAATAGATAATCCACTAAACAGAACAGATCTAGGATGCATCCATACGCCCCTGCAGACAAATAATAGTAATGGCCATAGCAGATAACAGATAAGGGACGGTGTGGAACATCACTCAACCACACTAGAGTCATGTCATCGGTGCATCGATGACATGGCCATGTTACCTTCATGGCTAGGGTCACAAATTTTGGCTCGGGTATCAAACTAAGAATCAGATATCAAATCAAATCAGAAGGTCATATCTAAAGATCCATAACAGATGGTTCATAACAGATATATCAGATGTAATGCCAAAGTCCAAACCAGAATTTATCAGATCAAAGTATACAAGGCAAAGGATCATATCAAAGGTTCACAACAAAGGGAACATAACAATGGCTTTGGGAATCTTAAACGAATCAGAAATCGAAATCATATCAAGGAAATAAGACACCCTTACTGAAAAAGGGCAGAGTATCTGTACCTTATTACGAAATGCAAAGACGAACAAGAAAATAGAAAGCAGTGACAGGCTCAAGACCTCTCCTTCTTCACACCTAAAGGAGTAGAAGAATATTACAAAAGGTTCTAATAACTTATTTTAGCTTGCCTTTCCATTATAAGTAACTTTCTATTCTTAGCAGGTTTCCATATTTAGCAAGTTTCCATTTTTAGAAAGTTTTAAACATTATAAAATAGGTTAAGTCATAATTAAGCTTATTTATGGATATAGGGTATATTTTAGCAAGTTATAATATTTTAGGGTTAAATATGACAACTTTACGTAATTTAGGGTTTTAAATGTAATTAAACCAAAGTTAAGGGTCTAAAATGTAATTATCACAATTTATACATCCAATCCATATTTTAACCATGTATACGAATTAAGTATCTCAATTTACACCATCTTACATTTTATACCCTCTAGTTTATAAGTTTCCAATTTAAACCCCATAGTTTCCTTAAATCTCATTTTAATCCTTTACATATTCATATTAACACAACAAGCCCTCAATATTACAAACTTACAGAATATACCTCATATTTTAATAGTTGTACGAATTAACCCTCATTCTTATATAATTTACAAAACTAACCCTTTACTTTTAAAAAGTACCATTCGAATTACGATTTAACCCTATTTACACATTAAACCCTTAAGTATCCAATTTTACATATTATACCCTCATTATCTTTATTTATATGACATAACCCCAAGTTTCCAGAAATTACACTTTTAGTCCCTCCAATTTATTTAATTACAAACCGAATTATACATTTAACACAATTTACAAATTAAATCCCTAAGTTGCATAATTTACGAAAAAGACCCCCATCTTATATTTTATACAGATTTCCCTTGGTCTAAAGTATGTTACAAAAATAACCCACAACTTTTATAAATTACAAAACACCCCTTTTTGTTTTAAAAATCCTCTCGGTACACCTTAAAACACCAAAATCCTAAACCTAGTTTTACCAAACATGACCTAATCATTAAATCATCATTACCACGCCATTAATACACCAGATTTATCCCAAAACCCTAACCCTAGAATCATTCCTTAGGGTTTCTTTTTTTTTATTTCATGTTTTTCTTATAAATCCGATTGAACAAAATAATTCGAACAAGGTTATATAGGCTTCAATAAATCGAAAAAACATTTTTCCAGACTTATATGATTATTTTAGAACACGTAAAAATTATGAACAAGCCGCAGAAAATTCGTATGAACTGTTTTGGAATTTAAGTGTGTTTTAGTCCTCTATAATTCGTTCGATCATTCTATGTTGCATGATTCGTTACAACCAATTTTTATGAGTCATAGGAGGTCCAAAGAACATTAGAAAAATACTAGATCAATATAAGAACGTACGGATTGTGTGTAGTAAATATTACCTCTCGGATGAAGTAAACCGAACAAAGAAAATAACCTAGGATCGAATTAAGCTTCCCACGACCAAAATCTTATTTTTCCTAGCTAGATTAGACCTTGAAGAACTCCAGAAAAATACCAGCACTCGTCCAGAAAATCGAATGGAGGGAGGGTCGAATTTTTGTTTGTCGATGTTAGGGTTTTTAAAGTTTCGGTTTATAAAAAAAAGAATTATTAGGCCGAGTATATGAGGGGGAGGGAGCAAGAAATTCGGTCCAAGTAAGGTGTAGATGAGATCAAATAAAATTTTGGAAGATTTCCCCATTTATTTGTACATATCTTGTATTTATTTTGTTTATAAAGTTTAATAATAATAATTATAATACATATTAAATAGAAATCGGCCATATATGTTAATTGTGTGATTATATAACTTTTTTTGTACTTTCCAACATGTCAAAATGTAGTAACATAAATTATTTGGTTTCATAACTTGTTCATTTCCAAAGGTTCGGGATCAATTTGGCGTTTTATAAACTCATTAATCAAATTTTAAGATTGTAGGGGCATTTTAGTCTTTTTACATGTTTCAGATTGTTGGGTATTACAACAGCTATAAAAGTCCAACTATAATGGGTTAAAAAGCATACACACGCCCTATAATGGGTCAAAAACCATATAGACACACCCTATAATTGGTCAAAAACCATACTGATATACCCTACACTAACAGAATACCATAAACATAAATAAAAGATTAAGGATAAGTCATAAAAGCTTTTTATAAGCATATATTTGTACACAATACAAATATGTAAAGTTATTGTTTCTTACTCCAGCTTTGATGATGGGGGGATACTTCCAAACACTTCACCTTCTTTTCTTCTTCAGGGCTTGTGTCTCTTCCTTTCAAACTGATCATATATCCTCTGAATTAGATTTTGAACTACTTCAAAATGTTTTTCACATCTGATATTTGAAGAAATCATCACTGCAAGTACTTCATAACTTAATGGATATTCCAGTTCAGCTAATATAAAGATATCAACTCCATCTTGTGTTGACAAATGATGAACATTGCAGGTACCAAAGAACTCCCATACAGTAGATAGATCATACCAAGGAAAATTCCAATAAACATCTGTAGGATCTGGTTCATATAACCTCTTGAATTCAACCCAAAGCTCTTGCTCTTTCACATCAGGCTCCTTTTTTGTTTTGAGCTTATCTTGGACTAATCTCCATAAAGTATCCAGATCTTCCCTATCAAAAGCTCTGAGCAAATTTTCGAAATTCTTGTACACTGCTGTCTCTCCACTAAATCTAGTAACCTTCCAAGCTTTTCCAAATTTGTCTATGTAAATATCCCAGTCCATTATTGGATGTCTAGTTTGAAGTGGATCAACATGTAGAATCTATGGCACTATAACTAACATTTTGCTCACCTGCTCTCGTGATAATTGTACCCTTTCTGCCTGTGCTTCCACCTAGGGATGGCAAAAAAACCCGAACCCGATGGGGAAACCCGAAACCCGAACTAATTGGGGTGGGGCGGGGCATGCTAATCGGGTTACGGGGCGGGTTTGGGGATTAAACGGGGATTTTAATCGGGTTTGGGACGGGGAGCGGGGAATCCTCGCCCCGCCCCGCCCCGCCCCACCCGATTAATATATACACATATACAAATATATCTATACTTATATAGTATTTTGTTAGTATTTACGTAATAAAAAAATATTACTCTAATATTGTTAGTTTTTTTTATATATGTAAGAATGCAAAATTGTGATTATACAAACTGGTTTAGTATCATATTTTTAAGTTATAATTTTTGACGGTATAATTTATCATTATTTATATATAATACTATCATTGAATACTTAATAAGGATTGTTTGTAATTGATTATTAATATGTTCGTTATTGCAAACGGTCTAAAAATAACAATAAATAGGAAATGGTGCGGCTTTTTTCGAGAATTGCACCCAAATAGGACATCCCGATAAGATCCCCGATTAATACGGGGCGGGTTTGGGGGACCATCACGCCCCAACGGGGCACCCCGATTAGATCCCCGATGGGGATCGGGGCGGGTTTGGGGAGAAATCTAGTAATCGGGTTTGGGTATGGGGATGGCCGCCCCGCCCCGTTGCCATCCCTACTTCCACCATCCCAGGTTGTTCTTTCCCAGCAGTCTTACGCCTTTTTGGTAATCTTTCATATTGGTCCATAGAAAATTTAATATGAGCCCTTCTATATGCATTGTAATACAGCAATTCAATTTCTTCATGTGATTTTCCCTTCAACTGAACTGCCTTCCACCCAGCTTGATTCCTAAGATACATCTTCATCCCTCTGATGATTTCTACCTTTGTTGGGTTTCTCTTTCTCTTCTTACCTTGATTTTGTCTAATAGTCTGCATCACCTCACTATAGGCTTCTTCAGAACTCCTTGATTTAATAAAATCATCAAGCATAGCTGACCTTTCTTCAACAGTTAGGCTTTCATTTTCAAGTAGTTCTATAGCCTTTCCCCTCACAGCTCGATCATAAACAACCAATTGTTGTATTTGCTCTTCACGTGATTGTTGAGCCACAATAGCATCTGAAACTACTCTCTCCCTTTCCAATCTCTGGGCCTCCACAAAACTTGTAACTTCATCTTCATAAACCTTTCTTGCCAATTCTTTATCCAAATCCATTTGAACTTGTGTTCTTGGCATAACTTTATTTTGTTGCTCAGCTTCTTGCTCAACTTCCTCTAATGTCATTGGTGCCTTTCCTTTTTCTGTTCTCTTTCTTTCATAATTTGAAGACTCAACAGTACCTTATTCCATGCCAGCAGTTTGTACTGTTACCTCTGCGCCAGCAGTACCTTTTTGAGATATTTGAGCAGTATCATGAACATCTTGGAACTCTTCAAGATTTACCAATTCAGTACCCTCATTAATAACCACATGCTCTGTAGCTTGATCATCATCAATATCCATGTCACCACCATTTCCACCACCAGTACCCTCTTCATCAAAATCTATTTGTCTCCTTTGAGTTTCATGAACTTGCTATGTCTGTCTTTGCTCTTGATCATCACAAACTGCTAATGGAACTGATTCATCCTGTTTTTCTCCTTCAATTTCTTGCTTCTTAAATTCCTCGGTTTCATGAGCAGCTTTCTCTTCCTCCTCTGTTTGTAACTTTCTCCTTTGAGTTTCATGAGCAGCTTTATCTTCCTCCTCTGTTTGTAACTTTCTTTCCATCATGTGAGCAACCAATCTAGACTCTTCCATCGATCTGTCTTCATCAGCAACCAATTCTAGTTGTGCTTTCTCTTTATTTGACAATTTTCTTGATGGTTCTTGCCCAGTCATTATACTTTTTCCCTTGTATGCCTTTGATTTCCTTGGTGTTCTTATATAAAATGCACTGGCAGTACCTTGATACTTAGCATCCATTAAACTCTGCAAGCTAGTAGTATCTTTAACACTTGTAGTACGTTGCTGTGACACAGCATTACCTTCAACAAATCCACCAGTACCTTTATCAAACAAAGCAGTATCATAATCCATCTGATCTTCTTTTCTCCACCGAGTCTCATAATGCTCTTGAACAATAGAAACTTCTGGATCTTGGTCAATCTGGGCAATCTTCCTTCCCTGTTTGGAAGATCCCTCACCTTTATCTGCACCCTGACCATCTGATGAGCTTGATGAAGAAGATGATTCAGTAGATGCTACCATGTAAGCTGACCTCTTTCTTTTAAGTGTCTTGACCTGTTGTTCCAATTTCTTGGCTTTATGCACCAGTTTTTTATAAATATTGCTAAACAACCTCTTGTGAGAAGTGAGATCAGCCTCCAAAGTAGTAACCTTCTCAGATAATTTTGAATTGTGAGAAGTGAATTCAGACTCCAACGCAGTAACCTTCTAAGACAATTTTGTACATGTTTCCATCAATACCTTAAGTGGCTGTCTGCCCTCAGCACTCCCTGATGTGTTACCCTCATAGAGAGGTGCATCATGGGGCACAGACTCATAGTCCACCATATGGTGAGTTTCTGAGCCACCCAATATTTCATGTTGGCTTGGGATTCCACCAATAGTACTGGGTTCATAGGAACTTGGTACTGTTAGTGTTGCCATAGTTTGGGTCTTATGTACATTACTTCTGTCCTGCCCAGCTTCTAAACCTGAGACAGTAGAAGCAGCCCTTTCTATACTGACAAAGCCAGCCTCATCTGTTACATGGGGAATTGTAGGGTCTCCGTGCTGAGGAACAACAGAGCCCTCTCTGGATATAGACATATCTGGCGATGAGTTTGGTTGTGAAGGTGATTGTTCTGGTGTTGTGGGTGTGTGATGGGGATCAACTGAGCTTGCTGATCCTTCACCCTGTACCTGTAGCATATAATCAAATAAAGGAACATCTTCCCCATTATACCATTTTGAGGACATTTTCATATTACTGAAAAGTTTTTGGGAAAGTTTGGGTGTGGGATAAATATTTTTATGAGGAAGAAGTTGGTGTTTCACTTTGTTCAAAATACTTTGTATGAACCAGGGATACATAAAAAATTTTGATTTGCTATCAACATTTTTAACCATGCCTTCAAAGATAAGTTTAGAAAAATTGAAAGTTCTGTCAGTGGCCAAGCATATGAGAGCAGTCGCGATATTGCTACTGAACTGTTCCCATGAGGTTTTCTTAGGACTGAGACAGTGAAGGATGGTGTGAATTAAAAACCTCCATTGTGGGGCAAACCCACCTTTTTGAAAAGTTAAAGATTATGATCGAATGTTGTACCCCATTCTGGTTAAAATTTCAAAAATTTCTGTATTTGGCGTAGAACTAATACCATTTGAATCATTCAGTCGGAGATGCCGCCTGATTGATGATTCAGTAAGAACGATAGATTTACCATCCACTGTTGCAGTTAATTCGGTGTCACCATTTTCAAATGTTTTGACAGTAGCAGTCTGCCAAAACTCTTTGATTTGGGAGACATATATAGTGGGATTTAATGTTAAAGAATACCTTATGTGAGAACCATTTAAAAAGTCGACTATCTGATGGAAGTTGGTGGCATCCTCTGCTTTTTCCAAATAAGCTACCATGTTGTGTTTATCGGCAAAGGTTAAAGTAGCCATGATTGTTAGTAAATTATTGATTTGACTGTTGGGATTAAAGTAATTTAGGTTAGAAAGTAGGTTGAAGAAAGTGAATTGAGATATTATGAAATACTTATTAGGGTTTCTATTGGACCGACTTCAAGTTAGAGACAATTTTTGATTCAATAAAGGTAAAATATAAGATATTAAAATTAAAAATATTCAAAAAGTAAACCCTTAAGATAAATAAATATTAATAAGAATATTAACATAGTCCTCAACGGCTATTTTAATAAAGCTGTAATTTCGGCCAAGTACTAACGTCTATCCAGCAGTACAAATATATCCATACCAATACTAAATTTTTAACTGGCAGTACTAACCTTTTGAAAAAAAAATTCGTAGCAGTATGAAATCTCAACTATGTCTTCTAGATCTACTTCAATGTATGTCACTCTAAAAAATTCATCTATTAAAGAGACTTTATTTTTATGTGATTTTAAAAATACAAAGTAGTTAATAAATTATATAACTGATAAAATACCTTGTATGCTTTTATTCTCCTGATTATCCCTTGCTGCTTCACTCAACAATGTAAATTAAAATGTAATTAATTGTTAATCCAATAAATATATATGAATCATGCTGATACAATAAATATGAGTTATGCAATGAATGTTTAATATATTTAAAACCATGCATATTTAACCGTTAATTAATAAACTACCTGTTTAATTGAATATAATGGTGTTGGTTGCCTCCTTTGCTGGTGTTGAAATTTTGTAGCCAAACAATTGTTGATGACGTCTGAAAACCCAATCATACAATTCAACAATATATATGCAGTTCATGATACGGTTCATATTCATGAACAAATAATCAATGTTTAATTCACAATACGATTCATATTCATAAGTGTATCATTAATTAAATACAAATTATATGTAATCAAATTAATCAAGAACACAAAACCTTTCAAACAGCAGTACAAATATATCCATACCAGTACTAAATTTTTAACTGGCAGTACTAACCTTTTAAAAAAAATTGTCGTAGCAGTATGAAATCTCAACTATGACTTCTAAATCTGCTTCAATGAATGTCACTCTAAAAAATTCATCTATTAAAAAGACTTTATTTTTATGTGATTTTAAAAATACAAAGTAGTTAATAAATTATATAACTGATAAAATACCTTGTATGCTTTTATTCTCCTGATTATCCCTTGCTGCTTCACTCAACAATGTAAATTAAAATGTAATTAATTGTTAATCCAATAAATATATACGAATCATGCTGATACAATAAATATGAGTTATGCAATGAATGTTTAATATGTTTAAAACCATGCATATTTAACCGTTAATTAACAAACTACCTGTTTAATCGAATATAATGGTGTTGGTTGCCTCCTTTGCTGGTGTTGGAATTTTGTACCCAAACAGTTGTTGATGACGTCTGAAAACCCAATCATACCCGTAGTGTTTCTTTTAGCAATTATGTCACGCCAGTACTAACTTGAAATTTAGCACTGTTCCTAAAACTCATTATAGAAGTGTTAACTTTAAAGTTAGTACTGTTAATTTAAACTTACTACTGCTTAAGCTTTTTAATAACATACCATTCAACAATATATATGCAGTTCATGATATGGTTCATATTCATGAACAAATAATCAATGTTTAATTCACAATACGATTCATATTCATAAGTGTATCATTAATTAAATACAAATTATATGTAATCAAATTAATCAAGAACACAAAACCTTTCAAACAACTTTCAGAACTTTTGTTTTGATTACGTTTTGAAAGCCTTTCAGAATGTCTTTGCCGCTGCATCTTTGATTAAGGTTGCTATGTAGATCCGAAGTTAATGATGTATATATAGTGCAAAATTTAGAGCTACAATTACGTGAATTATAGATATCTGTAAACTATTTTTGGAGATAAAAGATATCATAGAATCCATTCTAAAAGTATCCTCATATGAATCAAACAGTAATAGCTATGTTATTCGGGTTAAGCTTCCCAAATAAGTGTCTATCCTTCCTTGCGTTTATAGATTTTAGTTTGCAAAACAAATACAAAATATTGTGTTAGTGCAGTGGTTAATATGTGATTAGCACTTATTCACAAACCCATGTTCGAATCCATGATAATGAATTTTTGAACAAATAAATCCCGAAATTCACAATGCAAAATACTGCTTACGTGGCCTCATTGTGATGACATAAAATAAAAATATGATGAGGTGGTATTCCATGTCATTGATGATGTCATATAAATCCTGTTATATATATATATATATATATATATATATATATATATATATATATATATTATATATATATATATATTTATATATATATATAGATATATATATTTTCAGTCATAAAACTGTAAAACGAAAAGTGCGAAATTAAAAATATAAAGTTTAACAAGTAAAAAGTATTAAACTGATAAAAAGTACGAAACAAAAACTGATGAAAAACTATGTTATGCTGTAAACAGGGGTTACCCTTGACCAAAACATACCATACTGACGTGATGTGTTGCATAAACTAGGTTTGCACATGCCCATGCCTTGTGGCACCTTTTTTTTCTTTATTGTAATACATTAAGACCAAACGGAGTAGGCGTGAGCCTCACTCGGTGACCGGCTCACCTTTGGTGAGTTTGAAAAATGTGGGTCTCTTTTTTTTTTAACGTTTTTTATTTGGTTTATAAGTGTGTGTGTGGTATTTAGTAATGTATATTTGTATAAAGTGAGTATTTTTATTAAAAGTGAGGGGAAGGTGATCAAAATATGTGAAAGATGAGCGGGAGTGATAGGAAGTGAGAGGAGAGAAAAAGTGAGGTAGCATTGATGTGTAAAGTGAGCTTGTAGTCCCCTACAATTAGATGTAGGTGTGTCATCTTTTGCTTTTGAATAAACAGAAAGGTCTTTTTACTTTTTCTTTTACAAAACATAGACATCTTTTGACTGAATCATTTATCGACTTGAACAAACAAAATCTGACTAGACGCACATGTATATGAAGATATCAAAAAATCAGAGATAAAATCTTAAATTATTTGTGACATATATCATATATGTATAGCCCTTTAAAACATATTTGCATGATCAATGAGAATAAATAAACTTGTTCCCTCAGGCTTCATATATATCTTTAATATATATACATACGTGTAAGCAAATTTGACTTTTGAATACATTTGGCAATTGGCAATCTTTAGCCTATAAATTTTATAAAATCAAGTTCATGTAACCACGAATATTATTCGAGATAAAACGCAATACAATTACGAAAGCTAGCCTGCATACAAATTTTTACATATATTGGTATTTTTTACGTTTTATCTTTTTCAAGGAATCAAAACAATAACATATAAGGGGGTTGTCAATCGATGTAGTAGTGCATATAATACCACACTCCTCAACCAATCTCCTTATGCCACTTCATTCCTTTACTTTTTCATACCACACTCCCTTACTTCATTGGCAATGCCATACCACACTACAATCCATACCACACTTTAAAAAAGTAAAATAACCGTTGAGATACTGTCAAATAGTCCATACTACATGCTACATACTTTACCACATTCATCATACCTTGCCCCATACCACTACCTCGGCGGTGGTGTTGAGGTGTGGTATGGGCTCATACCTTACCCCATACCACTACCATTGCCAACCCCCTAACCACGTATGGGTTTGTCTTAATTATATTTCAGGTAATCAGTACTAATGTACTCCCTCCGTCTCAATTTATTTGTCAGGAGAGAGAAAACACAAAGTTTAATAAAAGTGGGGCCACTTTAATTTTCAACCACTAAAATGGAATATTCTTCCACTAGATTCTCTAGTTTTTACTAAATAAGAAAAGTGGACAATTAATTTGAGACATTCATAAAAAAAAATATGGACAATTAAATTGAGACGGAGGGAGTACTGTTGATCTGCCACGCCAAACAAATATCTTGCATGTACATGACACATTACTTGTACACAAAGTTCATGTCAGCGAGATCAAAGAGAACAAAATCGAAATAATCTCATACAACCAAAGGTTTTACTCCGTAACTTTTAAGTTTTGGATCTCGCAGCTTTAATCAAGCAAAATAGGAAGTGTATTTTCTGTTTTTCTTTTTATTTTTTAAATTTTAAAATGATGAACAACACATGAGTTATAAGGCTGGAGGGAGTGGCTCGGCAAACTGTTCGGTAATGCGGTAACACCGCCGCAAGTGAGGCGGTGAAAATCGGTAAAGTGAAAAATCGGTATCTTTTGCCGACTGAGAAAGAGGAAGACTTGGCTCACACAAACGGTCGAATTTTAAAAAAAATGGCCGTTGGCCAGTTTATTTAAAAAAAAAAAAAAAAAAAAAAAAAAAATCATTTTTTTCTACCTTTCAACTATATATTCACACACATTTTCTATCATTCTTTATACATTTCAACTACATATATACCTTCAAATATCACTATTTTTTTACTAAAAATCACAAAAAAATCTAACACCCTTTTAACAAAAATTGTCTTCCGATTCCTCCGAATGCATTTACCCGACTTCGTCCGACGAAACTCATGGTACCTCGCTTCAATTTATGTTATCCGCCGTTGAACATCTTCAAGACACGGCGAGCTCTAGTTTTCAACCCCGTAGATATGTAATAGTTTGTTTATTTTTAAGTATTATGTAATGTTTTTTTTTGTTATTAATAAAATGTTATGTTTTTAATTTTATATAGTTTTTGTAGGATTTTATATATTAAAAATAAATGGAAAAAAAAAGGTGATGTGGCAATTAGGTGATTAGGTGAAACCAATGCCACCAAATTGGTGAAAATTTGGGTGAATTGGTGAAGTGTGAGTTGGAAGGTTTTTATTGAGTATTGATGATGTGGAAATTTGGTGAAGGGAGGGATAGGTGAAACCACTCCCTCCACCCTAAGTATGATATCCACTTTGTGATATCGCTTGTAGATCGTAGGGTCAGTTAGTAAGTGTAGCGAGTTTAATTTTAGTTTGGTCGATTTCTTATATTCGTGTCGTGTAACTTTAACATCTTGCTAGTTTATTAATATACTTTGCCTTAAAAAAAAAAAAAAAAAAAAGTTTGTAATGTAAGATAAAGATGTGGGTTGTAAACCATAGAGCAAAGATCAAATAAGAAATATAAATAAGATTAGAAAAATGAGAAAGAACCACAATCACAAAAATAGATGCATCTCCCAATTATTTCTCTTTTCTTATTTGAATTTTGTAGCTAGATTTTTTTCTCACTTTTCTCATTTCAATAATTTTTGTCGCTATATCCATATATCCAAAATTGTGCAAAAAGTTTGACTACCGTACTTTTGGTATCTTTTTAAAGCATAATCCCATGTGTGGTATGTAGTTTTCAGTTCTAAGGCTAAGCATAGTAGTGATGATGGGTGACCTTTATTTTGTCCGTAACATTATCTTTTTCTCTCCGATGACTTACATACGACCTTTTGCCACAACAGTGGCGACCTTCATCTTCTTTTTTTTTTCCTTTTTTTTTTTTTTTTTTCAAAATTTTTTACTTATAAATATCCATTAAATTCACCAATTTTTAAACACCAACTCACAACACTCTTTCACCATTTTATACAAAAATGTCTAAAGAAAACACTCCCAGAAACAATCCCCCGACATCCGAAGAAACGTTTAATCTAGAAAATACTCCCCCCTCAAACCCCGACTACGGTTCATCATCATAACAACATATGCACCAATCTATGTCTCTCATTTCTTCATTTTCAACGGTAGAGGAATCAGTTGATGAACATGAGATAGGTAATGAATATGAAACCGAAAGTTATGAAAATGCCGATGAATTTCTTACTAAGGAACAAGAACATCAACTTATTCTGGATGAAGATGCATTAAGAGAAACATTAGAAGAAGAAGCAAGGGCTGAAAAAGTGTGAGAGAATAGAATTAGGGAAGAACAAGCTCATGATGAGTGATTCCAGTCAGAGTTTGGGGAGTATTCTGATTCGGAATAAGATTAATCTAAAAGTTGAATAATTCCTCTAGATGACGAACTTATATGTTTTAATTTCCATATCGTAGTTTGTATTTTCATTTCCATGTGGTATTCTTCTTTGCTGATGTAATGAATAAAAGTTCGTATGCTACTTTGGTTCTTCGTACTCGAAAATAAATTTCCATTCATTTAAATAAATATAGAAATTACGATACGAAATTTATAAAACAATAAAAAAAAAAACACAATACTCCTATTAATTTTTTACATGCATCCAAACAAATTTAGAATTCGTTTGTTGTTCTAATTTTCCCGTCTTTCTAAACAAAGCATTATGCATCTTGTAATCGAATTCAGATGCTTGATTCAAATAAGCGTCGATCAAAACACGTTTCTCTTGTGGAATGTCACTGCATTCATCGTACGCATTCCTCAGATTATCTTTAGTTGCACATGCTGTAACACTCCAACCCGATAAGGGTAAAGATATCACAAAAATGGTTTCATATCAGATCAAAACAAAGCATACATTTACAGTAATGCAAGAATCTCAAAGGTTACAAATGAAATACTGAAATCACAAGGTTACAAATGCAAATACAAATTCTAAAAATATAATATCTTCTAATCAACTCTAATCCAGAATAACTATCAAGTCTTCTAAGTCCAAGGTACTCTCCACTCATTCCCAGCTCCCTACTAAACCTGCCGCAGGAAAAGAAATGCGGCTGAGCTTAAAAAGCCCAGTGAACAGATATATATAAACGAAAGCAAAAGGAAACGAACATATATGGTATAGTGCAATGGAATAACATAAGGTATAGACAAAGGTACAAAGTAAGAAAGGGAAAAAGGAAGATCAGTAATCCACCACGAGCCCACACAAATCACATCATATATCACAATCCTGTAGCAATCTAGAGGGGATACCTCTCAAGTAACCAGATAATATGAGGGGTGTCCTCATGTATCAAATTGGAGTGATCAGCTCCCACATTTTGTGAAAGACGTGGATTGCACCCATCATCAGTCACCACATATATCACATATCACATCACAAATACGTACCTAGGATGCATCCATGCGCCCCCCACACAAATCACATTGGCCATAATAATATAAAGCGCGCATATCACAATCACAATGGGGACGGTGTGGCAAATCACTCGACCACACGCGAGTCATGCCATTGGTGCATCAATGACACGGCCATGTTACCTTCATGGCTAGGAAACGAACTTGGCTCGGGTATCAAACTGAAGGGTCAATGGTCATATCATATCAAAGTCAAATGTCTAAGTCACCAAAGTCATCAGAATATCAAAGGTTCATAGTCAAAGGTTCGTAATCAAATGATTCATAGCAAGGTTCAATTCCAAGGTTTCTATCAAACGTTCCTTTAAAGAAATCTTTTAATAATGGTTTTCATAAAGGTAGTCTTTAAAAGTAGTTTTCATAAAAGATTGTAAAATCTCATGTAAAAGTGGTATCGCATCGTGCTCATAAACATCATTTTAAAATAGTTTTTCCCAAAATAGTTCCATGATATAATTAAGAAAGGTTTTCACATCCAATTACAATATCGAATGAACCTTCAAAGTATCAAGTGATTCAAATTCTCATGTCACAGGATAACGAACGAATTATGTCAAGTATCATATCATAAGGATCATAATGAACGAATGTCAATTGGGTCATCATACCAACGAAGTATATCAAATGGATGAATCAAAGTACAAGGGATCATAGCAATGGCTTAAGGGAATCTTATAACGAATCAAAGATCAAGATCAAGGAGTCTTGAGGATGAGAACACCCTTACTGAAAAAGGGTAGAATATCTGTACCTTAACGTGAATGAAAGAACACTCGGAAAATATAATCACTCCTTCTTCAAATGGTCTTCCTGAATTAAAAGTCGCTTATTATTAAGGAGTCCATTTAATACGTTTATTAATTAATGTCTTAATTAATTTAGTACTCATTTTTACTTATTAACATGCTTAACATATAAGATGATATGGTTCATGAAGTAATCTCAAGTTTTAACTACGCATTTCCCACACTTATATATCGACACTAATTCACACACACACCACAACGTATAGATTTATGACATCAAGTTACCTATTAGTCGATCGTGATTCATAAATGACGAACAGGTAGTATATTTTACAAGCTTAATGACCACTTACACATGTTACAAAGGAAACCCACCATGTCTACACATGCAACCTCATTTGATATCTACTAACCTTAATGCGACACACCTTTCTCAGTTTTGGAACATGTTTAACGACACCCTAGATCACCCCATAACCCACGTACAGCTACACCATTTAATAGCCCAACTAGCGTTATACACTTATGACCAAAACGAGTCAAAACAAGACCCAAACAAACTAACTTCCTACTCGCTCATCAACCCAAGACCCAAAAGACTTTCATGCAGTTTACTTCACATGTGTTTTAGACATTAAGGGACTTGTAAAAGTTCACATACTGCCATCATTTGACCACTCAAACTCATACGCCACCCACACACATGAAAACCAGTTTTAAAATGTTTCAAAAACTGTTATACTCACACGCCTGCATGCCCACTTTATACACACCATTTGACAGTAACCAACGGAACATTCACATGAATTAACGAGACCGAAACGAAACCTCACAGTCTACCCTAACCAGTTTCGATTAAACACTCATATTCACCTTCACCTTTTATTGAATATCACCCACAAAACTAACCCAAAACAGATTATGACATTACACACACATATACGCGTTTAATACTTCATTCCCACATCTGTTTAATAGCCTATGCTCGACACCCTCAAGCACGTACTCACACGTTACTTATTCTCAAAATAACTAAGCAAAACATAACATGAATCTTGAAATACAAACCTTACTTACACAACTGATCACGTATGACCATCTTTTATTTACTTGACTGAATTTCCAGTTCTAAACGTATTCTTAATCGCCATATAAACGCCCCAATAACCAGATTCAATACTTATATCATACGTATTCGAAAAGTAAAACCGAATAGAGATCGAACATGTTATAAGTTTCCATTATTTATGTGACCTATCTATATTCATTCGGTTATATACTTATGTTTAACGAATAGAAGATTAGTTTTACATGTCTTAAATGTATATATGTGTCTCCTAAGTCGAGCAAAGCACAAGAACAAAGATTGGAGATACCTTGATCGTACATACGAAATGGAACAAGGACAAAAGATATAGTCGCGATCGCCAAGCCATGCGTATCACAAAACCGTCAACTATCCGTCCCATGGTCAGCCTTCCTCCTTGCCGCCTCTTCTGATTATCAAGAATAGAGAATTGGTTGTTTATTTGTTATGATGTCGTGTCTGTTCATTTGTTCTCCATAGTTTCGAATAGGATGAAAGGCTAGAGAAGGTAAATCTCCTTCTTCTTAGCGACAAGAAAAGGATATGTGGGTGTATGTTGTTTTGCAACTATCACGTGAGGAAGAAGTTAAATGGCCAGAGGGTTATTTTTGTTTTAAGGTACACACATGATGTAAAGTGAAATTTTTTTTGTGTGTGGGCTGTTTTAAAAGCTCGTATCAAATAAATGGGACTCGTTGAGTAGGGGGTCTAAATAAGGAATGGTCGAAATTGATGGGGATTAATTGGGGTGTGATAGCACCGAATATTAAGTGTGATTGTGAGGGATTTCAGGCCGAAATTATGGGGTCCATAATGGGTGATTATCACCTTCCAAATTAACCAAATTTTATACCTATCTTATATAAATGTTGTGTACATAATTTAATTAATTTGGCCTATGTAGAGAACCATATGTCTTGTGATTTAAATTATAATGTAAAGTTTATTATCATAATTCATTTGGTAACTTAGAATGTTAATTACTTTAGGTTATAAGTTCATATCGTATGGTCTCGAGTCATAACACGTTATATAACTCAAATTTTAATTTATAGCGTTTTTCATAAGTTCTTAAAAGTTCAAATTCAGAGGGTATTTTAGTCATTTCGGATTATATTAATTTTGGGGTTTTACACATGCATTATCAAATTCTACGGCTAAGTTCATCAGGACTTGCTCACGAGCTTTATCCTCGTCGATTTGTTTCTGAACCATAGCTTCGATTTCATCGACGTTGTGTGGAAGCGAACAAGACATTTAAAAAAGATGATGAAAGTGTATATAAATTGTGGTTTGAATTTTGGTTTAAATGAGGTATTTATAGTGTAAAATAAAGTGTTTAAATTTTATTTATTATTTTTTTAAATGCATCAAACGGTAATAAAATCAATCGGTAAGTGGGAGTTTTATGTGTGTGTTTGTGTCGATTGGCCAGACGGCCCAAATTAAAAAAAAAAAAAAAAAAAAAAAAAAAACTCCTCTACTACATCCTGACCGAATAGCCACAACAAGGCCGACCGATTGTTTTTTCTCCTTACTGCGCTTAGCCTAACATCCCAAAATAAGTTTTCTGATTCTTAAAAAAATGAGCCATGTAAGTTTATATCATGCACTTAGTAAAACCGTCATACATAACTGCATCAACGTTTTTTACAACACTTCATTACACACTACCAATCATACAAATCATTAGTCCAATAATTAGGTTTTACTTTTTCATTTAAATAATTATTATCCCAGTTATTCACACAACACCAATCATTAGTCCAATCATCGGGTTTTTATTTTTTCATTCCAAATAATTATCCCAATCATTACTTATATTTAAATTTACTTTTTCGTTTTTTACTAATCATAATATATATATATAAACAAATATATAAACATAAATTAAATAATTTTCATTAACTTTTTCAATCACGAGAGTGTTATAAAATTACATTAAGTTAGATCATAACTTTCGGGAACACGATAATAATACTCGTGAAAATCATTTTGACGACTAACATATTTGTCTCACCATCCAGATAATATTGCTTCTATATGTGATCCGAAGTGGATGAGTTATCGGTAAAAGAAACCTTCCCGTAATGCAACTCTAAAATAATGATTACCATTCACGTGGGCAATCACAATAATCTCATGTGAGTCTGATTGCGGTAGAGTGGACTAAAGAGGAAAACTCGTAGCGTAACATAAAAAAGGATTTGTAGTATAAGGTTGGAACAAGGGTTCAATAACGTGAAGCAACTAGAAATAATTTAAATTGACATAATATTTAATGTACAAGAAATTTATCGTAGACTGTTCAATTGTACACGAATTTGAACCAGAAGCTATATACCAACCCATATAATGAGTCTGGAAAACATATGGATCTGGATCGTAGCCAACAAACCCATCATCATTTTGCTTTTCACGTCCAACGGATGAAACCCGTCACAAGTATATCCAAACGAGACAGTACCTCCGAACGGCATAGTATATCTGAGCGACTTAACCGAAGGAAATCATACCAAATGGCCCTTGGTCGGTCCATATTGGCCGTCTGTACTTGACGCCCATATCGAATGTCCGGACCGAACGTTCATACCGTATGTCCGTACCGGACTGAAAACGTGACCCATCATTCTTAACCAATGGTAGATTGAATAACGGTTCCCATGGATGGCGCCAAATGTTGAAGCATAAATCCGCCGGGCTTGTCTTGACGATAGATTAAGCCGTTCCACGTCAACACGAGTCTGGAAATACACTACAAACATGAAAGACCCCTCCGACTCAAGTTAGAACCTCTTAGGTAGAGGATTTAGCATATATGTATGTACGTAATGTGCTATGGTATGTTGTGTGTGGTGAATGTAAAGAGTAACATATATATAGAGAGAATAGAGAGAGGTAGGCATGAAATAAGTTGGTTTGCAATTAATGTAATACCCCAACCTCGATTCCTGTTTTGTCTCGGTAAGGAACGCACCGAGCTACACCTAGCCTAGGTGTTTATTGGATGCTGATACCGATAACTTTTGAGATCTAAATCGTGTCGTGCATAATCATGCTGGAAAAATTAAATCGATTTTTGTTTGCTTTTATGAACCTGTAATTAGGGTTATTGAGAGATTATCAAGCCGAAAATTATTGATGCTACCCCAAAGGTAAGATCATGATTGAAGTTTTATTTTAATGAATTAAACTTGGTTCTCATTTTATTTTTATTTTTAATCGATTTTTGAATATTTGATGGTTGTATGATATGTCTAAACAATTATCTTTTGTTCATAGGTTTTTGAGGAAGGTATTCACTTAAGCAAGTGATTGATGAAATGTCATATGTGTTATGAAGCATATCCCTATCAATCGATTGAAGAAGAAAATGTAACCATTTTCAAGTCGTGAAGAGTGCATGAATATACAAGTGTCAAACCTATTTAATTCTTTTTTTTAGTAGTGTTTAAATATTCATATTGCCTAATTTTTAACGATATCTGACCATTCTATTTTCCTATCTCTTAAAAATGCATTTATTACAACTTTGATTTTTGTAAAAGTCACAAAAAACAGTTTTACCTTTTGACAATTATTTAATTTTTTCATATAGTTTTGTAAGTAACAATTTTTATTAAAAGTAATATAGTAAACTTAAACAATTTCTACTGCTATATATAAGAGAAAAGTTCAATTTATATCCAAAATTCTCTTTAGATCCAATAAACAAATACTAGCCGTCCATTTTCTTAAAAAAAAAAAAAAAAAAAAAAAAAAAAAAAAAAAAAAAAAAAAAACACCATACTTTTATCATTTTTTAAAATTAAATATTTCACAAACCGTTAATCGTTAAGCGAAAATAATCATACTATCACGACAAGAATTAAATCATCTTTCTATAGAGGGTCACTTCTATATGTTAGAATTTAATAATCATGAATAGTTCATATATATTAATCAAGTAATCATATTACATATGCGGAAGCGTATGATCTATTTTAACACATAAAAGATTAACCGAAAAATAAAGAAACGTACCTTTTGATTCTAGCAAGAACAAGAATCAAACTTCAACCTTCTTCTTTAAATAACAAAGTGGATTAACGAGATACCCTTACCTTTTTGTATCACAATCCAAGAATATCAACTATAGTGAGTTGATACCACAATCTTGTACACACGTACTATAACTGAATTAATGAGATTGCTAGATCTTTAAACACAAAATAAACCAAACAAGTTTGTTTATAAAAAAATTGAGTCAATCAACCCTAAGGGTTGTTAGTTCGATCGACCTCAAGACAAAAGAGAAGAAGAAAGACTTTAGGGTTATAGCAAGAGTGCAAGAGTATTGAAACAATAACCCTAAGCCTTGTATTTATAGACTTGAAATCTTGGAGAACAAGTTTACATGGGTTGGCTATACCAAAGCCCATGGCCGATCGATTTGGTGAATCCCTAGGGATTCCGGAACCTTCTTGATCCTCTAATTTCATCTATAGTCATTCCTTTATTCGCTAACGGTCGTTAGTCAATTCCCGTTAATTACTTAACGTTCTTTAGTCGTTATTTTGTGATTTAATAATTAATTAAATATAATATATATATATATATATATATATATATATATATATATAACGGTATATATATATATATATATATATTACATTAATTCCTCCTACGTAAAGTGTGCAATCCCGTGGTCTCGAGTTCGATTCTAGACATACTCATATTAATATTTGTCCACAAAACTAACAGCTCCCACTTGGACATCTATTAATAGTGTAATGACATTGGTTAGCGTCTAGCAACACGCCAATGCCCCTAGTACAACTCGAGTGGTGGTCTTCTGGAAAAACCATTCGATGATTCATCATCATACTTATCCTTTTGTTTCTAATACTACGTTAATAAAGATATGGATCTTAGTCATTCTTTATTAACCATTCTGTTTCTCGTTGTTTCTGATTGAGCAAGATTAACAAATCGTCTGAACGTATTTCATATAGATCTTGGGCGTGGCCACGCAAACATCTTGTCAACCCTACGAGGGGCCCAGCAGTATTAAACTTCAAAACGAATTTGAAGGAACAAATTCTTTCTTGACTACAAGCAAAACCCATGAACTTTGCAACACTTCTGAAAACAATCCTTATAGCTACCAGTAACGTATAGCGGTAAATTGTTTCATAGAAATGCACTACATCCATGACAGTTCTCTGGTATCTCAAGTCTGAGGATAACTATATTCATGATTTACGTGATGACAAGATCCATAAAGTAAACTCATGAAGTTGGGATAAGTCCTATGCTCAATTCATTGAATATCATGTAAAATTAGCATGTCAACGCATCAATATACTTTCATGTATATTCTACCAATAATCAGATTTGTCTTAACTTAATGATATTCCTATATCATTAATTAACAATGGACAATTTAGAATAACATAAGTTATTCACGGATTTAAACATGCAAATATAGGATACAATCTATTATTAATGAAAACAAACGTACCAAGTACTTTAATTCATTGTAAATAATAATTGCTTAACATCCCTTATCCAAATACTAAATAGATCAATGCATGATAATTCTAGTTAATGAATTATGCCTCAAGTCATATCCATCATACTTGTTGACAAGACATAAATAAACTAATTTTGATCTATCGGAATTTTGAGAATACTTATTTTAAGAATTCAATTAGTGAAGTTCTTGTATGTGTGCATTCAACTATCTTGATATTGCCACATAATATCTCATAAAATGCATGACATCCTCAACCACCAATTTATGACAATTAAACTATCAAACCTTTTATAATTTAAAGTATTCTAATTCTTTAATGTATAATGCAACTATGCTCTTAGTTAAGCATAACTAGTACATATGGCCATTAACAAGGATGAAATCCTAATATAACTAGTATTGAGTGTCATCTCAATTTCATTAGCATCATTGTATGCAAACAACATTATGCTCTTTAAAATTCCGTAAACTTTAATATCCATTGTGTAATGTTTGACGCCTTCCAATCTTTCAAGATTTGTTGGCTATAACAATTACGCAACAATTTGTCATATGGTTCATACTTAGAATTTACGAGCAATTCCAGGCTGAGGATGTAATTCTATATCCAACCATATTCATTACACTTAGTTATCTAATAAATTTCAATTAGATATCAATGTTGTCAAATCAGCTTTTATCCAAGCATGATACAACAAATAACATGATGTACATGAAAAATCCTTGTGTCAAACTTGATTTCATTCATGTTATATCTTTTCAAAGATATGTTTCCTATTTAGACTTTCTAATAGTATATCATGTTCTATTAGAATCAATTATTTTACCGCTTATGTTTATAACAATAAACATATATTCCAAGGTTGTATGTTTATTTCCTAAATCTTCAAGTGAAGTTCCATTCCAAACTAAGACTTAACATTTAACGTATATGTAATGTTATTTCCTATATGTTATACAACATATATGAAATAAGAAAATAAATATAACACTCCCACTAGCTTTCAGGAATACTAAGGAATTATCTTATTTTAATTATAAATCCAAACTTGAATTTAATAATTAAACATAAGTATATCTCCTAGATGCATGCATTAATCCATTCATGAATTATTGTACTTTGTATACTTCCAAAGATTATTTGAATTCAAATATTCCTTTTGATTACTTATCGTCCTCGCACAAGTAATTACTCAAGAAGGAGTTTTGATATTCTATTGTCAATTTCATATTATTGAAACTAAGAATGACAATCATAATCTTTATACATTTAATGTGCCTAGAAAGAATATTCAATCACAATTAATTGCTTAAGTGTGATTAATAATCTTGTCATACATTAAATATGTTTACAAAATTTTGTCCATATGATTTCTACACAAAGATTTAAACCTCTAGGATTTTCATTCCCTTTGAAGAAAATCATCTTCTTTCTATAGTCTAACTATAGAGTTTAAGATAAACTAAGTTTCCAAAAACTAATTATCTTTATGGACTGCATCTTAACATTTATAATATGAGTAATTTGCCAAATTCAATATTTGCAATTCATCTTAATGACCAACAGGCTTACCATAATCCTGTAAAATATTTGAGATATTCTTGCGGATCTATGAATGTGAATTCCATCATCTTAAGATTTAACATTAACATGTTTAATCCTCATCATGACATTTACTAGTGTATTTTTAGATGATTATGTATCTTGTAATTTTATCCTTTCAAGCTAAAAACTCCCACTTGCCTTTTGCAATTTATAGACTATCTATAAATACTTACCAAGTAGAGCAACCCCATATTGTTCTCTTTTGGGACATTACAAATACACATTGACAGTTCCTTACATTAGTGTGTTAATATCCTACTTTCTAAGTTGTTTAACAAATTAAGAACTTCAATTTTAAGACTTAATGTGATTCATCACATTTCACAATAAATGGCAAGGTTGCAAATATCAAGAATCGGTAGTGGGGCGGTCGACCAACTTATAGCTCTTAATCGTTCTAGGCGGGATTAATCGGTGATTAATCGGATTGGCATTTCTGGCAAATTTTGGGTAATTCTAGAAAGTTTTGTGTATTTCCGGCAAGATTTTTTCTCAAAAACAACTTGTAATATATTTAAACAGTTACTATAAGTGATCAAAATAAGTTTACGGTGAGTTTTGGGTACTTCCGGCAAGATTTGCAAGTATCCGGCAAGTTTGACTACCATTGACCGTCGTTGATCACCGTTGACCATGGTTGACCTATTTGTTTGACCCAGTTACATAAATCGTCAAGGTTGGTGGCCCTGTAGTGCCTAGACGGTGATTAATCGGCCATGTAGACCTTTTTTTGCAACACTGATAAATGGTGTCTTATTAATCTTCTAGGTTGGAGTCTTATTGAGTATATACAATCCATACTCAATTTTCTAACGTTGATAACTTTTTGGTAGAAAGGAAGTTATAGTTATCTTTAATCAAACAATACCAATAGAGTTTGATTCTCCTAACTGAATACACAACAAACTTGTGGTATTTCATTAGAACTAATATTGTGAGACAATCTAACAATATGTAAGATAAACTTATACTCCTTTTGACTTACCTATTTACCAACTAATTCAACTTAATGGTGAAATAGATTTATCCAGCCAATTGCATGCTTTATAACACAAGTACTTTTTTACTAAGTCACTTCATGTTCATGTCTCAATAAGAAGACATAGACTGTTATAATCACACTATACGTTATAAATCATTAATCAACTCAATGACTTCTTGTATATGTCTTAATAAAGAAAACATAACAAGTTAACGTCTTACTTTATATTATAACAAGTCTTGTAACAATTTAAAAGACTTCATATTTATAGCTTTACAATAAAGTATAAACATGTATAACTAAAGTAATCATGAACACCACAATTTGGTTTCAATAGTAATTTCAAGTTAATTTATTACTTCATTTATTTATGACATTCCAAGAATACATAAATATTCAAATTTGAAGTAGTATTAGATTACGTCACTTATTTATGTCATTTCAATAATACATAAATATTAAGTTTGAAGTATCCTCATTATCATATTGACACTTGTTCTAATAGGTATCTAATTTAGAAACTGTAAATTCTCCATGTACGGTCTCACCTAATCATGGAAATTCACCTTGTCATTGCAACAACAAGGTCTCACTTAAGCTAAATTTCAACAACAAGTGTTTTTTGAATTAGATGTGTATTAGTCACATTTAGATTGTTAGTTTCTTACCTTGCGGTCAAGACAATCCTTTAAATCATATTCCTATGTGTTGTACCTTGCACACAATATAAGATTTCTCCCACTTGTGCATGGAACAACATCATGTATCAGATAAATAACACGTCACTCGTTTGTTTATGTGATCAATATGATTGTGTCACAGATATTAGCATAATTAGTAGATATAGAACCACACTTGTCTAGTAAGGAAACGTACATGACTATCCTTAAAAAACCCAAGTGTTTACAATTGAAAAGTAATTATCTCAAGATATTCTAGAGATAATCTGGGTTACTACCAAGATGACAAAGCTTGTAGCTCCCACTGAATTACAGATCATTACAATAATTCATTATTCAGTAATTACAACACAATGCTCCCACTGGATTTGACAACATTGTAAGTGTCTCATAACCAGTAAAAGCAAATAGTGTGCTAGTAACTTTCCTACACCTTTGAGAAGACCCATTCGTAACAATTACTTAGGTATTAAAAGGGTGTATTCTACTATGTAGATAATGGACTATCCATCAATGCAATTAACTTGAAAATTGGGCATGCAATTTTTTCTTAATATGTCTACCATCCCCACTATGGTATGTAGCATCTTTAAATGGTCAAAGCACAACAACTAGATAAATTATGCTAGTTTTCCTTTTAGCAATTTTGCGGTAATTAGTCTAGCTTCTAATTAAATAACTCAGAAAATGTGCAATTTTCTTAACTATTAAAGTTTGCTATGAGTTATTTCTTAGAATTTAGACATTTCTAATTATCCTATCATACGTTTCTCATTTATGAAAAAGAATAGGATTAAGTCTCACTCTTCTCTCATAAAAAGGAGACTAGGTTTATTCTTTTAGTAAAGTTGACTCTAGCTAAAAACCCATACGGGTGTAGATCAATTTACCAATAAAAGAATGTCACACATTTACGGTTTTAACGTTGCATTAATACATTTAAAATAATTTACAAAATTCAATTTTAGTATTTTCGATAATACAATCTTTTCAAGAAAATAAAATACCCAAGTAAATATTCATATAACCATTGAATTTTCTTGAAAACTAGGATCCAAATTTTCATAGTTTCACTACATCAGTTGATCTGCTAGTAATGAAAGTACAAAATATGGTAATCTGTCGAACAATAATCGGCAAAAAATTTCTGATTCCTAGATCATTATAGGATTTACATTCGCCAAATACAATTTGCAAAGTAAACATGTTTCATCCCATCTCATGCCTTAAGTTTCTAGGTCTCATTAACAACTTAATTAAGTCGTCTAATTTAGAAACTGCAAATTCTCCATATATGGTCTCACGCATTAACGGAAATTTACCTTGTCATTGTAATCTAGTCAAGGTCTCACTTAAGCTAAATTACAACTTCAAGTGTCTCTTATAATTAGATGGCATGAACTTAAATTTTAGGGTACTAATTTATATGTGTCAATCAAAATATGTACGAAGAAGCATGCATACATCTTCGTATCATAAGTTTTCAAAACGTTTTTATTTACCAATTAAGGCTAAGATTTAAATCAACAAAGTTTTAATTAAGGTATTGGGTGAACCAATCAAAGAATTACCTACAATTATCGCCCACTATATCCTACTGCTGCATGAGTCAAAAGACCCAAGTTATTCGGATAATTACCACAAAGTGGCACGTGGAATTGAGGTCAATTCACCCTTAAGATGATTTTGTACATTAATAGCTTACTTGGTATCTCCAATTAGACGCACAAAGGAGCGGAGAGACAAACGTCAGCACTAAATGCCAATTAAAAATGCTTCTCTTTCGGTTTGATAATTTAATGTCAATCCTCCTTATACCCCTCTTATAGTTTGTCAAAACTGGATGAGCCATTCACACTATTGGTACAAAACTCATCACTCAATTAAAAGTTTATGATTTTAAATCTTAAAAAAACATGTTATAAACTATAATATTGCTAGTCTCGCCTGGGAGCAAATTACCGTGCGAAGCGAACCACTGTCGGCACATAAGACTTTGCAATATGTATAATTTATCACATCAAGTTTCATAGTTATTAGATCAATTTATTTTTTATTCGAAAAATTACCCTTTTTTGCTTACAATCTTGTCATACAATTTAAACAAAAAAATCAAGTAATTAATAAAAATAATTAACCAAATAAGTACACATAATCTTAACAATTAAATCATGTAGTCACATGCAAACTTGTTGATAAAAACCTATTAATAATCTATCTATGTTTTTAATATGTATATATTTAACTAAGACTATCCCCTACAATGGTAGGTGAGCCACATGCATCGACGAATCGATTGCGTTAGTCTTAGCAAACATATATCAAATAGCACATAAATAGATTCATTAATTTAATTAATTGAGGTCTTCCCCAATTTTAGATCTATCAAATTACATGTGAAAAATCAACTTAACAATTAATCAAATCTAATCCATGATAAGTATGCATGTTTCATCATGGATTAATGCAAGTCACAAGGAACGTAACCTTCAACCACATAAACTATTTTTTTTTAATTATAGGGCATCGCCCCCCCCCCCTCCCCCCCTTAAAAAATTAGGGTTTTGATTTTTTTTAAACCCTAAAAATCAAGTAACATAAATCCTAATCCAAGATTCGATTTTTATGTGTTTCGGTAATTTAATTACGTGTTAAAACGGCTCGTGATGCCACTGTTAGAATTTAATAATTATGACTAGTTCATATATATTAATCAAGTAATCATATTACATATGCGGAAGTGTAGAATCTATTTTAACACATAAAAGATTAACCGAAAAATAAATAAACGTACCTTTTGATTCTAGCAAGAACAAGAATCAAACTTCAACCTTCTTCTTTAAATAACAAAGTGGATTAACGAGATATCCCTTACCTTTTTGTATCTCAATCCAAGAATATCAACTATAGTGAGTTGATACCACAATCTTGTACACACGTACTATTACCGAATTAATGAGATTGCTAAATCTTTAAACACAAAATAAACCAAACAAGTTTGTTTATAAAAAATTGAGTCGATCAACCCTAAGGGTTGTTAGTTCGATCAACCTCAAGACAAAAGAGAAGAAGAAAGACTTTAGGGTTATAGCAAGAGTGCAAGAGTATTGAAATAATAACCCTAGGCCTTGTATTTATAGACTTGAAATCTTGGAGAACAAGTTTGCATACCAAAGCCCGTGGCCGATCGGTTTGGTGAATCCCTAGGGATTCCGAAACCTTCTTGATCCTCTAATTTCATCTATAGTCCTTCATTTATTCCCTAACGGTCGTTAGTCAATTCCCGTTAATTACTTAACGTCTGTTAGTCGTTATTTTGTGTTTTAATAATTAAATATATAACGGTATATATATATTAATTATTATTCATTAATTTCTCATACGTAAAGTGTGCAATCCCGTGGTCTCGAGTTCGATTCTAGACATAAACATATTAATATTTGTCCACAAAACTAACATTATATACTTTCAACAATTTTTTTTGATGATTTTTTTTGTGAGTGTTGAAATTTACGTCTGAAAAAATCACATGTGATTTGTTATTTTAAAATGACATGATTTGTGAAATCACATGTGACTCTTAAAATACAAATCACATGTGATTCCTAATATACAAATCGCATGTGATTTTCAGGACGCAAATTTTAATGTTAAAACTAAACTCGAAAAAAAGAATTTGTCGAAAGTATATCAAAGTGTTCGTCTACTGAAAGATAAAAATATTTTCGTCGCGATAGTGTATTTTTTGTCGCTTAATGATGTACCATTTGCAAGATATTTTATTTTTAGAAAAAAGGTTAATTTTTTTTTTTTTTTTTTTTTTTTTTTTTTTTTAAAAATAAAAATGGTTGGCCAGGATTAGTTCATTGGGTATATAAAAAAAATATGAGGTATATATTCATCTCAACTCATATATATATAATAGTAGAAAACTAATTTGAGACAAAATGCAAAGAAAAGATGGACAAGAAAGGATAGACAATAAAATTGGGACGAAGAGAGTGGCGTGTTTTCATAAGCAGTTTCTTTAGGGTGGAGGGAGTCATCATTCTAAACCCTCCAACCCTCTCAAAATTACTCAATCAAATTTCTCCACCTCATTTCAACTCTCCAACCCTCCGTTCAACCTTTTTTAGTGGCGCCCATCATTCTCAACCCTCCCAAATCTTTTTTTAAATATTCATAATTTGTCCTTCAGATTTATAAATTTGCAACATTAACACTTCCAACTTCTTTTCTAAAAACTAGCAAATTGTTACGATTTTTTAAAAAATATGTAAGCCGTTGCGATTTTTAAAAAAAAATTGCATGATTTTGCTAGTTTATTTATTTATTTATAAAATAAAGCCCAAGATGTCATAAGCCCACTATATGAAGATTAAAAAAAGATAATATGTGAAGCTGTCTTTCTCGTTCTCGGTTCTTCCACTCATTTCTACACAAAATTACACACACTACTAATATGTGAAGCTGCCACATCATCATCGGAAGGTATTTATTTCCTAAATCACGTGAGTATCAATAAAATCCTTTTGAGTATTTCATATGTTATTAGAATAACAATTTTGTTCATGATTTAATCTTTTCACTTCACGTATTGTTCTTGACCATCTTTTCACCTCAAACGGCTACAAACATGTTTCATAAAAGCCCCTTAAACGGTCACATGACCGTTGATAGTTAGCTTCCACGCTGCGAGTTCAAAGCTCGCTTGAGCAACCCGCTGGCCCAACTCGCTGCAGCGGCGGCGGTATTCCCGCCAGCTCGCTGAGCTCGCTGAGCTACCCGCTTGTCCACTCCTTCCTCCCTTACTAATATATAAAAATTGCTATTTGTCATGCATATTTGTGTTTGCATATAAGGTGGAGACTAGCTACACAACACAACAATATTTGTGTTTGCATATAAGGTGGAGACTGGCCACACCAATAAAGTAGAGAACTTCCTAATTCCTGATGGAAGAGATTTTTAAAACACTTCCTCAACACACTTGTAGCTGGTCGAAAGGCAGGTTGACGGTGTACAATTTTCAAGGCTTTTGGACCGACCGAAAGTTACATGAAGGAGGAATTGTTGCTAAACAAAGCTTCAAGGCTCGGCCAAGTGATGTATTACTGTGTAGTTGCCCTAAAACTGGCACAACATGGCTAAAAGCCTTGGCTTTTGCCATCGTAACGCGGGGAAAATATGATGAATCCACCAGTCCTTTGCTCAAAACTTTGCCTCATGAATGCATTCCGTTTCTTGAGAAATCCCGTGAGCAATTGGAAGATCACAATCTCGAGCACCCACTCATTGCCACACACCTTCCATATGCTGCATTGCCAAAATCAGTCCCTGATTCAAAGTGCAAGATAGTGTACATATATCGGAACATAAAAGATGTCATCGTTTCTCATTACCACTACCTGAGAGGAATAGCAAAGTTATCCATGGAGGATTCGCCATTTGAGGAGGCATTTGGCGAGTTTTGTCACGGGATTTCATATTATGGGCCATACTGGGATCATATATTGGGATTCTGGAAAGCAAACCTGGAAAATCCAGGTACAATACTTTTCTTGAAATATGAAGATTTGAAAATGGACCCTACAAGCAATGTGAAGAGGCTTGCAGAGTTCATTGGGTATCCTTTTTCTACGGAAGAAACCAATGCAGGGGTGGTTGAAAACATTATAAACATGTGTAGTTTTGAGAATCTGAGCAACTTAGAAGTGAATAAAAGTGGAACACATCATCTAACAGATACTACTGTGGTAGAAAACCGACTTTATTTCAGGAAAGCCAACGATGGAGATTGGAAGAATTACTTCACGGATGAAATGAAAGAAAAGATAGACAAATTGATAGATGAGAAACTGAGTGACACAGGTTTAGTCCTGAAATGAGAGTATCACAAAGTATCATTTCTACTAAGTTAATAAGTTGCTTTACGTCAGTCTGTCTATGCAATGGCATGGCTATTTTAAATATTCAGTTCAATGTTTTAATATTTTTCATCTATCATTATGAATCTTTTCTCTATTGATTCATCCTCATTGTGAGTATTAACGCTACTTTTTTAGCTTAAGGTAGGATTTTCGCGAAGAATTACTAAGCAAACAAACAGAATGCCAAAAGAAAAACAGCTTGATCATATAAATCAGGAAAAAAAAAAAAGAAAAAGAAAAGCGCATATAATCGTGCCTTATCACCAGACAAGTCATGATGGAATGCACTAGGCCACATGGTAGCATGCTTTTATCTTCATCTTTTCATTTAGTCATTGGTGTCGTCACATGAGTTAACTTTTTATGACTACTATTAAAAAAATTTGAAAAAATAGTGTTCTTTGTGAAACTGCTAATTACAAATGTAATGATCTTCTTTAGTGAAATTGTTTCATTTTTTGGCGAACGAAAATCAAAATTATACCAAATGCATAACGGGAATTGATCGTGTATATGACCGACCGGACCAAGACCGGAAGGATGCCATCCGGAAGGACTAAAGACCGGAGGACCCGGACAGCGCCGCCTCTAGCCCTGGATTCACGAGTCTATGTCCACCACGTGGCTGTCCTAGCTGACACCTTAGGCTATGGGTAGTTCGGCATGCCATACTCTAGGTGTCAGGAATAGTAGTCTAACCGTACCTTGCACAGTAGCGGAACAGTAACTTTGCACAGTAGCGGAACAGTAACCGGGTACAGTTTTGAGGTAGTATAAATACCCTTCATTTACTCTTACATATCATTGGCATTAACTCTACACACATATTTATTACTCTCAACAGAACCCCCTACTTACTCTCACGTCGGAGCTTGGTCCTAGGATAACACCTGGAGCGAGGCTAACGCGTTTGTTTCACTTGTACAGATATGGAAGGAATCCACAGCTCTAGACGGAAAGCATTTCAGACATTCCGCTAGGCAGCAAGGATTTACTCAAACAAATTGGCGCCATCTATGGGACCCGCATTTAATCTGCCCAGGCTATAGAATGTCAGGTTCCGAGGGAGGAGGGAATGATACTCCCCCGACAACCAGGGAACAAATTGAAGGGTATTTATCTGCTCTGAAATCCATGGTCAAAGAACACAACCGGAGGGAAAATGTTGAGCCCATACGGTTAGATTTTGGTGAGGAGGGACTAGATCACAATAGAAACGCCGCAGGTAAAGACGGAGGGATAACGATGGGAGCAAAAGTGGTCGATGGGGACTTGGGGAAACCTTTTATGGAGGTGTCGAAATCACCGTTATCCCGGAGGCTTTTGGAATTCTCGGCACCGGAACATAAGATGCCGTCCCACATCAAACTTTATGACGGGTCAACAGACCCGGAAGATCATCTCAGCCGGTTCACAGGGACCGCTATGCAAGGGGAATGGCCCATGCCGGTATGGTGCCGGATGTTTCACCAAACATTGGACGGTAGAGCCAGAGGATGGTTCAACAGGCTTCCCCCGGTAAGCATAGACGAATGGGCAGACCTCCGCCATCAGTTTGTGACCCGTTTTTCCCTGCACAAGACATGCTTCAAAGACCCAAGAGAGATAACCAAGATAGTGAGAAAGGCAAACAAATCTCTCCCTGAATTTAAAGAGAGGTGGACCACAGAAATAGGCTTCATACTCGGTGTACCAGAGGTCATGAAAATCTCCTCCTTCATGGACGCAAGCAAGTGTCCAGAGCTGGCGAAACGCTTCGCAGACAGGGTGCCCAAGACGGTGGAGGAGATGATGACACGAGTCGATGACTTCGTCAGGTCAGAGAAGGCATTCGCTAGCACTGAGCTGCCTAGGGGAGAAAGGTCGGAAGCCATCAAAAAGTTTCCGGTCAACAATTTCCGCCGGGAAGACTGGTCGTTCCGTGGTCCCACCAAGGAACGATTACATAGGACGTCCGGTGCCACGGCTCACTTTAGATTCCCTCACCAAACATCCAAAAGAAATTCTGGCCACAGAACATCAGCTACGTTTACCACCTCCAAAACCAATGAACTACCCTCCTCGTAGGGAACACCAAGATAAGTATTGTGATTACCACGGGGAAAAAGGGCACCACACGAACGACTGCCATCAATTGAAGAGGCAGTTAGAAATAGCGTTGGAGTCGGGAAAGCTAAACCACCTGATCAAAGATGTCAGGCAGAAGGGAGGCGGTCGCAAAGGAGACGCTCCACAGAAAGACAATATTATTAATATGATCCGAGTGTGGCCAAAACAACGGAAGAGGAAGAGCGGGGAACAAATAGAAAACTGGATGAATGTGCCTATTGTGTTCCCGCCCGTATCGGCGGACGATGTGTCAGACGAACCCCTCATCGTGGAGGCAGTGATAGAAGGGTATTTAGTAAGGCGGGTCTTTGTCGACGAAGGGGCTTCCGTGGAAATAATGTTCGAACACTGCTTCAACAATCTGAGCCCCTTGATCAGGGCACGCCTAAGGCCAACACAAACGGACCTGCTAGGCTTCGCTGGTAGTGTAACAAAGCCCTTGGGAAAGATCGAACTGGACGTTGAGTTTAGAAGTGACGGATTATCACGGAAGACTAGGATGAATTTCGCAGTCATTCGGGCCCCATCCCCATACTATCCATTCGATGATGAAGTTCCCAACACCAAGGGGGATCGCAATGTTAGTCACTCGCTCAACCGTCATATCAGAATGTAGCAAGATGGAAAAGAAGCAGATGATGTCGGGGGAAGACGAGAAAGAAAGAGGATCAGAAGTAAGCCTCTCCGAAGAAGTGATGGTAAATCCAGCCTATCCGGACCAGCTGATCACGATCGGAGGAAGCTTGACCAAAGAATGTAAGGGACTTCTGAAGACATTACTCATAAGGAATATGGATGTGTTCGCATGGGAACCGTCGGATATGACGGGAGTCCCGAGGCGCATAATTGAGCATACTTTAAATGCAAACCCCTCGGTGGAACCAGTCTGTCAAAAGCGGAGAGTGTTTGCACCGGACAGAAGTCAGGCAGTGTTGAAGAAAGTAGAAGAATGGGTCAAAGCCGGTATAGTCCGTCCTGTTAAATATCTGACATGGATATCCAACCCGGTGCTGGTTAAAAAGTGTGACGGAAGCTGGAGGATGTGCGTAGATTTCAAGAACATAAACTCGGCGTGCCCCAAAGACTACTACCCACTCCCGGACATAGATTGGAAAATTGAGTCGGTCATGGGGTATAAGTACAAGTGTTTCTTAGATGCCTACAAAGGGTACCACCAAGTGCAGATGGCTAAGGAAGACGACCTTCTACAGGGACCAAGGCACGTATTGTTATACCAAGATGCCGTTCGGTTTGAAGAATGCCGAAGCGACCTATCAGAGACTTGTAGATTCTGCCTTCCAGACTCAGTTGGGAAAGAATCTGGAGGCATATGTAGACGACATGGTAATAAAAAGCAAGGAAGAAAGGGTCATGATAGAAGACATCGCCGAAACGTTTGACAACTTGAGAAGAATCAATATGAAACTAAACCCTAGGAAATGTTCCTTTGGGATGGAGGAGGGAAAGTTTCTGGGGTATTTGGTCACTTCAGAAGGGATCCGAGCAAAACCTAAAAAGATTAAGGCAATCATAGAGATGCAGTCACCGAAGACTTTAAGGGAAATGCAGAGTCTCAGTGGTAAACTCGCGGCGTTGAATAGGTTTCTCTCCCGGTCTGCAGAACGGTCGCTCCTCTTTTTCGAAACTCTAAAGAACATAACGAAGGAGAACAAGGATGAGTACAAATAGACGAAAGAAGCGGAAAAGGCCTTCCAAGACCTGAAGAAGCTCATAGCAGAACTGCCGTCTCTAACTACGCCGGTTGCCAAGGAAACTTTGTATGTATATCTGGCAGCGGCAGATGAGGCCGTCAGCGTAGTCCTCTTGATAAAAACGAAGGGCAGGCAATGTCTGGTACACTACGTCAGTAGAACTCTGAACGAAGCCGAGAGAAATTACGCGCCCATGGAAAAGTTGACACTGTCTTTATTGCACATGTCAAGAAGGTTACGACGGTAATTCGTGGCTCACCCGATCAAAGTCATCACTGATCAACCCATCAAACAAATCCTTAACAAGGTACAAGCATCCGGAAAGCTTGCTAAATACTTCGTGGAACTAGGGGCGTACAACATAGAGTACGAACCTAGAAGTGCAATTAAAGGACAAGTCCTGGCGGATTTCCTATCAGAAACACCTATCGGAAAAAGCACGTCCGCATACTTCCGACAACCGGCTAGGAAAATAAATAAAGACGAAGTTGGATGTTAGACTTTGTTTACTGATGGGGCGTCTAACCAAAAAGGTTCAGGAGCAGGCCTAGTACTCATTAGTCCCTCCAAGACGGAATACACCTATGCTCTCCGGTTGGATTTTGATAGCACAAATAATGAGGCGGAATACGAAGCGCTGTTAGCCGGCTTAAGGAGTGCAGCAGATATAGGAGTTCAAAACATTAAGACTCACGTCTACTTAAAATTAGTTGCGAACCAAATAAATGGAGACTATGTGGCCACTCACGCTAGCATGATCAAATACTTGGCCAAGGCAAAAGAATACATAGCTGGTTTCAAAAAGTTCTCAATCAGTAATATTCCTCGAACAGAAAACCAAAAGGCTGACGTGGTGAGCAAATTAGCTACCGTTGTATTTGATCACCTGACGAAAGAGGTGCTTCTAGAGGTACTGACGGAAAGGTCGGTCGAAGGGAAAGAGGTTAACACAATAGTGGAAGAGGAAGAGGATAACTGGATGACCCCAATCGTCAAGTGCCTAGAAGAAGGCATATGGCTGGAAGATAAAAATGATGCACAGGCCTTAAGAATGAAAATAAACCAGTATGTAATGGAGGACGGGGTGCTGTTTAAAAAATCATACTTGGTGCCCATGTTGAGATGCGTAGGACCTCTGCAAGCAAACTACATCATCCGGGAGATCCATATGGGGGCTTGCGGGATGCACTCTAGACCGCGGATTGTAATACCCAAAATTTCAAATCATGCAAAAATTACCAAAATACCCCTAAACTTAAATTTTCACTCAATAATTATATAAAACACAAATTAAATCCCAAACACTTGGAAATTAATATCATATGAAGTGAAATAATTTATACTTGAACATTTTAACATTTGTACATGTCCAAAAATATTTGTTACACACAATATATATTATGTAAACCGAAAAATTACTTTTATTTAATTATTTGTAGTTTATAAACTTTAAAAACAAGATAATTACAAGTTAATTATGGAAATAAATCACAAAATTCAAATCTTTGATTGTTTCTCTCATTTTGGCCGAAACTTGAGCCATATCCCCCCCTATTCAGCCATATTTATTTATTTCCCTATTTCTCTATTTTAATTCTACCGAATACCAATCAAAACACACACAAAATCTCTTTTGCTTCATCCGAAATTCTGGAGGTCTTTGGGTATTTTTCTGGTGTTCTTCATCATTCAAGGGAGCTAGGAAAAATAGGCTTTGGTCGTGGGATAGGTTGGTTCGATCGTGGTGATTTATTTTTGTGTCGAGTCCATCCGAAAGGTATTTATTTCCTACGCCTTATTCACTCGTTCTAAAATTCGTTTTCTATTTTTCTCATGATCCTTACATCATATAAGACTCATATAAATTGGCCAAATCGAATCATGCATGTTTATTTGATCGTTATAATTTTAAATGCTTATAACGTACCATAAATCCAAATATGTTCATACGATTTTTCTGGGCCTTGTACATAATTTTTATGGATTCTATATTGATCATATAACTCTGGAAAAATGTCTTTTTGATTTTTTTGAAGCTTGTATAAATCGTGGTTAATTATTTGGTATATCGTATTTTAAGAAAAATAAAGAAAAAAATAGAAAACCTTATTAAACGATTTAGGGTTAGGGTTTTGTGATTAGATCTGGACAATTAATGCATTTTTAAGGTTGTTTGATGATGTTGTAATGATTGGATTTGATTTGGTTAGGGTTTGATAATTTTAAAGCTATACCGATTGGGTTTTTAAATTAAAAGGGTGTGTTTTGTAATTTCTGAAACTTGTGGGATATTTTTGTAAGTCATTTCAGATCTGGGGTAATATGAGAAAAATATAATATGGGGGTGTCTTGTGTCAATTTTGTAATTTAAAGGTTTAATTGGTAATTAAATATATTATATATATTCGGTTTATAAATAATTAAAATAGAGGGACTAAAAGTGTAAATTCTGGAAACTTGAGGTTGATTCGTATAATATATGATATAAAGGGCTTAATGTGTATTTTTGGATATTTAAAGGCTTAATGTGTAAGTATGAGTAATTTGAAATTCTAATTTGTAAACTTTAATAATTAAGGGACTTGTTTTGTATATTATGTAAACTTAAGGGGTAATTCGTACCATAACTTAAATAAGAGGGTAATTCTGTAATTTGGTAAATTAAGGGCTTGTTGTGTTAATATAAATATGTTAAGGGTTAAATTGTGATTTATATAATTATAAGGTTTATTTTTGTAATTTAATTAACTAAGGGGTATAAAGTGTAAATTGTTAAACTTAAAGGGTTAAGAGTGTAATTCTGGATAACTTATGAAATTAAATGAGTAACTTGAGATATTTTCATTTTAGACCTTTAACTTTGGTGTATTTACAATTAAAACCCTAAAATATGGAAACTTGTTATATTTAACCTTAGACTTTCATAACTTGCTAAAATGAACCTTGATTCCATAATAATCCTTAATTAATGACTTAACCTAATTATAATATTTAAACTTGCTAAATATAGAAATTTGCTAATTTTGGAAACATACTAAATAAGAAAACTTTCTAAAAATGGAAACTTACTAATTCTGGAAGCCTGCTAAAAATAGAAGTTACTTAAAATAGAAAGATAACTAAAACCCATTTGTAATTCTGTCTTCTACTCCTTTAGGTTCGAAGAGGGAGTGATTTGATTTCCGTCAGTAATTGCTACTCTTGTGTTTTTGCTTGCTATTGAATAAGGTACAGATATTCTGACCTTCTCACAGGTTTCTCATGAACTCTTTCTCTTTTCTATCTTGTTTCCCTTGAACCTTGCTATGCTCCCCTTGATATTGTGAACCTTGCTATGCTCCCCTTGATATTGTGAACCTTGCTATGTTCCCTTTGTATTGTGAACCTTTGATATGATCCACCTGATTTGAACCTTGCTTTGAACCCTTGCCTTGATTTCTTATTTTGAACCTTTCCATGTTCCCTTGATACTTGACATACTTCGTTCATCACCTTCGACCTGAATATTCAAATCCTTGGACACCTAGAAGATTTACTTGATATTAAAACTGGATGTGGGAACTTTCTTAATTATATATGAAAATGTTTTGAGAAAAGCTATTTTAAAACGATGCGATACCACTTTTAAATGTAATTCTACTAAAGTTTTATGAAAATAACTGTTAAGAACTATCTTTATGAAAAACTGTTTTGAAAGACCATTGTTGTGAAAACTATTTTGAAAGATCATTTTTACTAAAACCATTATTAAAGGATTTCTTTTAAACGAACTTTTAAATTGAACCTTTGCTATGATCTCTTGTCTTGAAACTTGACTTGAACCTTGATACACTTGAATTGGAAACTTGACTTGAACCACTTGAAATGGGAAACTTGACTTGAGCAACTTGATATGGAACTTGAACTTGAACTTGATACTTGATACTTGACCCTTGACCCACAGTTTGAGATTACGAGCCATAACTAGGCATGAGGGTTTCATGTCCATGTCATTGATGCACCGATGGCATGACTCTAGGGCAGGAGAGTGATGACCTGTCCCGTCCCTGACTTGATTTGATTTGTTACGTAGAGGCAGACTTTGGCCACCTGGGGCGTATGGATGCATCCTAGATTTGACTTGACTTGACTTGACTTGACTTGACTTGTTTATATTACTTGTTATACTTGGTGACTGATGGTGTGTGCGATACACGTCTTTCACATCTTGGGAGCTCATGACTCCACCCCTTGGAGGTATCCCCTCACCTTGTACTTGGTACCGAGGACTCCCCTCCGTACACCTTGCTATTTGATATTTGATTTGGGCTCGTAGTGGATTACTGTTTTTCCCTTTACCTTATAACCTTGTACTTAGTATCCCGAGGTCACCCCTCCGGATACATACTTGACCTGACACTTGACTTGACTTGATTTGACTTGGGCTCAGGTTGGGATTATTGTTCCCTTTACTCTTATCTACTCTAACTATTTCTTACTCTCGATATATCTGCATAACCTTTTTATTCTTTCCTAACTCTTGTTATACCTTGCATTGTATCACTTACTTCACTATCCCATTATTACTGCTTCTTACCTTTATATCTGTTCACCGGGCTTTTTAAGCTTAGCCGCATTTCTTTTCCTGCGGCAGGTTTTAGTTTAGAAGCTGGGTATGAGTGGAGAGTACCTTGGACTTAGAAGACCTTGATAGCTATTTATAAATAGAGATGACTAGAAGAGCTTATATTCAGACTTAGTAATTATTGTATATCTCATTTGTAACCTTGTAGTTTCAGACTTTTCATTGTAACCATTGAAATTCAACTGCATTATTTATGTCATATGCTTGTGTTTGTTCTGATATGAAACAATTATTGTGACATCTTTACCCTTGTCGGGTTGGGGTGTTACACGGATGGTGGTAGCTAAATCAATGAGACAAGGCTACTACTGGCCCACCATGCACCGGGATGCCCGGAATGAAATTCAAAAGTGTGACGCGTACCAAATCCACGCCCCGGTGCCCAAATTACCAAAGACATTGATGACCTCAATAATGGCACCGTGGCCATTCTACCAATAGGGAATGGACATCCTGGGGCCCCTTCCACAATCAGCCGAAAAGGCCAAGTTCGTGATAGTGGCCATTGACTACTTTACTAAGTGGAAAAAGGCAAAGCCGCTAGTGAGGATAACGGGGAAAGAAGTCAAGAAGTTTGTGTGGGACAATATTGTTTACCGGTTTGGCCTTCCAAAAATCATTGTCACCGACAATGGAACAGAGTTTTTTAACGATCCGTTTAAAAGCTGGGGCGATCAGCTGAACATCCAGCAAATGAACACGGCAGTGGCGCACCCGCAAGCCAAAGGATTGGTAAAAGCGGCAAACAAGAGCCTGATGAGCGGGATTAAAACAAGATAGGGAAGAGAGAGAGCCGGATGGGTGGACAAGTTACCAAACGTCCTCTGGGCCCATCGGACGACCCTCAAAACGAGCAATGGCGAAACGTCATTTAGCCTTACTTACGGCAGCAAGACAGTCATACCGGCGGAGATAGGTATACCCACTCATCGGACCATGATGATAAGGGAAGACATGAACGAAGAAGAGATGTGCCTGAACCTGGATTTGTTGCAAGAAAGGAGAGAAGAAGCGGCGGTCCGAGAAGCACGATACAAAACAAAGTTGGAAAAATACTACAACCTCAAAGTTCACCCGGTGTCCTTCAATTCCGGGGAATTTGTATATCGAAAAAATGAAGCCAGCCGAGCGGAAGATCAAGGAAAGTTGGGCCCAAGGAGGGAAGGGCCATACCGAGTGACAGAAGCATACCATAATGGATCCTATAAGCTACAAACCATGGATGACCAAGAGGTTCCCTGGAAGTGGCACGCCATCAATCTCTAGAAATTTTATTTATAGCTTGTATTCTGTTTAGAATTCCGAATGCAAGGCCAAACGCCGTTTTGATGTATGTTATTAATGAAAGTTGCAGGTGCTTTCTTCCCAGAGGAAGGGAAGGAAAACTTTTCGTTACACCAAATTATACAAGGCAGTGTTATAGCAATTCGGATGGCGATTAGCTGCCTCCGTCCGGACAAGCGAAATAGTTCAAACTCCCAAAAGCGCTAAGACGCTAGAGAAAAAGTTTGAAATGCTTAAATTCCCAAAAGCGCTAAGATGCTAGAGGAAACGATTAAAATGTTTAAATTCTCAAAAGCGCCAAGACGCTAGAGGAAACGATTAAAATATTCAAATTCCGAAAAGCGCTAAGACGCTAGAGGAAAAGTTCGAAATGTTTGAATTCCCAAAAGTGCTAAGACGCTAGAGGAAACGATCAAAATGTCTTAACTCCCAAAAGCGCTAAGACGCTAGAGGAAATTGCTAGATGTCTCAACACCCCGCATGGCAAACTTTTACCCTCCCAACAGTAGAAACGTTGAGAAATATAACATATCGTCAAGAACAAAGTAATAGTCACAAACACAAAACAAGAAATAAGTAAACAATCCAAGACAATAAAGAAATAACGGAACAATTATACATCATAAGGTGAGATAATTCACAGGCCGAAGCCTCAAAAGAATATATGTATAAATTACAGGAGCAAATCTATCCCGACTCAAGGCCGTTACAAAAAAAAAAAAAAAAAAGGAAAAATGACTAAGCGTCAGAAGCTAACCGGGAGTGATCACTTCACCGGCAGGGAAGATATTCATTATGTCACCAAGAGGCAAGCGGTAGGAGGATGCAATCTTTTCAATATAAGGAAACTGACGATCGAGCATTCCATCATAAGAAGCTTTAAAGTTGAGCGCAACTTGTAAGTCAAAACTTTGAGAAGAAGCAATAATGTCATCCACCTCCTCATCGGTACGCCCAATTTTGACCCCTTCCAACCAGCTGGCATCAATAGTAGCATTAAAGGTTTCAGCCCAAGCCACATGGTATTCCTTACTTTCCCACAGCCGCTTGACAACCGTTGGAACAAGCTGACACATATAGTCGAACCTTAGCATCTCCGCTTAACCAGCCTCAACAGTCAACTTTTCAACACTTTTGGCCAACTCGGCGGCGTTCTTCTCCGATTCACCCAGCGCAACGGTTTTCCCCGCCAAAGCCTCTTCCAACTATTTAATTCGATCCGTTAGCTCCCTGTTCTTGCCAGTCAGAATATCCCTTTCCTGCTCGGCGAAAGCCAGCTGTCCAGACAAATCAGCTTCCCGCCCAGCACTTCCCTGATGTTGCTGATGAAGCTCCCTATTCGACTTAGTCAAATCCTCCACAATGCGAAGCTGCTCCTGGAGATCCGACTCAACATCCCTCAAACGACCGGCAGAGCTCTCACATGCTTTATGGGCCTTGTCCAACTCAGCATAATGATAACTCAAGTTCTCGAACCGCTGTAACACGTCCGCTTGAGCCAGCGAGCTCTGACACAATTCGAACCAAGCCCTCTAAGCAGCTTGATGGTCCGACAAATCATTCTGCTCGGCCCGAACAGAAGGAGGAGCGAGGTGAACCATCAAGTCACGGCATACCTCAGCGTCGTTCAAACTCGCTCCCACCGTCAACTTCCAGCCAGGCGCAAAGGGCTCATCAAAAGAGCTAGTCCCTGAAGGATGTCACCTGCGAAAAGCAAAGACATACATATATAAAAGGCCAACAAAACACTTAACCAAAAAAGGGCACAAATGCAGAAAAACAAATCATACCTCCGGAATTCTGCCTCCCAAAGGTCTTCCTGTTGGATCCACCGGAGGTGAAGGTATGAAAACCTAAAAACACAAATTTTCTAAGTTACACTATGAGGACGAACGAAGTAAGGAGAATCAAAACTGTATACGCAAAAAAAAAAGTAAATAAAAGAGAAAACAATACCTCCGTGAGTAAGATGCTCGACCGTAGGACCCGTCAGACCTCCTCCTTCAACATCCAAATGCTCAACACCATCATCATCACCACCAGTGTTCTGGTCGTCCCCATCGGCCACATCGTCGTCACCACCACCAGTGTTCTGATCGCCCCCATCAGCCACACCATCATCGCCGCCGCCACCAGCTCCCACATCATTCCTTGTCTCTTCCTCCAAGCGTTCAACAGTGTTGTCAGCACTCACCGATGAAAAATCCAGACGATGTGTGTTGATAGGAGAGATTGAGTGAGCGCTATCATCATCACCAGAAGGAGAGTTGCTTCCAGACTCTTCTATAACAGTCAGAGCGACTCTTTTCTTTTGCCTCTGTCGGGAAGGCTCGCCGGCTGGATGCTTATTTATGTTAGGGTGAGGAGGAGCATTTTGTTTCTTCCTCTTTTTAGCTCTCCTTACCTCTCCAACAACTTGATCGGCACGCTCCACAACCCTTTGGAGCCCAGTCTTTTCTGGAATGGTCCCTCCGACAGGAAGGACCTGGGTGGTATGTTGAGGAATGACCTCACCTTCGGCCAAAGCAGCCCCCTTTCCTATTTGAGAACCCTCTGTTAGTGGAAACCTGAGATATCGAGATATGGATACAACTGCGAAGAAAAACAAAACACATAAACTAGAGTTACAAAACGAAGAGCAAGGAAATAAACAGAAAAATTCAAAAAGAAAGAACATAACAAGGCGTTACTTTTCCCCTCAAAATCCTTAAACACCGGGCGAAACCCAGGATACTTCCAAACTTTCGTCAGCCCGGCCACAATCAGAAGGGCCGGGTGAACTGGACGAAGGTCCACGACTGCTTTCGTCAGTATCTTCACTTGTTCAACATCATAACCTCCTAACGGAGGCATATCCGATACACTCGAATCCTGATGCCTCCATGGCATGGCATCCGGAATCGCCCGTCGGTCAATAAAAAAAAACTTATCTTTCCAATGCTTCAAACTCGAACAAGTCTCGTTAAAAATCTTTTCCTGTGCACTCTTGCCGGTGCGGCGGGCGAAAGAAAACCAATGCCCTTGCTTCTTAATTGTGTAAAAGAGACGGAACAAGGTCAGATAAGGGGAGATGCCCAAACTTCTACAATACACTTCGAACATAACGACCTTGGTTAAACCAATTGGGACTAGCTGAGAAATATGTACACGAAAGTATTTGATGATCTGAAGGAGTAGGGTAGAAAAAGGAACCCTCACACCCGAAAATTCTTAGTACTGTTCGTATATACCGATGGGATTCGACGGAAGGTTAATCATGGTAAACCCGGCGGGTAGAAGTCGGGGATGCAGATTGTGAGGAATACCTTACTCCTTCACTATACCCTCTAAATCTTTCTCCGAAAGGACAGATGTATACGTGTGCATGTCAAATTTTGGAACCACGTCTTCCATTCGAAGACCGGAGGTATTTGCAGCTTGAGACCCAGAAGCGGTTGCGTTTTGAGATCCGGAAGTCATTGTTCAAGGACGGAGGGGAAGGTAACGATAACGACGAAGTAAACAAAGGGAGAACGGAAAAACGCACCTGGTAATTGAGACAAAAGGTTCAACTGCAGTAGAGAGAGAGAGAGAGAGTAGGTGAAAATTAAAACTATAAAATGAAGTGGGTGACCCTATATATATAAGGCCTTGTAAGGAAATCGAACAAGGAAATCGTAACGTCGTGTCATGTCAAACGTGTCCGTGGCTACATCTAGACCTTACACACATATGCATCATGACACGTGGCAACATCCCGTGCATCACAGAGAACAAGGGCACTCACCCATAATAATGGGCTTTGCCCCATTGTAACAGTCAACCCAAACCATTTAAAATCATTTTAAAATAGCGAGAAGGCATATAACAAATAAATAGGTAAATAAAAGCAAAGCTGAAGGAAGGAAAGAAAGGCTCTTCCGGACTCATGAGTATCACGTCACAAGTATACTGGGGGACATGATCGTGTATATGACCGACCGGACCAAGACTGGAAGGATGCCATTCGGAAGGACTAAACACTGGAGGACCCGGACAGCGCCGCCTCTAGCCCTGGATTCACGGGTCTATGTCCACCACGTGGCTGTCCTAGCTGACACCCTTGGCTATGGGTAGTTCAACAAGCCATACTCTAGGTGTCAAGAACAGTAGTCTAATCGTACCTTGCACAGTAGCGGAGCAGTAACCTTGCACAGTAGCGGAACAGTAACCAGGTACAGTTTTGAGGTTGTATAAATACCCCTCATTTACTCTTACATATCATTGGCATTAACTCCACACACACATATTTATTACTCTCAACAGAACCCCCTACTTACCCTCACGCCAGAGCTTGGTCCTGGGATAACACCCGGGGCGAGGCTAACGCGTTTGTTTCACTTGTACAGATATCGAAGGAATCCACAGCTCTAGACGGAAAGCATTTCGGACATTCCGTTAGGCGGCAAGGATTTACTCAAACAGGAATTAAGTAAGCTCATAAACGTTTTTGATCATTGGGGTAAGTTACTTCCTTAGTCCCCAAACTTCTTGTCGATTTTAGATATGAGTCCTAGTTCTGAGAAATTATAACTATAGCTTATCACGATGCAACTTACGTAACAAAGGGGTCTAAAATGGTCATATCCGTTTGGGAGTCCATTAATTATGCGGGTTGTTTCTTCTTTCTGACATTTACTCATCCAAAACCCCTTTACTCACATACGATACAAATATCCACCCATTGATCCATGAACCCCCTTCTTCAGCTCATGCGTCGATAGTTTGAGACCACCCCATCCCAACCTACACTACCCTTGCTACCATCATTTCGTTGCCATCATTGATGACCGGATCTACACACACGCCTTGTGTTAGATGTGATAATAAGAATTATACTTAGTCTAGCACGCGGAATTTACTAGCTAGCACTTAGAAGACTTTATGTGTTTGTGTTTTGTATGGTTTGAATGTAACAATGAATGAACACAGAATAATGAACTTCAACTTCAACTTCAACGATTCAATATTATTAAAACAATAATACGAGTGATCTCCTATCACTAGGGTTTACAACCTTGAATCTTAACTAAACAATACATTTTTATTCTATGTGTATATGTTAAACTTTAACCTAGGCAATCCTTTTATAGACTAAGGATTCCTTTACAAGATAACTATCAACTAAAACGTATAAGATATTCACAATATCTTTTCCATAAATCATAAACAGTACAAACTTCTTCACTCAGCAGTCCTAACTGCTTATGTCTTCAAAACTCTTTAGCAGTCCTAACTTCCATCTTCAACAGTACTAACTGCTTAAGCTTAATTTCCCAACAATCCTCCCCTAAACTTATGATTTCTATCCAAATCACTAAGTTTCTTCAAATTAAGCTTTTCATTCCAAATGAGGATTCTTCCAAACACTTTCATCAGTTTCTTCATTTGGGCTTTCCTTAGCTTTTGCAGTATCTACTATTCAGTTAGTGCTTCTTCTCCAGTCTTTATTTTCTTTGCAACATCTGATTCCATAGTTTCTGATTCTCTTTTCTTACCTGTTTTGAAACTTCTTCTTGGAGTGTTCAAAATAGCACAAGTTTCATAGAATTCCCTTTCAATTATAGCATAAGATTTTCCCTTGAAGTCATTCATAGTGTAATTTGCTGAGTTCTTCAAATAATGTTTCATAGACTCAACTTGTTCCTTCTTTGTTGGCAACTTTATCTTGTATCCTGACTTCTGCCTTTCTCTTATTCTCTGAATCAGATCTTCCCATGTTGCAACTCCATTCTTTTTAAGTATGAACTCTTTAAGCTCCTCTGTCTTTTCTTCTTCATTCAACTATTTGTCTTTGAGAACCATTGAAGCTTGAACTCTTACAATCACATCAGAATCCAACAAATATTGTAGCTGTTCATTGAACTCCTCTTGATTTTCCTCTTTTGAACTTGTTCTTTCCATGAATTCAGCTATGTTTCGTACATCATCAGCAGCCATTTTTCTTGCAAATTCTTCATCTTGAGCTATCTGAGCTTCTTCAGCTTGTTTATCAGCCAATTCTTTTTCTTGAATCTGAACTATTTCTTGTAATTTGATTTCTACTGTCTCAGCAGTCTGAACTGCTACAACAGTTTTCTTGAATCTGCTTTGCTACATCTGCATTAAAGGCTATCTGTTCTTGAGTTTTTGGTTTTGATTTCTTTAGCCTTTCAAGTTCTTGAGCTGCATCAACTTCTTTAGATGTCATTGGCTTCTTTCCTTTATCTTCCCTTTGAACTGTTTCATGCTCTGTCTCAGCAGTCTGAACTGCTTCAACAGTTTGAACTTCTTTAGCAGTCTGAACTGTTTCTTGTGTCATAACAGTTTCTTCAACATAAACAGAACCTGAACCAATATAACCTGAACCAATATCTAATTGTTCTTCCTCCTCTTCATTAAGCCTCCCCTGAGAACTTGATCTATCCTTGTCTTTATCAAATTTCCTCCCCTGTTTAGAAGAATTTTCACCATCCCCTTCTGAACCATCTGAATCATCATTATCAGAAGAATCATCCAATATCATTCTTGCTCTTTTCTTCTTTAACTGATCTTTAAGCTTCTTCACCCTTTTAGTTAGCTTGGTGTAGACTTTGGAAAACATTGCTTTATGAGATTTCAGCTCCTCATTGTTCTTCTTAAGCTCCTCCTCCAAGGTCTTTACTTTGTCAACTAACTTGGTACATATTTCCATCAATTCAGTTTGTGAAGAGCTACCCTCATCACTTCTAGCTGTGTGACCTGCTAGGAGAGGTGAATCTTTGGGCAAGGATCTAGTCTCAACCCTAGTTTGACTAGGTTTAGACCTTCTCCTATAAGTTGTGATGATTGGTTATTGAGTTATTGCAAGTACTTGAGTGGATGTGTGTTGGGGATCAGTTGGAACTGCTGAACCTTCACCCAACTCAGTTTGAAGCATTTGAGGAAACAATGGAACTGGTTCCCCTTGAAAAAGCCTACTAGCCATAGCCATATTTTGAAAAACCTTTGATTGAAGGCTAGGCGTAGCAAAAATTTCAGTTGGTTTTGTAAGCAGGTATTTCTTTTTATTTAAAATTGTTTGAACAAACCTGGGATACATTAAAAACTTTGTTTTACTGCCAACATTTGATGCCATACCCTAAAAAATAAATTTTGAGAAATTAAAAACTCTGTTTGTAGACAAGCAAATGAGAGCAATAGCAATATTGCTACTGAACTGCTCCCAAGCAGTCTTTTTAGGACTTAAACAACATAAAAGAGTATGTATCAAAAATCTCCATTGAGGTGAGAAACATCCTTTTTGAAAAGTCAATTTGTGTTCAGATGTATCATACCCCATTTTAGTAAGTTCTTCCCATATTTCAGTATTTAGCATAGTGTGGATACCATCTGAGTCATTTAATTTAAGATGTCTCATAAGTATAGACTCGGTAACAACAAACTTAATACCATCTACTTCAGAATGAATTTCTATGTCTCCGTCATCACTTGTCAAGACAGATGAATTCTTCCAGAACTGTGTGATGTGCGAGACATAAAGAGTAGGAGAAACGGTTAGAGCATACCTTATGTGGGAGTGGTTGAGAAAGTCCAAAATCTCATAAAACTTTGGTCCATCTCCATGCTCTGTTTTCTCTAAAAACGCAACCTGGTTGTGACGCTTAACAAATTCCAAATAAGCCATTCTACTTGGTAAATTTTTAAGTTAACAGCCGTGATTAGTAATAATTTTGAGTGAAAAGATAGAAGATGAAAGCAAAATTGAGATTTTATGGAGAGAGTTGTAGGGTTTCAATTAACCGACTTAAGAATATGGTAACTTTTATTTTAGAATAAGTATATAATAGAATAAAAGTTAAAATATCTATAAGAGGATCCCTCGAAATCCGTAATTCAATCAGTAAAAATCGCAACAAACCACCAACGGCTAGTTTTTACCCCAAAATTAATTACTGACACGTCAGTCATAACGGCTAGTTGAACCGTACCAATATTTTTAAACTAACAGTTTCAACTGTTGGAAAATTTTTGTTGAGCCGTATGAACTTATTTGAACTAAATTTTAAAATACCATGGCTCAAACATAGTTTTTAGCAAACTATCAGCTATCAACGGATTTGTTATGTCTTTACCAATAGTCGTTTGCTTTGGACTAGCCAACTCTTCACACTTAGATATGGTGAGCTGATAACCATACAATTTTTTGGTAAATTGTCAACCATCAACGGATTTGATTGGTCTTTACCAGATACCGTTTGCTCTGGACTAGTTGGTTCTTATGTGGGTAAGACATGGTGAACCAATTACCATTTGTTGTATGCAAAAATCACATACTAATCTTCAGAACACCATTTAGTCCAAAACATCACGCATTAATAATCCCTTGGTGTTTTCCATCCAATCCTGCATTTGTTAGTCCAAAAACAAAGAAACAAGCCACAAAGAACTTGCCTCACAATATAAAAGCATATGACTAACAATGCACATTACAAGAAAAATTAATTTCCTTGTGTAACCCAAGCCAAAACAGACTTAGGCTTTCCTCTAGCATCAACATAATTCATTCTTTTCAAAACAGTCTTAGCACCATTGGGTTTAGTAGGTCTCCATACCCAACATGCTGATGCATTCACTCCAGTACCCATATTTCCCATAGCAGTGTTTTTATTCATACCAGTACCAACTACTCTACTAGCAGTTGGAACTACCGGCTTGGTAGTTGTCACCTTTGGTTTCCAAACTTGGTTTTTCACTACTTCTTTCTCATAAAAAGTTCTTTTACCAGTTTTATATGATGGTTTAAAAACAGTTATTGCATTTTGAACTGGTGGCCTTGGGTGAATTGTTCTCATAGGTCTGACAGTCTGAACTGCTGGTCTAGCAGTTTGAACTGCTTTAGGTCCAGACCTTAAAAGAACTGATCTAGGTGTCATTCCATCATTCCTAGAAAAAGATTGAGGTCTTGCTATGCTCAACCTATGATTTGTATATCCAGATACCCATTTATCACAATAATCTGCAAGATGGTCAAAGCTACCACAAGAGTAACAAGCTTTCCTATAGCAGACAAAATCTTCCCCAAATTGGTGAGATTTGAGGTCATTCCAATTCCTTTGGTTACCTCTTGGCTTGTTTGTGGTTCTATACATTTCTGCATACCTAACTGTTGGTCTAAAAGGTTTGGCATTTGATCTAGGCCTAACAGTCTCAGGTTTAACCATCTTTGGAACTTTTAGTTCCTTCACTTTAGCACTAACAGGCTTAACCACAGTCTGATCATCCTCATCATCAGAAGTCCATTCCTCAATGGTTGAAGCATCTGAGTCCTTAGCTGAGGACCTATCAGAAGACACCATGTCCTCAGATAGTGATTTATCACTTGCACTTTCATACACAGGTTTATCAACTACATCCTTCTTGGGTTGAGGACCATAGTTAAGCACAGGTAATTGAAATTCAGGGAGTCCTGTGTGTTCTAAGTCTACGCCTGGGGGTGTTGGAATTCCTCTATAGGGAGGTGGAACTGACTTATAACCTAGGCCTGACTTAGCTTTATTAAGGATCTGACACTCAATTATCTTTTGAACACCTTTTGATGTGTATTCTAGTGTGTCTACACTCATCTGTATGTTCTCCTTAGCTTTCTTAACCTGTTCTAGCTCATGTTTTAACAAAGTGATCTCATTCTCTCTAAACATTAAGTCTCTCTTAACGATAATCATATCATCAGAAAACTTAGACTCATTACTTTTATAATGAACAATTTGTTCTTCTAACACAGCTAAAGCTCTCTTATGATTTGCTAAGCTAAAAGCAGTTTCAACTAACTCTTTTCTCTGATTCTCATATCTTGTTTTAAGTGTTTCTAGATCTTTTAAAGCTTCACAAGATTTAGAACATTTTGAAACTTGTACATCAGTATCTGAGAATGCCATGAGAGCAACCTCTGTAGATGCTTCTGCTTCCTCCTCTGCAATGTAGCTCCAGTCAAATCCTAAGCCATCAATGGCAACCATGGCTTTCGAGCTTGAATCAGTAACCTCCACAACCCTTGACTTGTTTCCATATGCTCTGCTCTTTCCATCTTGTTGGCTTGGCAATCTGCATTTCCTTGAATAATGACCTTTCTTGTGGCAGTTGAAACACTCAATCTTGGACTTGTCATACCCTGCAACATCATTGCTGTTTATGACAATCTTCTTGCCAGTATTCTTCAAGAATCTTCTAGCTCTCAAGCTGAGAAGAGAGAGCTGCCACTTGATATCCATCTCTTCAATATCATCTTCATCAATCTCTTGAAGATCTGAATGAGTCAACATACTTCCATTGTGCTGAGTAGTCAAGAAAGCACAATAAGTATCATCATTCAAAAGTCCACTAGTACTGCTTGAGGTGCTAGCAGTACCAAGGTTTGCACTAGCAGTACTAACTGCTCCAGCAACTTGCACTTCTTCATCTGGACTTGAGGAATTGGGAGTTGATACAAAGGCCAAATTCCCTGAGCTTGAGCTTGAGCTTGATCCAGCAGACTTCTTAATATCATGTTCAACTATCTTGAAGTTGCTGTAGAGATCCATTAAGCTCATGGAATCTATATCAGGCTTGTTTTTCCATACAACCACATGCATAGCCCATTCAGCTGGTAGACTCCTCAGAAATTTGGAGTTGAGATCTTCCTGAGGCATCTCAATTCCTAGAACAACCAATTGACTCACCAGCTTTTGAAGCCTATTAAACATATGATCCAACGACTCATTGCTTGTTGCAGTAAAGTTCTCAAACTGATGCTTGAGAAGGGTCCTCTGGGTTTTCTTGGTGGCTTCATTTCCACCATATCTTGCAACAATAGCTTCAAAAAGAGATTTAGCACACTTAAACTTGCTAAAATTCAGCAACTGGTCAATGGGAATAGTCATCAGAAGCAAACTTCTAGCTTTAACATCATTCTTGTGCCTTGCCTTCTCTTCATTAGTGGTTGGCTTTGTCTGCACTGTAGTCTCAGATTTTCCTTCAACAAGAGTTGTTGTTGTTACTGGTGTAAAAAAGTTTCCTTCTTCAATGATCTCCCAAAGTGCATAGTCTTGCACTTGGAAAAACTGCTCAATACGAAGTCTCCACATGTCGAACTCATTAGGTTTAAGCATAGGAAGCTTAGCAGCAATGTTAGTTGTGGATGGTGTTGTTTCCATGTCCATCTTTGTTCTTCTTGGATCTTCTAAATCTAAGTATCAGTTACCTGTCTCTGATACCACTTGACCGGATCTACACACACGCCTTGTGTTAGATGTGATACTAAGAATTATACTTAGTCTAGCACACGGAATTTACTAGCTAGCACTTAGAAGACTTTATGTGTTTGTATTTCGTATGGTTTGAATGTAACAATGAATGAACACAGAATAATGAACTTCAACAACTTCAACGATTCAATATTATTAAAACAACAATACGAGTGATCTCCTATCACTAGGGTTTACAACCTTGAATCTTAACTAAACAATACGTTTTTCTTCTATGTGTATATGTTAAACTTTAACCTAGGCAATCCTTTTATAGACTAAGGATTCCTTTACAAGATAACTATCAACTAAAACGTATAAGATATTCACAATATCTTTTCCATAATTATCTATTACATAAAGCATAAACAGTACAAACTTCTTCACTCAGCAGTCCTAACTGCTTATGTCTTCAAAACTCTTCAGCAGTCCTAACTTCCATCTTCAACAGTACTAACTGCTTAAGCTGAATTTCCAAACAATTGAAGGATACAATTTATTTACTAAAAAATACATGATCAAAACAAGTGTAAGTAATGATAATTGAAAAACCACAAGGCGTTTAATACAAAACAAATAGACAAAACCCTTAGAGCCAAACGTACCTAAACTAGTACGGAAACGACGGGCCTTTATTAAGTTATCATCCCCCTCAAACTCATAATGCTTTATCAAGATGCATTGAGAGTTGACAAATAAAATCTAAAATAATTCTAAAAAAACATGTGAAACATAGTGTCCCAAAGTGTGACCTTGTAGTAAACGAAGTCTCAGTTTGATGCCATCTAAAAACAATACGAAATTAGCCAAAAGTCTGAAACATAAGTTGATACAAAAGAAGCACAAACTAAAACAGAGCTGGATAGAATGAGACAGAACTAGACTAGTTTCAGAATCATAAGCAAGACCAAAACAAAATGAATCAGTCATACATAACGAGAATCAAAATGGAATTAGACACAACCAGATACGAAACTAGAAGAAATCAGATGTAGAACCAGAATAGAAAAATATAGAGCAATATAGAGCGAGACGAGACAAAACAAAAAAAATTAAAAAAATATATAAGACAAAACCAAAGTAAATCCGAAGAACTAGAAGAAATATAAGCTAAATAATGCATAAACAAAACCAACAAGTGCTAAAATTCTTTATAACATTACTGAAATACATAAATCTTTTAGTACCATAATTGAGTGGACAAACTGTGAACAAGCTGACACGACATGCGGGTAATCAGAATGAGTGCCAGTTCTGTTCACGGTTAATCCTTTTAGACATTTATTCAAGTCGAACCAGATGAACAATAATTTAATCTAGAACGCAAAATACCATTGTAGTAATATTAAATAACACTGAAAGAATCCAAATTAAGTAAAGTTCCGATCAAAATAATTACATTCTATATAACAAAATTTACTAAAATATTTATTCGATGTTTATAGATTATGATCACAATAATCGATCTCATGCATAAACGTTAGTAAATGTCTATATTAGGTAAGTAAAAGAAGCTATATATTATAAAAGTAGCACAATAAAAGAACCAATGCTTGCACAATTTAATGAATATTTGGTTAAACAAACATTTATACTATACATGGTTCGGTTCACTTACCTGTGAAACAAAAACTTAAGCCAAACCGTCATAATCGGGTTTTCTAGTTTAAGTTTCTTCAATGCAAGTTGGTGTTCTTGATTTTGAAAAGGTGAAAGAGTTATACCAATAAATTCTCACAAAGTGATTAATCTTGCGAAGTCAACTTCTCATAACGCAAGACCTTATACTCTGTGGAAAACTAGAAGGGGGGTTGAATAGTTTTACGTCTTTTTAATTTATTATAAAAGCTTTTTTACTTTTAAAAACTTAGATTCAAGTTTGTTAAAACTTAAATCTTATTATTAGTTATATATGTATTCTTTTAAATTGATTGTAAATGTTTTGGTTTCTTGAATGGATTTTCAAATTGAACTTTATGTGAAGTCGATCTCTAATAAATACTAGCAGTTATATAATCCTATGTGTATGAATGTAATGATGATATAAGTAAAGAAGTAAATAAGGTATGGAAAGATCTAACAGGGACACGAGAGATTTATAGTGGTTCGGCTACAAGGACAACTTCCTTGCCCTAATCCACTCCCCGAGCACCGAGCTCGAGAGTTTTCTTCACAACTTCAATAAGCTCCCTTATGGCGGAGAAAACCTTACACGACTTTGGCTTACACCGGCTTAACGACACAAAGCTAAATGTCGAGTTCTAATCGTAGCTAGAACCAATCTCACAACTTCACAACAAAACTTCTTCACGACTTATTCACGACTACTTCACAACGGCTTCACGACTGCTTCACGACTTCAACACGACCGCTACACAACCTCTATGCTATGGCTTCACGACTTCAACACTATGTCTTCACGACTAAGACTTCACGACTTCAACACGACCGCTACACAACCTCTATGCTACGGCTTCACGACTTCAACACTAGGACTTCACGACTAGGACTTCAAGGCTTCAACACGACCGCTACACAACCTTTATGCTACGGCTTCACGACTTCAACACTAGGACTTCACGATTTCAAAGCTATGGCTTCACAACTTCAACACTAGGACTTCACGACTTCAAAGCTACGGCTTCACAACTTCAACACTAGGACTTCACGACTTCAAAGCTACGACTTCACGAATTCTACTCCGCGGCTTCACAACTTCTACACTATGTCTTCACAACTTCTATGCCACAACTACTTATACAACTTCTTCACTACTTACATACAACACTAATCTACTATACACACCTTACACAAATGAATGAATGATTTACAAACTTTGTTAAACTAACAACTTAAGTAACAAGAAGATACTAAGTTGTAATACTTCTAATCTTGATTGATAGAAGTATTCTTCTTTTGCACTTGAATGAAGGAAGCTTGGATCACTTGGAAACCAAAGCTTAAGATTATATGATCAAAGGATTATTAGAAAGTATTTACAAGATTTAGATCAGAAAGTTTGGGGTGCAAAAGGTGAGTAAAAGTCCAGGAGAAGGCTGGTATTTATAGGAGAAAAATTGGATAGCTGGAGGTCTACTGGAGCGGGGGCGGTCCCCTTAAATAGGGGGCGATCCCCTTAATTATTAAGGGGGCCGCCTAGCAAAATTAAGGGGGCCGCCCCTAATGGACGTTGGCCAATTTTGTCCTTTTGTGGGGAAGGTTTTTCTGGAACATTTTAACTGATTTGGGTTAAAAATTTGAATTCATATTTTTATAAAAGATTAAACATTTTTATTTAATGCCAAAAATGTTTTTCAAAAATATATAAAATGTTTTTGATGTTTTATAAAAAATCTAGTTATTAAGAAAATATTCCTTTGATCATATAATGCATTAAGCATTAGTTCATTCATACCTTAAGTGATTTGAGTTGTAGAAATAGATATTTACAACTAAATACTTGTTTACGTCATAATTTTCCGATTAATGATTTTACATTTTGTGATTATCAAAACGTAGAGATATCGAAAAATATTAATAACGTGTTTAGGCATTATTTATATCAACAATCTCCCCCTTTTTGATGATTACAAAATCTAAACTCATTAAATCTAAAAATTAGTTTTTAGACAAGTATTTAGTGAGTTTACATCTATTTCTCCCCCTTTTCGTAGAATCAAAAAGGTTAAGCCGACAAGTTTTAGAATCTAAATTTGTCGGGACGAGAACTCCCCCTTGATGTGTACTCCCCCTCGTTTGGGGGCACCAAGAAAACGAGCTATGGAACGCTTGCGAGAAAAATGTTAGAAGCACAAGCATATATATAGCACAAATAATGAGCATGCATGAAAAATAAAGACATTCATAAAAATAAATGTTGTGTATAATTACACAACCATACATGAGTACAAGCATTCCTACACTAGCTAATAAGTCCAACTACATAATCATTCTAGACAACATAATCTTCCATGGAGCTTTCTTACAAAATGGGTGGAAAATTTATTATTGAGTAAGCATTGCATGTGCTTACTTGGGTGACAATGGAGGTGGTGGTTGTGTAGTGGGTGAGGATGGTGGTGGTGGTGGTTGAGGTTGGTTGGTAAGTATGTTTTCAAGTGATGAAAACCTATAGAATATCTCATCTCTAAGACCAAAGATTATGGTCCGGTTATGGATGCAACAAAGACAAGTGTCACCATGGGTTTTAAGTAGTGGCCAAGGTATGGGAAAAAATGGTTGTGGGTTTGGTGGAGGTGAAAAATGAGAATCAAGTGGTGTAATGGGTGATAAGGAAATGGCAAGTTGAGTGGATGGAGGTTCTTGAGTGGATGGTTGTGATGATATTCTTGGTGATGATGTTAGGTGAGTATGGATGTAGTCATTGATGGATGAAGTGGATGGAATGGAGGAAGATGAAGCTCCATGGGTAGAGGGTGTTTTTGATGGTGCATTAGGTGCACTTGGGGATGAATTTTGAGGTGGTGGTGATGGAGTTTTGATGTCATCTTGGGTGAGGTCAATGAAGAGTTGTTTTGGTGGTATGATGACAAGTCTTTGCTTTCTTGGAGTCTTAGAGATGGATGATTTTGGTGACAACATGGTGGATGAAAATAGGTGTTTGATGAGGGTGATAGTTGATGAGGTGAAAGGTAATTGTAAGGAGGGTATTTATATTGTGAAAATGTGGTTGATTTAGGCAAATTGTGGAGGTTTTGTGGTAGTATTCCAAGTCCAGTTCGTGCATTAAGGGTAATGGTAGCTGGGGCTAGGTAAAAGTGGTCACAAGATGCAAAAGGAAACAGTAAAATTTACTGTCCAGATGGCCGGTCCCCTTAATTGCTGGGCGGCCCCCTTAAAATTAAGGGGACCGCCTAAGGAATTAAGGGGGCCGCCCATCTGGTGATTTCCCAGGCGACCAAATTTGAAAAATTTCAGAAAAAGGTCATTTTTAGGGTGTTTTTGCAGCAAGTTCCATTTGGATTATGTATATTAAGAATGATTAAATAATAACAAGAACTTATTAAAAAGAATAATGGTTATATGTAAACTACTAAAATCATATTGTAAGCATGTCATAAGCATATATCTTAATTAAGCAAGAAAAGAAACAACACATTCATAGCAAACATATATAGGAAAGAAAGAAACAAACATTCATTAATTTAAAATGATTATGTGACAAACATAATCATTGTTACAACATACATAGTGCTTAAAGCATACATTTGTTAGAGAATTCTAATTTGCCTAAGAAATCCATTTGACTTGCTTGATAATGGAGGTGGTTTTTGAAATGAGGGACAAATGAAAGGGTGAGTAAATGGAATCAATGAAGGAATATGTTTGGGTGTGTGGAGGTTGTGGATGGTGATGGTGGAGACATTTGAGGTGGAGAGCTTGGAGTGGACCATGATGGATGAAGGTTTTGATGTTGTTCAATTGGGGATATTGGATTGGATCTAGTGAGAAGATACTCAATCCAAGTAAAGTGCTCATTAAGAGCAATGGTTTGTTGTTGAAGAAAGATGCAACAAGGACAATTGTTGACATGTTTCTCAACTTGGTTTTGGTTGTGGGGTGATGTGGGAGAGCTAGATGGAGGTTGATCAAGGTTACTTTGGGCTAGGTGTAGGGCAAGAAGAGCACTAAGCTCATGAGCTTCCTTGAGTTCCTCAATGAACTTCAAGTGTTCGGATGAAGGTGTTGGTGGTAAAGTGTTGTTGTTATGAGGGATGGATGTTTGCACATGCAACATAGGGGTAGCATGTGAATTGGTAGGAGGTGGTGGTGAGACTCTTGGTGGTGGAGATGTTTGTGAACTTGGGTAATCATGAGTGGATGAAGATGGTGATGTGGATGAAGTGGATGTTCCAAGAGTGGTGAGTGTTTTTGATGAATTGGTGGGTTGAGTGTGGATGAGATTTGGATTGAGGTTTTGGGAATGATCATAGGGAGATGAAGGGTTAGGAGTGGATGATTGGTTATGTGTTTGAACAACATCATTAGTTGGGTTATGGCAAGTTTCAAGCTTCCTTCTCCAAATTGGTCTCACCGAGATTTTGGCAACTCTTGAAGGTTTTGATTTTGGGTAGTTGGAGGATGACATGTTTGAGTGGATGATGTGAATGGGCATTTATGATGGGAAAGTGCATTTATAGTGAAGGAATGATGTGGTTTAGGAAGGTAAATTTTGGTGGGTAGTTTATGACAAAATGTGTTTGTGAATTTTGGGAAGTATGGAATAAAATGGGTTGGAAATTGAAAAAGGAAACAGTAATCCGGATCTCCAGATGGCCGGTCCCCTTAAATAGGGGCCGATCCCCTTAATGATTAAGGGGGCCGCCTAGGTGTTTAAGGGGCCCGCCCATCTGCTAACTTCCAGATTCCTGAAAATGGGTTTTTGGCAGAAATTTGTAGAAAAAGGTTGTGTTTTTGAGTTCAGTTTCAAGCAAGTCCAACTTCTTTTTGAGGCAATTTAAAATTTAATGACTCATGTATGCTAAGCACATTCAATTAAGCAATTTTAATTATCATGCAACCTACTCATTTACCAAGAAGCATATATGTATATATGAACAAGAAGAACAACATATAATTACCAAGTAATTTATGCTATCATTATTATGACGATTAATTAGCTAGTTAATTAATCCCAACAAGTGTCTATGTGATGGGAAATTAGTGATACCATGGATTTCTAGACTTGGATCAAGCATGATTTGAGTAAGTGTTTTTGGGCATTATTCAACAATGTTTGAGAAAAAGGTTTTGTGAAAATTGTTTCAACAAGGTAGATTCGAATTTGTTTCAAAGTGTTTTTATAAGGATATAAAAATAGGTTGTTACACTTTTTGGCTTTGATAAAAACATGTTTAGTAGAGAAGTGACAAAATCTTTTTGAAAGATCATTTTCCAAAATATGAAGATTTGCATTTATAAAAGGATTTGTTGAAAAAATTTCATGCTTGATTGATCAAGACTATTGTCTTATGCTATCTCTTTCAACAAATTATGCGATTTAAATGATAGTAATGACTAAATTTTATATGTTCAACAGAGAACACTTTATTTAATGCTCAGGAGGATTAACTTAAGGTTTTCTAGCTAATTAACAAGTAATATAACAAATAGTGTGAGGGCATAGCAACCTATCAAACTAAGCATATCTTAAGGCAATGATTATCTTAACTATATGCAAGGAGTAACTACTCAGGAGAGTTTAAAAAGAAGACTTATCTCAAGTCCAGTATTTCTTCAAGATATGAGGTAGTGAATAATAGATGAGTACCACTTCGTTCCATCCTTATTTTTGTAGATTAAAAAGTCCTCATGCGCGTGTTTTGAATATGAGTAGGTTAACGCAAGATTGAGTATCATTTCATTTTGTGTTCATCACCTAATCAAATAAAACAACCTGGTACCCAGATTCTCATGGGTCCGAGATGGTTAGTTGGGGACATCCATTGCATTTATATGCACGTGGAGAAGATGTCACCAAGAAGTACAAGAATTCCTTGATAGTTTGTTTTGATGAACAAACAATGGATTTCTTGATTCATAGATTATAATCACAGTAAATAGCCTTATATCTAAATTTCACTACTAGGTTTTTTTAATTATAATTTGTTTTGATTTACTTGTTGAAGAGTTATCCGAATTAAATCCTAAATCGGTTTTATCATTGAATGGCTTTTGACAACTTAGTAAGAATTTAAGAGATTTGGAACTTTCTTCAAATTTAGCTAATATTTTTGCTCCTTCATTTAATCTTTTAATTTCAAGTTTATAATCTTGACATATTTTGCATTCTAGATCAATTTCAATATTACTTTCTAATCTAGACATTTTATCTTCTAAAATTATTTCTTTTTCAAGATTATTTTCAAAAGTTTTTGATGATTTATATTTAGACATAGTTTTTAGATCTATGTTGCAAAAATGTTTAAACTCATTTTCTAGTTTTGAAAATTTTAAAATGAATGGATCATAGCAAAAATGTTCGGTTTTGGATTGTACCTTATTTGGAGCTTTATCTAGTTTGCATTCGTCACATATCGGATGATGATCTTCTCCTTCGTCTGTGTCACTCCATGACATTGGATTAAGTTCACTTTGGAGTTGATCCATGTAGCCTTCGTCGTTAATACCTTCATTAACAACATTTGAACTAGTAGCACATGTATCTATTTTATCTAAGTGTTTATCTAATAATTTTTCTAAAATAACCAATTCATGTACAAGATCGAAATCCTCATCTTTGGCTTGACATTTTTCTTGATGAATGTTTAAGAGATTTTTCCAAACATCATTTGCCGTTTTACAGAAAGATAATTTTTCATTTTCAACTTTCGGCAAGGTTTTGTAAATAATTATTTTAGCTTCATTATTCTTGTTATTCTTTGTTTTTAAATAATCATTTTGAGTTTCAAAATCCGGTTTTGTTTGACTTTCAAAATTTGTTTTTGCTGGTTGAAAATCACCAATCGAAATGACATACCAAAGATCCAGATCAATTGATTTCACATAATTTTCAAATTTATTTTTCCATTCAAGAAAAGTATAGTTTTCAAATAGTGGTGGTGTTTGCAAAAATTCTCCTTCTAAATATTTTTCGGATTCCATAGATCGTTTCAAGTTTTAAAATACAGTATATTTTAAAAATCTTGATTGACGTGGCTCCTGATACCAATTGTGGAAAACTAGAAGGGGGGTTGAATAGTTTTACGTCTTTTTAATTTATTATAAAAGCTTTGTTTACTTTTAAAAACTTAGATTCAAGTTTGTTAAAACTTAAATCTTATTATTAGTTATATATGTATTCTTTTAAATTGATTGTAAATGTTTTGGTTTCTTGAATGGATTTTCAAATTGATCTTTATGTGAAGTCGATCTCTAATAAATACTAGCAATTATATAATCCTATGTGTATGAATGTAATGACGATATAAGTAAAGAAGTAAATAAGGTATGGAAAGATCTAACCGGGACACGAGAGATTTATAGTGGTTCGGCTACAAGGACACCTTCCTTGCCCTACTCCACTCCCCGAGCACCGAGCTCGAGAGTTTTCTTCACAACTTCAATAAGCTCCCTTATGGCGGAGAAAACCTTACACGACTTTGGCTTACACCGGCTTAACGACACAAAGCTAAATGTCGAGTTCTAATCGTAGCTAGAACCAATCTCACAACTTCACAACACAACTTCTTCATGACTTATTCACGACTACTTCACAACGGCTTCACGACTGCTTCACAACTTCAACACGACCGCTACACAACCTCTATGCTACGGCTTCACGACTTCAACACTATGTCTTCACGACTAAGACTTCACGACTTCAACACGACCGCTACACAACCTCTATGCTATGGCTTCACGACTTCAACACTAGGACTTCACGACTAGGACTTCAAGGCTTCAACACGACCGCTACACAACCTTTATGCTACGGCTTCACGACTTCAACACTAGGACTTCACGATTTCAAAGCTATGGCTTCACAACTTCAACACTAGGACTTCACGACTTCAAAGCTACGGCTTCACAACTTCAACACTAGGACTTCACGACTTCAAAGCTACGGCTTCACGACTTCTACTCCGCGGCTTCACAACTTCTACACTATGTCTTCACAACTTCTATACCAAAACTACTTATACAACTTCTTCACTACTTACATACAACACTAATCTACTATACACACCTTACACAAATGAATGAATGATTTACAAACTTTGTTAAACTAAAAACTTAAGTAACAAGAAGATACTAAGTTGTAATACTTCTAATCTTGATTGATAGAAGTATTCTTCTTTTGCATTTGAATGAAGGAAGCTTGGATCACTTGGAAACCAAAGCTTAAGATTATATGATCAAAGGATTATTAAAAAGTATTTACAAGATTTAGATTAGAAAGTTTGGGGTGCAAAAGGTGAGTAAAAGTCCAGGAGAAGGCTGGTATTTATAGGAGAAAAATTGGACAGCTGGAGGTCTACTGGAGCGGGGGCGGTCCCCTTAATTATTAAGGGGGCCGCCTAGCAAAATTAAGGGGGCCGCCCCTACTTGACGTTGGCCAATTTTGTCCTTTTGTGGGGAAGGTTTTTCTGGAACATTTTAACTGATTTGGGTTAAAAATTTGAATTCATATTTTTATAAAAGATTAAACATTTTTATTTAATGCCAAAAATGTTTTTCAAAAATATATAAAATGTTTTTGATGTTTTAGAAAAAATCTAGTTATTAAGAAAATGTTCCTTTGATCATATAATGCATTAAGCATTAGTTCATTCATACCTTAAGTGATTTGAGTTGTAGAAATAGATATTTACAACTAAATACTTGTTTACGTCATAATTTTCCGATTAATGATTTTACATTTTGTGATTATCAAAACGTAGAGATGTCGAAAAATATTAATAACGTGTTTAGGCATTATTTATATCAACATACTCCGTTTCTCGGCCCTAGCTCACCATGGTAAGATGTCAGCATGAACTTTGTAACAGGACTGCCACAAACTCAATGAAAAAAGGATCAATGATGGTTTTGGTTGATCGATTTTCAAAAATAGCACACTTTATGCCATGTTCCAGGACAATGGATACTACCAATGTTAGGGGAAATGACTAATTGATTAATGAATAATGCAGGATTACAATATAAAGTATAATAAGTGGGTTAGGCCTTGAAATAAACTACAATGGGCCTATAATAATAATACACTAATAGTAATGCAATAACATCCCCTCGCAGTTTGATCGGGTGAGGAACAGACACTCAAACTAGAACGGAAATCATCACATAACGCATAGGGTAGTCCCTTAGTGAATATGTCCGCAAATTGGTAACAAGAAGGCACATGAATAACTCGAACATGACCAGCAGCAACTAAATCGCGAACAAAATGTATATTAATCTCAATATGTTTCGTGCGTTGATGTTGTACTGGATTGGATGACAAATAAACCACATTAACCTTATCGCAATAAACCATTGTAGCCAAAGATAAAGGTGTATGAAGCTCTCGTAACATATTCCTCAACCAACAAGTCTTGGCAACAGCATTGGCAACACCCCGACACTCAGCCTCTGCACTAGACTGAGAAAGCGTAACCTGATGTTTGGAAGACCACGACAATAAATTGTTGCCTAGAAATACACAATAACCTGATGTTAACCGATGAGTAGTCGGTCAACCAGCCCAATCCGCATCCGAGTAAGCAACTAAGGAGGTGGTAGAAGAGGAATAAAGTTGCAACCCATAGTCTAAAGTAATACTAACATATCGAGAAATCCAGTTAAGAGCCGAGAAATGAGGCTCACTTATGTGTGTTTCGTTGTAGGTATTTTTATATTCAAGTTTTAATATTTATATTTAGCCAGACTTATACCTTAAAGACACACTTTCACAGGCAGTGTACCCGATCGATGTAGCCAGTGGGGTAAGTACGAGGTCGATCTCGGGAATAGTATGCTTAGATCCTATCTAGTGTATTTTACATGTTTAAAAAGGGGTTTTGATTGATTTGATTAATTAACTACTAAAAACATAAAATGTAAACTAAACTAAATTATACTAAAGTTGTGATCAATAAGAGAAATAGTGCTAGCCATGTTAATCCTATTCCATTCTAGCCATCCGTTTATTAGTGCAATGATCTATTTGTCAAGTACTAGAGACGTGAGGATATGTGGGGAATATATCCTTGGTCCAGACAACCTCCCCACACTCCTATCTAACATAGACTAGTCCACTTGTTCCGTGAATCTAGTAACTATATATGTAATCTCCTAGGCCATATGGTTAATGTTCCTATCGAACTACAAGCATGCATTAAGTCGTGTCAACTAATCTATGTGATTTATCAGTGTTATCCATTTGGTCCATGCGATACCTTACCTATTCCCCATTTGGTCCATGCAAGAAAGGTAAGCGCCTACTTAAATGTTCTCATAATATATATCCAATACCCATTTGGTCCATGTGATACTAGACTTAAACTACTCAAACAAATAAACGAGCATTGAAATGATAAACACATAAACTAAGCAATACAAGAAATTAGATCTAAACAAACGAAAATAACTATCATAGAATATTCATAAACATGGCTAACACCCAAGGGTGTTAGCCCATAATGTATGTAAAAGCTGAAGGAGATAATTCAAACGATACAAAAATGTAAATCATAATGAAATCAATATACAAACTGAACGATTAAGCCTAATGTGATGATACGAGACCTTCTTTCCTTGTTATCCTAGCTCTTGGGACCGATCTTGGGGCCTTGGAGTGGTGAAATTCGGCTGTGGTTGAGAGTGGTGAGTGAAAGATATGAAAAACTCCCATTTAGGGCTTGTATTTATAGTCTTCTGTTAGGGCAAGATTACGGCGTAATCATAATGGAATAAGGCGTAATCTAGATATCTTGATTGCTGACGAAGAAAGCATATTCCAAGCATATTATGCGTATCTTCTTAAATACGGCGTAATCTTGAGATGAGATACGCCGTAGTCTTCAAATCTTTGATATACTTGGATGTGGGATAAGATCTTCATTACGGCGTATGGCTAGAGTTTCATACGTCGTAATCCTTCAATGGTTGACTTGGCCTTTGACTGTAGAGCTTCCAATTATGGCGCATTGCCAGAGTTAAATGCGTCGTATTCTTCAATATTCACCAAGACTTAGTGAATTCTTCCAGGTACCAATACGGCGTAAGGCCAGAGTTTCTTACGCAGTATGCTCATTTACAGCTTGCATACAAAATAGCTCCAAATTATGCCTTAAATCTGTGAATTTGACAATATTGCTCCATAATTACTGAAATAGGAAAATTAAGCCAATTAAGTATCAATTCAGATAAAAATGTGTATAATATGAGCAGATAACATGTGATACATATTCAACAATTTAATACTTATCACATATCCTCCCATTTAACTTCTACTTGTCCTCAAGTAGAATCTATATTAAGAAATTAGAAAAACATCCAAAATCGTAGTTAAGGAATTAAGCATCAAAGTAATTAACTCAACTAATAGTGCATAACCATTACACCTCACGAAATAGGAAATGAAATTCGCTCATCTCTCGTAACTAATCTAAGGTTTTTATTTAGTGGTACACTGTTAGCATTTAATTTATTAAATGTGAAAGTGATGGTCATTTGCAATTGGAACTTAAGTGTCATATGTAACTTTTAGTCTAATTAGTGGGTATATGTATTAGTTATATTTGTATTGTATGTGTATAAGTGTGATACAAGTATAGCCCAAGTAAAAGCCTACCAATCCATTTGGTGTTGGCTAGGTCGACATATATAATCACACACTCTCACCACATTAGTTCTTAGTCCTCATAGCAAAAGGTGAGAGTGTGTGTAAGTGTGTACAATTCTAGTTTGTGTATTATCTCTTTCAAAGCTAATATAAATTCGGTTTCAATCCAAACCATACGATCCATTTTACATTGTTTCTCATCTTTATATTGTTCTTGAGTGTCTCATTGTGTCGTGTGTTTGTGTGATAAAGAAAGGAGTTCGGTCTTTACATACACTGAATTTCACAGTCGTGATGAGTATTCTTTCATAGGCTTGGCAAGTATACACATCTCTACTACTAGAGTCTAGGACAATAACCAATTTCAAAGGCAAAATGGGTTAAAACAGTGAAGGCTTAAGGGTTGTACTAGGCTTATGTTTTACCATTTCACACAAAGACATAATAGATCGCTAGCGTGTTTTCTTGATTTACTCAAACAACGGATGGTCACTATAGCATATCTTGGATCGCTGGCACGTTATTTTCATAACAGATGGTCACCAAAATACACACCAGATTGCTGACGCGTTATTCGATTAGTCAAAAACTCGGATGGTCACTAAAATATCAATGCACTGGACGTTTTCACAAAGCTATTTGGTAAGGGTATGGATAAAGCATGAAAAACATTTATAATTGGTGTAAAAAGAAAATAAACAAAACAAATAGATTAAGTCCGACACAACCAATTGCTACTAGTTACTACCTAACCACAAACCCAAAAGAGACATTTATCATTGACAAACTCACGCTTTAACATGGAAAAACACACACTTTAATGACACGTGAATAAGACTCAAGAATACCTCAATCAACATCATCAACAATCCAAGTTGGCTATCCTGAATTACCAACTCCCATAAGATCCCAAAAATATACAACAATAGTGGCAAAGTTACGGCCACTGTACACTAATCATAAGTGGTTTATACTACGTACCACTTAAACTAAATACTGAAATCCTCACATATATGTGTGTGTGTGTGTGTATATGTGTGTATATTATTATATATATTATATATATATATATATATATATATTTATATATATATATATATATATATACACACTAGACTTCAAAGCCCGCCCAATGGGCGGCCATGACTTGTAATTATAATTACTACCTTACCACAAACCCAAAAGAGACATTTATCATTGACAAACTCACGCTTTAACATGGAAAAACACACACTTTAATGACACGTGAATAAGACTCAAGAATACCTCAATCAACATCATCAACAATCCAAGTTGGCTATCCTGAATTACCAACTCCCATAAGATCCCAAAAATATACAACAATAGTGGCAAAGTTACGGCCACTGTACACTAATCATAAGTGGTTTATACTACGTACCACTTAAACTAAATACTGAAATCCTCACATATATGTGTGTGTGTGTATATATATATATATATATATACATATATATATACACTAGACTTCAAAGCCCGCCCAATGGGCGGCCATGACTTGTAATTATAATTTGGAGGGTTATAGTTATTCTAAAATTATTTTTAAGGACGTTTGTTTTATTTTATTTTTTAATATCATAATTATAAGATGTTAGATGGTGTTAGTTTGTGGTAAATTATTTTTAATATCGTACCGGGCCACTATTTATTGGGTTGTTATAATTTTACTTTTGTTGGTGTTTGTTAACGGAAATGTATTTTTTAAGTACGGTGTTTTTTATCATTGTTTAAAATGTATTAGTTTATGTTTAGTTGTATTTTTTCTTAATAGTTGCCGAAGCCCGTGCAACATGTATTGGCTTTTGTTAATGTTATCTAGGTTGGACTCCATATGTATTCTATCAATGTGTTGGAATTAGCATATACAACTTGGCACACTGATTAAAAAAAAAAAAAAAAACTCGTCTGACCAATGTCTTTTAACTGCAGTAACCCATCTTAATGTGACCCGTCTGACACGTGTTTTTTTAGTGGGATGACATGTCTGACCCGTGTCTTTAACTTGACCATCAATGTGTTGGATTAGCATATACAACTTGGCACCTGATACAAAAAACTCGTCTGACCAATGTGACCCGTCTGACCCGGGTTTTTTTAGTGGGATGACCCGTCTGACCCGTGTCTTTAACTTGACCATCAATGTGTTGGATTAGCATATACAACTTGGCACACCTGATACAAAAAACTCGTCTGACCCGTGCCTTTTAACTGTAGTGACCCGTCTGACCCATGTTTTTTGAGTGGGATGGCCCGTCTTACCCGCGAATTTAACTTGACTTAATCATTAAGTTGCCAAATCAAGAGAAGAGTGAAATACAAACCTTGTGATTGGCATTCCAATGTCAAAACTGGTTCGAGCACCCACTACAGTGTGAATGTTACCAAGGGCTCGGTGTTTCTTATTTCACCTATTACAGAAAAGCATACGTAATGAATAAATAATAAAAACAAATCCTTGTAATTTACTAAAAAAACGTAGAACAATGTTTTACAAATTTTCTTTTGGATGGTCGATTAAATTATGTGAATTAATTAACATAGTCTAAGCACAATTCTTAATGTATAAATAAAACGTTTAACAACAAACTATCTTCTGGCTGGGTAACAACAAACTATCTTTTGGCTGGGTAACAACTATCGACCAATTACGACTGCCATTATAACCTTCTTATAATCTTATTTGATGATTACATAAACAAATTGTTCATTCGTGTGGCAGTTCCAACGCAATTATGCATTACCTGATAAATTGACGTTAACTACTACCAAGCACATATATAAAGTCACTTTACTAAAACAAATATGCATGTGCAGATCATATGGGCGTGTAATATTGCTTCATGGTTAGTACTGCTCATAGCATCTGATTAGATACTGCCCTATCAAGTTAGTACTGCCAATGTATGGTCGTGCGTACTGCTCTTGATTCTTGGAAGTACTTATTTTTTTTTGTGATGCTCGTCCTTGTTACTTTGTACTGCTATCATCACCTTGAAGATCATATACTAAACTCTAATTCTTCAAATGAACTAATTTGTACAATAAGATTAGAATATAACAATAGTACAATCTATGTATAATCTGACATGACTGGAAGCGTAAGTATACCCTTGGCTGACCCGGAAGCTCGTTGTCAAAATATGCAGCAATATGAAACTGCAAGTGGATCAGAACGCAAGTCATACTTTCCCTGCTTCGTAGTGGTCTCATTGAAGACACCAATTGCAAAGTTACAGATTAGATTGACAACGGGATTATAAACTTTGATTGGTATTATTTCTTTCTAAAAAAAATCCCAAAGACTACTTGCACCAAGTCCAGGCTACCACGTGCATGAAAGATGTGTAAATAAAATTATATATACATCAATAAAATTAAAATAGAGTAGAACTTTCAAAAATTATACATACAGTTGGTTCAATAAATTTTTTAAACTACTTCCAAATCTTCTTATCCTCCTTATTCAACATGACACCATCAATCTAACAGTAGAAAGTCAGTGGCTTCTTCAAAGGTGCGCAACAACGATCATCCTCAATGTTAATCGTTATAATCTGACATGACTGGAAGCGTAAGTATACCCTTGGCTGACTCGGAAGCTCATTGTCAAAATATGCAGCAATATGAAACTGCAGTAACTGAGCGAATTCCGATATTATTTGAGCAGGAGCTCCATTATGATCTTTCTTCGACAAAATTGACTTTGCGAACCCATTGATCCTTATCAGGTGGTTTATTATCCTGAAGAAATCATCCCACGTCATTCCAGAGTGATGACTACAAAGATCTATATAATAAGAGATTGTTTGTGTCACGTCATGAATCCTAATGTGAGAATCCTCATATACGTCCAGTGTGTCAAAATGGACAGCTTGGACTGAGTAACAGGCTTAAATGGATCGGATTGGATTGTCCCGCCGACATATACTTATCCAAATTGTTAATCATATGAATAGCTATATTCTGAAATATGATTACAGAAATTATATTATTGAAATACTGATGTGGTTAGAAGGCTGTAAACATTTGAACAGACTTTTGGTAGTTTTTGACCCGTTTAACCATTTCAATCCATTTGACCTGTATCAATTTTAACTAAATTTTACATTTATCCGTTAAGCATTTGAAAACACTTTGGGTACTTTCCGACACATTTGACCAGTTTCATCTTACGTTCAGTTTTTTTATTTACCCATTTGACCCACTAAAGATTTAGAGATATAAGTAATACACAGGGACTCACGGTTATGTACATGAGGCAGACATGCTACCGCTTATTGAAAGATCAAAAATCAAACCTCAAACATGAGACTATATCTTCCTTCTCTATTGCGCATCCTCAAATACGATTGGCAAGTTTCTGGATCTTCACCAGGTGGCAGAAGATAAATATCATAAGTCTCCTCCAGAGTTTGGGTATGTTCATTCGACATCACTGACTTAACTTGATCCACAGTTAGGTTTCTTGATGGCTGAACAGGTATCAAGAAAACGTTGAGATCAACATTGTTTCATATTTGAACTTCAGAGGGAAAAGCTCAAACCTTTAAAATATAAGTTGGACTCTGGAATCCTGTGAAAGGATTAAATTTGTTCACGATTCTTATATGAGCCGTCTTTAGGTCAGGTTCTATAAATGCCTTGTACATTGGATAAACCTGCAAAAACAAAGCAACTAATTATTTTGACTAATGTTTTATCTTTAACACATCAAATGGGTGAAATAAATCTATAAAAACACTGTTTAAAGAGAATTGCATCAAAAGTAGTCCAATCTGCACTTGTTGTATGTCTCGTAAAACCCTTTTCACAAGATCAAAGTGAACACCACCTGTAACAGATACTCGAAGATCCAGTAACGGACGCAACTTCTCACTTAATGCATAGATGCCCTCAATGATCACAATATGGGGGCTCGGGACCTTAAGTGTCCTGATATCACAAATGAGCCTATAAGTTTCATTCCATCTCATATTTGCATAAATTAAAATATATGCTGTGTTTTGTGAAAGAAATAGATACATCTTGTGATATGGGAGTCAAAGACTCTCAAATTATGTTAAAAAGGGGCAATTAAGATACTTTACTTTACCCTTCAATAATCAATTTTGTTGCGGCTGGCATGAAACACATTTTTTTAGCTCAGATATTCAGAAGCCGAATCAATTTACCCAAACATTAAAAACTGATTATTGCGACTTCAGATGGTCGATATAAGTACACAAATCCAAACACCCATTTCGTTCTAAGTAACAGGAAATTGGTGAATATATTGCAAGGGCGTGAGCAAATATAAGATCCTCCCCTGAACAGGATGTGGTAGTAATTTGAATATTACCTTGGAAGGAATCACAAAGTCGAGAGGCGGACTAATGATTAGCACCATAATGTCTTTCTTTATACTTTTAACCCAATTAATGATCCCATCAACAGTAGATACATCTCTAGAATTCCATAACCCAACTGATAATTGTCGGGCAAGACGTAATGGCACCATGAACTGTTGGCGGATGTCTAATCCTGAGAAAGGAATCCATATCAACTGAACAAAAGTTGGAACATCCGAGGCAAGCATCTTCAGATACAACCCGTCAACTCCTCCAAAATCTTCAAAAAGCATGTCAAATTCCTAAAATAAGAACTATTAATCAGGATCAAAGTTAAAACTTTGCACGACAGATTATTAATGGTTCTGATTTCATTTAACTATAAATGGGTAAAATTGGGGCTTGTGAATCAGTCGGTTTAAGTATGCTTGATCTCTAATGGGCGTCAAGAGAGTAAAATATTTAAAAAAATATCTTCAAAGGAAACAGGTCAAAAGTGACCAAAAGTGTATTTTCCGTACACAAACCCTCCAATTTTTTTGAAGAATTATACTATTATTGAGATAATATAACTTCTTGATACACTAAGTATTAACTTAGAAAATTCTTTGCATAACCGAATCTATAAGCTTTGAATCCACAAGGTTACCAATTGCATCCGTTACATAAAAAAAATGTTTTGAGCCATTCCCGTTGCGCTGTGGATATCTCAGCTTCTGTCACATTCATTGCGTTTTACCTAAATGTTCTTGTCACTTCAGCTAATAGGCGAGGCTTATCAGGCATGAATAGTTCAGCCACACACCCTCGTATGCTCTTCTTTCAATAGCAGCTCTTAAACACATGATTACCCTTTGCCATCATCATTGATCGGACGCACATTCTGCATGAAAACTTGATTAACTTGTATAAATTATATTTTTAGAAAGATATAGGAATACAAACATTAGAGTGTCAAAGAATTTATTCTATACGAAGTTGAGGTCTATTCATAAGTAATATAACAGTTTGCCTTGTTGCATTTACAATCAACATTAGTTATCAATTCAAAGTTGATTTATTAATGGGGTGTTTGGATTTGTGTTTTGAAACTGATTATATGATTCTTGAGGCTTGAGGTTGAAACATATGAGTTTTCACTTAATGGATAAACAAATTATGCTTTTGATAATGTACCGTAAAATAACAAATTTTATATTAACCGCAAGAAAACTAAATGTAAATGAAATTACCTATATACCTATTAGCTTTACCTAATTTGTGAGTTTAACTACTGGTTTTTCTATACGGCTAACCTTATCACAAAGAAGTCTGTATTGATCATTTATTTATTAACTCCTTACACAATAAGAAATTTCCGCATATTATCACACCTCACTGTTACAACTTCAAAAAGCGTAAACAAATTCAAACAGTATCTCCTGCAGTGTATTTGGCTATTTCTATCATACCTGATCTTTGATGCATAAAACTTTATATCAGGTAATCAGTTTTAAGAGGCACATCAAACAACCTCTTAATTTATTTCTCCTTCAAGGTTTAGAATACTCGACATAATGATGTTAATTAATCAATAAAATATAGACAAAGGACATGGCATACTCAATATGCTCCTGATACCTCAGACAATAAGCTAGTTTTGTTGCTCCAATTGGAACTTCCAGGCCCATCAAGTTCTGTGCCTGCAGAGAAGCGACAAAAAGACAACGATTAAGCTTTAGTATTTACAAACTACAATGAGACAATGATTCTCTCATTAATTTGTCATTATTACCAATTAAGCAGCAAGTGGCCTCAGCTCGTGATCATGAGACGTATCACATGTAGCTTGTGGCTGCCACATTGGAAGGTAACCGTAACCTAGAAAAATAGGCATCTTTTTTGCTCCAGCCTGATATGCAGCTGGGTGTGGAACCATAAATCCAGGTGGCGGAATGTTATTATTGGTCATGGCTTTGACCTGCTGCTCCAATTACGTTTTTCGACCTTCAATGCAAGTTATTCTTCACGTAGTTCAACCTTTTCTGCCTGTCAATTTGGTAGGTCATAAAACAAAATAAAACTCAAAGAATCTCTTGGTAAAGTCATAGAAGAAAAGAAAGTTGTGTAGCAAGTTTGCGAGCTGACAAACTAACCCTAAATGTTTTGATCACTTCTATATTAAAGTTGAATAATCGACTAACTATAAAAATGTCACAAACATTTGTTTGTTGAATGTTGTTTCTTATTAACACACTGACCATCCAAACTCTGCTACAAAAGAAATAATAGCGAAAATTTGCTTAATTATTTAGTTTATCGATATATTTTCCAAGCACCTAAAGATCTAGACTAATGATTGTCATTGAGAAAATTTAATAGAGGAAAAGCTCACCTCTCTTTCAACTTTTCCCTTTTTTTCCTCTCATGACATGCTTTATTATCTGCCCTGCTGCATGAGTTACTACATCACCTGTTATGTGATTGAATAGTATGGAACAATTTAACACTACTTAAAACCTTAGGAAAAATTAGAAGAAACTATTGAATGTCTATTTACGATACAAACAAAAAGGCCAAAGTGTGCATCTGCATGATTGTCAACCACTGTAAAGGCTATAAGGTACTTTGGTGGGAGCCGGTGTAGCCTGGTCTCCGGTTACCTCATGTCGAACCACTCCCAACGCAAAATCCAGAGTCAACGGACCGCAAGTTGCATGCATTAACAGTTATTAACACTTCAGTATAAACTGGTAAATAAGGCACGATATAAGAATGCAGTACACATATTAGTAGTGGTACCTTGTTGTTCCAACTCTTTTGCACTGACATTGTCTGCCGGGAGACACTCGTGCTGGGGTTTTTCAATAGGAATATTTTGACTGGTGAGATCAATGTCGTTCCCTCTAATTACAAAAACCGCAGGAATGCATCTACAGTAAGACAACAGATATAACAACAGAATCAGTAGCCAACAAAGCAGATAGGCGCTTACCAGAGCACCCGGAACACAACCGAGGTTGTTGTCTCTGGTTTCTCCGTCTTGACCCCTCTGATAATCGAAACCCTGAAATCCAAAACCTCCAAAAACATTATCTGTGAAACAAACAAACCCTTCAATAAAAGTATAGGAAAATCAAAGAACCTGAAAGAATGAAACATCAATGTTCTTGCAGGCTGCAAGCCGGTGGGTTGGCAAAAATTTCAGGCCCAATAAGTCATCATCAGCGAATACACTTTCAAGTTTCGCAATTTTTTAACATCTGTATGTGTTTATATTTTTGTATGCCTTTACATATATCTAATATTTTTGGAAAGTTCACCCGCTGATGCTAGTTGTGTACAGAAGCCACCCGCCATAACCAAACCCAATGAACGAGTTTTTGGCCCGTTTTGAGTCACCTTCATGTAATAGCTTTTGGGCTACTAAAGAACGATTTTTAGCAACATCATCAAACTGTTCGTCATCATCCCATACCACCTCAAGGTGACGTATACGCCTAAGGGAAGAAAGTTTGATCAGGTGGTTACTGTCTAAGCGTAGAAGCTTACGGACTAAATTATAGTGGCCATTGGCTGCTGTCCAATCTATTGGAGAAGCGTACCACTATTGGTCTCCCGTGGTCTCCCACCTCAGAGGAAAATAAGTTGGCGGCATCGATGAAAATCGGTAAATTTCAACTGGAAAAGCAGAAAAATTTAAATCAGATAATTAAGAGTTATATTAAATTAGAGTACATAGAGACCAAGCCTTTCTTAAGGGGTGGGATTCAACTACTTAAATACATGTTTTGCAATAGTAAGAATTAAAAAGTAGCTAGACAATTGATCTTCTATAAAAGGTGTTATCATTACGCGTATAAAGTACTTAATAATGTTCAAAACTGCTTATGCCTTTACCGCATTTTTATAACGCAGGCCTTAGTCTGCTTTTTAAATATCGCATCATCTCTAACACTTCTATGTTACACATTTACTTTTTTTAGCACCCTAAAACCAAACTCTACATTTATTTGCAAACACCCCATAAGATCATCAATAGTGTGTATAACAAATTCAAGCAGGAAAAAGCAAATCCAAACACTATCTTTTGCGACAAAAGAGAAGATAGAATGAGATAACTTACGGATAGACCATCTTTTGTACAGTTGGATCTCCCATCATTTTCTTCAAATCCTCAGCCGACAAAATGACCTGTTGCGCCCTTTTCTATATTGGATGTAGTGAGTAAATTAGTCGCTTTGCCTACAGTTTCGTTAATAAACTTCTTATAAAAAAACATATTTGTGATAACATAATACAAATCTTAACAGAATGCCACTATAAGTAACTGGGAAAACAAAAAACCGACTATTAGGATATATTACATACCGAACTTTAGCTTCTAAATTGAGTTTTTTTAGCGTCATCGCGTCTAATATTCCCCTTGTGGCCTCCACTTCCTGTAAATTGAACAAATTGTTGATTACATGCTTATTACTTAATGTCTGTAACTTTTAGCAATAGTCTATAGCATTTTGGACAATAAACTATCTATACAGTTTATCTTTGTTTTGGTCTTTTGCAACAACACGTTTTGACTCAGCGATTGCATCTCAATATACCATAGATCCCAAACAAAAAACCCCCAAAGCAGTGGCGGATCTAGGAAATCAGGATAGGGTGTGCACTCTCATTTTTGTTGGGTAAATTATAGGGTATTTCACTGAAAAAGTCTTCGAACTATTTTTTTTTACACTACACGAACAAATTACAGGGTATGCAAGTGCATACCCTGTTGTATGAGTAGATCCGCCCCTGTCCCAAAGTACATTAACCAAAGTTAATTATATGAACATGACAACTAATATATTTTATAGCACAAAACACGTAACTGATGTAGTATAGGCAGGGTACCTTTCATCAAATATATGTGTGACTTTGGTTGTCCAAAACACCGAGTTGTGACTAAAAATTGGAACAGAACAAATTTCTATTTCATTGCAACATCACTTATTTTGAACTAAAAATTGGTAGACCATTACTGAAATTAAGCATTTCCGGGGCAGTAGCTTCATGGCACTTCTTGGCCATTGCCTGTATCTCGGCCTCTAAACCCCTCCCGCTTTCACCTTCATTGGTTCGTACACATTTTTCACCTCCTCTTTTAGCCCACTCCATTGTCCTTTAGGCTTCTCGTAGGCTGATCCTGTAGAGAGAGAGAAAGAGAGAGAGAGAGAGAGAGAGAGAGAGAGAGAGAAAAAAAAAAAAAAAAAAAAAAGAAGGGACGAATCACCAATATAGTAGTGAACAAAAACAATAGGAGAAGAGGATATACTCACCCTTCATATCGAGACAATGAGACAATCATCCTATATGCAACAAAAGAAAATAAAGATCTTTTTAATAAAATAAAAGAAATAAACCAAATTATCCGTTTATAATTCAAGAATCCACTAATATAATGCATATGAAAAATAAAAGCATTTGAAAACTACAACATATGTCATACCTGCTTGATCTAATAGTCATACCCCATTACATGTGTGTCGTCCGAGATCTCTAAACCAACCGAGTACCAAATCTGCACTTTGTCCGATATCTGACAAAGCTGGCAGTACTAACAATATATCCGATAAAGTTAACAGTATTAACTTTCTTGAGCCAGCAGTATTAATGAAACAAATAAATAATAATAATCCAAATAAGAAGAGGAGTACCCAATAACCTGTTCACAATCAAACAAATGAATCAATTTATTTTCTATAAAATAACAACTCACAAACCTGGCAAATTATAATTAATTGGCTCTAATACATGAATACCTAAAAAAGTCAGTAGATGAGCATTAGAGAAAAAAAAGGAATTCGATGATGGTTTTGTGTGATCAATGAATAAAAGGTGGATATTAACTAAAAATATTGCAAACCTGTGATGAAGAAAAAGAGTTGTTATATTTAATTAGAATAACGCATAATTTTAATTAATAGATCAAAGAAACAATATATGGGATGTCAAGCATTCATGGTTGCAAACCTGTGATGAAGAAAAAAAATGTAAACCGAATTTTGAGAAAAAATATATTAGGAATGAAGTGCATATTTTTTTTCCTGTATGTTTTGATTAGGGTTGGCTAACTTGTAGGGATTCTCCTAATTATCACATATAATTAATATTGCAGAACTATATTTAAGGAAAAGATATGCTTGATAATTTAAATTGCTCTTTTGTCTAGTATATCTTTTTTGTTTTAGGTGCTTCATCACAATCAATGGTTTGGTTCCATTGGTTGAGACGTTTCCATGTTAACCTAAAGATGCATGTTCGAATCTCACTATGGTCATTTTTTAAAATTTCGGATTTAAAGGTCAACTTTGAATTATTTGGTCAAACATTGCTGACATGGCATGCTTAGGTGGAATAAGTTCATGATTACTCACTAATCCAGCGCTTATTCATCAATCCTGCATTTGATGACGTCATGCGCATACTGTTATATATAATATATATATATATATATATATATATATATATATATATATATATATATATATATATATATATATATATATATAGGGGAGGGTTAATATGAGATCAACCTTAAAGTTCTAAAAGTAAGACCCAATCGAGACCGTTGGATCATTGTATTTGTGTTGGATGAGATTAACATTAAATGAGTGAGTGACATTGTAATAATTAAATAGGGTTTCAAGGGTATTTTGGAGAATTCAAATCCAAATGTTGTCAATCTTTTTTCAATTTTTCGTCTATTTTTTATACTAAAAACTGGTCCACATTTTTTTATACAGCAGCAGATTCCGGTACACCAGAATCCGTGCGTTTTTACCCGGAATTCGATACAGATGAAATACATATACATATATGTGTATCAAGATTCTATATAAAAAATATGCTACACTACTACAATAAATATTCAAACCAAAATTGAACAGCAGTAGATTCCGGTACACCAGAATCCATGCGTTTACCCAGAAATCCGATACATAAACAGATGAGATACATATACAGATATGTGTATCAAGAACCTATCTAAAAAAACTACATTACAAATTTACAATAAATCTTCAAACCAAAACCGAACAGCAGCAGCAGCACCAACCCACCATGTATCTGGTGTACCATCGATGTGTCCGGTGTACCGGTGATGTATCTGGTGTGCCGGCGACACATACCAAAATGTACCCGGTGTACCGGCGATGTATCCGGTGTACCGGCGACACATGCCACAATGTATCCGGTGTATCGACGACAGCACATATCTGAAATCCGACCATGGTTCTGATGGCACATAACTGAAAAACTAAAATGAAACCACAAGATTGTTAACACCGGTTGTTAACACATACCACAAAAATTATATCTTGGCTGGTTGACGCCACGACATCAAAATCACATACCACAAACTAATATGAAACCGCGACATCAAAACCACATAACACAAACATCATATCTTGGCTGGTTGACGCCGGTTGCTAAACCGAAAAACCAAATCTGAAACCACAAGATTGGTTGTAAAAATGACCGGATCTGGTTGTATGGTCGTAGGAATTAACCATTAACTAGGTCAAAACCCGCAAGACATTCAGTCACATCTGAAACGGCAAAGATTGGTGTGTATGGTCGCCGGAAGTAACCACACGGTGTGTGTGTGTGTCTAGGTTTTTTGGCCGCCGAAATTAACCACACTGGAAATAATTATAGATCGAAGGGAATAGAGGCGGCCGGAGAGGAGCTATATTTGGCGGCGTATTTTTGGTTGCCGGATAAATGAGTAGGGGGAGGAGAAATATAGGTTTGATATGAAAGAGACAAATGATAATGATGGGGCTGGTGAAATTTGTGGATGATTTTTAGGGTTATAGTATAAATTATGAGAGATTAAAGGAATTGCTGAATTACCAAGATACCCTTTTTGTTTAAATATTAATTTCATTTTTAATTAATCCATAAATTACACTTGCCCTCTTCTTATTGGTTGTTGACTAGATCTTATTTTTACAATTTTAACATTGATCTTATTCGATCTCAATTCTATATATATATATATATATATATATATATATATATATATATATATATATATATATATATATATATATATATATATATATATATATATATATATATATATATATATATTATTTAACTATCATAAACTTCAAAATCAAACTAATGGTACAATACTTTACCATTTCACCATCAATACTCCATCATATGATACTAATGAACGTATAGAAATCCAAATGAAATAAAAACTAGTGAAAGTAGTAGTACAAGGGTTTGACACAAATTACATACTTTCACGTTCCCATTGCATAGTGCAATTTTCCCAACCAATGTCCCTCTAAAAAGAATCGAACGAAAAACTCACACGAACACAAGAAAAACTATACAAGTGTTGCGAGAGTATATGCTGTCGCAACATACTACAATCTAACATAACATCTCCTAGACTTATACAATATATAAATAGAAGTTCTTGATCTAACGATTTACACTTTTCGTGTTCCAACAATCTCCCCTTAAGGGTAGATCATTCAGGTCTTCTATTTTATGGGCTTCTTGTCGGTCCAACTTCGACATCTTATTCTTTGTTCCATTCGTCTCTATGATGCTCGAAGCGCCAGCCTTTCTTAAATCACATTCACAACCCTTGTCAACATTCGATGATTGCTGGCGGTCATCTTTATTTGCAGCTTCTTTACCTTCCTCTTTATCCGTTCAAGTTTCTTCAGGATCCTTAGTAGAGTACCTAAAGAGAACTTGGCTACTTCAACGACTCTGAATTGCCTCTATTGCTTCTTGTCAGTTACATACACAAGACACAGTCCAAGTCCGGATCTTGTGAAACACGTCCAGCATTTGACTTTTTGAATACCAATGCAAGCTAACATCGAAGGTGTCAGGTTGATCTTCCTCTGATAGCTTTCAATCCCTATCTGGAAGTCTTCAATGTGAGCTACTACAACATAAGCCCTCATGAAGATCAATACTGATTCAGTCACGTCTTGATCAATGGCTTTCTTATTAAAGCATTCTCTTCTTCTCTTTAGAATGTCTTCAAGATCATGAGGATGAAGGTTGATGTAGTCAGCCTTAGTGAACCGGTAGTGTTGATTATTTGTACGTATAACATGATATTCAACTGATCCGTGAGAAGATTGATATTCTGAGTTGACTTTGACATATCTTAGGATTTTGTGCTTCAAGTAGACTTCTTCACAAGGCTTGCGTCTAAGCTGCCTCAATCGATAAAATCCCCTCGATCTTTCATTTACGTTAATTATCCCCAGATATGCGTCTCTGTTGTACTTTTGAGGATCGACTTCCGTCTGAGAGAAGATGTCAGCAAATCTACCTTCTTCCAGAAATGGTTCTGGAATTTCCTAATATGTTGCTACTTCCTTGGTAGATGGTTGGTACTTGTCTGGACCTTAAAACATGTACTTAAGATCGTTGTTGATGTACGGAACTGGAGGCACAGTATCTGATCTTGGAACTCTCCGGATTTATTTCCAAAATGGAGAACATTCTCTTCTTCTTGGTCTGAACCCTTCATTTTTAGCATTTGAAACTTGTTCTTTCGGTTGTGGTTTATCCCAAGAAGTTGAGGCATTTAATGCTTTAGATACCTCTTGATCGTCAAATCTTGTGTTCAAGTCACAATCACTCTTGAACTTGTAGATTACCGAGTCATAGATACCTTCCATTCTTTTCTCCAATGGATCATCATCCCTGATGTTTAATCCAAAATTTTCATGCATATTAGAGAATAACTGGCCCAGTTGTGTTGGAGGATCTTCAAATTGTTCACCCATTTGCATTGGATCCTTCAACACATCATCGAATTCATCATCATCTTTAATATCCGACACATCGAACCCTCCGAGCTCTGGAGGTATATCTCCTTCCCGATATGTCATGTCGGTCCAAAAGTCTTCTTTAACATCTACACCTTCTTTTTGAGTTTCATCCCCAACTGCTTCATCATCCATGTTCACATCTTCATGTTCGTTAGTTTGTTGTTGTGAACTGGATTTGTTGTGTTGTTGTTGTTGAGGTGAGGCTTGTTTATGTGTTGAGAAGGTTTTAGTTGTTGTAGATCTTGGTCTTAGCACTTTTCCCACCCTCAAGATCATCCTGACCGCGCTTTCATGACTGTGGACGACATTGGCTTTCCAACGCGACTACCCTTGTTGACAATTTCTTGATTAGCTTTATTGCCTCAATATTGTTTTTCTTTAGTTGCTTGTCGAGGTCTTTAAGTTGATTGTCAGCTTAAGTTGATTGTCAGCTTGAGTTGTTGTCGGTGGTTCAGCTTCGGGTTCCAGTAATCCATTGTATATGTTGGGGTGAGCTTGTTGTAGTGAATCATCTTTTAAAAACCTATCTAACATGATCCATCTTGAGATTCACGTCGTCGTTGAGCTATGAATCTTGCGTTCATGTCAGCTCTTAGCTTGCATAACTTCATTGAAGTGTGTGGTTGTGATAAATGGAACTGGTTCGGCTCGAATTCTCATGAATAGGGTTGATGTTGTGGTTGTCGGGATATGTTTTAATGGAATTGTTGTTGATGATGGTTGTTGTGAAGTGTGACTTGTGATCGGGGTTGTTGTTCTTGTTGAAAGTGGTATTGTTGTTGTTGTTGTTGTTGTTGTTGTTGTTGTTGTTGTTGTTGTTGTTGTTGTTGTTGTTGTTGTTGTTGTGTGTTATTGTTGTTGGTGCTGAGGGAATGTCTTCGGTGGTAACAGGATGATTGAGCTGGTGTTGCTCAGTGCACATAGACCTACTTGTTTCATTCTTCGTCTGCGTCCTAAGCTCCGTTCTATGTGTGTCATCTCCGTCCCCCTTATCATCTCCATCATCGTCATCCGGACGATCATCACTATACCTAATCTCCTCACTATCCTTATCCTCTTTAGGAGGTTCAATCAACTCTGTATCCTTCCTCACACCATCTTCGCCTTCGTTTGTTTTCCTAGACTCATCATTTTGTGGCTCGATAAGTGTGTCCCCTTCTTCATCATCTTCATCTTACAACTGCCTAAGCTTACTCCCCAGCTTAGTTTGTTTCCTTGTAGTTGTCTTCTTTCGTGTCCTAGGGTTCCTACTTTGGCGCTAGACTCTATTTTAACCTTATGCGCTCCCGGGGTAGGTCCGCTCGGTTTTGAGCTTCCTATATGAGCGTTAACTAACTCCATGTACTCCTTGTATGTATCTGACTCCTTGTCAGCAAGATCTAGAAGGGATTGTGGTATCGGCATAGGTGTATTATTGGTTACAATAGATGCACCAGATGTACTATGCATATAAGGTTCGTCTGCTGTAGGATCGTCTTATCTTCTTGATATATTCGAATGTTGCCTCATGAATTGGGCAATCATCAACTTGATGTATCTGAAAAAAGGAATGTACACATTCTTCTTCTTCGTTGACTTCCTTACATGATCTACGACATCCGTCCAAATCATCTTAGCATAATTTAAGTGGCGCTGTTTCACTATACCATACATAACTTGGTAAAGTGTTGTAGTGCCTCTATCCATCCCTGTTTTCTTACCCGTTATACAACGGTTCAAAATTGAGAAGAGCGTAGCCCATCTCGTGGGTTGATACTTCCTTTTGAATGCTGATAATCTTTTGAAGTTTTCAGCACCTTCAGCATCTTTATCGTAACCTAGCTCAATGAAGAATTCTTTCAGCTGATCAATGTTTGGTGCTTCCTCAAAATCTTCATAATTTCCATGATTTGCATGAGGAAGATTAAGTGATGTACGTAGAACTTCTGACGTCAAGTTGATTTGTTGTGTCTTTATTGTATTTTGAAGGGTATCAGGCTTGACATCTTCCAGGAGCACAACATGACGCCAGAATTATTGTAAGTATATCATTGGAGTTGTAGAGTATGATGATGATAGAGCAGGATATATTGGGTGATGTCAGAGAATTTCTGGGATAATGTTTTGATCACATTCAAATGAGTTAAGAATGAATCGATGATTTCATTCACCAATTCTGAGGAAGTCTGCTTCTGGAATAAGTTCTTCATTTGTAGGTACATGAGCAGCCTGAACTTCCTCTTGAATGTGTTGTGGTTGATCTTGAACTTGTTCTTGAGCCATTTTTGTGATTATGATTCTGAAATGATATGAAAGTTGTAAGTATATGGATAAATTTAAATTCATTTATTTTCACTCTGTCTGTTTTTGTATGCTCTGGCATTTCTTTTTCGAGCATATTTCTTTTATGTTTCTTTTCTTATGCTTTCTTGCTTTTATAGCATAAGCGCATGCTCTTTTCTTTTCACATGCGATTTAATTCTCTCGGTCTGTTTTTGTTTTTGCTCACCAAAAGTTTATGTTGTAATAATTGTTCAAAATATTTTGAGGTTTAGATTGAACGTTGTTTGATATTACTCATGCTTTAAAATATACATTCATCTAACCTTTTTGAAGTTTTGGGAAAAAGTATCAACGTTTGTTTCAAACTTAAGTAATCTAGTATATACTAGATGACTTGATTAGAAAAACATTTACAAAGATAATTTAATTGCACGAGCATGAGATTTCTTGATAAATAACTAAACTTTGAACTCTCTATTACGTTGCCTAGTTAAAGGAATCCATTATCATCTTTTAGGTGATAAATATTCCGAATAACTATCTTGAAGATGAGAAGTTTTAGGTTAAGTCAAATACAAGTCGTCTCAAAAGAGCTTTTGTTGTATAAGAGTGAGAATTCCCTAAACGTATCAAAACCTTGAATACTCTATTACGTTGTGTAGTTAAAGGGATACATTATCATTTTTGACGTGACAACTAGCCCTAATAACCACCTTGAAGATGAGATATTCTTAGTTAAGACCATGTCGAGTTGTCTCAAAACCTTTTGAAAACAGTTTTGAGTGAAAAACTTTTCAAGGTTCCATGAATTGATTTTTAATTTTGAAATTCATAGCTTTGGCAACCGAGAAAAAATTTGAATTTTATCCGTCAAAACAATTCATTCACATTGACACAATAAAATGTCATTCACAAAGTGTATATGCAATCATAGAAAAGTCTATTTAATTAATTAAACAAATGCATCTCGAACTATGTAATCCTAGTCTAATCCAAAGTAAACTAATCATATGCAAATTTTGTTCAAAAATCTTAAAAAAATCTCTTCTTTTTGTAAAATATTAGAATTTTCTTGTTTAAATGATTTTTCAAAGATTTCGAACTACACATTTGTTTTAAATTTGGCTCATTTTTTATCTTGTAATGTTTGAAAAGTTATTTTCAAAAATATTGAACTTTTGAACAAGTTATGACTGTTTTTATGAAAGGAAGTTTGATAAAAAATATTACTTTGTCAAAATTTGTTAAAATGTTTGTGAAAATTTGTATAAATATAAAACTTATAAAAGTTTCGCAAAGATTTTAAAAAATTTGGGCAGAGTAACATTTAGAAAGTAGTGGGTGAAAAAGTTTCGTAAAATCTGCTATCGGAGGATTTGGTATCGCAAACATGGTCAAATATAGTCAACTGTCGCAATCAAGATAAAACCGGTATCGCAAACTAATGTTGTGATAGTAAATTGCTATCGCAACAACTAAAGGGTTGTCGCAAGAAAAAGTTGTGATAGCAAGCTATTGCAACGCATTTAGAAAAAGTGCTATCGCAAGCTATCAGTTGCGACACTAAGTGTAAAACTGCTGTCGTAACCAAAGTCTCGCAGATTTTAAATTACTATTAAAATCAGTTTTTGGCTTTATCCTAAAGTCTCGCAAACCACCATTATTGGCGTCGCAACCCTAACTGTTCATCTTCGACCCATAATTGATCCATTTTACCCCAAATCAAACCGTTTAAGTTCCCTTTTTCTTTCATAAACATGATCTAAACATCCTATCTGAGTCATCTAACCACAATAATTCAATCAAAACACTCTAAATCACAAACTCAAAAGTGATCTAAGTGTTGTGTTAATACGCAACCCTAACTTACAGTTTTGATCAATGTAATGCAAACCAATAACTGAAATTCATAACAAAGATGTAAAACAATAAGTTAAAGAAGTTTGTAAGCTTATTTTTTGCACGAAAAAACACTTAGTAATCAAGAAATCATTGTTTAGGCGTGAGTTTTGCGATGTGAGTATTTTGGGTGCAAAGGAGAGAGAGTTTGTGATATGAATAAGGGTTTGTGTGTTTTTGTCTCGCAGTCACTAGCTGGGTTAATAACCCTTTTTGATTTTTTGACCTTTTTGATTTTGAGCCAGTTCTGTGAGAGTTTTGGATTGGGGGAGGGTTCAAAGTAGTTTTGAGTAATTTGGCAAAACCCCCCCTTGGTTTTTACTCTATTTCACACAAAGTCCATTTTGTGAACTTTTTATTTTTAACAAGTTTTGAAAACATTTTAGTTCAAATAAATGAACTTTTGTGTTATATCAAAAATGTTTAAATAAAGTTTATACTCCCCCTCGAAGTGATGGTATTTTCCCAACTTTTTAACAACTTTTCTCATTTTTTATTTGCAACAACTTTTTTGTTTTTAATGTCCAACAACTTTTAACAACTTATTCTTTGATTTCAAAAACAAACTTCTCAATTTCTCCCCCTCAAAAATAGCTTAAAATTTTAAACTGTTTTTTTTATCTATTATTGAGGTGGGTAGCATTGTTTTTGAAATTTTTTTCTTACTTGAGATAAAAAAGATTATATTAATAATCAGAAAAACATGCTCAAGATTTGTTTATCATGAGCAAAAAATTTTAGAAAAAGGTTTTATAAAAAGCTTTTTGAAAAATCTTGTATAAATTTTGCTCACGATAATTAAGAAGATTTCTCTTCTTTTCTAAAGGATTGACGCACTGAAGCGTACGTTCAGGGTCCTTTCTTTAAAAAATGGGTGTTGATCTGTGATTTAATCAACAGCCATTATGAGTTAATAATTACCCGATTGTTTTACCAGTTGTACTTGTGATGTATGTTACTTTGGTGACTTCTTTGACCTTTTGATCATCATTGTCATGATCATCACGAATGCTTGCAATTCCTAGACGTTGTTGTAGGTATTTAAATCTTTCCGGTGGCAAAGCTTTTGTGAAGAAGTTGGCAATGTGGTAATCAGTTTTCACGAAGTACAATTCCACAGTTCATCTTTCTACATGTTCCTTGATGAAATGATATCTGACTGCTATATACTTTGTCCGTGAGTGCTGTACTGTATTACAAGAGATGGCAATGGCACTTTGCAAATCACAATAAATTGGGATTTTGTCGTAAAAGAAGCTATAGTATGTCAATTGTGTTTTCATCCATAGTACTTGTGCACAGCATCCGGTGAGGCATATGTATTCAGCTTCTGCAGTGGATAAGGCAGTCTGATTTTGCTTCTTTGAAAACCAGCTAATTAACTTCTCCCCCAAGAATTGAGCAAATCCTGAAGTACTTTTGCAATCGATTTGGAAACCTGCATAATTTGTATCTGAATAGGCAATTAGTTCAAAACCGGAATCTTTTGGATACACAAGGCCCATGTGAATTGTGCCTTTTAGGTACCGAAAGATCCATTTTACAGCAGTAAGGTGCTTTTCCGCTGGCCTTGATTGGTAACGGGCACACATGTAGACAACAAAATGAATATCTGGCCGACTAGCTGTAAGATACATGAGTGAACCAATCATACTACGGTATTTTGTAGCATCAACTGGTTTACCACCTCTATCTTCATCTAGTTTAGGTTTGTGTTGCATAGGTGTACTCATAGACTCAGATTTATCCATTCCAAACTTTTTCAAAATTTCCATTGTGTATTTGTTTTGATGAATAAAGATACCATGAGGAGTTTGGTTTATTTGTAGACCCAAAAAGAATTTTAACTCTCCCATCATGCTCATCTCAAATATCTGTCGCATGATATTTTCAAAGTTTTTGCAATATTTAGGATTCGTCGATCCAAAAATGATATCATCAAAATAAATTTGGACTAGCATGATGTCGTCACTTTTCTTCTAATAAATAAAGTTAGATCGATTGAACCTTTGACGAATTTGTGCTTGAGCAGATATTCTGACAACACTTTGTGCCATGCACGTGGTGCTTGCTTGAATTCGTAGACGGCTTTGTCAAGGACATAGACATCATCCTGATGGTCTGGATCAACGAAGCCTTCTGGTTGACTCACATACACCTCTTCCTCTAACTCCCTATACAAAAAGGCTGTTTTCACGTCCATTTGGTATACGATGAAAGATTTATGAGCTGCATGAGCCAAGAATAAGCGTATTGCTTCGATCCTAGAAATTGGTGCAAATGATTCATCAAATTCGATTCCTTCTTCTTGATTGTAACCTTTGAAAACAAGGCGAGCCTTGTTTCTGATTACGTCACCGTCTTCATCAAGCTTGTTCTTTAGTATCCATTTCAATGCAATTATGAGTTTTCCTAGAGGACGTGGAACCCTTCGCCAGACGTCATGGTGTTTGAATTGGTTTATTTCTTCTTGCATATCGACAATCCAGTTGGGATCTGCAAGTGTTGCTTTGACGTTGGCAGGTTCAACTCTACTTAGGAATGAATTGTAGAAACTGTAATCTGCTGTAGAACTTCTTGTTTGAACTGGTTGAGAAGGATTTCAAATTATTTGTTGTAGAGGTCGGGTGATCATGAGTCCATCTTCTTCTGTGCGTATGTGGTTGGTAAAGCGGTTGCATATTTGAAGGATCAACATATCGCATCTCAAAAGGTCCACCGACCTCAGCTTCGGGAGTCGCGAATGGGTTGATGAATGGTTCCTCTTCAGACGATGCATTGGTAATTATTTGATCATCAACATTTGCACTGGAGGTTGGAGTGGTATTGTTTGGTGAAAGTTCTTTTTGAATCTGTATGACTGGAAGGGTATCTGGTACTGGATCAGCATCTTCAAAAGTAGTTGTTGATGAACCGGATACGGGAGATGGCATGTCTTCTTGATGATTAACTTCGATAATCGGAGTTGCAGCGGATATTGTAGACACCTTCATCTTATTTCCTCCACATGATTCATCATAGAAGTTCTCAAACAAACCATCTAACGCTTCCTTTTGAATATGTTTAGGTTTTGGTGTTGGTGATGTTGGTTTTGGTACGAGTCCTGAACCATTTTGTTCAGAAGTCATAGTCCTTTGCACGGGTTCTGAACTGACTTGATCAAAAGCCATTTCTTCTACTTCGTTTAAGTGAACATGGATTGTCTTTCGTATCAACTTTGTTCTCCGATTGTAGATACGATATGCACTTGATTGTGTAAAATATCCAAGGAAAATTCCTACATCCCCTTTTTCTTTTAACTTACCAAGGTCTTCACGATCATTAAGAGGGTAGCACCGACAACCAAAAGTTCGTAAGTATTTTACATCGGTTTTACGTTTGTTGAATCGTTTATGAATGATAGATCGGTTTTGTGTGAAAGAAGCGGTGGACACTGCTTCAGACCATAAATTTAATGGAAGATTAGCGGAGGTTAGCATTGTTCTTGCAGCTTCTACTAATGTACGTTTTCGTCTTTCGAGTACACCATTTTGTTGTGGAGTGTAAGCCATAGATCTATGATGAGTAATGCCAATAGAATCAAAGAAATTCTGAAGAATCGGATTCGTGAACTCCATTCCATTGTCTGTTTTCTTAACCAACTTGTACTCTTTTGATGAACTTGATGGTTACATTTGGAGTTTCAGCTTTAAAAGCAATAAAATTAACCCAAGTGTAACGTGAATAGTCATCCACAATAACCAAAATATATTTCTTTCCATTTATGCTAACAAGGCACATTGGGCCACACAAATCCATATGCAATAAATGCAATGGATCAACGGAACTAGGTTCAGATTTAGATTTGAGTGTTACACGTGTGATCTTTCCTAATTCACACGTTGAACAAAGATGATCTTTCTTGAATGATAGTTTTGGCAATCCTCTGACTAGGTTGTTTTGAGCAAGGTCGTTTATACTTCTGAAGTGTAAATGAGAGAATCGACAATGCCATAGCCAGGCTTGTGATGATGTAGCTTTTGCAAGCAAACAAATCGGTTTTGGTGACGTAATTTCTTTAAGTGCAATTTGGTATAGATTTGAATCCCTAGAGCCTTTGAGAATATCAACTCCTTCAAGAGTGCGAACAATACACGAATGTTTTTTGAATGCCACTTCTAAACCGCTATCACAAAATTGGCCAATACTAAACAAGTTGTGACCTAGTCCTTCAACAAAGTAGACACTTTGAATTATGACTTTATCATGAATGAGATCCCCATAGCCGGTTATTTTAGCAATATGGTTATTCCCAAAATGCACTATACCCAAGAATTTAGCCACGAATTTCTTGAGCAGTGCCTTGTTCCCAATCATATGTCAGGTGCACCCCGAGTCGAGGTACCATAGGCACACTTGGACAAGCTGCACCTCAAAGCAAGAAACAGAAAATTGGGAACCCGCTGATAAAGTGGTTCCACGTAGTTAGACAGTATAGAATGCAAACCTAGTGGGTTGAACTTTTCTATTGTAGTGGTGCTAGGTTCGGATTTCTTCTTAACCGGTTGCCATCTATAACCTACGTGTTTGAACACTCTTCCTGTGGGTTTCCACTTAAAGCAGGATCTAGGGAATAATTCATGATATTCAAATATTCTACCCGTTGGGATCCATGCCCATTTTTCTTTATGCTTATGGTTTCTTAGATTTGGTGAATCAGTCCTAGTGGTGTTGGCATTCACATTATCACAATTCAAATCAACATGCACACAATTAGAAGAAACAGAATTATAATCAACAAAATTAAAACAAGCATTCTTGCTATTAGAAGCAGCAGATCCATGCACATTTAAGTCATTACAGTCATCCATTCGCTTAGAGCATTTTTTATTGAAGGCTTTAAAATTTCTAGGTTTTTCTACAACTTTAGGCTGAGAGGCACTAGTCTTCAACGCACATTTCTTAGGTGGTCTCTCCTTGCTACAAGTAGCGTCTAAACCTGGATCAAAAAGAAAATCTGCGTTAGGAGATTGTGTAATTTGATCATGTTGAGCTAATTTCTGGTTCTTACGATTCTTGTTCTTATGTTTCTTTGACTCTTTGGGTTTCTTTTCTATAGCGGGAGGAGTCAAAGAACACATTGGTGCATCTAGAGGCATATCCTCACTAAGTAATGCTTGCTTCCTAGCTATTTCTAATTCCTTGTTATAAATCATATCATTTGAACCATATGGTTCTCTAGTAAAAGTAGGTCTAATTTGATAAATACCGGGATCAATTACTTTAGGATTAGATAAAACCTCTTTTTGTTTTGGCTCAAGAATATGAGTTTTTTTGTTTTAATTTGCCAAAAAGGTTGGTTGGTTTGAAAAGTATGTAAAATTTTGATTTTCCAACTGGCGTGAAGCAACAAACTCATTATTCTTGTTTTTCATCAAATCTAGCACTTTAGATTTGAGTTCCTCGTTCTCTTTTAAGATTGATTTCAAAGAATTTTTGTAGGAAAGCTTGTCGTATTTATTTTCTATAATTTTTTGCTGCCAGTTTGCTTCAAACATTAAAGATTGTTTTTCAAGTTTAGCACAAGAGTTTTCAAATCTGGCAGTACGACAACATAATTCCTCGTTCAACTCAACATTTTTTTGCAAACATTCTCTTAGACTCTCTGTGAGTAAAAGGTTCTCCTCATTTATAGCGAATTGTGGTGTGATTGAGAAAATATTCTTTTTGAATGTCAGAGTTTAAGCTAAGAAGGTTATATTCATCTTCAAAAGTTAAATCAGTTTGCATTTCAGAAATCAATGCCTCTTCAAAGGCTTTAAATTGATCATTAACTCTATTCATGGGAGGCTCGATAAATGTTTTTATCGGTTTCTTGACTTCCCTTAAGACATCCATTCATACGAATTGGATTTCAAAAGTTCATCCAATTGAAACTCTTGCTTTCCATGAATAATATATAAAGTTCCATTTATTTGATTTTTGAAATTGCAAAAGGTTTTTCTCGCTAAACTCTCATGTTTGTTTGAATCACATGGGTTGTCAGAAATCTGATCCACATGATGTTTAACATTTGTTGGTTTTTGTGAAAGTGCATTTCCTTATTTATCAAACCATAATCGACACTAAAGTAAGAGAAATTGGTTTTTGTTTGGTTAACGTTTAAACGTTTTTGGATTTCCTCTTCAGAGATGTCATTAGGAACAAACATGTAATCTTTGAAGGTATCACGTCTCATGTAATCAGCATTATACAAACTTGGTGTTTGATGTTTAACCATGTCAAGATAAGATGGTTTAGTATAACCAAGACCCTGTTTTAGATCCACGAATGAATCTGGTTTGGGCAGTAACATGTACATAGTCTTAGAAGTCTGATCGGTAGTGCGAAGTTTAGTTTCAGCTCTAGTTAATCGTTGAATACAATTAGCTTTTTCCTCTTTAAGTTTAGAAACTTCATTTTCAAAATTCTTTTTAATGTTTTCAAAATTTGAAATATTTCTTTTGAAAAGAAAATTCTCATTTTGTAAATCTTGAATTTGACATTTAAGCACTAGTGGTCGTTCAGACTACTCTTCATATAACATGTCTTTGATTTTCTTTTCTAAAGAAGCACTTTTATCTTGTTCCAGTTTTATCAAGTTAGCATAATTTTGAATTTGAGATTGAATAGTGGCATAATTTTGAAGCATATCAACATGATCTTAACTTGTTGATGCATGATTGCAATTTGTACTATTAGTAGATAACTGAGGGGTAGCACTTGTAGATGTTTCACTACTTATGTTGACTTCAGTTGTCTTACTAATGGTACAAATGTGACCATGTATGAATTCATCAAGATCATCATTATCATAAGCATCTGATGTGTGTACCTTGTTGACAAGTGTGTCATCTTCTTCAGCATTAGTGTCATAGCTTGGAGTTACATCCTCGTCTTGAGCTTCAAAGACATCCACCTTCTCAAAAGAAGCAATGTAGACCATGTTTGTTTCCAATATCTCACCTTCGTCATCCGTGTCCACCATGAAATCATTTTCATCATCACTAAGCAGTTTTCCCTTTTCTTCCATGTCGTTAACAACATTTTCTGTCTCTAGTAAGCCCTGTTACGCACTTTCCCATTTGGACAATTCCTTGCAAAGTGACCTTGTTGACCGCAACTAAATCATTTTGGTTCTTGATTGTCTTGACCAACATCATTATTGTCATTCTTCTGAGCACCTTGCCTTATAACTTCACCTCTTGGTGGGATATCTTTTCTTTTGTTCACTAGAGTGGGTGCAGAAGTGGTTCGAAGATTGTTGTTGGTTGGACGTTTGTAAAAGGATTTTTGAATCTGTTTTCTACGTAATGCTAGGTTTTGAAATGTTTTGGTGAGTTCAACATTTGCTTGGTCTTGAGTAGAGTCAATTGCATCTTCAACGGGTGAGTAGTGTGTGTCTTTTTTTAGTTGTAGGAAGATTAATTTTGGTGGTATGAGGAGACCAAAGCTAGTGGATCAATAACTGGTGATTGTGTTGAAAGTTGAGTTGAGAGTTCTTTTTCTTTCTCTTTTCATTTATGTTCAATGATGTCATTGACTTCAACCTGATTGTGTTTCAAAAGATCAAACAAATTGTTGATGTCTTTCAAGGTTAGGTCTTGATTCTGTCTGATAGCAATAGTGAAACGTCTCCATTCACGTTGTAGGTTTGTGAGAAACATAGTGTTGTGTTAAATGTTTGATCTTTTGAGGTTATGACGATTCATTTCATTGATAAACTTGTTGAAACGAATATATGCATCTTTTAAACTCTCCTCAGGTAATTGTTTAAAAGACTGATAATTCCACAGAGCCAGAGTCTGTTGTGTTTGTGTGCCAACATCTGCACCTTGCATCAATCTTTCCATATGTCATGAGCAGTAAGATTGCTGTCAATGGCATTGTATATGTCATTGCTTAACCCATATAGAATTAAATTCTTGGCACGGATATCAGCTACAAATTGAGCAAGTTCATTTGGATTCAGATCATCTTCAGTTTGTAGCCATTTCTGTCCCGGGTTAGTAGAGTCATCAATCTCTTTCATGACATAAGGACCATTTTTGATAGAGTTAATCAACAGTTTTTGCTCTTTGTAGCCCATGATAACATTCATAAACTTTGAAGACCATTGAACATAGTTTCCCCGGTACAACATAGGAGGACTTGCATCACTCCCCTCAGCCAATGCATCTTGAGTAGTAGACATTGTGATGGTGGATATTTGATATGAGATGTTGTTTGTGTTTGAAAGTGGTGTTTTAGTTTGTTTGAGTTGAGATGGTTGAGTGTTTGGAATTTTATATTGTGATATTTAATTGATTAAAGTCGATTAATAATTTTCAATCTTTTTAAATGATTTAAAATTTAATAAAAGTCTTTGAATCAAGGTATCGCAACAAAGTCTTGTGAAGAATAACTATCGCAACTTCCTGTAGAAAATTGGGCAGAGTTTTCTTTCGCAAAACGTGGTTAACAGTGGGTCTCGTAAGATGAGATGTCGCAAAATTCTCCTATCACAACAATGCTTGGAGCAATTGCAACTAATTCTTGCGAGTTGGGCATAGTTTTCTTTCGTAAACAGTGGGTAATCAAAAGCTTCACAACGCTAGTATCACAAGAATTGCTATGGCAATCCAATACAAAGGCTATCGCAACACCTATCGAAACTGACCACAGCTATCGCAACCAATACTCAGGCAACTGTTGCAACAAAACCCTTACATTTTGCGAGCAAAATTTTACGAGCAAAATACAAAACCCTATTTTTATGAGAGAAAGTACACTTTTTCAAAACCCTTAAACTACGTTTTCCAATCTAAATCTTCACCAAATTCATAAAAATTTTGTATATAATGATAAAAACTCTTTCTTTTTCTTCAAATATGTCATTCTAACACACGTTTTATAAGATTAAACACGTTTAAGAGTAATCTTGATAATACATATGAAAGTAAAAATATTCTAAAGAGAGAAAGTTCTTAAATTCTACAAAAACCAAAACTTTTACTACTAATGAAGATTGAAACAACACTAAACACAACTATGTGAAACAACGAATCATATTTAGCTCTGATACCAATTGTTGTTCCAATAATATCACGTCTACTCTAATAATCTTAGTGAGATAAAGTGGGTGTGGACACTTTAGTTTAGAGAGAGGAACGAGAAAAATAGTAAAAGTCTCTCATAGATAGAAAGAAGAACACACACCTCATAACCCATGAGGTAGGGGTATTTATAACCATACAATAGCCAAGCATCCTCTCGCAACTATACAAGTGTTGCGAGAGTATATGTTGTCGCTACATACTACAATCTAACAAAACATCCCCTAGACTTATACAAAATATAAATAGAAGTTCCTGATCTAATGATTTACACTTTTCGTGTTCCAACAGTATCAAAGGGTATTGTGTGCGGGTTATGCTACTAATGATCCACGAAAAACGTGTGAAATTTTTTTAATTTTAACCATTAATTTTCATAGAACATGACAAGTAATGTTTTAATTCTAGCTACCTCTCCCAACTTGAAGTGTACAACGCCCTCGTTGTATAAATGAATGCATAAAATTAAAGAGGGTAGAATTAGAAACTGAAAACTCCCCTGAGATTGCTCGGAATGATCCTCAATGGTATGAATGCGAGAAACTTTTTCTGTTTATAGAAAGAGGGGCGCCTGAATTGCAGCATGGCTGTGCAACATCTAGAATATCAGAATATGTAAACTACCACTCCATATGTTTCACCAAACCTCTAGATATATCAAACAAAAGCAGAAAACTACTTTTGTATTGATTAGAGTGTTAGAAAAAAATTTAAGAAGGTCATGTCCAGATCTGTAGATCATTATGGCGTAATCCATTAATTGGATACGCCGTAATGGTCAAGCTGGGGTAAAAACTACCTTAGTGATATAATACAGACTGTTGTTCATACGTCGTATCCCTGAGATTGGATACGCCGTAATGAACAATCTGTATGGAAAACAAAGTACAGGTCAGGGTTTGATTTAGGCGTATCCCAAAACAGGATTGCGCCGTAATAAAAGACCTGATAGATAGTTTATAAAATAAAAATCCTAAGAATTCAGAAATAAAAAAAAGTATGAAATCTGAGAGTGGAATACGCCGTAATGATGCATGGATTGTAACCCTCACAAAAGGTTTTACAATCCTCTAGGCAGTGTACCTGACCATTGTAGTGTAGTATAGGTAAGTCCGGGGGATTGATCGTTCTCTAGGGGAATAGTCTAGCAATAGTTGTGGAAAGGTCAAGATGTATGAAGAGATAGGTCTAGAGGTGAGGGATGATTCTTTTTGTATTTTTTTTATTTTATGAAAAGCAAGTAAAAATCTCGGTTTTGAAAGAGATGGTGGAATTAGTTCCTAATGAACTAACCCAAAAACTAATTATAAAACTAAAATTAATAAAAATAAACTGAAAAAGTGAATTGGTGGTAACTCTTATGATAGGACAAACGTGTTCAGCTAGAATTAATTACTCCCTATTTATCTCCTACTGATTTGTTGAATTTTCATGTCCTTGTTTTAGTTGAAGCGCTGTATTCATTAATATTAGTCGTGGGGAGGTGCCGAAGTCCCAAACTCTATGAATCTTAGTCTCCCCTAAATCATTTAAAGTCTACTAAGTTTTCTAGGATCTACAAGCCGAAATTCACGCAATAAATACAACGAGAAAAACCAATAGTGCACTCTACAGTTGCATTTTCTAAGACGTTTAAGCTAGTTACATATAAGAGGTCAACCAGTTTTCTTAGCCTAATGCGAGGCAATCAACTAAACAAGAGACAACAAATCAATATTCAATAACTAGGTTTAACTAGATCTAAGCAAACATAAATAAACTTAAGCTAGCATGTTAGATAGAAGAAAAGATAAAAAGTAATCAAACAACACATAGACATATTGAATGATTAAATGAATAACTTATCTTCAATTGAACATGGATGAAAAGGGCTGAAAAAGCCTTACAATGGCTGTCAAAATCGTCTAGCGTTTGTTACACAAGATGCCACTCTTTACAATGAAAACATTCAAAAATATATATAGTTTTACAATGGTGACGGCATCAGCTTATAGCTTCTGACGCCGTCAACTCGCCATGGATTAGGGTTTCATCTGTGTAATCGCCGCTCTGACGGTGTCACAAAGGGAGTCGAAGCCGTCACTTGTAAATCTCCACTGGACCGTCTCTTGTTAACTTAAAGCGTGACGCCCTCCTCCAATATACACCTAATGGCATCAGGTTATAAAGTCTTCAAATTCTTCTGAGGCGTCACTTTTTAGTTTTCCACTAGAAATCCATCTTGAATTGCAAAGGACGGCGTCACTTTGTAGCATGTGACGCCGTCAGACTCCCATGTCTGACATGTTTTTCGTGACTTCGTCGTTTTCTTCACTTTTTCGTCCAAATCCGCTCCAAAAGTGCCGATTTTGCAGAATTCTCGTCCCAAGTACCTAAAATACAAAAAGAAACAATTTGAGGCAATATTTGATCATATTTATGCGATTTTGGGCTTAAATGACCCCTTAAAAAGGTACCAAGTAAATCCTTATCACGTAACTAGAAGTGGTTACGCCGTATCGACTCGTCAGACAGAATCCTAAAAAGAAAAGAAAATTTGAAAAACATTCCGAGTTGTCTCCCGGTAAGCACTTTTGGTTATTTTTGAGTCATTTGAGTTCGACTATCTTCCTCCTTACGTTAGTCTTGTGACCATTGCTCCATCCGCCTTCAGATCCAACATCTCTCTAAATTCTTTAGTAACATTATTGTCAGTCCTTGGCATTCCTTTCAACCCTGTTTCTTTCATAATCACGTATTGTTCACTAGTTCCAAGTGAGTACTTGGCAACTTCATACCTTTCGATCAAAATAACTGGATATGGTTTGTAGGGCATCCCAAGCAATTCACATCTTTTTTGTTTATAAGCTTCTTCCCCGGGGTCAACATAATAGGCATCGCTCTTTGGATCAAAATATTGTTCCATGTAATCAACATCTTCTTCGGCTTCAGGTTCTCCATTACGATATAATTTATTCCACTGAAACCGAATCCTAGCCTTTGTCCTTCCTTTCATGTCTTTATTGTCTCTATAGGTATGTTCGAACCATTCATAGAATGTAGCATTATATGGATCAACTTTTTCTTCCAAAACTTTTTTTTTCATTCTTATACAAGTCATTCAGACAAGCCAAAGTTCTTACTTGGTTTCTTCATTCATCTCATCATGATAATCAAAATTTGCATCTATCCGCTCGTCAAATGTTGCATTTAGTGGCTTAGCATACCATTTCTTTTCATCTTTGTTCCAGTTTTTCCAATACCAAGTATCATGCAGATTCTTCTTAGTGTTTTCATCCATCTCATAGTAATACTCAGAATTTTCTTTCAACCAAGCATCAAAAGCTTCTTCTTCATCACTTACTTCCTTCTCCTGCTGCTCAATCCTGTAGCATTGCAGGTTATCGGGCCATTCTCCCAAGGAGTCATTATTCTCATTAATAATATCAGAATCTTCTACCCATTTTCTTCCTTCCACTTGCATTTGTTGCCACTCATAAACACATTCTTCATAGGTCTTGTTCACAATGATCTCATGGGTAAACAGATCAACATCGATTGAGCACAACTTCATGAATTCATCAAATGCCTCTCCCATTGGTGTCTTATGAGTAAGCACATCAACATCAATAGTCATGATGCCATTCCTATTAAATTTGTTCCCCTGTGCAATAATTTTCATACTTAATCGGAAATAAAACAAAAAATATTAGTAATCTAAAAAGAAAAAATTATCCTAAATACTAGAAATAAAATATTTTTGGTGTTATTGTTCACCTTATACGCCTTAAACAGTAAACTGTTTACGCTGTAATAAATCTTAAAACAATACGAATACTGAATTAAAACCGTTACGCCGTATCAAAATAAAGCAATACGCCGTAAAGATAAATAATAAAGATTTTTAAAATTTTTTATGTTTTTTTTAGAAAATTTTAATAAAAATTAAAACTAACAAATTAATCTAAATAAAAATAAAAACTAAAGATAAAAAGAAAATGAAAATTAAACTAACACAACTAATCTGTATCAGCAACGATTAAGTGATATGCTGGAAAGCAATACGCCGTAACTGAAAATCAAGAATTACACCGTATCCAATGGAAGTGAATACGCCGTAAACCTAACCTGAGATAGAAGACAGTAAAAACAAAGAAAACAAATAACAACTAAACTAATCTAACAAAAATACAAAACACACTAAATTAACATAAAACTAAATTATTCCCCGGCAGCGGCGCCAAAAACTTGATGTGTGTTTCATTGTAGGTATTTTTATATTCAAGTTTTAACATTTATATTTATCTGGACTTAAACCTTAAAGACACACTTTCACGGGAAATGTACCCGATCAGATGTAGCCAGTGGGATAAGTACGAGGTCGATCTCAGGAATAGTATACTTATATCCTATCTAGTGTATTTTACAAGTTTAAAAGGGGGTTTTGATTGATTTGATTAATTAGCTACTAAAAACATAAAATGTAAACTAAACAAAATTATACTAAAGTTGAGATCAATAAGAGAAAGTAGTGCTAGCCATGTTAATCATATTCCATTCTAGCCATCCGTTTATTAGTGCAATGATATATTTGTCAAGTACCGGTGACGTCAGGATATGTGGGGAATGTCTCCTTGGTCCAGGCATCATCCCCACACTTCTATCTAACCTAGACTAGTCCACTTGGTCTGTGAGTCTAGTAACTATACATGTAATCTCCTAGTCCATATGGTCAATGTTCCTATCGGACTACAAGCATGCATTAAGTCGTGTCAACTAATCTATGTGATTTATCAGTGGTATCCATTTGGTCCATGCGATACCTTACCCATTCCCTATTTGGTCCATGCAAGAAAGATAAGCGCCTACTTAAATGTTCTCATAATATATATCCAATACCCATTTGGTCCATGTGATACTAGACTTAAACTACTCAAACAAATAAACAAGCATTGAAACAATAAACACATAAACTAAGCAATACAAGACATTAGATCTAAACAAACGGAAATAACTATCATAGAATATTCATAAACATGGCTAACACCCAAGGGTGTTAGCCCATAATGTATGTAAAAGCACAAGGAGATAATTCAAACGATACACAAATGGAAATCATAATGAAATCAATATGCAAACCTAATGATTAAGCCTAATGTGATGATACGAGACCTTTTCTCCTTGTTATCCTAGCTCTTGGGACTGATCTTGGGGCCTTGGAGTGGTGAAATTCGGCTGTGCTTGAGAGTGGTGAGTGAAATATATGAAAAACTCTCGTTTAGGGCTTGTATTTATAGTCTTCTGTTAGGGCGTGATTACGGCTTAATCATAATGGAATACGGCGTAATCTAGATATCTTGATTGCTGACGAAGAAAGCATATTCCAAGCATATTCTGCGTATCTTCTAAAATACGGCTTAATCTTGAGATGAGATACGCCATAACCTTCAAATATTTTATATACTTGGATAGGGGATAAGATCTTCATTACGGCGTATGGCCAGAGTTTCATACGCCATAATCCTTCAATGGTTGACTTGGGCTTTGACTATAGAGCTTCCAATTATGGCGCATTGCCAGAGTTAAATGCGTCATATTCTTCAATATTCACCAAGACTTAGTGAATTCTTCCAGGTACCAATACGGCATAAGGCCAGAGTTTCTTACGTCGTATGCTCTTTTACAGCTTGCATACAAAATAGCTCCAAATCATGCCTTAAATCGGTGACTTTAACAATGTTGCTCCTTAATTATTGAAATAGGAAAATTAAGCCAATTAAGTATCAATTCAGATATAAATCTGTATAATATGAGCAAATAAGATGTGATAAATATTCAACAATTTAGGACTTATCACTCACGCGAATCATGCATATAAAGGCATTCCTACTTATGTGACAAATGGTAATTTTCACGCTAATATTTTAATAATAAAGGTCTATTTATTATTATACAACTTTCAAACTGAATCATTATGTGTTTACATATTTATTACGGGAAGCAAACCTGCACGCAGTAGCATACAATAACTCACCAAACTATTTTAATTTATCAGTAAAAGTGAATTTATCACTTTCTGACAATTTCAGACACTAACGTAACAAAAATGAGAGGTTATCTTGTTTTTCTGAAAAACTGACACCACACGCGTACCGACACCACTTTAGTAAAGGTTGAACTTTAAAATTCATTTTCAGGAGTCAACAAATTTATTTTACATCAGTATTGTAAAAACGACTCCAGAATTATATTTTTCACGTTCACGTGAAATCGAGGTACCATAATTTTACCTCAGCTAAACGAGACACGGGGTACACTCAATACATTACAAAGCTTAAAATAAATAAATACAAACACCCTTATCAGAAACATGTGAGGTCTAAAACTCTTTTTCTGACCCTCCTTCTTCTCGTTTGAAATCCACAACTCACAGAACTTTTTTCCATTGACCATTGCAAATGAAGAAACCCAGAAAAACCTACCACATCTTCATCTATCACCATCTATAGGTGATACTTTGGTGCTTTTAGCTCTTCCAAAGCTTTTGTCGGATTCAATCTTCGATCCACAGTAGTCAAACCTCCAAGAAATCAAGGCCAAAGAAAGAGATGTTAGCTAAAACAAGTGAAACCTCATTTCTTGATGATCAAAAGGGAGTCAAGGGATTTCCTTTAGTTATCCCTTAAGAATCTCGGTTCCAGGATAAGCTTGTCACACCAAAAACATCAATCTCACTTCAATCTTAATCTCATTCGAGGTAATCAAAGGGAGAAAGAAGGGTGTGGCTATCTTGGAATCGAGTGGGCTTTCTTTAGTGACTCCTGAAATCGATCTATCATCAGTCTCTTGTAAGGTTAAAAGCTCAATCTTTTGATTTTATTTTTCTTTTAGAAGCTTTCGAATGCTATGTTGTTCCTGTGATTATTATGAATTTTCGGTTATTAGTAAACATGTCGATTCATTGTTGGTTTTGGTGTGGTTTAAAATGTCTTTTGGAACTAGTAAGAATCATAAGAACATAAATTTGAAACTTGTTATTGGCTCATAATCATGAAGTTGTGTCGTTGGTTAGAATAGACTTTGGTTGGTTTATGCAAATGAGCTACTGTGACGAATTCATGGTGCTCGAATGTTGTGGTTTATGGGTCAAGATTTAGTTTAGCCGAATTTTGGTCTTAAAGATATGCACGCCATGTGTTTGTGTTTATGTCTATAAATAAATATCAACCTTCAAAATGATTTGTGATAGAGTATAGTGAGGTTCATAAGTCTTGGTCCTTGCCTTTTAGTTTACTTATGCTCGACTACCATGGTTGTATTTGTGCTTGTGGTTGGGTCGAGTGGTACTCGACTCAAGGATCACCTAGTACTCAAAATATAGCGAGGCCGTATAACCTATAGGAAGTATTCAAAAATCCTATCTCACTCTTAGTTGTTCTCGTAAGTCATGGGTTTAAACAACCTTGAACTAGTAGTTCTATGCGGGAAATGTTATGTCGTAGCCTAAAGATTTGGGTGACAGTCGCGAACCTATCTCAAAAGTTGGTTAATACCCTTGTTTGAGTTGACATTATGTGTCGATTTGCAACACCCTTCTTGGGTGCTTGGTTCCACAGTGTACAACGAGACCAAGTCTCGACAACTCAAGTGACTTAAACCTTTGTCAAAACTTTGTTTCGAACCTTGTCACTCGCCGAGAACTACTCGAAATCAAGGGCAGTAGAGGATATAAATTCCAAGTGAAAAAACCATTTTGTATACAGAATTTTTTTGGTTCCCAGCGAAAGTAAAGAAAAGTAAAAATTGCATACTGATCATCTTTTTAAGCCCACTCTATACATGGGCCGAAGCCCATCTGAAATAGTTTTAGTTGTTCACCTTTTGTATCCTTTCCCTTGGCGGACCTAAGCCCAAGCGGCTAAGACTTAACAGGCCGCTGGCCCTTTCACACTAAAGCCCAAAGTAATGTGTTAAACATAAAATCTGGTTCTTGTATTTGGCGTGGGCCGCAAACCCCCCCCCCCTCGACACACATAAAATCTTATTGTAACTCAAAAAACTTACCGATCTAGTGGTCATTTAAAATACATTTCGACTACATATTAAAAGAACTAGACGAGGAATTTATTTCACCACATATTCTAAACATATAACGAATTAATGTCTTATGTATGTCGTACGGATAAATTGAAACCCGGCATGAGTTTAAAACAAGAACATTTGAGGTACCATGGATTTTGAAAACATAACTTTTACGATAAAATATATATATATATATATATATATTATATATATATGACTCGAAAACATTGAAATGGAAAAACATAAATTGTGAAAATTTACGACATATATATATATATATATATATATATATATATATATATATATATATATATACAAACAAATATTAAAGTTGGAAATAATAAATGTTTTCATAACTCACAACTCGAATTGGTTATGGCAAAACTTATATAAATCAAATAAATGTGAAACGCTTATTTTTTTGACATAAACTTCAAACTTGTTAAAACAATGATTTTTCGCAAACACAAGTTATAACACATCATGTATTGATAGGACATTTTCAAACTTAAACATTCTTCGCCAAGACCATGTGTATATATGAAAGGATATATACACACATACACTCACTTAACGCCAACATTCTCATATGTCGTTCACGTTGATACTCAACAGTCATTATCCTTCGTGCGTAGTTTTTCCGATCTCTGTTAATTCGAAGGATCACTAGTCTTAATCTTTTGTACGCTTGTACACTCCAATTAGCCAATATCTACAAATGTTAAAAACATTGTAACAACTTAAATGCTGCCACACCAGCAACACCAACATGAACTCTTTAAAACAATTGGAATTCTTGAACTTGAACTATGAACTAAAACAAACCTTACTAATCTAGGTCACGTGTCGGTGCTGAACTCTGTCTGAACTATTTTGTGAGCTGACTACTATTTATCAAGGTGAGTTTATAGCCCCACACTATTAAAACTTGTTTTACTATCGGGGTGAGAAACATGCAAAACTATTTATGGACCAAACTATTCTCTATGCTATTACGTGGTTTAGCCTAAGCCCTTTTATGTCCCTTTTATGCCCAATTCATGAACCGTCAATTCCTGATGGGAAGCGCGAGTGTTATAAATAGATCTATTGGGAGTAACGTCCCCGTTCGGGTTGACCGGATAGGCAAACGAACATATACCATGTCGAAACTACAAGTTTCTGGGATACACACTTGCCAGGCCACTGATATTTAACATGCTTCTATAGCATGCACACAAGTTATAGCTTCAGTTGCATGAACTTAGTTCTAGTGTAATAGACTGTATTTTTGTATGACTTTGCATGGGTTGCGAGGTTCATATGCTAAACTCATGGTCCAACTACTGATTTACTGCTTATTGATAAACCTATAAACTCACAAGCTTTTTGCTGACTTTTTAAGCATGTTTTTCTCAGGTGTTTGAGCTGAATATTATGACAAAGTGGTGGCAGGGCAAGAGTCATAGATTACTATTTGAATGCTGTGATTTTTAATTATGACTAATTTTTGTCTAGGACAACTGAAATTTGTGGGCTTCACTTTATGAATTCAAAACAATGTTGTAAACAATATTTTCATGATTTTAATCAATTTAAAACGGAGTATGTATTCCGTTCTTTGTTACCTTGTGTTGTGATTATCAATTTAGTAGCCCCCGATGACCCGAATGTTTTCGCTATACCAGAATTTTGGGGGTGTTACAAATTGGCATCAGAGCCTAGGTTATAGAGAACTAGGTATATATAAATCATAAACTATAACCGATTTTTACAAAAACAAGTCCCTATGACCGCCACTTGCCTGCCTTCCTTGCTCACTATTTGTTTGATGATTATTTATCTTAGGTGCTTATTAAAATCTGTTGATTTTACTCAGCTACATAAATTTTCATAATTTACGACATATATATATATATATAATTATATATATATATATATATATATAGTGGGACTTTCATTTCAGAACCATCTTATCTGCGAGAATTGACAGAACCACTAAAAACATACATGCACGCCTTTTAAAATAAAATAAAATACATGCAAATCATCAATAATCGTAAGTATCCACCTATGTTCTTCAATATCATCATGAACTCATCCTCTTTTTTCACAAAAACCTTACACACGGCCGCAATATTGTCATTGCACGCCTTACAAGAACATACATGCACACCTTCAAAGAAAATTTTTGTATTTCCAATTTCTTATCAAATTCTTTAGAACAACCATGTTTTTTTTTAAAAACATATATGTTGTTTTTGGAACATATGTGCAAAAATACAATTATTGAAGGCGTGCATGTATGTTTTTGGTGGTTCTGTCAGTTCTCGCAGATAAGATGGTTCTGAAATGAAAGTGCCCCTACATATATATATATATAATATATATATATATATATATATATATATATATATATATATATATATATATATATATATATATATATATATATATATAAACAAATATTAAAGTTGGAAATAATAAATGTTTTCATAACTCACAACTCGAATTGGGCATGTCAAAACTTATATAAGTCAAATAAATGTGAAATTCTTATTTTTTTGACATAAATTTCAAACTTGTTAAAACAATGATTTTTCGCAAACACAAGTTATAACACCTCATGTATTGAAAGGACATTTTCAAACTTAAACATTCTCCGCCAAGGCCATGTGTATATATTAAAGGATATATACACACATACACTCACTTAACGCCAACATTCTCATATGTCGTTCACGTTGATATTCAACAGTCATTATCCTTCGTGCGTAGTTTTTCCGATCTCTGTCAATTCGAAGGATCACTAGTCTTAATCTTTTGTACGCCTGTACACTCCAATGAGCCAATATCTACAAATGTTAAAAACATTGTTCCAACTTAAATGCTGCCACACCAGCAACACCAACATGAACTCTTTAAAACAATTGGAATTCTTGAACTTGAACTGTGAACTAAAACAAACCTTACTAATCTAGGTCGCGTGTCGGTGCTGAACTCTGTCTGAACTATTTTGTGAGCTGACTACTATTTATCAAGGTGAGTTTATAGCCCCACACTATTTAAACTTGTTTTACTATCGGGGTGAGAAACATGCAAAACTATTTATGGACCAAACTATTGTCTATGTTATTACGTGGTTTAGCCTAAGCCCTTTTATGACCAACTCATGAACCGTCAATTCCTGATGGGAAGCGCGAGTGTTATAAATAGATCTATTGGGAGTAACGTCCCCGTTCGGGTTGACCGGATAGGCAAACGAACGTATACCATGTCGAAACTACAAGTGTCTGGGATACACACTTGTCGGGCCACTGATATTTAACATGCTTCTATAGCATGCACACAAGTTATAGCTTCAGTTGCATGAACTTAGTGCTAGCGTAATAGACTGTATTTTTGTATGACTTTGCATGGGTTGCGAGGTTCATATGTTAAACTCATGGTCCAACTACTGATTTACTGCTTATTGATAAACCTATGAACTCACCAGCTTTTTGCTGACTTTTTAAGCATGTTTTTCTCAGGTGTTTGAGCTAAATATTATGACAAGGTGGTGGCAGGGCAAGAGTCATAGATTACTGTTTGAATGTTGTGATTTTTAATTATGACTTGTTTTTATCTGGGACCACTGAAATTTGTGGGCTTCACTTTATGAATTCAAAACAACGTTGTAAACAATATTTTCATGATTTTAATCAATTTAAAACGGAGTATGTATTTCGTTCTTTGTAACCTTGTGTTGTGATTATCAATTTAGTAGCACCCCATGACCCGAATGCTTCCGCTATACCAGATTTTGGGGTTGTTACAACTTAACAACATAAGAAATATCAGGACGCGTAAAAGTGAGGTACAGAAGAGCACCTGCAAGGCTACGATACAGCCCCTAACTTGGATTCAGCATCAACCAGAGTCCGGAAAAGGTTGCATCCCACCATATGAGCACATTCTAGAATCTCATAAGCTTACTTTCGCTGAGATAAAAACATGGCAGAGGAAGTGAGAGTCACGGAGATTCCAAGAAAATAATTAAGTTGTCCAAGATATGTCATAGAAAACTCTTGATGAAGAGACAAAATAATCTGCTGTAAGAAAGTTGTAGAGGATGCAGTCAACACAATATCGTCAACATACAAATGCAAATAAGCAGTGTCAGAACCCTGTCTATAGATAAATAAAGAAGAATCACACCGGATAGAAGAAAAACTAATACCGGTAAGATAAGCATCAAAACGTTGAAACCAAGCCCGAGTAGCCTACTTAAGGCCATATAATGATCTCTGCAGCAAACATACATAATCAGGATGCCGCGAATCCTGAAAACCAGGAGGCTAATGCATATAAACAGTTTCAGATAAATTGATAAAGACGTGTGAAGAGATATGTATTGACTTAAGACTTTTCAAGATTAGCACTGCCAGTACTAACCAGCTAGTACTGCTAGAAGGAAAGTTAGTACTGCCATAGTATTAACTTAAGACTGCTGAAGGAAGATTGTACTGCTAAAGTGATAAAGACGTGTGAAGAGATATGTATTGAGATATTCAGTGTATATTCTATTTAGTTAGACAGATACGTATAAGTTTAATATTATAGAATATTTGTAGTTATCTTGTAAAGGACTTCTTAGTGTATAAAAGGAGGTCCTAGGTTAACGTGATAGGTACGTCTTTTTGATATAGCTTCAAGGTTGTAAACCCTAGTACTACACAAAGTACTCGTATTATTGATATAATAATATTGGAGCGTTTTGGTGATATCATTGTTCATACAAAGTTCACTGTTTAATTATTATTGTTAAAATTCTTCTAAGTATTAAAGAGTAGATTCCACATACTCTTTAGTATTCACAAAGTTTCTAATACAAGCTCGTATGTTTGGGATCAACAAGTGGTATCAAAGCTTAGGTTCTGAAACTTTGATCTAGAAGAAACTAACAAGAAGAAACAAGGAAGAGATGGATCTAGAAACTACTAAAACCTCTACTACTGCAAAATTACCCATTCTTAAACAGGGTGATTATGATATGTGGAGGCGTAGGATTGAGCAATACTTTCAGGTACAAGACTATGCTCTATGGGATGTCATAGAGAATGGAAACTCATTCAAAACCAGTACCTAAAGCAACAATAGTCGATGGTGTCACAACTACAATAATACCTGGTCCTGTAACTACTAATAAAAAGACCCAAAAGAAGAATGATGTGAAGGCAAGAAGTATGTTGCTGATGGCACTTCCCAATGAACATCTAATGACCTTTAATCAGTACAAGGATGTTAAGACCTTGTTTGCTGCTATAGCAACAAGATTTGGAGGTAATGAAGCCACAAAGAAGACTTAGAAGACTCTTCTGAAGCAAATGTATGAGAACTTTAGTGCTCTAAGCACAGTCTCTTGATTCAATCTTTAACAGACTTCAGAAGATTGTAAGTCAACTGGCTATCTTAGGAGAAAGTATTTCACAAAAATATCTCAATTTGAAATTTTTGAGAAGTCTGCCTTCTGAGTGGAATATTCATGTTGTGGTTTGGAGGAATAAACCTGATCTAGACACAATGAGCTTTGATGATCTTTACAACAATTTCAAGATTGTTGAACAAGAAGTTAAGAGAACTGCAAGCTCAAGTTCCATCACAAGTTCTCAAAACATGGATTTTGTGTCATCTCCTAGCCCTAGCAGTACTAATGAAGTTAATACTGCTTGTGGAGTAAATACTGCTAGCTCTCCAATTAGTACCACTTGCACTCAAGCTAGTACTGCTACCTTAAGTGATGCTACTGTTTATGCATTTTTGGCCAATCAATCAAATGGGTCTCAGCTTGTACATGAAGACCTTGAAAAAATCCATGAAGATGACTTAGAAGAAATGTGTAACACCCTGAAAATTGGGTCCAGCGGAAGCATACATGTCACTGGGGTGCTACTCAATTGGTATCACCACACAAGATACAAAGAACGGTTTTTACCTCAATCATTTAGAATAAAATTTATTTGACAAAGAGTGTTAAATTTACAATATTCAAAAGTAGTGCGGAAATAGGCCCATAAAATAAGTAAAGCGGTCCCAACATATTTATTAGATTCGTCTATGACCATTCCCCTTGCCCAAGCACCTCTAGAAATAAGCTATCACCTTAAACCTGAAAATACATGCTAAAAGGGTCAGCTTACGCTGGTGAGTTCATAGGTTTTAGTTTAAAACAACATGGTTGAACCAAAAGGTTTTCGAGTTCAAAATCATCGTTCAAAAAAAAGTCAAGTCCAACGTAGGCTCACACTGCCTAAATCACCATTCCAAAACCAAATCCGAAGATAACATCATAAACAAAACATCTCGAATCATAATCAATCATACATGTACTACAGTCATATAGTGTCACGCAAGTTTAACTGTTATGCTGGCTAAGTCACAAAAGTCAAATCACAATAACAGTTTCCTATAGGTGCACACTATAGTAGTCTATAGGCACAGGAGCCCTTGTTGATAATTAGGCGCAAAGAGCCCTTGTGTATAATAGTCCTGCACTATTGCAGCTCATAACAATAACTCCGCACAATTGTAGACATGGAATAATAACCTTAGCCAACTTGCGTAACAGTTTCATAAAACACAATCATAGTTTCAGGCCACATCAATAAATAGGTAAACACATAACGCATTCAAATAACCAGGTCAAATATTTTAGCTAAACAGTACGTTTGAGAAAAAAAAATCACGTTTCAAGTAAAACAAGTATTGGGTTTAAGTATGTAAGGACCGAAGCTTCTCCTCTTTATCACACAAACACGCTAGAACAAGATGATGAACACACTCACAAGATCTTATAGAGAACAAGAAAGTAGTATGGATCGTATGTAGTAAATTTCTAGTCGAATGATTATAACTTTTGTGAAGAAATAATACAAAGGACTAAGGGATGAAACACACACACTTCTCTTACAATAATGAGGTATCCACACTCTAAAAGAATGGAGAGTGTGTGTGTTTATACGTACCACAGCCACATCAAATGGGTTTGATGGGCTTTGACTTGGACCATGTGTGGGCTAAGTATATGCACTACACATATATACTAAGTAACTATCAATACTAATGCTACTAGCCCACTAAATACAATACATATTACGCATGATACTTAGCTCTAACATACAAATGACCATCACTTTCTAAATAGCATAAATTAAATGCTAACAATCTCCCCTTAAGGGATGGTCATTTCAATGATGCTCCTGTGATTGGTCTTTTGCTCGTGATGTCTTGAACTTTAAGTGTCAATGTATAATATTCTTCATTTAATATTTCTTCATGCACTGTGATCTTCAAAGAATCGTCTTTTGGTAGTTCCTGCCTTGATCTACTTCTTCTGTCCGGATGCGTCGTCGTTGTAGATGATGATGGTGGATGGACTTTCGTCGGTACCTGCATAAGACAATTAGCAATAAATCGTCCAGCGGCCATCATGTCGTGAGGCAAGATCCTTAGATCTCATTAAGACTCATACAACTTGTATCCTTTTGAGTGAACACAAGTGTATTGCATAGGAAGTGTTCCTAAGAGATCTTTTGATGAATCTCATGTCTCTAGACTCAATTATTTGCGTTTTGGTTTTAGTCATCGGAGGCATGGAGCAGAGTGCCACCTTTTCAATATCAACAAATCTCGGAGTGAGAGGTTGATAGATTATGTAGTGTTCTCCGTGAGAAATGAAACAAATATCTTTTACGAGATATCTGAGTGGATAGGAGGGGTGGTGCAATGCGTCACTGGGTCCATGACGTCTTGTCTTCAATATCAGTATCACCTTAGTGAGTACCGATAGCAGATGTATTGACCTGGTTTCTGACCTAAGTTTTCATGGAGGGCTATTTCTTTTCACCCTTTCATTAAAATTTTCTTTTTCATTCATCAACCCCTTCTTTCTCCTTTCTCATTTTACTCCTTTTTTCAATCATACCTAAGGACTTCTAATTCTAAGCTATTGGAATTGTCCTTGGGTAGATCCCCCCGGTTCTGGCGGATCATTGGACATAACCTAACCATAATCACTTTATTACTCCATGATTATCCTAGATTATTTGTCACATGCCATTAAACCTTGTGAAAATCTCTCAACGTGTTTATAAGAAAACACATTTATTTAACGCATTGAGAGTTTTGCATTTTTGAAATACTCCCCCTTCACATGTGCTTATGCATTTTTGAAATAAATTGCGCATGTTGGGTAGAGTTCGCACATTTGAAATGATCGATTTTCAATGAACATGACCTTCGCGAGACATGCTTACATCACTAGATAGACTAGCTTAAAATTATTACCCGTCCCGGTCATATTCAAAGATCATCTCTCGAATTGGTACATTTTACTCAGACAAGTCCTTTGCGAGACACGCTTACATCACTGGTAAACCAGCTTGAAATTATAACCCGTCCCGGATATGTCTTTTCGATAACTGACATTTAGTTTCGTGAATTCGAGGGTTGTTCTGAGTCTTTTTGAAGAACTCATTTAAGATTCAAACCACAAAACTTTTAGATCACATTTAATCACGTCCTCTCCCCCATATATTGAAACACTTAATCTCCCCCTCAAAAATAGCATGAAGTGGTATTTTTGAAAACAGTTGATTAAAATGAAACTTTTTGTGGAGAGATGGACTTATTTTAGCATGAAATCGGAACATTTTTCTTTTTATTCTCCCCCGTAAACAAAGCGTATGTTGAAAACATTTGAGTTTAAAAGCAGTTAGAGAGCTAACCAGGGGCGAATCTTGGTGTCTGTGAGCACAAAATTTATAGAAAGACTTTGAAAAATCTTTTTGAATCAATTTTGATTAAGTGCTCACTGTTTTTGCTTTTTGCCATTAACATTGCGAGTCCTGATCAGAGATAATCAGAAGTCATTCAATGTAGCGCGGGTTTCGTACTGAAATGCACGAAAGCCGTAATGAAGAAAAATTTGAGAAACGACATGTTTTAAAAAAACATAAAAAAGAACTCTCGCTCAAGCATCTGTACATGCCCGTATCATTGTTGAATGACATTTCTAGATACGTACAGAATATTGATTATACGAGAGACATGTCGTGAGAAGAATATTTTTGGTTTTTGTGTTTTATATTTTTTATGTCTTTTTGAAATTTTATATTTTTATATTTTTGAACAAGTATATATTTACAAAAATATTTACATGCGAAGCTTTTTGATATAAATCAAGAAGATTCGAGAAGACTTTCTAACTCTTCGGGAGTTAGGCTTCGCATTCCAATTCGACGAACTAAATTTTCAAACCGCTCTTTTGGGAGGGCCTTAGTAAATAGATCGGCGAGTTGGTATTCAGTCTTCACGAAAAATAATTCAACAGTACCCTCTTCAACGTGCTCCTTTATGAAGTGATAGCAGACTCTAATATGCTTAGTCTTCGAGTGTTGCACTGGGTTACACGAGATGGATATGGCACTTTTTGAATCGCAATACAAAGGTATGCGATCTAAAGAGAAACCATAATCTGTTAGTTGTGTCCTCATCCATAGAACTTGGGCACAACATGCAGATAGAGACACATACTCGGCTTCTGCTGTTGATAAAGCAATGCAGTCTTGTTTCCTTGAGGACCAGCCTACTAGCTTTTCTCCCAGAAATTGCGCTCCGCCTGACGTACTCTTTGCTGTAACTTGGCAACCGGCATGGTCTGCATCTGAAAATGCTATTAGTGTAAACTCCGAATCCTTCGGATACCAAAGTCCCATGTTAATGGTTCTTCGTAGGTACCAAAAGATCCGTTTAACCTCTTGGAGGTGAAGTTCGGTAGGCCTTGCCTGAAACCGTGCAAGTAAACAAACAGCAAAATGTATATCTGGTCGGCTTGCAGTTAAGTACATGAGAGACCCAATCATGCTCCGATATTTCTTCGGATCCATGGGTTTCCCATATAGGTCAGCGCCTATTTTGGGTGAAGTAACCATTGGAGTACCAACAGAGTCACAATGGTCCATTCCATGTTTTTTCAAAATCTCAATTGTGTATTTAGCCTGATTAAGAAAAATACCATGTGGGGATTGATGAATTTGTAAGCCTAAAAAGAATTTTAATTCGCCCATCATGGACATTTTGAATTTGCTTTTCATGAGATTTTTAAAATGTTTTGAATGTTGCGGATTAGTGGACCCAAATATTATGTCGTCCACGTAAATCTGAACAATCAAAATATCATTTTTGTATTTTCTTGTAAACCAGGTTAGATCAATTGTTCCTTTGGTAAAATTATTTGACAACAAGAAAGATGATAACTCGTCATACCACGCCCGTGGGGCTTGTTTCAAACCATAGATTACCTTCTTTAGCTTGTAGACGTATTCCGGATGATCTTTGTCAACGAAACCGTCTGGCTGACTCACGTACACTTCTTCTTTCAGAGTTCCATTCAAGAAAGTTGTCTTGATGTCCATCTGATAAACTGTGATGTTCTTGTGAGCCGCATAAGCTAAGAAAATCCTGACTTCTTCAAGCCTTGCAACTGGTGCGAATGACTCTTCAAAATCTATCCCTTCTTCCTGTCTGTATCCCTTTGCCACCAGACGAGCTTTGTTGCGAATTACAGTCATTTCTTCATCCTTTTTGTTTTTCCATAACCACTTAAGATCAATGAATAGTTTGTCAATTGGTCTTGGAACTAAATCCCAGGTGTCATGGATTTGAAATTGAAGAAGTTCTTCCTGCATCGCTTCAATCCAGGCATTATCTTCCATTGCTTCCCGAATGTTCTTATGTTCTATGAGACTGACTGAGCAGACATAGATGCACATGTCGCAATTGGTATTTAGTTGTTTTCTCGTTTGAATTGGTCTTGAGGGTTCATCAATAAGTTATTCTATTGGGTGGTCTTTTGTCCACTATAATGTTGAAGGGTACCTTGGACTGAAAGAATGTGTGTTAGACGGTTCATGTAATCTGGAAGATGATTCAGCAGATTCCGTTCCAAACGGGTTTTCAAAGACCTCTTCGTCTAACACAACATTATTTTGTTCTTGCTCTTCAATTCTTGGTAGAACAATTTCAATTACTGGAGATGTTGGAGTAAATGTAGATGATGTTGATGTTGAGGGAGTTGGTGCGCCAGCTTCGAATGTTATGGATTCATCTGGATTTAGTGGTGGTGGTGGTGGTTGTTGATGTTGAGTGGGTGCAGCGGAATGTTGGTTAGATGCATTTTTCGAAGGGCCACCATAGTATTCATCATACATAAACTCGAAGAGATTATCCAGTTCTTGAGTTGTGGGTTGTTCATTATGAATTGATTGAGCTCCTTGAGGTACGAGTCCCGAACTGATATGTCCAGAAGTCATCGGGTTAAGCGCGGATTCTAGAGTGAGTCTCTCAGAAGCCATTTGTGAAATTTCATCAAACTTCACATTCATCGTCTCCATGATCTTTTTCGTTCTCCTGTTATACACCCTGAATGCCCTGGAGTTTTCAGAATAACTAATGAAGATTCCAATATCACCCTTAGCCTTCAACTTTCCCAGATCTTCCCTGTTATTTGTTGGATAGCATAAAGTGCCAAATACATGAAGATAAGAAATATCCGGTTTTTGGTTGTTGATAAGTTCATATGGGGTTTTATTGAATCTTGGATAGATTAGGGATCGGTTTTGAGTAAAACAAGCAGTAGAAACAGAATCAGCCCATAAGAATATTGGTGCACTGGAATAAATCAGCATTGTGCGAGCAGCTTCCATAAGCGTTCTGTTTCTTCTTTCAACTACCCCATTCTGCTGCGGAGTTCTAACAGCTGATGTCTGGTGTGTGATACCAGTTTCTTCAAAGAATGTTCTTAACTCCTGATTTGTGAATTCCATGCCATTGTCTGTTCTTACTATCCTAACTGGAGCTTGAAGTAGAACTTGAATACGCTTCAAAAAGGTGATGATGGTGCCTGGTGCTTCGTCTTTTGATCTCAAAAACTTTACCCATGTATATCTTGAATAGTCATCAACAATTACAAGAATATACTTTTTCCCATTTATGCTTTGAACTCTCATTGGGCCACATAAGTCCATATGCAACAAATGCAACCTATCAACCGAATTAGATACGGGTTTAGGTTTGAATGTTGCCCTTTTGCTCTTGCCTAGTTCACAAGATGGACATAAGTGTTCCTTGGTGTATTTAAACTTTGAAAGACCGGAGACGATGTTGTCTTTGGCAAGCTTGTTGATTGTGTCAAAGTTCAGATGGGACAAACGTCTATGCCATAACCAGGATTTTGTTTCGCCTGCCCTGGTCATGAGACAAATAGGTGTTGAAGAGGCCATTTGGTTTATGTCAATTGCATAGAGATTAGTGCCACGATTCCCAATTAAGAGATCATTTCCAACCAAATTTCTAACAAAGCAAGTGTTTCTCCTAAAAGCAACCTCTAAATCTGCATCACAAAACTGCCCGACTAAGAACAGATTGTGTCCCAACCCTTCGACATAGTAAACCCGAGTGATCAAGTAATTTCCAAACCGAAGATCTCCATAACCCATAATAGCTGCAACATGATCATTCCCAAACCGTACAGTCCCCATGAACTGCCACACAAAATTGATCAGCAGCATCATATTAACGGTCATGTGCTTGGAGCAACCCGAGTCGACGATCCAAAGATAAATTTCAATGACCTGCAAAGAACATATGATTTTGTATATGGAAACCGTTTAACATCTGGTTCCAAGGGGTTAGAAGTAACAGGTGTATTACACTTAGAACTGGTTTCCTTAGATGCATTGGGAACTATTTCTAATGTGCCATTCTTAAGTACAAACTTTCTACCTGTAGGTTTCCATTCACAAAACTTGGTGTGATCCTTAGGTAATAGGCTGCTAGTGGTTTTCCTAGATTTTGCAATAAGTCTTCGAATATATCTAGACTTAGCTCTAGTTACAGAAGGAACCTTTTTTTGTTCAGGCATATCATTCACATTCACAGTATCAGAAACAATATCATCACAAGCATTTACAGACAAAGTTTTCTTTTGCATTAAACAAACATATTCATTACATGCATTCAAAACACTGGTCTTTTCATTACATCCAAATGATATTTGTTTCTTATTTGAAATCTTTAAATTCCTAGGGTGTTCTTCTACTTTCTTGCATGCACTCTCAGATTCAGGCAAGACGCTAGTTTTCTTGGTATTGCTCCTAGTCTTTCGTCTGCTCCTAGAGTTGCTTTCTAATCCTGTAGAAGGTAAGGCACACTCATTAGAATTTATGGGGTTGTCCTTAGATGTTGTTGTAGCATTCCTAGACTCATTTGGATTATCTTTCTTACTTTTGTCTATCGCCCTATATGTTTTAGATGTAGAGGCAGACGCAGTAGTGGGACTAATCCTATAAAGGCCAGGTGCTATTACTTTTAATGTTTGGACAACTGCTTTCTCTTTTTGTTTCTCATTAGGCAAGGGGGTTGATGGTGCAATACCCGTTTTTTCCTCACCCTGCCCTTTTTGACTTGCAAGCTGAGACTTCAAAAAATCAATTTGACCTTGCATGTTTTTATAAGAGCGCTCATACGACAATTTGTCATACTTGCATTCTTCCTTTTTTGTATCAAGTTGTTTAAAATATGTAACATTTTGTTTTTCAATCTTGGCAAGTGCCTTTTCATATTTTACAACAATTTCGGAAGTCTCAGCTCGAAGTCGTTCATCATCCTCAACAGAATATGTTTGGTAAATAATAGACATAATGTCGGTCGATAGAGCTTCGAAGGAGAGAGAGTCATTTTTTTTCCAAAATCATTATGCGTTCCAAGTATTCATTAGCTTCCTTCACTAAGGATTTGTGGTCCTTAACGAATTCTGCTGACTCTTTCAAAAGATTGTGTTCCACATTTTGAACAACCGCATAGATTGCAGCAATGTGTGGATTAATGTCATTGTCAAACATTCCTTTTAGATCAGTATGAAAAGTTGAAAACCAGTCTTTGTTGTTACTGTTTGTTTTGGATGCCACAATACTTTGAAGTGTTTCAATTCTTTGTTTAAGATCAACCAAATATAGTCTAGCTGCACTTGTTTCACAAGTGTTTTTAGATGCCATTTGTTCGATGTTAGACAGATGTTTTGAGACAAATATTCGTTTTGTGACAGCCACTGGTTGTTTGAAAAACATTGGTGACCCTTTTTGAACAAGATGAACCCCAGAAAGTTTGTTAAGTTCATTATAGTCTATGGGTTTTATTTCTCTATTCAATTGTCGCATTTTGATTCTACTCTCTTCGGAAAACTTAATCGTCTCAACAGAATCATAACCCGGAGGAGGATTATGCACATCATTTATAAGAGTACCATCATATAACACATTCTGTTCTTTCTGAGCCTTTTTGAGATTATAAGGGTTTTCACATCCAATTGCCATTTGCTTTAAAGTATGTAAAATCGGGTTTTTATCGTTTATTAACAAATTAATTGTTTGTGCAGATTGTCCCGTTTTTACAAGTAAATCTTCCAACTTTGCAATGGTTTCCTTTTTGTCAGTAATCTCTTTAAGAAGATCCTTTTCACGTTTTGAAAACCTTTCATTCAACTCCTTATTTTCTTTTTCAAGATTGGAATAAGTTGATTTTTGTTTTGAAAGTTGGTTGGTTAGTTCAGAAATTTCTTTGTTAAGAGATTTGATTTACAAATTCAAATTAACATCGAGAGTGTCAAATTTAATTTGCAAACGTTTCTCTCTTAACTCAGAATCTCTTAAGCTAACCTCAAGATCTGTCTGACGTTTGTTGTGAAAATCAAAAGCTTTTTCATTATCCTTATAACTCTTAAGCTCAGTGGTCAATTTGTCATTCGCGGCCTTAACATCGCGATTAATCTTTTTGACCTTTTCTATTTCCATACTACAATTTTGGAATAATGATTCAAACATAGCACGTGTTTCCTCATCATTCTCAGTATGCTGTGACTCGAAGCCTCCATTAGGATCCATCTCTGGAGTTACCAAATTAGTATTGCTACAACTTGGTTCGTTCATATATGTATCGTAAGTAGGATTAGGAGTCGCAGGATGCTGTTCATTTTGAAGTGACATATCAAACATTTCACTATTGTGACATGTAGCGTATGGTTGTACCTCAGAAACCGCATTTGTGTTAAAAGCAGGAGGTGCTTCCGAATCCGTGTCGTACTTTGCCTCCTGGAGATTTGCCATAAAAATGCAGTTTGCATCGATGTCCTCTTGATCTTCAGAATTATCCATAGTAGCCATGAAGTCATTCTCTTCTGCACTTAACTGAAGCCCAGCCGTTTCCTTCTGTGCCAACATTAATGCTTTCTGCAAATACGCTGGATCCCTCTTATTCGGCTTGTTGGGACAGTTCCTAGCCATGTGACCAATACCTTGACAGTTGAAGCATTTCATCACATTACCCTGATTCACATTCCCAGCTCCCTGACTAGCAACATTCCCAAACTGATTCCTAGCATTCTGTACCCTTTGATTACCAACAGCGGTACCCATCTGATTCCCTTCAAACTGACCCATCTGATTACCAACAAACTGTCCTGCATTCTGATTACCCATCTGATATCTTGGAGCATATCCCTGCTGATTCCCATATCCCCCAACCATCTGTCCTTGCTGTCCCATGTTGAAACTCGGCTGTGCAATTTGCTTGTTGCGAGTGTTCGATGAGATTCGTTGATTGTTGTTGGTGGGTGTGGAGTAGCGTCCTTGGAATGCTTTTGTTAGGTAAGCAAAAGCTTGAGTCAAAGCAGCAGTTGACTAATCTTGATCATTAAGATCGGGTTCTTGGTGTTGCGGGTATTGTTGTTGTGGGATTACCTGTTGTTGTTGTGGGTAGAACGGTGTTTGAGGATTGTATTGTTGTTTCATGAATTGTTGGGATGAAGATGAAGAGGGTTGTGTATTAACTATTGCAGGTGTAGGTGTTTGGACTATGAGTGCAAGAGGATCTTGTTGTTTTGCTTGTTTCTCTTTTCTGACTTCATTTGCCTCTACTTGGTTTTGTTTTATGAAGTCATAAAGCTGATCATAGTTCACCTCGTGAAGGTTCTTTGTTTGGTTGACAATAGTGACATATCGTCCCCATTCCTCTAGAAGGTTGTTGATGAACTTGATGTTTTGAACAATTTGTTTAGGTGCCAAATTGTTTCTGATCAACTCAATCATTAGAGTACATGATGGGTGCGATGTGTCGTTGCGGTTTAGCAGTATTAATGCCTACTCAAGTTTTAAATTTATATTTAGCCGACTTATCAATAACACACACACTTAACGAGCAATGTACCCGGTCAGTATGAATATAACGGTAAGTAGAGTGTCGATCACTAAGAGTGGAACGTATTATCTAGTTATTCTAATCAGTATTTTAATATTCTAAGTTAGCTATACAACCTAATCTAACGCAAGGGAGTTTAGCCTGAGAGACTGGCACGATTGGTTTCAATTAAATAATAAACTAAACTAATAGGCATGAATCAGCAAGTAGCACACACGTACACAGATAAATACTTGAGACAATAAGAAGACCTGTCCTGATAGATAAGTAGTTTGTCACTTGTTTTATTGCTAGTTTTATATGAAGTGTACAGTTCGATGCAACGCACCGAGATTAAGTCCTTTCTCGTTGGTTCTAATCTTATCGGCGAGTAAACCCTTAATGATTACTTATGACTATCCTATTTATCTTTCTTCCTACTTTTCTACAGACGATAGAATGCATAGGCGATCTAATAAATAGGCGAGGGCAGAGGCATGGCGACCCGATCAACGCTCAGCTAGACACAGAGGTTATCAATGCACTAATAAAAGTCACCAAAGACATCAACATATAAACTTTATATAATGGGAAAGCAGTTTTAAGGGAGTGCAATCTTTCCGTTGTCACATTACACAAGCCACCAATCCTGATGAATTAAAGTTTACTAACACAATAAAACAAAACTACTTAATGAATTAAATACATGCAGGACCATCTTATAGCTCTTGTATCTTCGTTCAAGGTGTGTCTTGTGTTGCTGCCGTGACTGAATTCGTCCTAGGGCTTCTGTACTTCGGTCTTCTGTCGAACTTCGGAACTCAGGAACTCTTAATTCGTCAGGTCTTTGGGGTATTTATAGTTTCTGTCTGAGGGTAAGATGCGGCGCATCTAATAAGTAGATGCGGCGCATTGACTTAACTTCGCGTGGGGTCCAAGATTAATATATTCAGAAATATTCGTACACCGCCAGAAGATGCGGCGTATATTCATAAATAGATGCGGCGCATGTCCTCTTGTATCTTGGATCGTATCTGGTGAAATCTTGATAGTGATGCGCCGTATGTAATAAGCAAGATGCGGCGCATCTGGAGCAGAATGTCTTGATCTTGTACATTTCGGTAGACTCTTAACTTCTTGCTTGTTTTGCTCCATAATTAGTCCAAAATCGCCAAGTTTCGCCAATTGCTTGTTTTTACCTGAGAATTACAAAAGTAAACGATTAAGTATCAATTCTCATGCATAGCATAATAAAACAAGTCAAATTAATAGGATAAATGATGGTAATAAAATGTACTTATTTGAGTTCATCAAATATCCCCCCACTTGAACTTTACTTGTCCCCAAGTAAACCTTAGATTAAATCTTATGAAAATGTATCCTAAAAGATATTAGGATTTATTTTTATATTTAAGCATGTATTCATTTTTGTCATAATCACACAACCAAACACTTAACGAATTAGAAGTAAAATAAAATATTTTGATAAAAGCAAATCTAATCGTTTAACCGTCCAGTCGTGACGAATATTCTATCATAAGCTTGGCAAGTATACACATCTCCCCCACTAAAGCCAAGGAATAACAAGTCTAAAGCGGTAAAAAGGGTTTTGAGGTTTAAGGGTTAATTATTCTCCTTAATCTCTATCGATCTCAAATTCCAGAAAAGGCGACAAAATCACAAATACATGATCGAATCCACGAACACGATACTTGCAATTGCTCAAATCCTTAACTCGAATAGGCTAAAGATAGGTCCAAACTTTACCAATAATAATATATCAAAAAGGGCGACAAAATCATAAATACATAGCCGAATCCACGACTACGATACTTAAGATTGCTCAAATCCCTAATCTCAATAAATCAAAGGTTTGGTTGGATAAAGAATAATACAGGGTACGGATAATATTTGGGATATAAATTGGTGTAAAATGAAAAATAAACAAAACAAATAAATTAAAATCCTAAGTGTGGTTAATCACTATCCCAACCATCCCATGAATAAGACTCATATCATAGAATAACTCACGCTTTAACACTTGAAACACACGCTTTTAGGTAGACACGAATTATACTCAACAAGATCTTAATCAAAGAATAAACCTTAAGTTGGTGTTCCCATAATTGCCAACTCCCATTCAATCCATAGATATAATATACAACAACTAGTGGTGATATCGACCACTTAATACAAAACTTTACATAAGTTGGTCAAAACAAACATCCAACTCTTCCTTTTTCTTTTTCTTTTCTATTTTTTTTCGATTTTTTTTTTTTTTTTTTTTTTTTTTTTTTTTTTTTTTAAACATAAACAAAGATGTGTAAAATTTCACCACATCACTATAATGATAATTCTGGATAATTTTTCCATACTTTTCATGACTTTAGAAATAACGGTAATAGTGAAAGTAGTAAACACACGAAAAATAAACTCAAAGATATACAATATTTACTTTCACTCCGATTGCATTGTGCAATTTCCCGACCTAACCATAGATAATGAATTACGCACGCGAACACAGGTAATGTAAGGAAACACACTTTGCCTAAAGCAATTAACCAACCACGGATTTTAATCTACAGGGTAGGCTAAGGTGTAAGGGTGTAACGAAACATTTTAAACATTGGTGTAAGAAACGAAAGGAATGGCTCTGAGGGTTTTTCTAGGGGTATCTTACTCTAAAAGTGAGAGTAACAAAAGGGTTTTTACGGGGGTTAACTAACCAGTGTAGTTAGTTAATAACACATAACATATAATAGGCTATTTGGGTGTAATCCTAGAAATTTACCAATTTAGACAAGTCATTCCAATTATATAAAATAATACTTATTATGGTGGTCTCGAATAGTATACAAGCCAAGTTCTAAAGTTTACAAGTGATGCGCGTGATGTGTCGTTGCGGTTTAGCAGTTTTAATGCCTACTCAAGTTTTAAATTTATATTTAGCCGACTTATCAATAACACACACACTTAACGAGCAGTGTACCCGGTCAGTATGAAGATAATGGTAAGTAGAGTGTCGATCACTAAGAGTGGAACGTATTATCTCGTTATTCTAATCAGTATTTTAATATCCTAACGCAAGGGGGTTTCAGCCTGAGAGACTGGCACGATTTGTTTGCAATTAAATAATAAAATAAACCAATAGGCACGAATCAGCAAGTAGCACACACGTACACAGATAGATACTTGAGACAATAAGAGGGCTGTCCTTATGATTAAGTAGATTGTCACTTGTTTTATTGATAGCTTTATATGAAGTGTATGTAATTAATCCTTTCTCGTTGGTCCTATTCTCATCGGCGAGTAAACCCTTAATGATTACTTATGTCTAAAAGTTATTCCTAAGTGATCAATTTAGAAACAACCGTGGGAGCCACATCTTGTCCCGCAGTCGGATGCCCGCAAGCCACTAATAAACACAGAGGTTATCAATGCACTAATAAGTAGTAACCAAAGACATCAACATATAAACTTTAATTGATGGGAAAGCAAGTATTAAAGGGAGTGCAGTCTTTCGTTGTCACATTACACAAGCCACCAATCCTGATGAATTAAAGTTTGCTAACACAATAAAACAAAACTACTTAATGAATTAAATACATGCAGCACCTTCTTACAGCTCTTGTATCTTCGATTTGGGTGTGTCTTGTGCTGCCTCCTTGACTGAATTCGTCCTTTTGCTCTGCTGTCCGAACTTCGGTTTTAGGGTTTCGAACTCTTTAATTCGTCTGGTCTACGGGGTATTTATAGTTTCTGTCTGAGGGAAGATGCGGCGCATCTACTAAGTAGATGCGGCGCATGTACTTAACTTCGCGTGGGGTCCAAGATTATAATATTCAGGAATATTCGTACACCGCCAGAAGATGCGGCGTAACTCTTTATTAGATGCGGCGCATGTCCTCTTGTATCTTGGATCGTATCTGGTGATATCTTGATAGAGATGCGGCGCATGTTGAGAGTGAGATGCGGCGCATCTGCAGCAGAATTGACTTGATCTTGTCCATGTCAGTAGACTTTCACTTTATGCACGTTTTGCTCCTTAATTAGTCCAAAATAGCTAAGTTTCACCAAATGCTTGTTTTTACCTGAGAATTACAAAAGTAAACAATTAAGTATCAATCCTCATACATAATATAGTCAAACAAGTCAAATTAATAGGATAAATGATAGTAATAAAATGTACTTATTTGAGTTCATCAAATATCCCCCCACTTGAACTTTACTTGTCCCCAAGTAAACCTTAGAATTTCATTTATGAAAATTTATCCTAAAAGATGTATTAGGATTTATTTTTATATTTAAGCATGTATTCGTTTATTTCATAATCACACAACTAAACACTTAACGAATTAGAAGTAAAATAAAATAAGTCGATAAAAGCAAATCTAATCGTTTAACTGTCCAGTCGCGACGAATATTCTATCATAAGCTTGGCAAGTATACACATCTCCACCACTAAAGCTAAGGAATAACAAGTCTAAAGCGGTAAAAAGGGTTTTTAGGCTTAAGGGTTAATTATTCTTTTTTACACTATCGATCTCAAATTCCAGAAAAGGCGACAAAATCACAAATACATGATCGAATCCACGAACACGATACTTGCAATTGCTCAAATCCTTAACTCGAATAGGCTAAAGATAGGTCCAAACTTCACCAATAATAATATATCAAAAAGGGCGACAAAATCATAAATACATAGCCGAATCCACGACTACGATACTTAAGATTGCTCAAATCCCTAATCTCAATAAATCAAAGGTTCGGTTGGATAAAGAACAATACAGGGTATGGATAATATTTGGGATATAAATTGGTGTAAAAATAAAAATAAACAAAACAAAACAAATAGATTAAAATCCTAAGTGTGGTTAATCACTATCCCACCCATCCCATGAATAAGACTCATATCATTGAATAACTCACGCTTTAACACTTGAAACACACGCTTTTGGTAGACACGAATTATACTCAACAAAATCTTAATCAAAGAATAAACCTTAATCGGCATTCCCATAACTGCCAATTCCCATTCAATCCATAAATATAGTATAACAAATAGTGGTGATATCGACCACTTACATAACTCTACATCGTTGGCTTAAAATAAACATCCAACTCTTTTTTCTTTCTTTTTCTTTTCTCATTTTTTCGATTTTTTTTTTTTTTTTTTTTTTTTTTTTTTTTTTTTTTTTTTTGAAACATAAACATAGATGTGTAAAATTTCACCACATCACTACAACTTTCTTTCCGGATAATTTTTTTCATACTTTTCATACTTTCAGAAATAACGGTAATAGTGAAAGTAGTAAACACACGAAAAATAAACTCAAAAATATACAATATTTACTTTCACTCCAATTTGCATTGTGCAATTTCCCGACCTAACCATAGATAATGAATTACGCATGCGAACACAGGTAATGTAAGGAAACACACTCTGCCTATAGCAATTAACCAACCACGGATTCTAATCTACAGGGTAGGCTAAGGTGTAAGGGTGTAACGAAACATTTTAAACATAGGTGTAAGAAACGAAAGGAATGGCTCTGAGGGTTTTTCTAGGGGTATCTTACTCTAAAAATGAGAGTAACAAAAGGGTTTTATACGGGGGTTAACTAACCAGTGTAGTTAGCTAATAACACATAACATATATAGGCTTTTTGGTTTAATCCTAGAATTTTACCAAGTTAGACAAGCCATTCCAATTATATAAATAATACTCATTATGGTGGTCTCGAATAGTATACAAGCCAAGTTCTAAAGTTTACAAGTCACCGGCACACTCATAGATTTGTGAATTTTGGAAAAATCACAATTTTTGAAAATAACGTCATGTGTGCAGTTATGTAACTTAGATCTTAAACAAAAACATGCTAAAAAATTTTTAAGTTTGATATATTAAGCACATTTTAAGCATAATTTTTGAAAAAGTAGGACAAGTAAGTGTTAAGTGTTCTAATTCTCCTATCCCCCCACTTAAGTTAAACAACGTCCTCGTTGTTTGTATAAAAGGTTAAAAACTGGAAAATAAAAGAATTAGAACAAGAAAAACTCCCCTGAGATTTGCTCGGTATGATCCTCCATTAGCAAAAATCATCTTTCTTGTGGATTAGAACGTTAAAGCTTCATACTTGACGTATCCACAGGAAATCCAGGAAACTATAATACCACCAACACTTTAAAACACACCTAAGATAAGAAAGGTTCAACTTGCATAATACATTAGTAGTTAGGAAAAATAAACTTAAAAATTAAAACTGAAAATCATCAGGTCAGTCGATGCGCCGTATCTTATTGAAGAAGATACGCCGTATCGAGCCTGGAATAAATACGGATCAGAATAAAGATGCGCCGCATCCTTAACCAGGGATGCGCCGCATTAAAATAAACTGATAAATAGTTTTAAAGTCGAAAAATAAAAATGCAGAAAAATAAAATAAGATATGACCATTGCAGAGGATGCGTCGCATCTCAGGACTGAGATGCGCCGTATCTTCGTGCGGCCTGGACTGACTCGACACAGAAAACAGAATAATAAAAGATAAATCCGGGTTGTCTCCCGGTAAGCACTTGTCTTTATTCCAGAGTCTTCAAGTTAGACTCACGTTCAGCTCAGCAATAAGTCCTTGTCACGGTCCATCCTTCGTCCTTCATCCGAAAGATTTTCCCGTATATCTCTGCGACGTTTTCTTCCGTTCGACTTAGTCTAGCATAACTCTTCGTCTTCACCGCAGTATATTCTTCATTAGGACTCAAAGAATATTTGATGATTTTAAATTGTTCAGAAATAATCATGGGTGGCTCATTGTAAGGAATCCCAAGTAGTTGACACTTTCTTTTGGTGAATTCTTCCTCGTCTTTATCAACAAACTTAAAATAAGGATCCTTAATTAAATAATCATCTAGTTCTTCAATTAGTGACTTATCGTCTTGAATTGCCTCCCATTCTCTTTCCAAATCATATTGTAACCGTCGACTAAGCTTCGTGAAATCATCAAACTGTTTATGCACCCATTCCCAGAAAGTAGTATCCGATGTCCCCTTAAGTCCCTTCAAGCGTTCAATTCTGCCCTTTTCTTGTAAAGCCTCCGATTTTCGTGGGCAGTCTTCAATATTATCGTACCATTCATAATCTTCAAAGGTTACATCGTTGCCAACCCGTTTCATCCCAATTATACTTCCCCCATTACAGGTTCCGTCACTTTTATAATCGCAGGTCGGCCAAACACTACTTCCGTCCTTGAAAACGAAGGGTGTACATGTATGATTAATGTGCTCAAATTCCCATGGTTTATCTGATACCCATGGTACTTGGTCATTCCATTCATAGTACCAGGTGTTTTTGAAATCGTCATAAGTCTTAAATCCTGGTAGATCTCCAGTAAGCACATCATCGTCGACTTGAAGAAGGTAGTTAAATTCCTTGAACTGCTTGCACAAGGGTGTCTCATATTCTAACAAATCAATGTCAATTCTGAAAAGTTCTTCAATGCCCTCATTGATTGTTGAATCATGATGTGACGACCCATAATCGCTTTCTACTTCTTCGTCTTCTCCTCTCATCCAATATACCCATAATGCATCCTTAGTAGCTCGATCCATGCTCTTATGGTTATTAAACTTACTAGCTAACCATTCTGAAAAATCTACATCGTTTGGATCATGGTTAACGTCAAAGCAAACCTTCCCAATCATATTCTTTTTTATCTCCATGAACTCGTTAAATTGCTTCTTAAAACTGCGAGTCAACCATGAAGTCATAATCTCCTTGACTTCGTTTGCAGGGGCAAATTCCGGACTACCATATTTGAGTTCTAGCCAATCATTGAGGGAGAGGTCTATCAATCTTACTATCCTGCCATGAAATAGTAATTCCGCCAAAGCATAATTCATGTCATTATCCTGATAGTTCTCATCTAATCCCCAGTACCACTCGAAATAAGGCATGTAAGAGTTTTGGGTATTGTCTCCACCACAGTTGTTGTTGCTTGAGTCCATGTATGCAAGAGAGAATTTCCCATCATCTTCTTCGATAGTAGTCCAGTTCAATCCTTCTGCTTCAATCTTAGGCCATAAGAGCGACAATTCTTCTCCAGTGTACCTCACAAATACATCATAAGAGAACACCTCCTCGTCAATGTTGGACAAACGCATGAATTCCTTAAAAGCAGCTTCAAGAGGAGTCTCCCAGGAGAATAAATCTGCATCGATCATGAGTACATTGAATGAATCTGAAAACAAGCATTCCTTAGCAAGATATCCGTTAACTGACATGTCTTCCATAGCAAAATCTGTCATCCAAGGTAAAATCATCAGTAGGATTTGTTCGCTAGAAGAGAAATTAATGAATATAGAAACGGATATAAGAATACAAATAGCTGATATCTGCAGACGATGCGCCGTATCCAAAAAGTTGGATACGCCGTATCTTATAATCGTTAAAAATTTAATCAGACTTTATTCAGAAAATAGATACGCCGCTTTGAATTTAAGAATGCGCCGTATCGAATTAATTAATCAAAAATCAACTTATCCAATTAAAATTAAATGCGTCGTATTAACGAAAGTTAATGCGCCGTATTTTCGTTACGTTTAAAAATAAAAGATTTTTGATTCAGTAAGATGCGCCGTATCGACAGAGATCGATACGCCGTATCTGTTTAATAATTCGCAAACTGTTTTTAATTAAAATAATAGATACGCCGTATCTGCGAAAGCAGATGCGTCGTATGGCGTTAATGTTTTAGAAATTTTTTTTATTAAAAACAGATACGCCGTATCTGCAAAAGCAGATGCGTCGTATTACTTTATCGCTTAGAAAAATTTTCTTATTAAAAACAGATACGCCGTATCTTGGGGAAAAGATGCGTCGTATCGAATTAATTAAACGCGTTGTATATAAAAAAATTGAACGCAATACGCCGTATCTGAGAGATCAGATGCGCCGTATCGTTTGATTTAGCACAGTACAACGATAGCAGAACAGAAAAATACGAAAAATAAAAACAAAAATAAAACACACGAACAAAAACAAATAAAAGCAAAAATAAAAGAAAACAAATAGCACACAATACAACAAATATGCAAAATAGTACAATGATGCAATTAATCTAATAAAAAGAAAAACCTAATTAAAATACTAATCAAATTAACAGATAATAACAATTCACTCCCCGGCAGCGGCGCCAAAAACTTGATGCGCGTGATGTGTCGTTGCGGTTTAGCAGTTTTAATGCCTACTCAAGTTTTAAATTTATATTTAGCCGACTTATCAATAACACACACACTTAACGAGCAGTGTACCCGGTCAGTATGAAGATAATGGTAAGTAGAGTGTCGATCACTAAGAGTGGAACGTATTATCTAGTTATTCTAATCAGTATTTTAATATCCTAACGCAAGGGGGTTTCAGCCTGAGAGACTGGCACGGTTTGTTGCAATTAAATAATAAAATAAACCAATAGGCACGAATCAGCAAGTAGCACACACGTACACAGATAGATACTCGAGACAATAAGAGGGCTGTCCTTATGATTAAGTAGATTGTCACTTGTTTTATTGATAGCTTTATATGAAGTGTATGTAATTAATCCTTTCTCGTTGGTCCTATTCTCATCGGCGAGTAAACCCTTAATGATTACTTATGTCTAAAAGTTATTCCTAAGTGATCAATTTAGAAACAACCGTGGGAGCCACATCTTGTCCCGCAGTCGGATGCCCGCAAGCCACTAATAAACACAGAGGTTATCAATGCACTAATAAGTAGTAACCAAAGACATCAACATATAAACTTTAATTGATGGGAAAGCAAGTATTAAAGGGAGTGCAATCTTTCGTTGTCACATTACACAAGCCACCAATCCTGATGAATTAAAGTTTGCTAACACAATAAAACAAAACTACTTAATGAATTAAATACATGCAGCACCTTCTTACAGCTCTTGTATCTTCGATTTGGGTGTGTCTTGTGCTGCCTCCTTGACTGAATTCGTCCTTTTGCTCTGCTGTCCGAACTTCGGTTTTAGGGTTTCGAACTCTTTAATTCGTCTGGTCTACGGGGTATTTATAGTTTCTGTCTGAGGGAAGATGCGGCGCATCTACTAAGTAGATGCGGCGCATGTACTTAACTTCGCGTGGGGTCCAAGATTATAATATTCAGGAATATTCGTACACCGCCAGAAGATGCGGCGTAACTCTTGATTAGATGCGGCGCATGTCCTCTTGTATCTTGGATCGTATCTGGTGATATCTTGATAGAGATGCGGCGCATGTCATGAGTGAGATGCGGCGCATCTGGAGCAGAATTGACTTGATCTTGTCCATGTCAGTAGACTTCCACTTTATGCACGTTTTGCTCCATTATTAGTCCATAATCGCTAAGTTTCACCAAATGCTTGTTTTTACCTGAGAATTACAAAAGTAAACGATTAAGTATCAATCCTCATACATAATATAGTAAAACAAGTCAATTTAATAGGATAAATGATAGTAATAAAATGTACTTATTTGAGTTCATCAACAAGTCACCGGCACACTCATAGATTTGTGAATTTTTGAAAAATCACAATTTTTGAAAATAACGTCATGTGTGCAGCTATGCAACTTAGACTTTAAACAAAAACATGCTAAAAATTTTAAATTTTTATATATTAAGCGCATTTTAATCATATTTTGAAAAGTTTAGGACAAGTAAGTGTTAAGTGTTCTAATTCTCCAATCCCCCCACTTAAGTTAAACAACGTCCTCGTTGTTTGTATAAAAGGTTAAAAACTGGAAAATAAAAGAATTAGAACAGAAAAACTCCCCTGAGATTTGCTCGGTATGATCCTCCATTATTATAAGAGCAAAAATCATCTTTCTTGTGGATGAGAACGTTTAAGCTTCATAATTGATGTATCCACAGGAAATGCAGGAATCTATAATACCACCAAGGCTTTAAAACACACCTAAGTTAAGAAAGGTTCAAACTTGCATAATACATTAGTAGTTAGGAAAAATAAAAACTTAAAAATAAAAATGAAAATCATCAAGTCAGTCGATGCGCCGTATCTTATGGAAGAAGATACGCCGTATCGAGCCTGGAATAAATACGGATCAGAATAGAAGATGCGTCGCATCCTTAACCAGGGATGCGCCGCATTGAAATAAACTGATAAAAAGTTTTAAAGTCGAAAGTAAAAATGAAGAAAAATAAAGTTAGATATGACCATTGCAGGAGATGCGCCGCATCTTGGGATTGAGATGCGCCGTATCCTCTGCGGGCCTGACTGACTCGACACAAAACAGAATAATAAAAATTTTCCGGTTGTCTCCCGGTCAGCACTTGTCTTTATTCCAGAGTCTTCAAGTTAGACTCACGTTCAGCTCTTTAATATCGATCATTGAAGGAGTCGGAAACATCGCGCTCCCTCATCGCCAATTCAATAATATTGAACACTCCTTGCTCGTCCTTAATTTCCACGCCGTTCTTCTTCAATATCTGTATAAACAAAGTTCTGTCCCTTTCGGGCAGAGATGTCAAAATGATAGACGGGAAATTCTTATTATCATATAGGCATAAATAGGCAAGGTGGGGTGGTAGTTCAATAAACACATCATTATTCAAATTCGTTTTCTCAACTATTCTCCTACGTTTGTTAATTACTACGCAATCATACCACTCATCATCAGAATCATTAACAATATCGCGTCTAAGTTCGGTAGGTACATTAAGGTCAATAAATTCCTCAAAGTTCTCATGATTAGGATTAGTTGAGTTGTTTTGAATCAATGTTTCTCCCATAAGTCTAGCTTCAAGATCGAGGTCCATACGCTCTCTTAATCCTAGCACATAGACACCTCTAATTATGCTTTTAACAGGATCTTGGCACTTATAGACTAGTTTATTATTCCCTACCCTTAACGAGATTTTTCTTTTAAATACATCAATCTTAGCATGGGCAGTAGACAAGAAAGGTCTTCCAAGGATTAAAGGAACCTTAACATCCTCGGGCATATATAATATAACAAAATCTACAGGGAAAATAAACTTCTCAATCTTAACTAGCACATTATTAGCAATCCCTTCAGGTCGTTTTACCATTTTATCAGCCAATTCAATAAGTAATTTAGTTGGTGCTAATTTTCCTAGTCCTAGGGTAGTGAATGTCTTAAGAGGCATAACACTAACACTAGCTCCTAAGTCAGCTAACACATTATTGAAAGATATATTATTAATTGAACAAGGCAAAGTAAGACTTCCTGGGTCCTTTTCTTTATGAGGCAAGGCATTTAAGTCGGTTGCAGAGCTCTCTTCTTTCATTGTAGCCTCGATCTCCTCTTCAATCTTTGTCTTCTCTTTTAGTAGTCTCCTTAAACTTATTGAAGAATTAAAGAAAAATTCGGGTCTTGCACCATCATTACCATTCATCGGTCTTCTCGGAAAAGGAATGTTAGGAGTGACTTCTTCAGTGGTGCTTATGGCCTTGACATGATCTCTTGGGTTGGTTTCGGTTGAGCTAGGTAAACTTCCATATCCCCTTTCTTGAAGAACTTTGCTCATTTGACCAATTTGTTGTTCCAATGCTTTGATCGAAGCCCCTTGATTTCTTGTAGTAGTGTCCGTTGAAGCTCGGATTTCTTTGATCATAGCAGTATTCTCTTCATGTCTTTTAGCAGCATCGGCCATAATTTGCTTTAGAGTGTCATCTAAAGTCTGCCTCCTTTCTTGATAAGCGGGATTAAAGTTGTTCTTTTGATAGAATCCCGGGGTGGCTTCCCTAAATCTTCCTGAAGGTCGGAATGGTTGTCCAAATTGGGTGTAATATGTTTCTTCAAATGTCTCACTTTCATTCTAATTCGGGCAATCTTTAGTGTAGTGAGGTCCTTCGCACTTTTCACATCCAACTTGGGCAGCATACACTTTTTCATCACGCTTCTTCATCTCTCTACTAATTTTATCCAATTGAGTTTGAATAGCAGCAAACCCGTCAAAATTAGTGCTGCTCTTAGATCTAGTAGAGGTCCCATCGTGCCACTTTTGAGAATGATCAGCAGCTTCTTGGATCGCTTTCCTAGCATTGGCTGCACTCATTTGAGGCACAGCTCCCTTAGCGTCCAAGATTTGTCTAGTAGGCACGTCCAATCCTTGATAAAACAATATTATCTCCTGCATAGGGGTTAGATAGTGTTGAGGACATTTTACCAGTAAATCTTTAAATCGTTCCCAAGCTTGATAAAGAGTTTCATCAGGCTCTTGCTTGAAACTGTTGATAGCCTCCATCTTTTTAGCAGTCTTAGCAGGTGGACAATATCTCTTCAGGAATTTGCTCTTCAAATCTTCCCATGTAGTGATTGAACTAGCTGGTTCATTCCTTAGCCACTTGTTAGCAGCTCCTTTTAGCGAGAGTGGAAAGATTCTTAGCATGATTTGATCGTCAGTGACTCCTTCTGAAGTAAACAAATCTGCAATCTCGAGGACCTTTTCAACATGCTCATTAGCATCCTCATGTTCCGATCCACTGAAAGCATTCTCTCTTAGCTCCTTGAGAAACTGACCCTTCAATTCAAATTTTAACTTATCATCAAACTTTGGTCTAGCAACTCTTGAAGTGTAATCAGCACGGGTTTTGTTCATGTATTCCTCCATAGTTGTGTTTTCGCCCATTGTTTCTGTTTCTTCTTCCTCTTTCTCTTCAGAAAAATAATCAAGCTCGAATGAACTTGAAGTATCAAAGCTTTTTGTGTTGAAAAGCCTTTTAAGCGAATGAAAGACTCGTTCAGGATCTTCGAAAGGTTGAATCAAGTTCTTCGTAGAACTCCTGGTCATGCACTTCCTGAAATAAACACAAAAATATCAGTAGGGTATGCTCAAGAAAGTAATATATCAAAAAATTAACAACGAAAACGGAATACGGAAAATTAAAGTTACTGATATCTGCAGACGATGCGCCGTATCCAAAAAGTTGGATACGCCGTATCTTATAATCGTTAAAATTAAATCAGACTTTATTCAGAAAATAGATACGTCGCTTAGAAATTAGAATGCGCCGTATCAATTTATTTATCAAAAATCGATATTTATTTAAAATTAAATGCGTCGTATTAACAAAAGTTAATGCGCCGTATTTTCGTTACGTTTCAAAATATAAGATTTTTGATTCAGAAGATACGCCGTATCGACAGAGATCGATGCGTCGTATCTGTTTAATAATTCGAAAACTGTTTTTAATTAAAATAATAAATACGCCGTATCTGCTGAAGCAGATGCGTCGTATGGCGTTAACGTTTAGAAAAAAAAAAATTTATCAAAAACAGATACGCTGTATCTTGGGGAAAGATGCGTCGTATCGAATTAATTAAACGCGTTGTATTTTATAAAAATTAAACGCAATACGCCGTATCTGAAAAATCAGATGCGCCGTATTGTTCGATTTAGCTCAGTACAACGATAGCAGAAAACAGAAAATACGAAAAAAATAAAAACACAAACGAAAATAAACACAAATAAAAGCAAACAAATAACACACAAAAACAGAAAATATGCAAAATAATACAATGAATGCAAATTAACCTAATATACAACACAGTTAGCGGTTAGATAAAAAAATTAAAAACCCAATTAAAATACTATTCAAATTAACAGATAATAACAATTCACTCCCCGGCAGCGGCGCCAAAAACTTGATGCGTGCGATGTGTCGTTGCGGTTTAGCAGTATTAATGCCTACTCAAGTTTTAAATTTATATTTAGCCGACTTATCAATAACACACACACTTAACGAGCAGTGTGCCCGGTCAGTATGAATATAATGGTAAGTAGAGTGTCGATCACTAAGAGTGGAACGTATTATCTAGTTATTCTAATCAGTATTTTAATATTCTAAGTTAGCTATACAACCTAATCTAACGCAAGGGGGTTCAGCCTGAGAGACTGGCACGATTGGTTGCAATTAAATAATAAACTAAACTAATAGGCACGAATCAGCAAGTAGCACACACGTACACAGATAAATACTTGAGACATGTTAGGATCTCTGGGAAATAAGAGTTTCATTGTTGCTGCCGATAGTGTTAAGCTGGTTCCTGCCGATAGCTTTGGTTCCTGCTGAAAGCTCATTGCTGCCGACAGTGTTATCTTGTTCCTGCCGATAGTGTTGTTGCTGCGGATAGTATTATTTGTTATCCGCATATTTAGAATGTTTGTTAAGATTTATTTTTAGAAGAGATTGTTGTTTATCTCTTCACACGTTTTCTTGTAGAACGGGTTAGGGTTAGGTGATCTTGTTAGTATAAAAGATAAACCCGTCTATGAGTTTATGTACACTTTTAACGTTTTCAATATTCAATATCACAATTCCTAGTTCATAGTTTGATCCATAGAGGATCATTGTCATTTAGAGTTTTCTTCTTTATTATACTTGCTGTTTAGTTTCCGCATAAACGCTTGTATAGCATACAGAGGTTCTTGTTTATACCAAGCTCAATCAAGCTCGAAGTACTCGATCCTACAAGTGGTATCAGAGCCTGGTAAGGATCTCTGATAAAGAAGGAAAAGTTCGATTTCATATTTCACAACCCTCTTTCAATGGAAGACGAAATCCCTCAAAACAATGTCATTAACCCTGAAGAACAACAACCCAAACCTGAAACCTCACAAGTCCAAACACAAATCCTCACCACCATGTCCACCAACAATGCTAAATTTCCATATCTGAAGAAAGATGAGTATGAAGTCTGGGCTATGAGAATGGAATATTGGATCACAAACACTGATTACAATCTGTGGAATGTGATTCTTAAGGGAAATAGTAAGAAGAATACTGGAAGGGATAATGATGGCAATATCTATATAGAGCCACCTGTTACTGCAGAAGAACACCTTGCTGTTCAAAGGGAAACCAAGGCAAGAACCCTTCTACTTCAAGCTATTCCAGAAGATCATATGAGTGATTTTCATCACTTGGATGATGCTAGAAAGATCTGGCATGCTGTAAAAGCCAGATTTGGAGGGAATGATGAATCCAGAAAGATGAGAAGGTCTATGCTCAAGCAAGAATTTCAGGAATTCAAGATCTCTGAGGCTGAGGGGATTCACAAAGGGTATGACAGATTCCACAAGATTCTGAGTCAACTCAACCAGTTGAAAGCTAGGCCGGACGATGAAGACTGCAACACCAAGTTTCTGAGGGCTTTGCCACCATCCTGGTCTCAGGTTTCCATAACACTCAAAGCCAAAGGAGGTCTGGATTATATGAGCTTTGATGATCTGTACAACAAGTTGAAAACTCTTGAACTGGATATCAAAGGATATTCCACCTATACACCTCATACTCCAACCCATACTGCTTTTGTTAGTAACTCTGGTGCTAACAAAGCATCATATGGAAACAGTCCAACACCATCAACATCATCAATCTCCTACTCATCTGCCACACCAAAAGCTCAGACCAGATCTGATAATCTTGTAGTTGAGGTGCTTCATTCGTTTGTTGCTGAGAGTGAACCACAGCAGAAGATTGCTTATGAAGATTTCAATCAGGGTGATGAATTGGATCTGGAGGAGATGGACTTAAGATGGCAGGTGGCTATGATTTCGTTGAAATTGGAAAGGTTTTAAAAGAAGGCAGGAAGAAAGGTCAACTTTGATGGTCAGGAGCCCTGCCAGGTTTGACAGAAGAAAGGTGAGGTGCTATAAATGTTCTCAAACAGGACATTTTGCTAGGGAATGTCCAGATAAGAAGGTGGATGATAAAGCTCGGTATTCTGCTTTCAAAATTCAAGAGCTGGATTCAGAGGACCCTAAGGCTTTAGTCTCTGTGGATTCGATGGTGGACTGGGAGCATCATGAGAAGGCTGCTGCAAGTGGAACAGATAAGGTCTTTGGGATGGTAGCTGGATATGGTGAGAAGAATCAAGTGGCTGGTCAGTTTGGAATGATGGGTCATCCATCTCAGGTACATAACTGCCCATTCGGTTGTGATTCTAAATATGCTAAATTGAAACAGGAATTTGATGATATAGAAAGTGAAAATAAGGATAACTTTATTCAACTTAAGGCTCATAAAAAAGGCTGTTAAAACTTTAGAACAACAAAAGGTCTGGTATCAACAACAACAGTCTGCTTATGAAGTAAAAATAAAGGTATTGGAAAGAGATTTAAAAAATGCTATTAATGAGTTTAAACATTCTGAAAGGGAAAAAGCTAAGGTAGTGTTAGATAATCAGGATTTAAAGTCTAAACTAGATAATGCCTTGGCTAGATTTGATAAGTGGAAAGAGTCATCCACAAACCTTCACAGGCTTATTGATAGTTCTATGTCGTCAAAAACTAAAAGAGGTTTAGGGTTCGGTGACCTGGTAGGGGCAAATCAGTATTATGACCCTAATGAGTATAGTGTTTTTAACCCAGAACCTGTAGATTATAGAAAGCCTGTAAAGTATGTGAATGAGGGAGGGATGAATGATGTTCCTCCACCCATAACTGGAACATTTAAGCCTGCTAATCCTTTTGATGACTTTGATGATTCACAAATGATGTATGGCAAACAGGCAAAGGACTTGCCTAATCTTGATTGTGACTCTAATGAATTTGTCTCTTGTTCTTACAGTGACAAATCTTCAGAAATCAAGACAGATGACTATGCCACATGTGGATCAAGTGACAAGTCAGCATCAATAAAGCCAGAAGATCTCTCCTCAGAAGTAGCTAATGATGATTCTCACTCTAAGACAGCTGCATTTGAAGATATTTCTTTTGATAGTGTTAAAAACAATAATGTTTCTGGTTGTGGTTTTGTTTCAAACAATTCTAGTTGTGGTTCTGTTTCAAACAATTATGATTGTGGTTTTTATTGTGTTAAGGATAATTTTGTTTCATGTGTTGGTTTGAATAATTCTGTTTGCAATGAGAAAGTTATTGTTAAGAAAAAGACCCCTAGAAAGAAATCTTGCTTTGTGTGTCGTAGTTATGATCATCTTATTAAAGATTGTGACTATTATGAGAAACAGATGGGTTTGAATGCATGTCAAAATAGGTTTGTATGGAAGAATGTGAATGATATTCCCCCTTATATTCCTCAAGCAGCAAGGAGAACTTCAGTTGCTACTGGCAAGCCAGTTCCTGCTGGTAAGCCTGTTGCTGCTGATAAGTTCATTCCTGCCGATAAGCCTGTTGCTGCTGTGTATTCAGTTCCTGCCGGTAGGATCAATCCTGCTGGTTGGAGAAGCAATATAGCTAGACCTTTCAGAAGACCTACTAGTTCTTATTTTCAAAATAATGTGAGACCTGTTTGTTATGACACCATGAATAAGGGAGGGGCAAGATGGAAAACTGCTGTTAAGTCCTCAGCAGGTTGTTCTTGGAAAATTACTAACCAAAATATGAAAATAGGGTCCAAGATCAATGGTGGATCTCATCAATCTCCAGGGTTTAATTCTTATTGATCCACTAGGCAGGCTCAAGTCAGCAATGGCTTGAGTCTCTCTTGTATCTAATGTTGTATATGTATTCTTTTTCTCAGGAGTTTCCTTTTAGAAGCAAAGATGTTGGAATTGTTGACAGTGGGTGTTCCAGGAGTATGACAGGGAATTTGGAAAGATTGCATGATTTTGTACCTTTGAATGGAGGTACTGTGACATTTGGAGGAGGAGATGGAATAATTTCTGGGAAGGGAACTATCAAGACTGCTAAGCTGGATTTTGAAGATGTACTTTATGTGAAGGAACTTCAAGGCTTCAATTTGTTCTCTGTCTCCCAAATATGTGACAAGAAGAACAGTGTTCTCTTCACTGAGAATGATTGCTATGTGTTGTCCAAAGACTTCAAGCTGCCTGATGAAAGTCAGGTTAAACTTAAAGTTCCTAGGACTTACAATCTTTATAGCTTCAATCTTAGTGATGTTCAGCCTGAGGGATCACTTGCTTGTTTGGTTGCAAAAGCTTCTGTGGATGAATCTAAGAAATGGCACAGAAGAATGGCCCATGTGAATTTCAAGACCATTAACAAGCTGGCTAAGAATGGGTTGGTTAAAGGACTTCCTATGAAGATCTTCTCAAATGACCATGATTGTGTTGCCTGCAACAAAGGAAAGCAGCACAAAGCATCATACAAGGCCATAACTGCTGTGAGCAACATCTCTGAGCCTCTGCAGCTTCTTCATATGGATCTTTTTGGTCCTACTTCTATTAGAAGTATTGACCATAAGAACTACTGCCTGGTGATTACAGATGATTTTAGCAGGTTTTCATGGACTTTCTTTTTGGGTACTAAAGATGAAACTTATCCAGTTCTTAGGGATTTTATTGCCTTAATAGAAAATCAGCTAAGTAAAAAGGTTAAGTCAATAAGGTGTGATAATGGCACAGAGTTTAAGAACTCTAATCTTATTGACCTTTGTGGGACTAAGGGGATAAAAAGGGACTATAGTAATCCTAGAACTCACAACAAAATGGGGTTGCAGAAAGGAAAAATAGGACCCTGATAGAAGCAGCTAGGACTATGTTAGCTGAATCTAAGATGCCTACTATGTTTTGGACTGAAGCAGTTTGTACTGCTTGCTATGTGTTGAATAGGGTATCTATTACTAGTCCTCATAATAAAACACCTTATGAACTTTTTTCTGGGAAGGTTCCAAACATTAGTTACCTTAAGCCTTTTGGATGTCATGTCACTATTTTGAACACTAGTGATTACCTAGGCAAGTTTGATGGGAAGGCTGATGAAGGGTTTATTGTTGGATACTCTGCTCATGGTAAAGCCTATAGGGTTTATAATCTGTCCTCTAAGAGAATAGAAGAGACTCTCAACTTAAGATATCTTGAAGATAAGCCTAATTTGCAGGGTGCTGGTCCAGAGTGGTACTTTGATCTGGATTATCTTTCTGACACCTTAGGTTATAATAGATTCAAATCAAATCTATCTGCTGGTACAAATGTTTCTCAAACTAACAATGCAGGTACCTCGGATGATGATTCTGATGTAGAGAGTGATGAACGACCTATAGTTGTTCCTTCTTTTCCCTCTAACAACATTTCAGGTTCAAAGCTCAAAGATTCTTTTGATATGGCTGGAGGTGATTCTAGTTATGCAGAAGATCTTGCTAGGCTTCAAAGACAAGAGTTTAATGCCAAAAGAGCTGCTGAGATGTTTGATTCTGGGTTTTCTAAAGAGACAGAGGAGATTCTGAGAAAGGCTGAAGCTGAAGTTAGAAGACAACTGACTTCAACTGGTGGCATTCATGTTCCTGCTGATCCCATTCCTGCTGAAAGTGGATATGTTCCTGCCGAACCTTCTAGAGTTTCTGCTGATGTTCCTGTGTCATCTCCATCTGTTGACACTCTGGGTGTTGTTAACTCCCCTGAAAGATTTCCAATTCCTTCTGATCTTGGAAACTCAGTCTCTTCAAAAGATAAGCTGAATGATCCTCATCATCAGTCCAGAACAGGCATTTTCACTTCTTCCTCATATGATGATGACTTCAACCCCTCCATCACTAATCAGGCATCCTCCATTGAAGTCAATCCCATTGCTACTAAGAGGATTAATACTGTTCATCCTCAGTCTTTGATTCTTGGAGATATTAATTCCCCTGTTCAGACAAGAAGTAAACTTCATCAACCCAAGTTTGGAGAATCTGCTTTTCTCAGTTATATACAGGATCAGTTGAGGAGCAATCATACTGATTATTTACATTGTCTGTATGCTTGTTTCTTATCTCAAGTTGAACCAACTAGCATAGCTCAAGCTCTTACTAATGATGATTGGGTTGAGGCTATGCAAGAGGAGATGCAGCAGTTCCAGAATCAGAAAGTATGGATGTTAGTACCTTTGCCTGCAGGAAAGCATGCTATTGGGACTAAATGGATTCTAAAGAATAAAAGGGATGCTAGGGGAATTGTGGTTCGAAATAAGGCTAGATTAGTAGCTCAAGGTCATAGACAGGAAGAGGGGATTGATTATGATGAAGTGTTTGCGCCAGTGGCAAGAGTTGAAGCTATTCGATTGTTTTTGGCTTTTGCTTCCTTTATGGGGTTTGTAGTATATCAGATGGATGTGAAGAGTGCATTTCTGTATGGCAGGATTGAGGAAGAAGTTTATGTTACTCAACCACAGGGATTTGTGGATCCTCAGAATCCTAATTTGGTTTACAAAGTGGTTAAAGCACTCTATGGTCTTCATCAAGCACCAAGGGCTTGGTATGCAAGGTTATCAGCCTTTTTGCTAAAACATGGTTACAGAAGAGGGGCTATTGATAAAACTCTTTTTATAAGAAAGAACTTCAAAGATATCATTCTGGTACAAGTTTATGTAGATGATATTATCTTTGGTTCTACTAATGAAGCCTGGTGCAGGGAGTTTGAAGAATTGATGAAGAGTGAATTTGAGATGAGTGCTATGGGAGAAATGACTTTCTTCTTGGGTCTTCAGGTTAAGCAGAAACCAGATGGAATCTTTATTTGCCAGGAGAAGTATGTTTATGACATGCTTAAGAAGTTTGATATGGAAAATGTGAAGATTGCTACAACTCCTTTTGAACGTCCAAAGCCTAAGTCCAATAATGAACCTGATGCTGCTGTTAATGTTCATCTTTATAGGTCCATGATTGGATCACTCATGTATTTGACAGCCTCAAGACCTGATATCATGTTTGCTGTTGGTGCATGTGCTAGACATCAGGTTACACCATTGACTTCTAACCTAAATGCAGTTAAAAGAATCTTCAAGTATTTAAGAGGACAGCCAAAGATGGGACTTTGGTATCCTAAAGATTCTCCTTTTGTGTTGGAAGCCTATAGTGACAGTGATTATGCTGGGGCTAACTTTGATAGGAAGTCTACAACAGGAGGTTGTCAGTTTCTGGGTAGGAGGTTGGTTTCTTGGCAGTGCAAGAAGCAGACTATAGTGGCTACATCTTCTACTGAGGCAGAGTATGTTGCTGCTGCTAGTTGCTGTGGACAGGTACTTTGGATGCAAAATCAGCTGTTGGATTATGGGTTCAACTATATGAACACCAAGATTTTTATTGATAATCAAAGTACTATGTGTATTGTTAAGAATCCTGTTTATCATCAAAGGACAAAGCATATTGAGATTCGCCACCATTTCATAAGAGATGCTTATGAGAAGCATCTTATTCAGGTGGTTAAGATTCACACAGATGATAATGTTGCTGATCTGCTGACCAAGGCTTTTGATGGACCAAGGTTTAAACATTTGGTGGTCCATATTGGGATGGTAAATCCCTAGATGCTGAGCTTAAGGAGAGGATTGCAGCTTAAGGGGAGGATGAAGCTTAAGGGGAGGCTTATTCTTGTTGTTGTTGTATATTTTCTATCTTTCTTTCTTTCTTTTGGTGGATTTTCTTATTTTTCTTTCTTTTCTTTTGGTGTGTTTCTGATTTGTTTTTCCTAGTTTAAAAAAAAAAAAAAAAAAAAAAAATTGTATATTGTGTGTGCTAATAAGTGGTTTTGAGCAACACCTTGCAGGTACAGTGTTGGTGTTTACACCTGCACAATAAATGGTGTTCAACTCACCATGTCTTGCAGACAAGAAAGAGTTGGCTCACCATGAGGGTACGGCTCTGGTGTGACAATCAAATCCGTTGATAGCTGTAATAGCTTGCTCAAAGCTATAGGGTATTTCAACTCACCCATGATTTATTTCTGAGAGTTGAAAATGGTTCTCAATTCACCATGGATGTAACCCTTTATGGGATCCAAAGGATTGGCTAGTCCACAAAAGTATGGTTTGTGGTAAAGACACTTGGTATCCATATTTGGTATTCAATTCACCAAGGTTCAGTTGAAACCTAAGAATTGGCTAGTCCTGAGCAAACGGCTACAGGTAAAGACAAGTCAAATCCGTTTATAGTTGCTGATTTGCTAATAAATCGGATGGTTATCAATGTACCATGGTCTAACACACCTAAACATTGGCTACTCCAGTAGTGATGGCTATTGGTAAAGAGACATCAAATCCATTAATTTTCAATGATTCACCTCTCACAGGAGTTAACACACCTGGATGTGATGAGAATAGTATGAAACTTAAAGAGATTTGATGTACATATTGTCATGGTTGCAGCCAAGTTCAAGTGAAAGTAATGGTGACCAGTATACATGTTTTGGAGAAGATTTCTTATTCCTGCTGAAATATTGAGGTTGCTGCTGGATACTATAGAAGTTGGAATCTTGCAAGTTATGGATGTTGCTGCTGGTTACTCAATATTGTTGCTGCTAAGTCGCAGTCCTCAAGCCTGAGAAGTTCAAAACTCTATCACAGTTGAATCTTGCAGGTTAACCTAGTCAACCTCAAGATTAGGGGAGGATTGTTAGGATCTCTGGGAAATAAGAGTTTCATTGTTGCTGCCGATAGTGTTAAGCTGGTTCCTGCCGATAGCTTTGGTTCCTGCTGAAAGCTCATTGCTGCCGACAGTGTTATCTTGTTCCTGCCGATAGTGTTGTTGCTGCGGATAGTATTATTTGTTATCCGCATATTTAGAATGTTTGTTAAGATTTATTTTTAGAAGAGATTGTTGTTTATCTCTTCACACGTTTTCTTGTAGAACGGGTTAGGGTTAGGTGATCTTGTTAGTATAAAAGATAAACCCGTCTATGAGTTTATGTACACTTTTAACGTTTTCAATATTCAATATCACAATTCCTAGTTCATAGTTTGATCCATAGAGGATCATTGTCATTTAGAGTTTTCTTCTTTATTATACTTGCTGTTTAGTTTCCGCATAAACGCTTGTATAGCATACAGAGGTTCTTGTTTATACCAAGCTCAATCAAGCTCGAAGTACTCGATCCTACAAGACAATAAGAAGACCTGTCCTGATAGATAAGTAGTTTGTCACTTGTTTTATTGCTAGTTTTATATGAAGTGTATAGTTCGATGCAACGCACCGAGATTAAGTCCTTTCTCGTTGGTTCTAATCTTATCGGCGAGTAAACCCTTAATGATTACTTATGACTATCCTATTTATCTTTCTTCCTACTTGTTGGGAATAAAATGATCAAAGTCAAAGAGCCTGCCAAGTCGATGAAGAGCCTGCTAGTTGATTTTGTTATGTACGAAGATGTTCTACCAGTACCTTCTGGGTAGAAGGTACTGCTAGCTAATGAAGAGCCTGCCAAGCTTATGTCAAGTCGATTAGATATTTTGTAATAGATATTTAGTTGAATTATTAGTCTTTGTACATTGTTATACGTTATGTAGAAGTAGAATAGTCTTCTGTGGTGACAGAAGAATATATCAGAGTGTACATGGGTAGTTGTATTTAATTGTAGGCGCCAATATAGTCAAAGTGTAGTATTATATTCATCTACTTGACAACATGTAATAAGATATCCTTATCTTATAAAAGGATATCTTAGTCACTTCTTCATGCAAGCAATCTTTCACAACAATAACCACGAACCAAACTATCTCTCAAGTAACTTAGTTACTTCGAATCACAAATCCGTTTGACAATCATAGATTCAAGATTACTTTGTAATCCCGGTGATACTTAGATCATCCGTATTATTTCATCAATAATATTGAATCGTTTTGTATTAACCTAAGTTGTGTTATTTGTTCATTGCATTCACTCATTTACTCAAACTCACCACCTTGTGTTCTTTTAAAGTGTGTTGTAGTAGATTCCGCATGCTAAACACATTCAATACATAAATATCTCTCAAACACATTACTAAGATTCATATCCCAAGTGTTTGAACTTCAAGAACATTAAACAAAAGCGTTCCACAAGTGGTATCAGAGCTAGGCTTGATATTTACTAATTTAAAAGAAAAATGGATGTTGAACATATTCAAACCAATGTTGCAGCTAAACTTCCATTACTCAAGCAAAACGAGTTTGAAATGTGGAGACTAAGGGTTGAACAATACTTTCAAGTGCAGGACTATGCACTTTGGGAGATCATTGAACAAGGCAATTCCTTCAAACCCCAAATCACCACTACAACAGTAAATGATGCTCTTGTAACAAGAATACAAGATCAACCATCAAATGCAGATGAAAAAGTTCAGAAGAGGAATGATCTAAAGGCAAGGAGTATGTTACTGATGACTATTCCAAATGATCAACTTCTGATCTTCAACAAATACAAAGATGCCAAAACCCTTTTTGAAGCAATTGTGGCTAGGTTTGGTGGTAATGATGCTACCAAGAAAACACAGAAAACCCTTCTCAAACAACAATTTGAGAACTTCACAGCCACAACCAATGAGTCTTTGGACAGTATGTTCAATAGACTTCAGAAGCTTGCAAGTCAGTTAGCCATCCATGAAGTGATGATAACTCAAGAAGACCTAAACTCTAAATTTCTTAGAAGTTTACCTTCAGAATGGTCTATGCATGTCATTGTATGGAAGAACAAGTCAGATATTGACCAGATGAGTTTCAATGATCTCTACAACAATTTCAAAATAGTAGAGCATGAAGTAAAGAAGACTACTGGGTCAAGTTCTGGAAATATGGCTTTTGTTTCATCCCCAAGCATGTCAAAGGTTGATAATGAAGAACAAGGTAGCAGAGAAGAAGGTACTGCTAATACAACCTTTGGTACTGCTAGTACTTCTGGTAGTACCAAATCCATATTAGATGAAACAATTGGGTGTGGCTTTTCTTACATCTCAGCACAATGGGTCTGTATTATCATTTGAAGACCTTCAAGAGATTCATCCTGATGATCTTGAAGAAATGGACATAAAGTGGCAACTTTCACTTTTAAGCATTAGAGCCAAGAAGTTGATGATGAGGACTGGCAAGAAGATTCTGATAGATGGAAATGAGCCTGCTGGCTATGATAAGTCAAAGGTGGAGTGTTACAACTGCCACATGAAAGGTCACTACTCTAGAGAGTGTAGAAGACCTAAGAAGCAGGATGACAAGGGTAGAGGGTTTGACAACAGAAATAAAGGAAGCTTTGAGAAGAAAGGAAGCTTTGAAAGCAAGAGTAAGGTTGTTGAAGTTGCAGAGCCAAAAGCAATGGTTGCTATTGATGGCATGGGTTTTGATTGGAGTTTCATGGGTGAAGATGAGTCAACTTCTGATGAATTGGCTTTGATGGCATTCTCCACACCTGAGGTACAAATTATCAAATGTTCTAATAATTGTGAATCTCTTAAAGAATTAGAAATCATAAGTAAATCTTATGATACAGAAGTATTAGAACATAGAAAAACCCAACAAACCTTATTTAACCATCAGTGTGGTATGTCCAAGCTAGAAAAACAAATCATTCACTATAGAGAAAATGAACTCACATTTTCTGATGCTAAAGGTGCTCTTAATAGACAAATATATTTGAAAGATACTGAAATAGAAATGTTAAGGACTGAATGCACTAAAGTGACATTAGCTAGAGACAATATTCAACTGACTGTTACTAAATTAGAAAATGCTTCTGAGTGTACTAAGAGCATAGTAGAGAATCAGTTGAATAAGAAAATAAAATCAGGGATAGGATATAATGAATGTCCACCTCCTTATAGAGGAATTCCATGTCCTCAGGGTAGTGATCTTGCTGTATCAGGTTTACATGAATTTGTTAACAAACCATTGGATAAACCTGTAGTGATAAGTGAACCTTCTGAGAGTGCTAAGAATGTTCCACTCTCTAAGGTGCTCACTGATAAGAGACCAGATGTCCTAATTATTGAGGATTGGGTATCTGATGATGATGAAGATCAGACTATTCTTATCAAAGGAATCAAAGTAGGACCAACCAGTCCTAAGAAAGTAGAAGTTAAAGCTAAGGCCAAAACTGTTTTGAAGACAGTTGAAAGTTGTAAAAATTGTAATAACAAACCTAGGGGAAGCCAAAGAAATTGGAACAACCTAAAGTCACAACAACTAGGTGATGACTTTGTTATGTTTAATAAGGCTTGTTATTATTGTGGTAGCTTTAATCATCTTCATGCTTATTGTAATAAATGGGTTTCTGGGAGTAAATCAAAAGCTAAAACAAATGTTACTCACCCCAGAAAAAGTTTTGTTAAGTCTAACACCACAAATGTTAAACATACTGTTAGACAACATAAGCCTGTTATTACAAAACCAACTGAAAAGGGTACAAGAAACACTTTCAAAAGTGTACCAAAAGTCGAGAAGAATCCTATTCAAAAGATAAATGTGGTCAAAACAAAAGTTTGGAGTCCAAAAACCAAAGGTCCTGCTAGACCAAAAGGTCCTGCTAGACCACATGGTACTGCCAAAGTTGGTATTGCCAAAATTGGTACTGATAGACCAAAGACCACACAATGGATTAGAAGGGAAAGTGCTGTTAAGTCCTCAGCATGTTGGATTTGGAAACCAATCCAATCAAAAGGTGCATCAACAATCCTGAAAAGGTTTGACTTCATTGATGCAAGAGGCAAACCCAAGTCTGTCATGGCTTGGGTACCCCAAGGAAACTAATATGTTTATTTATGTGCAGGAACATTCAACTGATTTTGAAGATCAAGGATATGTTGATAGTGGGTGTTCAAGGCACATGACAGGCAACATGTCATTCCTCTCAGATTTCAAAACATTTGATGGAGGATATGTTACCTTTGGGGGTGGAATAAAAGGAAAGATCACTGGTAAAGGTACTATCAAAACCAGTAAAATAGATTTTGAAAATGTGTATTTTGTGAAAGAACTTCAGTTTAATCTTCTTAGTGTCTCACAAATGTGTGACAAAAAGAACAATGTTCTATTTACTGACAATGGATGTATGGTTCTTTCTTCTGATTTTAAGATGCCTGATGAGAGTCAGATACTTCTTAAAATTCCAAAAAGGAACAATATGTATGTTGTCAATTTAAAGAACATTGATCCCAAGGAAGGTTTAACTTGTTTGGTAGCAAAGGCCTCATTGGATGAATCTATGATTTGGCATAGAAGGCTTGGTCATGTAAACTTTAAAACAATCAACACTATTGCAAAATATGATTTAGTAAGAGGTTTACCCAACAAGATTTTCCAAAACGACCAAACTTGTGTTGACTGTCTAAAAGGCAAACAACATAGAGCTTCTTGTAAGCCCAAGACCCAAAACTCTATTACTCAGGCTTTACATATGCTTCATATGGATCTCTTTGGTCCTACTAATGTGTGCAGCTTGAATGGAAAGAAATATTGTCTGGTTGTTACTGATGACTATAGCAGATTTTCATGGGTTTTCTTCTTAAGATCTAAACATGAAACTAGTGAGATACTTAAAACCTATATCACTGAGGTAGAAAACCAATCTGATAAGAAAGTCAAAATCATCAGGTGTGACAATGGGACAGAGTTCAAGAATAGAGTTATGGATGACTTTTGCAAGGAAAAAGGCATAAAAAGAGAGTTTAGTGTAGCTAGAACACCTCAACAAAATGGAGTAGCAGAAAGGAAGAATAGAACACTTATAGAGGCTGCTAGAACTATGTTAGTAGACTCTAAGTTGCCTATTTCATTTTGGGCTGAAGCAGTTGGTACTGCTTGTTATGTACAAAACAGGGTTCTTGTGACAAAACCACATAGAAAAACACCTTATGAACTTTTCTTTGGTAGAAAACCATCTTTAAGTTTTATGAGACCTTTTGGTTGTCAAGTCACTATTCTCAATACCAAAGATCATTTAGGCAAATTTGATGGAAAAGCAGATGTTGGCTTTTTGATAGGGTATTCCTTGCAGAGTAAGGCCTACAGAGTGTTTAACACTTGCACTAGGCTAGTAGAAGAAAATCTTCACATAGAGTTTCAAGAGAAACTAGCAAATGTGAAAGGAGTTGGACCAGATTGGATGTTTGATGTTGATAGGCTTTCAGAATCTATGAATTATGTGCCTGTTTCAGGTACAAATGCTAATGAAAATGCAGGTTCTGAAGACAATGTTGACTCTCCTAAAAATCAAGATTACATCTGGATGCCAATTTGGAAAAGTATGGATCTATCTTCAAGTGAAGAAGGACCTTCAGACACAACAATTGAAGGCAATGAAGAAGATCAAGGAACTCAGAATCAAGAGAATCAAGAAAGTGGTGCTAATGACAATGGTACTGCCAGTTCTTCAGATGGTCCTGCTAGTACAAGTATTGGTACTGCTGAGCCATTGAATGTTCAAATAGATGATTCTTTTCAAGAAGAAGTTGGGATTAGCAATCTTCCAACTACATATGAAGTTCCTAAAACACCAAACACTAGAATTCTCAAAGATCACTCAACTGATGATGTGATTGGTAGCATGACTTCTGGTGTTAGAACAAGATCTCAAGTTGGTTTATCTCAAGTCTTATCCTCAAATGAAGAAGGGTTAATCTCCTCTATGTATGAAGAAAAGAATAATGATAATTCCAATATATGCCTGTTTTCATGTTTTCTATCTCAGGCTGAACCCAAAAACATAAACAAAGCTTTAGATGATGCAAGTTGGGTGGAAGCTATGCAAGAAGAGCTTCTCCAATTCAAGATTCAGAAGGTTTGGATATTGGTTGATTTGCCAAGAGGTCATAGGGCAATTGGAACCAAATGGGTGTTCAGAAACAAGAAAGATGAAAGGGGTATAGTGATCAGAAACAAGGCTAGATTGGTAGCACAAGGATATACTCAAGAGGAAGGGGTAGATTATGAAGAAGTGTTTGCTCCAGTTGCAAGACTTGAAGCAATTAGGCTTTTCTTAGCCTATGCTTCATTCATAGGCTTCACTGTCTATCAAATGGATGTTAAGAGTGCATTTTTGTATGGTGAAATTGAAGAACCAGTTTATGTATCTCAACCTCCAGGCTTCATTGATGCTGAGTATCCAGATAAAGTTTACAAAGTTACCAAGGCTTTGTATGGTCTACACCAAGCTCCAAGGGCATGGTATGAAACATTGGCTTGTTTTCTACTAGAAAGTGGATTCCAAAGAGGCAGGATTGATCCAACTTTGTTCATCAAAAGGACAAAGAAAGACATCTTGTTAGTGCAGATTTATGTTGATGACATAATCTTTGGATCAACAAACCAAGACTTGTGTGTAGAATTTGAAAAACTTATGCACAGTAAGTTTGAAATGAGTTCCATGGGGGAACTTACTTTCTTTTTAGGTCTCCAAGTGAAACAAACAAAAGAAGGCATATTTATCAGCCAAGATAAATATGTAGCTGAGATCTTAAGGAAATTTAATTTTGCTGATTCTAAGGTTGCAAGTACACCAATGGATCCAGACAAAGGGCTACTCAAGGATGCTGAAGGAGAAGATATGGATTTGCACAATTATAGATCAATGATTGGGTCCTTGATGTATCTTACATCATCAAGACCAGATATCATGTTCTCAGTATGTGTATGTGCAAGGTTTCAAATACATCCCAAGATCTCTCATCTCACAGCAGTCAAAAGAATCTTTAGATATCTTAAGGGTCAACCTAGGTTGGGTCTTTGGTATCCAAGGGAATCATCTTTTGAATTGATGGCTTATTCGGATAGTGACTATGCTGGTGCAACACTAGATAGAAAATCCACAACTGGTGGATGTCAATTTCTTGGTTGCAGACTAATCTCTTGGCAATGCAAGAAACAAACAATGGTGGCCAATTCTACAACTGAAGCAGAATATGTTGCTGGTGCAAGTTGTTGTGGGCAAGTTCTTTGGATCCAAAATCAATTGCTTGACTATGGGTACAATTTTCTTAACACCATTATTTATATTGACAATAGCAGTACTATTTGTATCATTAAAAACCCAGTTCAACACTCAAAAACAAAACATATTGAAATCAGACACCATTTCATAAGGGATTGCAATGAGAAGAGGTTAATTCAAGTAGTTAAAATTGATTCTGAAAAGAATTATGCAGACCTTCTCACCAAAGCTTTTGATTTAGGTAGATTCAAATATCTTGTAGGAGGTATTGGAATGATAAATCTTTGAAAAACATGTGTTTTTGTTCATAAAAATTAACTGGTATTGGATTTTAAACATGGTACTGCTAGTTAGTCAAAAGGTCCTGTTAGTTCATAATTGGTCCTGCTGATACAAAATTGCTATGTTTTGTTCATGTAAATGCTTGAATGTTTACAATTATATAGATCAAGTGTTCTACACTTTGTTCTTTTGGTTTGCAACTAACATATTTCAGGTTGATAACAAAACAAGAGTTCTTTCAAACAAAAGGAGCAACAAAAGTTATCTTCATCTCAGGAGAAATAACAATCTCAGGGGAGGAATTAATAGCCCAAAATGGAAGAAAGACCAATTTATGAAAGAAAAGACAAGAGCATACAAGATGATGCAGAGTTGACATAGAGAGAGTTAGCTCATATATCTAGAAGGGATGAAGCATTTCTCAAAGGAGAAAGTTCTATCTAGATCAAACTAAGAAAGGTTTCAACTAAAAGGCATGACATTAGATGATTTCACTTGTTGAACTAATCATCCAAGATACACAGCATCATTGCCTTTCTAAATTTCCTCCATCCAAGGAAATTGCACCATCTTTGGGCCATCATGGCTTTTGGTATTCAGCTCACCAAGTTTTCACAAACTTAAGAGTTGGCTAGTCCTTAAGCAAACGGCTTTTGGTAAAGACAAATCAAATCCGTTGATGGTTGATAGTTTACCAAAAACTATATGGTTGTTAACTAACCATACTTAATTGTAAATAGTTAGCTAGTCCTTAAGCAAACGGCTTTTGGTAAAGACAACTCAAATCCGTTGATAGCTGGTAGTTTGCTAAAAACTATAAGGGATTTTTATAAAACTTTCAAAGGTACTGGTAGTTCAAAATTGGTACTGCTAGTATAAAAAGGTACTGCTAAATAGCCGTTGAGCCTGTCAGAAAAAGTTTTAGCCATTAGGCCTGGTAGTTAAAATTAGCCGTTGGGGTAGTTATGTAATTCACTGATGATTATATTATATTATATTTTACATATAAAAGATCTTTTTAACCGCCTTTTCATTTACTTATTTTAATCTTTCTTATTGTCGGTTAAAAGTAATTCTCTCATATCTTCTTTCATCAGTCACTATCATAATTCACATACACCTTTCATCTTCTACCAGTACTACCAACAAATCCCACCAACATATTAAAAATTTTCATTATGGCTTCCACAGTTGTTCTAGATTTTGTCCAACGTCACAATCAGTTAGCATTTTTGGAAAAGTCAGAGGATAATGCCTCATTTCATCAAGTAGTGGACTTTTTAAACAACTCCTACATCAGGTTTGCTTTGCTAGTCAATCCCACTATTTATGAAAATCAAATTTTACAATTTTGGCAATCTGCTAAAATTAAAACTTCTGAAAATGGGGAACAAAGAATAAAAGCCAAAGTAGATGGTAAACATTTGACTCTTACTGAGTCATCCTTAAGAAGGCATCTTCATTTGGATGATTCTGATGGTATTAGTCAGTTACCAGATACTGAAATTTTTGAAAATTTAACAAGAATGGGGTATCATGCTGAGTCCAACAAAACTCACTTTTCTGAAAAAGCATCTTACTCCACAATGGAGATTTTTGATTCACACAATCCTTCACTGTTTGAGCCAGAAGAAAACCTCTTGGGAGCAATTTAGTGGCAACATGGCCTCTGCTCTCATTTGCTTAGCAACAAACAGAAAATACAACTTTTCTAAATATATTTTTGAAGGATTGATAAACAATGTGAAAAGTAAAACAAAGTTTTTGATGTATCCAAGATTTATTGGTTGCATCATTGGAAAATTACAACATGTGTTGCTTCCCACAGACTTGGTTTATGAAACACCAAAACTTTCTCACAAAGTATTTTCAAATATGAGAATTGGTTTTAGAGGAGAGGAAGTTCCACTTTTTGATGAAATGGTACCACAACATCCAGAAGAACCCACACCATCTGCTGATACACCATCATCTAGTTCTTCACATGGTTTCATTTCACAAACACATCAAAAATCACCAACACCATCTCCAGTACCATCAGCAACACCACCACCATCCCCACATCATATATCACAAACCCAATCACCTCAGACAATGCAGGAGTTGAAAGACAAGGTGAAGTTCTTAGAGAATGCTCTTAAAAGTCAAAATGAAAGGTTTTCTCAGATCAACATCAAATTGGTCAAGAGGGTTAAGAGATTGGAGGGTGAAGTGAAGAAGTTAAAAGGTAAAAAGTCTGCAAAGGTTGTTTTATCTAGTTCTTCACAGTCAGATGCTGATAGGATAGATCACTCTTCCAAAAAGGGGAGGAAGGATAGGTCTGAAGATGAGGAAGAAGAGGAGGAACAGGCAAAATTTGAATTCCATGATGGAACTCAAGTTTATGATGAAGAGCCTGTTGGAGCAGGGCAAGAGCCTGTTGGAGCAGGGCAAGAGCCTGCTAGGCCAGAAGAAGAGTCTGCTAGGAGAGAAAGGCTATTGGCTATGGGGTATAAAGGGTCTGCTGAGAGAGTGTACAAGAGAAAGAGGGTTTTAATTGCTGATGAGCAATCTTCTGCTCCATCACAAGATTCACCTCCAAAGGATAAGGGCAAAGGTATTCTGATTGAAGATGAGCCAAAGTCCAAGAAGTTGAAAAGAACTCAGCAAATTCAGATGGCTTTAGGAGAAGAAGAGGCCAAGAGGGTTCATGAAGAAGAGCTAAAAGCACTTGAAGCTTCAAGAATGCTTGAAGAAATGAAAGAGCAGAAAGATGCTGAAGATGCTGCTCAAGCTCTTATTGATTCTCAAGCTGCACAAATATTTGATGCACAACTACAATGGATTATCTCTATTGATCCAATTGTAAGAGGTCAAGCCTCTGTGTATATGGATGATGAGTCTCTCAGTGTAGAAGAAAAGACAGCCAAGCTTGAAGAATTCATCACCAAAAAGTATAGAGAAGAAGCCTTAAATGATGTATTTCAGCAGATCATGCAGTATAAGGAGAAAGGGTTTAAATTGCCACATGATCAGAAAGAGCAGATGAAGTTCTTCAAGTTATATCTGAAAAGGTCAGCAAATTGGAAGGATCATCAACTCAAAAGAAAATCATTTGAAGAGTTGCAGCATCTATACATTGAAGCATACAAAAAGAACCACTGCACTCCTCCTGAACACACACAAGAAAGGTCTTCAAGAAGAAGGAAGATGCTCAGATGAAAGAAGTAGCAAAATTGGACACAGAGCAAGTAAGTAAAATGTTGATAACTTTACCTACTATCATACATGCTGATCCAATTAGGTCTAGACACCCTATAATTGATTGGGAAATACACCATGATAGATTTGGTAAGTCATGGAAAGTATCAAGGGTTGGGGGACAGTCTGCTATCTTCAAGAATTTTGAAAATTTAGTTAGAGCATCTGATAGAGCAGATTTGGAAGAATTGTGGAATCTAGTGCAGATTAGGCTAGCCACAAATTCTAGCAATGATGTTAAGGAACAGGAATTATGGGGTTTAATTCAATAGGATGTTTGATCCTGATCCCAAAGATGATTATTGGAAGTTTCCATATTATGATCCATCTACAACCTGGGAATTCCTAAGTCATTGCAGTGTTCATCATTTGTACACATCAAGTGGGATTGAACTCTTTATGCTGGCTGAGAAAGAGTATCCACTTAGTTATGAAGTGCTCTCAACTATGATCTCCAAGAGGTTAAGGTGTGACAAAGATGATGAAAACTCAGAAATTGTTCAAAGTTTGCTAAGGAGCATATTTGAACAATGTGAAAGAAAAAGGAAGGATAGAAAGTAAGGGTTTTTGGAAGAGTTCTCAAATCCTCAAGGTATGTATTTTATTCATCAGAAACTTGTGTATTTTAATGGAAATAACAAGTTTAGGGGAGGATTGTTGGGAATAAAATGATCAAAGTCAAAGAGCCTGCCAAGTCGATGAAGAGCCTGCTAGTTGATTTTGTTATGTACGAAGATGTTCTACCAGTACCTTCTGGGTAGAAGGTACTGCTAGCTAATGAAGAGCCTGCCAAGCTTATGTCAAGTCGATTAGATATTTTGTAATAGATATTTAGTTGAATTATTAGTCTTTGTACATTGTTATACGTTATGTAGAAGTAGAATAGTCTTCTGTGGTGACAGAAGAATATATCAGAGTGTACATGGGTAGTTGTATTTAATTGTAGGCGCCAATATAGTCAAAGTATAGTATTATATTCATCTACTTGACAACATGTAATAAGATATCCTTATCTTATAAAAGGATATCTTAGTCACTTCTTCATGCAAGCAATCTTTCACAACAATAACCACGAACCAAACTATCTCTCAAGTAACTTAGTTACTTCGAATCAAAAATCCGTTTGACAATCATAGATTCAAGATTACTTTGTAATCCCGGTGATACTTAGATCATCCGTATTATTTCATCAATAATATTGAATCGTTTTGTATTAACCTAAGTTGTGTTATTTGTTCATTGCATTCACTCATTTACTCAAACTCACCACCTTGTGTTCTTTTAAAGTGTGTTGTAGTAGATTCCGCATGCTAAACACATTCAATACATAAATATCTCTCAAACACATTACTAAGATTCATATCCCAAGTGTTTGAACTTCAAGAACATTAAACAAAAGCGTTCCACAAGTGGTATCAGAGCTAGGCTTGATATTTACTAATTTAAAAGAAAAATGGATGTTGAACATATTCAAACCAATGTTGCAGCTAAACTTCCATTACTCAAGCAAAACGAGTTTGAAATGTGGAGACTAAGGGTTGAACAATACTTTCAAGTGCAGGACTATGCACTTTGGGAGATCATTGAACAAGGCAATTCCTTCAAACCCCAAATCACCACTACAACAGTAAATGATGCTCTTGTAACAAGAATACAAGATCAACCATCAAATGCAGATGAAAAAGTTCAGAAGAGGAATGATCTAAAGGCAAGGAGTATGTTACTGATGACTATTCCAAATGATCAACTTCTGATCTTCAACAAATACAAAGATGCCAAAACCCTTTTTGAAGCAATTGTGGCTAGGTTTGGTGGTAATGATGCTACCAAGAAAACACAGAAAACCCTTCTCAAACAACAATTTGAGAACTTCACAGCCACAACCAATGAGTCTTTGGACAGTATGTTCAATAGACTTCAGAAGCTTGCAAGTCAGTTAGCCATCCATGAAGTGATGATAACTCAAGAAGACCTAAACTCTAAATTTCTTAGAAGTTTACCTTCAGAATGGTCTATGCATGTCATTGTATGGAAGAACAAGTCAGATATTGACCAGATGAGTTTCAATGATCTCTACAACAATTTCAAAATAGTAGAGCATGAAGTAAAGAAGACTACTGGGTCAAGTTCTGGAAATATGGCTTTTGTTTCATCCCCAAGCATGTCAAAGGTTGATAATGAAGAACAAGGTAGCAGAGAAGAAGGTACTGCTAATACAACCTTTGGTACTGCTAGTACTTCTGGTAGTACCAAATCCATATTAGATGAAACAATTGGGTGTGCTTTTCTTACATCTCAGCACAATGGGTCTGTATTATCATTTGAAGACCTTCAAGAGATTCATCCTGATGATCTTGAAGAAATGGACATAAAGTGGCAACTTTCACTTTTAAGCATTAGAGCCAAGAAGTTGATGATGAGGACTGGCAAGAAGATTCTGATAGATGGAAATGAGCCTGCTGGCTATGATAAGTCAAAGGTGGAGTGTTACAACTGCCACATGAAAGGTCACTACTCTAGAGAGTGTAGAAGACCTAAGAAGCAGGATGACAAGGGTAGAGGGTTTGACAACAGAAATAAAGGAAGCTTTGAGAAGAAAGGAAGCTTTGAAAGCAAGAGTAAGGTTGTTGAAGTTGCAGAGCCAAAAGCAATGGTTGCTATTGATGGCATGGGTTTTGATTGGAGTTTCATGGGTGAAGATGAGTCAACTTCTGATGAATTGGCTTTGATGGCATTCTCCACACCTGAGGTACAAATTATCAAATGTTCTAATAATTGTGAATCTCTTAAAGAATTAGAAATCATAAGTAAATCTTATGATACAGAAGTATTAGAACATAGAAAAACCCAACAAACCTTATTTAACCATCAGTGTGGTATGTCCAAGCTAGAAAAACAAATCATTCACTATAGAGAAAATGAACTCACATTTTCTGATGCTAAAGGTGCTCTTAATAGACAAATATATTTGAAAGATACTGAAATAGAAATGTTAAGGACTGAATGCACTAAAGTGACATTAGCTAGAGACAATATTCAACTGACTGTTACTAAATTAGAAAATGCTTCTGAGTGTACTAAGAGCATATTAGAGAATCAGTTGAATAAGAAAATAAAATCAGGGATAGGATATAATGAATGTCCACCTCCTTATAGAGGAATTCCATGTCCTCAGGGTAGTGATCTTGCTGTATCAGGTTTACATGAATTTGTTAACAAACCATTGGATAAACCTGTAGTGATAAGTGAACCTTCTGAGAGTGCTAAGAATGTTCCACTCTCTAAGGTGCTCACTGATAAGAGACCAGATGTCCTAATTATTGAGGATTGGGTATCTGATGATGATGAAGATCAGACTATTCTTATCAAAGGAATCAAAGTAGGACCAACCAGTCCTAAGAAAGTAGAAGTTAAAGCTAAGGCCAAAACTGTTTTGAAGACAGTTGAAAGTTGTAAAAATTGTAATAACAAACCTAGGGGAAGCCAAAGAAATTGGAACAACCTAAAGTCACAACAACTAGGTGATGACTTTGTTATGTTTAATAAGGCTTGTTATTATTGTGGTAGCTTTAATCATCTTCATGCTTATTGTAATAAATGGGTTTCTGGGAGTAAATCAAAAGCTAAAACAAATGTTACTCACCCCAGAAAAAGTTTTGTTAAGTCTAACACCACAAATGTTAAACATACTGATAGACAACATAAGCCTGTTATTACAAAACCAACTGAAAAGGGTACAAGAAACACTTTCAAAAGTGTACCAAAAGTCGAGAAGAATCCTATTCAAAAGATAAATGTGGTCAAAACAAAAGTTTGGAGTCCAAAAACCAAAGGTCCTGCTAGACCAAAAGGTCCTGCTAGACCACATGGTACTGCCAAAGTTGGTATTGCCAAAATTGGTACTGATAGACCAAAGACCACACAATGGATTAGAAGGGAAAGTGCTGTTAAGTCCTCAGCATGTTGGATTTGGAAACCAATCCAATCAAAAGGTGCATCAACAATCCTGAAAAGGTTTGACTTCATTGATGCAAGAGGCAAACCCAAGTCTGTCATGGCTTGGGTACCCCAAGGAAACTAATATGTTTATTTATGTGCAGGAACATTCAACTGATTTTGAAGATCAAGGATATGTTGATAGTGGGTGTTCAAGGCACATGACAGGCAACATGTCATTCCTCTCAGATTTCAAAACATTTGATGGAGGATATGTTACCTTTGGGGGTGGAATAAAAGGAAAGATCACTGGTAAAGGTACTATCAAAACCAGTAAAATAGATTTTGAAAATGTGTATTTTGTGAAAGAACTTCAGTTTAATCTTCTTAGTGTCTCACAAATGTGTGACAAAAAGAACAATGTTCTATTTACTGACAATGGATGTATGGTTCTTTCTTCTGATTTTAAGATGCCTGATGAGAGTCAGATACTTCTTAAAATTCCAAAAAGGAACAATATGTATGTTGTCAATTTAAAGAACATTGATCCCAAGGAAGGTTTAACTTGTTTGGTAGCAAAGGCCTCATTGGATGAATCTATGTTTTGGCATAGAAGGCTTGGTCATGTAAACTTTAAAACAATCAACACTATTGCAAAATATGATTTAGTAAGAGGTTTACCCAACAAGATTTTCCAAAACGACCAAACTTGTGTTGACTGTCTAAAAGGCAAACAACATAGAGCTTCTTGTAAGCCCAAGACCCAAAACTCTATTACTCAGGCTTTACATATGCTTCATATGGATCTCTTTGGTCCTACTAATGTGTGCAGCTTGAATGGAAAGAAATATTGTCTGGTTGTTACTGATGACTATAGCAGATTTTCATGGGTTTTCTTCTTAAGATCTAAACATGAAACTAGTGAGATACTTAAAACCTATATCACTGAGGTAGAAAACCAATCTGATAAGAAAGTCAAAATCATCAGGTGTGACAATGGGACAGAGTTCAAGAATAGAGTTATGGATGACTTTTGCAAGGAAAAAGGCATAAAAAGAGAGTTTAGTGTAGCTAGAACACCTCAACAAAATGGAGTAGCAGAAAGGAAGAATAGAACACTTATAGAGGCTGCTAGAACTATGTTAGTAGACTCTAAGTTGCCTATTTCATTTTGGGCTGAAGCAGTTGGTACTGCTTGTTATGTACAAAACAGGGTTCTTGTGACAAAACCACATAGAAAAACACCTTATGAACTTTTCTTTGGTAGAAAACCATCTTTAAGTTTTATGAGACCTTTTGGTTGTCAAGTCACTATTCTCAATACCAAAGATCATTTAGGCAAATTTGATGGAAAAGCAGATGTTGGCTTTTTGATAGGGTATTCCTTGCAGAGTAAGGCCTACAGAGTGTTTAACACTTGCACTAGGCTAGTAGAAGAAAATCTTCACATAGAGTTTCAAGAGAAACTAGCAAATGTGAAAGGAGTTGGACCAGATTGGATGTTTGATGTTGATAGGCTTTCAGAATCTATGAATTATGTGCCTGTTTCAGGTACAAATGCTAATGAAAATGCAGGTTCTGAAGACAATGTTGACTCTCCTAAAAATCAAGATTACATCTGGATGCCAATTTGGAAAAGTATGGATCTATCTTCAAGTGAAGAAGGACCTTCAGACACAACAATTGAAGGCAATGAAGAAGATCAAGGAACTCAGAATCAAGAGAATCAAGAAAGTGGTGCTAATGACAATGGTACTGCCAGTTCTTCAGATGGTCCTGCTAGTACAAGTATTGGTACTGCTGAGCCATTGAATGTTCAAATAGATGATTCTTTTCAAGAAGAAGTTGGGATTAGCAATCTTCCAACTACATATGAAGTTCCTAAAACACCAAACACTAGAATTCTCAAAGATCACTCAACTGATGATGTGATTGGTAGCATGACTTCTGGTGTTAGAACAAGATCTCAAGTTGGTTTATCTCAAGTCTTATCCTCAAATGAAGAAGGGTTAATCTCCTCTATGTATGAAGAAAAGAATAATGATAATTCCAATATATGCCTGTTTTCATGTTTTCTATCTCAGGCTGAACCCAAAAACATAAACAAAGCTTTAGATGATGCAAGTTGGGTGGAAGCTATGCAAGAAGAGCTTCTCCAATTTAAGATTCAGAAGGTTTGGATATTGGTTGATTTGCCAAGAGGTCATAGGGCAATTGGAACCAAATGGGTGTTCAGAAACAAGAAAGATGAAAGGGGTATAGTGATCAGAAACAAGGCTAGATTGGTAGCACAAGGATATACTCAAGAGGAAGGGGTAGATTATGAAGAAGTGTTTGCTCCAGTTGCAAGACTTGAAGCAATTAGGCTTTTCTTAGCCTATGCTTCATTCATAGGCTTCACTGTCTATCAAATGGATGTTAAGAGTGCATTTTTGTATGGTGAAATTGAAGAACCAGTTTATGTATCTCAACCTCCAGGCTTCATTGATGCTGAGTATCCAGATAAAGTTTACAAAGTTACCAAGGCTTTGTATGGTCTACACCAAGCTCCAAGGGCATGGTATGAAACATTGGCTTGTTTTCTACTAGAAAGTGGATTCCAAAGAGGCAGGATTGATCCAACTTTGTTCATCAAAAGGACAAAGAAAGACATCTTGTTAGTGCAGATTTATGTTGATGACATAATCTTTGGATCAACAAACCAAGACTTGTGTGTAGAATTTGAAAAACTTATGCACAGTAAGTTTGAAATGAGTTCCATGGGGGAACTTACTTTCTTTTTAGGTCTCCAAGTGAAACAAACAAAAGAAGGCATATTTATCAGCCAAGATAAATATGTAGCTGAGATCTTAAGGAAATTTAATTTTGCTGATTCTAAGGTTGCAAGTACACCAATGGATCCAGACAAAGGGCTACTCAAGGATGCTGAAGGAGAAGATATGGATTTGCACAATTATAGATCAATGATTGGGTCCTTGATGTATCTTACATCATCAAGACCAGATATCATGTTCTCAGTATGTGTATGTGCAAGGTTTCAAATACATCCCAAGATCTCTCATCTCACAGCAGTCAAAAGAATCTTTAGATATCTTAAGGGTCAACCTAGGTTGGGTCTTTGGTATCCAAGGGAATCATCTTTTGAATTGATGGCTTATTCGGATAGTGACTATGCTGGTGCAACACTAGATAGAAAATCCACAACTGGTGGATGTCAATTTCTTGGTTGCAGACTAATCTCTTGGCAATGCAAGAAACAAACAATGGTGGCCAATTCTACAACTGAAGCAGAATATGTTGCTGGTGCAAGTTGTTGTGGGCAAGTTCTTTGGATCCAAAATCAATTGCTTGACTATGGGTACAATTTTCTTAACACCATTATTTATATTGACAATAGCAGTACTATTTGTATCATTAAAAACCCAGTTCAACACTCAAAAACAAAACATATTGAAATCAGACACCATTTCATAAGGGATTGCAATGAGAAGAGGTTAATTCAAGTAGTTAAAATTGATTCTGAAAAGAATTATGCAGACCTTCTCACCAAAGCTTTTGATTTAGGTAGATTCAAATATCTTGTAGGAGGTATTGGAATGATAAATCTTTGAAAAACATGTGTTTTTGTTCATAAAAATTAACTGGTATTGGATTTTAAAACATGGTACTGCTAGTTAGTCAAAAGGTCCTGTTAGTTCATAATTGGTCCTGCTGATACAAAATTGCTATGTTTTGTTCATGTAAATGCTTGAATGTTTACAATTATATAGATCAAGTGTTCTACACTTTGTTCTTTTGGTTTGCAACTAACATATTTCAGGTTGATAACAAAACAAGAGTTCTTTCAAACAAAAGGAGCAACAAAAGTTATCTTCATCTCAGGAGAAATAACAATCTCAGGGGAGGAATTAATAGCCCAAAATGGAAGAAAGACCAATTTATGAAAGAAAAGACAAGAGCATACAAGATGATGCAGAGTTGACATAGAGAGAGTTAGCTCATATATCTAGAAGGGATGAAGCATTTCTCAAAGGAGAAAGTTCTATCTAGATCAAACTAAGAAAGGTTTCAACTAAAAGGCATGACATTAGATGATTTCACTTGTTGAACTAATCATCCAAGATACACAGCATCATTGCCTTTCTAAATTTCCTCCATCCAAGGAAATTGCACCATCTTTGGGCCATCATGGCTTTTGGTATTCAGCTCACCAAGTTTTCACAAACTTAAGAGTTGGCTAGTCCTTAAGCAAACGGCTTTTGGTAAAGACAAATCAAATCCGTTGATGGTTGATAGTTTACCAAAAACTATATGGTTGTTAACTAACCATACTTAATTGTAAATAGTTAGCTAGTCCTTAAGCAAACGGCTTTTGGTAAAGACAACTCAAATCCGTTGATAGCTGGTAGTTTGCTAAAAACTATAAGGGATTTTTATAAAACTTTCAAAGGTACTGGTAGTTCAAAATTGGTACTGCTAGTATAAAAAGGTACTGCTAAATAGCCGTTGAGCCTGTCAGAAAAAGTTTTAGCCATTAGGCCTGGTAGTTAAAATTAGCCGTTGGGGTAGTTATGTAATTCACTGATGATTATATTATATTATATTTTACATATAAAAGATCTTTTTAACCGCCTTTTCATTTACTTATTTTAATCTTTCTTATTGTCGGTTAAAAGTAATTCTCTCATATCTTCTTTCATCAGTCACTATCATAATTCACATACACCTTTCATCTTCTACCAGTACTACCAACAAATCCCACCAACATATTAAAAATTTTCATTATGGCTTCCACAGTTGTTCTAGATTTTGTCCAACGTCACAATCAGTTAGCATTTTTGGAAAAGTCAGAGGATAATGCCTCATTTCATCAAGTAGTGGACTTTTTAAACAACTCCTACATCAGGTTTGCTTTGCTAGTCAATCCCACTATTTATGAAAATCAAATTTTACAATTTTGGCAATCTGCTAAAATTAAAACTTCTGAAAATGGGGAACAAAGAATAAAAGCCAAAGTAGATGGTAAACATTTGACTCTTACTGAGTCATCCTTAAGAAGGCATCTTCATTTGGATGATTCTGATGGTATTAGTCAGTTACCAGATACTGAAATTTTTGAAAATTTAACAAGAATGGGGTATCATGCTGAGTCCAACAAACTCACTTTTCTGAAAAAGCATCTTACTCCACAATGGAGATTTTTGATTCACACAATCCTTCACTGTTTGAGCCAGAAGAAAACCTCTTGGGAGCAATTTAGTGGCAACATGGCCTCTGCTCTCATTTGCTTAGCAACAAACAGAAAATACAACTTTTCTAAATATATTTTTGAAGGATTGATAAACAATGTGAAAAGTAAAACAAAGTTTTTGATGTATCCAAGATTTATTGGTTGCATCATTGGAAAATTACAACATGTGTTGCTTCCCACAGACTTGGTTTATGAAACACCAAAACTTTCTCACAAAGTATTTTCAAATATGAGAATTGGTTTTAGAGGAGAGGAAGTTCCACTTTTTGATGAAATGGTACCACAACATCCAGAAGAACCCACACCATCTGCTGATACACCATCATCTAGTTCTTCACATGGTTTCATTTCACAAACACATCAAAAATCACCAACACCATCTCCAGTACCATCAGCAACACCACCACCATCCCCACATCATATATCACAAACCCAATCACCTCAGACAATGCAGGAGTTGAAAGACAAGGTGAAGTTCTTAGAGAATGCTCTTAAAAGTCAAAATGAAAGGTTTTCTCAGATCAACATCAAATTGGTCAAGAGGGTTAAGAGATTGGAGGGTGAAGTGAAGAAGTTAAAAGGTAAAAAGTCTGCAAAGGTTGTTTTATCTAGTTCTTCACAGTCAGATGCTGATAGGATAGATCACTCTTCCAAAAAGGGGAGGAAGGATAGGTCTGAAGATGAGGAAGAAGAGGAGGAACAGGCAAAATTTGAATTCCATGATGGAACTCAAGTTTATGATGAAGAGCCTGTTGGAGCAGGGCAAGAGCCTGTTGGAGCAGGGCAAGAGCCTGCTAGGCCAGAAGAAGAGTCTGCTAGGAGAGAAAGGCTATTGGCTATGGGGTATAAAGGGTCTGCTGAGAGAGTGTACAAGAGAAAGAGGGTTTTAATTGCTGATGAGCAATCTTCTGCTCCATCACAAGATTCACCTCCAAAGGATAAGGGCAAAGGTATTCTGATTGAAGATGAGCCAAAGTCCAAGAAGTTGAAAAGAACTCAGCAAATTCAGATGGCTTTAGGAGAAGAAGAGGCCAAGAGGGTTCATGAAGAAGAGCTAAAAGCACTTGAAGCTTCAAGAATGCTTGAAGAAATGAAAGAGCAGAAAGATGCTGAAGATGCTGCTCAAGCTCTTATTGATTCTCAAGCTGCACAAATATTTGATGCACAACTACAATGGATTATCTCTATTGATCCAATTGTAAGAGGTCAAGCCTCTGTGTATATGGATGATGAGTCTCTCAGTGTAGAAGAAAAGACAGCCAAGCTTGAAGAATTCATCACCAAAAAGTATAGAGAAGAAGCCTTAAATGATGTATTTCAGCAGATCATGCAGTATAAGGAGAAAGGGTTTAAATTGCCACATGATCAGAAAGAGCAGATGAAGTTCTTCAAGTTATATCTGAAAAGGTCAGCAAATTGGAAGGATCATCAACTCAAAAGAAAATCATTTGAAGAGTTGCAGCATCTATACATTGAAGCATACAAAAAAAACCACTGCACTCCTCCTGAACACACACAAGAAAGGTCTTCAAAGAAGAAGGAAGATGCTCAGATGAAAGAAGTAGCAAAATTGGACACAGAGCAAGTAAGTAAAATGTTGATAACTTTACCTACTATCATACATGCTGATCCAATTAGGTCTAGACACCCTATAATTGATTGGGAAATACACCATGATAGATTTGGTAAGTCATGGAAAGTATCAAGGGTTGGGGGACAGTCTGCTATCTTCAAGAATTTTGAAAATTTAGTTAGAGCATCTGATAGAGCAGATTTGGAAGAATTGTGGAATCTAGTGCAGATTAGGCTAGCCACAAATTCTAGCAATGATGTTAAGGAACAGGAATTATGGGTTGAATTCAATAGGATGTTTGATCCTGATCCCAAAGATGATTATTGGAAGTTTCCATATTATGATCCATCTACAACCTGGGAATTCCTAAGTCATTGCAGTGTTCATCATTTGTACACATCAAGTGGGATTGAACTCTTTATGCTGGCTGAGAAAGAGTATCCACTTAGTTATGAAGTGCTCTCAACTATGATCTCCAAGAGGTTAAGGTGTGACAAAGATGATGAAAACTCAGAAATTGTTCAAAGTTTGCTAAGGAGCATATTTGAACAATGTGAAAGAAAAAGGAAGGATAGAAAGTAAGGGTTTTTGGAAGAGTTCTCAAATCCTCAAGGTATGTATTTTATTCATCAGAAACTTGTGTATTTTAATGGAAATAACAAGTTTAGGGGAGGATTGTTGGGAATAAAATGATCAAAGTCAAAGAGCCTGCCAAGTCGATGAAGAGCCTGCTAGTTGATTTTGTTATGTACGAAGATGTTCTACCAGTACCTTCTGGGTAGAAGGTACTGCTAGCTAATGAAGAGCCTGCCAAGCTTATGTCAAGTCGATTAGATATTTTGTAATAGATATTTAGTTGAATTATTAGTCTTTGTACATTGTTATACGTTATGTAGAAGTAGAATAGTCTTCTGTGGTGACAGAAGAATATATCAGAGTGTACATGGGTAGTTGTATTTAATTGTAGGCGCCAATATAGTCAAAGTATAGTATTATATTCATCTACTTGACAACATGTAATAAGATATCCTTATCTTATAAAAGGATATCTTAGTCACTTCTTCATGCAAGCAATCTTTCACAACAATAACCACGAACCAAACTATCTCTCAAGTAACTTAGTTACTTCGAATCAAAAATCCGTTTGACAATCATAGATTCAAGATTACTTTGTAATCCCGGTGATACTTAGATCATCCGTATTATTTCATCAATAATATTGAATCGTTTTGTATTAACCTAAGTTGTGTTATTTGTTCATTGCATTCACTCATTTACTCAAACTCACCACCTTGTGTTCTTTTAAAGTGTGTTGTAGTAGATTCCGCATGCTAAACACATTCAATACATAAATATCTCTCAAACACATTACTAAGATTCATATCCCAAGTGTTTGAACTTCAAGAACATTAAACAAAAGCGTTCCACACTACTTTTCTACAGACGATAGAATGCATAGGCGAGGGCAGAGGCATGGCGACCCGATCAATGCTCAGCTAGACACAGAGGTTATCAATGCACTAATAAAAGTCACCAAAGACATCAACATATAAACTTTATATAATGGGAAAGCAGTTTTAAGGGAGTGCAATCTTTCCGTTGTCACATTACACAAGCCACCAATCCTGATGAATTAAAGTTTACTAACACAATAAAACAAAACTACTTAATGAATTAAATACATGCAGGACCTTCTTATAGCTCTTGTATCTTCGTTCAAGGTGTGTCTTGTGCTGCTGCCTTGACTGAATTCGTCCTAGGGTTTCTGTACTTCGGTCTTCTGTCGAACTTCGGAACTCAGGAACTCTTAATTCGTCTGGTCTTTGGGGTATTTATAGTTTCTGTCTGAGGGTAAGATGCGGCGCATCTAATAAGTAGATGCGGCGCATTGACTTAACTTCGCGTGGGGTCCAAGATTAATATATTCAGGAATATTCGTACACCGCCAGAAGATGCGGCGTATGTTCATAAATAGATGCGGCGCAGGTCCTCTTGTATCTTGGATCGTATCTGGTGAAATCTTGATAGTGATGCGCCGTATGTAATAAGCAAGATGCGGCGCATCTGGAGCAGAATGTCTTGATCTTGTACATTTCGGTAGACTCTTAACTTCTTGCTTGTTTTGCTCCATAATTAGTCCAAAATCTCCAAGTTTCACCAATTGCTTGTTTTTACCTGAGAATTACAAAAGTAAACGATTAAGTATCAATTCTCATGCATAGCATAATAAAACAAGTCAAATTAATAGGATAAATGATGGTAATAAAATGTAGTTATTTGAGTTCATCAGTACAAAACCATGTGTAGTAAGATTCAATCTGTTCAGCTGGTGTGGATGTGAACTTCTCCCATTCAGTCAGAAGCTTGTTTTCCATGTCTTGTTTACCAATTTATGTACCATAACAGAGTCTTTTGACTCGTTCCCACATAGCATGAGCAGTTTCACAACTGTCTACAGCACATAATATTTCTTGTGGTAAACCAAGTTGGATTAAATGCATTGCCAATTCATCTGCTTCAATTTGCTTCCAATCTGCCAATGTGTATTCCTCTTCCGTTTGTATCCGGAAGGTTGCTTCAATTGGAGGTGTTGCATCAGGATTCCCAGCTGTGACTTGAATCTGACGAGGCTTGAATGGACCTTTCTCGACGGAGTTAATCAAGAGTCTACCTTGACCTTGAGGCTTGGTTCTCATGTATCGAAGCATACGACTCGTCCATGGAAGATAACCACCTTTTTCTAACATTGGAGGACGGTTTTCTGAACCTGCGGCATGAATGTTTTGTTGTGTAGTCATCTTTGAAATATTGTATGATAAAGTGGATTGAAGATCTTTGCAACAAAATAGGAGATGTTGATGTTGAAGGTTAATGTTGTTGTGAAGCCTTGGTTTGTTGTTGATGATCGTTGAAGTTGACGGTTTAAATGAACGAAACAAATTTAAATAAAGTTACAAAATTTGATTAGAGTATAATTAAGACAAAGTCAAAAGTTTACAATTTCGACAAAGTTATGTAAATTACAATTTAGATAAAATGACAATTTCTATAGAAATTTCAATTTGACCACAATTTATATAAATTATGGCAAAATGTCAATTTAGATAGAAATATATCTAATTTATATAAATTGGTAATTTATATAAAATCTAACACTCTTATACAAGAGGGTAGATATCCGTTTGTCGAAGTATTTTACACTCTTATACAAGGGTGAAAATACCGAGTTCACTTTTGAGTTGACGAAATTACGTTCGAATGAAATCCTTAAAAGTTATTTAACTTTGAAATCGTTTTACACAAGTACGAGGGCCAAAACTGCCAAATCTGAAAGTACTCTAAGGCTGCTGAATAGGACGAGGACTAAATCTACCAATTCTGAATTCTAGGCTTGTCCGATATCGCAAATGGTGTGACATCCGATATCGCAATTGCTCAAAGATCTCAGACAAAACTGAAAAGTTGATTTGCGATAAAACTGCCAAATGCCCCAATTGCGATAATTTTATCGCAATTTGATTTGCGATAATTCTGCCGAACTGAATTGCGATAATTCTGCCAAACTTGAATTGCGATAAAACGCTCAAGCATGAATTGCGATAAAACGCTGACAGCTTCCAATTGCGATAGAAGACCTGAATTGCGATAAGACGACGTTGGAGCCAGGAATTGCGATAAACTGCAGAAATACTAACTTTTTTTCCTTTTCCTTACTTGCCCACTGACACTTCTTACACCATGTATGACTTTCCTTCACCAACTCACCAACTTCCACTAACTTTCACCAACTCTAATAATTCAAACCTTTCACTAATCTTATCCAAAAACACAAATCTTATACAAGATTTTGATTCTAGTCGATCTATGAACCAAGAACAACACAAATCCAAAACACAAATACACTAGATTCAAGTGAAAGATACTCACAAGATCATAACCAAGTCACAAAACCAAGAACAACCACAACTTTCAAGCTTGATTTGTGTATGAAGTTCATGAAAAACACAAAAAGTAGCGTTTTTTAAAGAAAAAAATGTTACCTATGGTGTTTTTGGAACCGAACACACAAACAAACCTACCTTGATGACCTTGCTCGTTGATACCACTTGTTATGACCGAAGCTTCTCCTCTTTCTCATACAAACACACTAGAACTAGATGATGAACACACTCACAAGATCTTATAGAGAACAAGAAAAGTAGTATGGATCGTATGTAGTAACTTTCTAGTCGAATGATTATAACTTTTGTGAAGAAATAATACAAAGGACTAAGGGATGAAAAACACACACTTCTCTTACAATAATGAGGTATCCACACTCTAAAAGAATGGAGAGTGTGTGTGTTTATACGTACCACAGCCACATCAAATGGGTTTGATGGGCTTTGACTTGGACCATGTGTGGGCTAAGTATATGCACTACACATATATACTAAGTAACTATCAATACTAATGCTACTAGCCCACTAAATACAATACATATTACACATGATACTTAGCTCTAACATACAAATTCACTTTCTAAATAGCATAAATTAAATGCTAACAAAGTAGAAATGAGCATGTATTCTCCCCCAAAAATAGTTATAAAACCGGTCAAAGTAGGGGCCATGAACTCACCTTAGCCACAACAATGCAAGGATCACACTGACACGACTGGCATCCAGAGTTAATCACAACGGTCTCAAGACATACGGCACGACGATTCCAAGATATACATGCACAACGGTACACGGAGGTACAAGCACAGTGGTACACAACGGTCTAGGATTGGCACAACCTAATACGTATACGGTTATCTCAAAATATGTCTCGCACAATAATAAAGTATATGAAAGACAACGTGTCGTAGTTTTCGTGGATTATTCAATTTCAAAACTCATCAAAAGCTTAGTATCGATGTTTCGTGTGGTGTGGTAAGAAAACAATGACTCAAAACGTAACTCACGCCAAAGAGGAAAAGATATCGACACAGTCGAGAGAATACTGACGAGAACTCAAACCAAAGAAGGCAAATCTAGACGTTAACGACAAATAAACACCTCAAATAAAATAAATCAGTTTGTACGTTTCGGTATTTACCCCGATATCCCAAATAATTTGAATAAAACATAAACGTCTTATATATAAAAATAAGTTTAACTAATAAAAATTAGTTTTCTCACATTGTTGTGATTTAGTTAACCAAGTTTGACATTTCTATATCTTATAAATTTTATGTTTCGTTATCATTCGTGTAATTATTAGTTTCGGGTTTATTGAATATTTTGTGTCTGGTCCGAGTCTAATATATTAAATTCTATACGAGTTTAATATATTACACCATCTCAAGTCCCAAAATATTCAATAAGTCCATCATCTAATATCGTAAATCCGATAACGATCTAACAATTGTCCAAATTGTCCAAATGTAATAATCACAATCCAAGCATTTATTTCATTAAGTATCCGTATTATTCAAATCCGATAAATATTCATATTGTCCAAATCCAAATCACAATTCCAAATACCCAAAACGTATCAATAGTATCAATGTCAAAAACAAATAATCTCGTTAGTCAATTATATTTTGACACAAAATTTTATAACCAAACACACTTTATCCTATTTTAACCAAACAACCATAAGTTCCCTCATTGGGCTTGAGGCTCAAATTAGACTAAACACACTATCAATAATTTTATGGGCTTCGGCCCAAGCTAAGGCAAATCAAACGCGCCCATATGGGCTGTTAAACCCAAGTCGAATCCAACCCAAACACAGACTCAAAACCAGCACCCCTTGTGGGTTCCTTATCTACCAAAAACCAAAACAATGAATACCCTAATCATGAAAAGTAATATCAAAAAAACACACCCTCTAGTGCCTTGTTGAGCTAAACCGAACAGGGAATCACCACCCTTGTTGCGTCCCTGCTATGAACCGAAACAAAACAAAAAACTCACCCTACGTGGGTTTTTCTTCTCGACCAAGACTCAAACCAAACGGACACAAACAACACTCAATCTTGATCTCGCAAACTAGAGTATATATAAACAACTTTATATAAATCCAAAACGCAAGCAAAAATTAGAAATATTAACAACTGACTCTACCACTATCAAAAAGCAGGTCCAATTTCAAATGCTCAAAACTAGAGAAATAAGCAAAACCAAGCATCAAACCGAGAACCATACTCGGGTTATATACTCGACCCGAGAGTAAACTGAGCAAACAACACTCCTTTTAATCCACTTCTTACCACATGAATGATTTCAAAAAAAATGTTTATATCCGGTTTTTAAATCCACGAAAACAATAACAAAAAATTATTATAATCGGTTTTACTCAAAAACAATATATAACCAACAGTTTTTCTAGATTTACCAGGTCGAGAAAAGAGAGAGAGGAGGAGGATGATCGCGGTGGTGGAGTGGTGACAGCCGTGGTGGCTGTGTAGCATTTTCGAACCAACAGTGAACAACCACTCGATCTAAAAATACCTTCAAATCTCCGGATCTATACCAATATTGACCAGTAATTGGTGGTGGCGCGTTGTGATGGTGGAAGGCATTCTTGAAGCACGTGTAGTAGCTGGGAGTGATAAGGAGTTCACGAGAATCAGTTTGGTGGTGGTGGTGTGGTGTGACAGTGGGCGGTGTGGGGTGGCCGAAGATGGCCGGAGGTGGTGGAGAGGGGGGTTGGCGGCTGGGTGAAGAGAGGGGTATAATAACCCTAGTGTGAGTTATACTTAGATATATATAGGCTAGGTTTAGGTTATGAAAAAACCTAAGGATCAAATCTGTCATAATTAAAGTCTAGGGGCGGCGGTGAATCTTTTACTGCAAGGACCATAGTTGTAGTTTTTGTAATCTTTCACGTAATGAGGCTTGGGGCTCATTTAGGCTAGTAAACGATCGATTCAAGACTCGAGATTTACGCCATCGCGCTCAGAATAATATTTCCAATAAAAACGACTATTCATATGCCTCGTTTCTCATAAATAATAAACTAATCAAATCAAATCGTTGGTTTTGCCAGTACGCGTTGTGTACGAATTTCACGTTTTCCGAGATAACTTCACGTTTTTAAACCAAATAAGTTCAGAAAGATTCATAAATGAAAAACAGGGATAATCTCGTATAGGAATATGTCCAAAAAATTACGGGTTGTTACAAAATGGATTTGAAGTGGCAATTAGCACTGTTGAGTATGAGGGCAAAAAGGTTTTTTCAGAATACTGGTAAAAAGATCACTATCAATGGGGGTGACACAGCTGGATATGACAAGTCCAAGGTAGAGTGTCACAACTGTCATAAGTTGGGACACTTTGCACGGGAGTGCAGAGGGCCTAGGATCCATGATACTAGAAACATGAATCAAGAAAGCAAAGGACCTAGGAACCAAGAAAGAACCAGAAAGAATGTGAATGTGGAAGAAACTTCTTCCAAAGCTATGGTGGCTATTGATGGGCTTGGTTTTGACTGGAGCTATATGGCAGAAGATGAGGTCCCTAAAAACATGGCTCTTATGGCTCTTTCAGATATACACTAACAAAACTTGTTCAAAAACTTGTTTAAAAAGCTTTGAAACTCTTAAAACTCAGCATGATGATTTAAGAATAAAGTTTAACCAATCTGAATTCAATTTAGCTAATTATAAAAGAGGGTTAGCAGTTGTAGAAGAGCAACTTGTCTTTTACAGAAAGAATGAGACTATTTTTACTGAGGATATTGTTGTTCTAAAATGAGATATTTCATATAATGACTCAGAAATTAGTTGTTAGGAATATAAATATTCAGTTGAAGACTCGGTCGCCCCGATTACTTAATAGCACTTAATAGCTCGTAGGTTTATTAGTAATATTAGCAGTAGATTAGTTAGTATTAATATTGTGGAGTGGTTCGGGTCTTTTACCCACTGTCAGCTCGCTCCACAACCCACTAGGGGCACCCTACGTAGTACTATATAAAGCCCTCTCCACCAAAGGAGAGGGTTGGACCTTCCTATCATTTCAATCTAATCTTACAAAGTTTCTCTCTCAAAGGTTCCACTTTCTCTCTCTAACTTCTAGTTCTTTTCATATTCGATCCATAAGTATATCACCGAACGTGTGTTTCTTTGATCGTGAGTATACTACAATTGGTATCAAGAGCCATGGTTAGGTTCATGTATGGTTATATTCACGGATTTGTGTAGATTTGGGGCACTTTTGGTTCGAATAGAAAGTTTCTTAAAAATCTCTTTTGCGCTTCGTTTTGTAGCTTGAAGTTGTTAGATCTTGTACTTTCTTGCTTAGGGTTAGTGTAGAAGTTGTATTTGGTGTTTGGAATCATTATTTTTGGCTTTGTGTGGTGGTTTTTGGTCGATTCGTGGGTTTGTAAAAAGGTGTTCATAGTAGCGTTTTGTCCTTCTGTGAAAGTTTCATAGTAGCGACTTGTGTATTGTTGGGTAAGTGCAAGTTGCGTTTTGAGGTTTCTCGAAGTTGCGATTTGGCTTATTACCGCTTTTGGTAAAAGATGACAAATTGCTAAGAAAGGGACGTGTTTGGCGTTTTGTGTGTTGCGTTTTGACAAAGATAGCGACAGTTCTGTTTTCTAGTGACTTGCGATTTGTGGGTTGCGACTTGTATCTGTCGGGGTTGCGACTTGTTAGAGTTGCGATTTGCTTGTTGCGGTCTATAGATTCAGGGTTGCGATTTTTCTGTTGCGACTTGATTTTGGTGAGTTGCGACTTGAGCACTTGCAAGTTGAACTTTGCGTTTTGACTCATAGTTAACAAATTGCGATTTGATTATCTGCGATTTGACACGTTGCTACTTGACTCATTGTGATTTGATAGTTGCGAGTTGATCTATTGCGATTTGACGTTGCAAGCTAACACTTGTGACTTGACTTATTGTGATTTGATAAGCTTGCGATTTGTCTTGTTGCGATTTGTCAAGCTGTGTCTTGAATCTTTGCGATTTGATCAATTGAGATTTGTGTTTCCTTGAGTTAGGACTTAAAATTCTATTTTTCAAGATTCTCATTTGTTTACGGTTTGTGTCTTGGTGATTTTAGAAAGTCCCGCGAAAGAGTCAATTTCTCGGTTAAATCACAAGAACTGTAAAATCCCGTATACATTATGGCCAGCATTACAAGCACCGCATCCGATGACATTCAAGCAGCAGGGTCCGATACCTATCCGCCTATGCTAGATAGGATGGACTATGAGTCGTGGGCACAACGAATACGAATTTACAGCTTGGGAAAAGAGAATGGGGCAAACATCCTTAAGTCCATTGATGAAGGACCATTTTAGATGGGTACCACCAGAGATGCTGTTACTACTGGTGAAGATGGCACAGTCACCTTTGGAATTGACAGACCACGCACTTACAATGACCTTAATGAGGAGGAAAAGAAGAGGTATGATGCTGACTGATGAGTGTGTAAATACTCATCATTTCTTTCACATTTGAGCTACAGAAACAGTCAAAAATACTTTAAAAAGTCTAAAAATGTATAAAAATATCATCTGACTGTGATTTTATAAGTTTCAGGGAAAAACAAACAATTAATGTCAAAATTTGCATTTTAGTCCCTGAACTTTCAGAATTTGGCAAATCTAGTCCCTAGAATCTAAAAAAATGGAATTTATCATTCAAGGTCCCTAAAATAATCTTAATTGTCAAATTTGGTCCTTGAATGATTGTTTGAGCAAAAATTACAAAAAGGTTCCTCAACTTTGAAAAATGTCAAAGATGGTCCCTGGGTTATTTAAAATGGAAAATAAATAATTAAAACCCTTGTACTATTCATTTTTGGCAAATATGGTCCTTGTGTAATTATTTTATGGCAGGTTTAGTCCTTGGATTAACTTTGGAAAGATGACAACTCAAGCCCCTCTACTTTGCATAAATTACAAAATGGTCCTTGTTACTAAAACTAAATCCAAATCCGGACCCTAGCTGCTTATCTAAACCCAAAATAAAAACACAACCTACCCAGCCCAATCACCTAAATATTTAAACCGGCCCACCTTTTTAGTTTAAACCCAGGGTCAAACCTTTGTTTGACCCGTCTCTTTCCCTGAAAACCGCCAAACCATCCAGTCACCATCCCAGCTCACCCAAAACCACCATCCACCTCATCCCCCTCCTCCAACACTCCACCTAACACATCCAAATGCATTAATTGCATCTTCCCACTCCCCACTAACCAAAATCAGAGATAAACTCCAAAGTCCATTTTTCCCGCCAAAAGTGCCAAGTGGTCGAATGAGATGAAATTGAGTAAATCAATGGCTCAAAAGATGGTGGGAAGTACTCAGAAATGTCGACAAGGTGATAAGGGACTATAAAGAGCAGAGGGAGAGTGTGTTATAGTTATCTAGTGTAATTTTTAGTTTTTTAGTGTCGAATTTAGTTAAATTAAATTTCTCAGTGTAATTGTAATCTTTCAAGTGTTGTTTTTAGTTGTTCCAGTGTAATTTAAACCTTTTCTAATAATTAATTTCAGGTGTTTGGTTTAATCTCAGTTTATGCACTTTTCTAAATTTCAAAAATATCATGTATGTTGAATGTTATTGTTATTGTTGTTTCTGGACTTCATAGGAACACATAAGCTCCCATATAGCTTATTGAAGCTATTAGTAATCAGTAAAACAAGTTTAGTAATAAGAAAATCAAAATTACAAAAACAGTCAACCAAAGTCAAAGTTCAAGGAATGATGAAGAAAAGCTGGAGCAAGGGAGAATTTGGATTGCCCTTGGGTTAGTGAGCCTGAGGAGGTTCTATAGGAGTGATTCATTGGTCCTTGTTCTTGGTTTTAAGCTGGAAAGCAATTGTAAGCTTTTTAAGTAAATATTTGCATTTCACTGTGTAACCTAGTTTGGTGGTTTAATCTTTGTGATTTTCTGTCTTTGTGGTGTTATTAAGTCTTAATATAGTTTAATTTAGGCATCTTGTTCATTAAATTTGCCTGTTGCTAAAAGTTCTTCATATCAGTCAATTTAGCATATTGTCTATTTCTGTGTTCTTGTTGCTATACTTGGGATTTTCTAGTTTAATTTGGTCTTATATAATCTTAAAAAGTGTTAGAATCAAGTATTGTGTTTTAAAATTCAAAGTTGCTTTGAATTTCTTGCAACCTGTCATGATCAGGGGTGTTTGGATCTAGTTGATTGTCTGTGTTTTGGTTGTTGTTTGTTGTTGCTTTTAGATCTCACAAGTTACTATAAGTCATATAAGTTCAGAATAACCATAAAAACAAGCCCTTGTTTAGTAAAAAGTCAAAATCACCACAATCAAACACAACAGCTGCACTGTTGTGATTTGGGTTGTGAAAATAATCCAAATCAGTTTAATTGTTGTAAGAGTAGCTTAAAATAGTCTCATTACACCATATCACACCATAATTAGTCAGTAGTAATCAATAGAATCTCACCAAAGTCAAACCTTCTATTTTTCTGCACAAGTCAAAAAGATCAGCAGACCATGGTTCTGAGTTGCTGATCTTTGGCAAAATCAGACCTCAATTGGGGTGATTCTCATAGGGCTTTTGTGATTTTTAGATAGCTCACAAGCTAATCTAACTTTTGCCCCCCTAATATTGGATCTCAGCAGCTTATTGAGTGCTTAATCTAGCCCTCAAGTTTGCCTGTTTTTCTGAGTTTCTGTGTAAGAATCCATAGCAGCCAAGGATCAAATCTGTTAAGCTCTTGTGCTAATTTGTAGCTTTAAGTTGTTTTAAGCTTATTTTAGTGTGTTTAGCTTATCCTGGTCAGTTGGTGAAGTTTAGTGCTTATTTGCTTAATTTTGGCTTATTAGCTTATTGCTTATTAGCCCAAATCTGCTTATTGGGCCTTGTCAGCTTTTCATTTTATTTTTCCCAGCTTCCTTATAATATTTTAGCATTATCTGTAATTTTTCATAATTTTCTGATCAGTTTTAATATTTTTAATCATTTTAAGTAGTTTTTAATAGTAATTTAATCATAATAAATAGAAAAATAATCAAAAAAATATAATTTCAATTTTCATAATTTTTTTTGTCATTTGTAATCTAGGAAAAATATAAAAATATTTTTAGGACTTAAAATCAAACGAAATAGAAATATAGTGATAGCTTCTATTTAATAGAATTTATCTTTTTAAATTTTAATTAAGTAATTTTCATTTTTATAATTTTCTTATCTTTTTATTACCTTAGAGTATTTATATAAAAAATTTCAGATTTTTGTTTGATCTTTTAGTATTTATTAGAATTTTAATTAGTTTAAATAATTATTAAATAGTTTTTAATTAATAATAATTAATTAATAAGTTAAATAAATAATTTTCTTTTTCCAATAATTTTCTTTTATTATTAGGGTTGTAAAAATATAAATTTCATATCCGTAGGCTGTTTATTTCTTAAAACTCACTTTTTATTTCGTACGTTTACGTTTATTTAAATTTAAACGTACGCTTTTAGGTTTTTATACGTTTTTAAGTAATTTGGTTTACAGTTCTTGTTTATATAGCTTGGTTAAAGCTATTTTCTTATCTCATTAGTGTAATCAAAATCATAATCCCCTTTCTGTTCATAAACACTTGATCTCAATCCGTTTTAAGCACAATTTCGCATCTCGCTGGGACTTAAACGACCCGGGGATAAAACTATACTCCTTGGATTATTGCATTGTGTCCTTGATAGTTTGACTTTTGTTGACCAAATCCTTGGTCAATATTAGTTGACTGTTCAGTGCCAATCAAATTTTGGCGCCGCTGCCGGGGAGGTGTGCAGCGTGTTTCAAACGTTTTGCAGTATCGTGTCTTTGAACCCCAATCTGTGAATATCTTCTCTCTCTTGTATATTTATCATATATAAAGCAAAACGCTTGTGAAGTTAACTCATTTAACGGATCAAGCACCAAAAATATCGTATTTCTATTCCCCATAAACCATATAAAAAAAACAAAATATTTTTCTTTTCTTTTCTATATATAATATCATATAAAAAATAAAAACATCAAAAATATTTTCCATTTTCTGTGTTAAATAATAAACAAATAATAAAAATTAACCATCGAGAACCAAGACTGAGCACTACCTAACTGGGGGTGCGGCCATAATAAGTTCCCAAACCTAAGATAAAAACTTGCCTTTGTATCACTTGCGAATATCGGCTCACCTTTAATTGATAAACAAACTCTAACGGAGGTTCTAGGATAGTCTGACATTAAATTGTCGGACTGAAAGAAGCGGGTTTTTAAGGAGCGTAACTGCCCACCTTTGCTTCTCCGCCACTCTGTGCGTTTGTCAGTTAGAGAGCTACCGTACGCCTGTTGATTATTGGTTTAAGTTCACTTGTGTTTTTTCTCGATCTTGATTTTTAAATAGATAAATTTTGTTTAAATAAAAATCCACAAAGAATCTTCTTACCCTTTTCTGAGTTTCCTCCACTATAAAGGAATCTCAGACTCGTCTTAGTGCATGCGCACTCGTTCTTCTAGGTCATCAAGCCCTCTCCGTGAGCTTGGAAACATACCTCGAAGGCGTCGTAGACGTTCTGCCCCATCAGGCGTATCTGAGGAACGTACTGATCCTGTCGTCATGGCAGAATTGCCAATGAATGAGCTTCTCCAGGCACCCATCGAGGGTTATGGAGATGCCATTGTTGTTCCAGCTATTGTAGCTGAGAGTTTTGAGCTCAAAACCGGGTTACTGAATCTTGTGACCTCAAGCCAATTCTACGGTTTTGAGAGGGATGATCCTCATGCTCACATTCGATGGTTTAACAAAATTACATCTACCATCAAATACAAGAACATCCCTGCTAGCTCAATCAAACTTCTTCTATTCCCATTTTCTCTCGAGGGACAAGCCCGGATATGGCTTGAAAAACAACCCCCTCGTTCAATTGAGACATGGGAGGACTTAGTTACAAAGTTTGTGAACGAATTTTTTCCACCGTCTAGAACGACAAGTCTTAAAAATGAAATCATTAAATTCACACAAAGATTTGATGAATCGTTTAGTGACGCGTGGGATCGTTACAAAGAATTGCTTCGTAAATGTCCTCATCATGGTTTTACCGAGTTGATGCAAATCGACACTTTCTATAATGGAGTGAGCCAATCTGACCAAGATTCTCTCAATGCCTCCTCAGGAGGGAACTTTTTGAGCAGAACTGTCAAAGAAGCTTTAGCAATTATTGAAAATAAGTCTAAGGTCCGTGCTGCACGAACAAAGCCATATCATTCTCAGGCTAGTGCTGGTCCTTCTACTTCATCTCCCGTGAGTACTTCTAGCACCGATGCTAAAATTGACAAACTCACGGATGTTATTCAAGCTTTGGTTCTCTCAAGCCAAAAGAAAGTCACTTTCACACAAACTCCTTCACATGCTGAAGTTAAAAAAGTGGAAGTCTGTGTTACTTGTGGTGGCCCTCACGCATACTACGACTGTACTGCCACCGATGGTAGTCCTTTTGAAGTTAATGCTATAGCCGGTACTTCAAATCAAGGAGGTAATCAATACCGTCCTCAAATGGAACCATACCGAGCTAGTAGTTACCAAGGACCACCCGGATTTAATCAAAACCAGAATTTGCAAAACCGGAACCAAAATCAACCTCGAATGAACCAAGGTTATCAAAACCAAGGGAATTTCAATTCTGGACAAAATCAAGGTTTCCAACACCAAGGAAACTTTAATCGAAACAATTCCAACCAGGGAAATCATTTTCAGGGAAATGGTAATCCAAATCAAGGGAATTTTCAACATCAAGGTTATAATCAAAATAACCGAATGCAAAATTTCCCTAATCAACATCAAGCCATTCCAGCCCAACATCCATCATCTGATGAGTTGTTGAGGCAGTTCATGAAAGCTCAAGAGGACACAAACAGGTTGTTGGTCAGCCAGATCTCTGAGATTAAAAAATCTTTAAATGATCAACCTTCGGGCTCAGGAAAACTTCCGAGCAACACGATCGCTAACCCGAAGGGCGATGCTAAGGCGATCACAACCCGAAGTGGTGTTTCATATAAGGGACCCACTGTTTCCACTACCACTTCTTCTTCTTCCCCCAAGGTAGTGGGAAGTGAGCCTGAGGTGACCAAGGACCAGGTACTTCCTACTAATAACGGAGGTACCAACAACGTCCAACCTCAATTTGTCCCGAAACCCAAAACTAAACCTCAAGTTGTCTTTGAAAATCCTGAAACCCCGGTTGAAAACCCTAAATCCAAACCTTCTATTCCCTACCCATCACGTTTAAATGAGCAAAAGCTCCGCGAAAAAGCTAGTCAACAAATGGATAAATTCTTCCAAATTTTCCAAGAATTACACTTTGACATAAGCTTTGCGGATGCTATCATTCTGATGCCCAAGTTTGCATCCACAATCAAACACTTGTTGAGCAACAAGGAAAAACTGTTTGAAATGGCAAAGACTCCATTAAATGAGAACTGCTCAGCAGTTATCTTGAAAAAGCTTCCCGAGAAGCTTGGAGATCCTGGAAGGTTTCTACTACCTTGTGTCTTTCCAGGAATGGTTGAATGCTATGCCTTGGCCGATCTTGGTGCAAGCATCAACCTGATGCCTAAATCAGTATGGAAGAAACTTTCTCTTCCTGAACTTACTCCTACCTGCATGACTCTCGAGCTTGCAGATCGTTCAATATCTCGTCCACTTGGCATTGCTGAGGACGTATTTGTGAAAGTAGGAAAGTTCCATTTTCCAGCTGACTTTGTGGTTGTGGATTTCGATGCTGATTCCAGGGTTCCTCTCATTCTTGGAAGAGGATTCCTGAGAACGGGCCGTGCTCTCATAGATGTATTTGAGCATGAAATCACATTACGTGTGGGTCATGAAGCTGTTACCTTTAACCTCGATCAAACTTCGAGGTACTCCTCAAATTATGATTCTGAATCGGTTAACCGAATCGATGTCATTGATATTGTTTCAGAGGAGTATTCTCAAGAGTTTCTTGGTTATTCTGATAATTCTGTGAGTGGGGATACCACTGCATCTTCTTTACCTGGCATTTCCGACTCTTCCCCTTCTCTCACTCCGTTTGAGGGAAGTGATTTCAATTTGGAAGAGATCGATGATTTTCTCAAGTGTGATTCATTCCTAGAGGGGATTGATGACGCTGAGATTGATCTGGAGGGAGATATTCTTCTTCTTGAGACATTGTTAAATCAGGACAATTCTCCTCCACTCCCTCCCGTTGAACTTCACCATGAGGAAGTCAAATCAGTTGAGAAAACTGATGAATTTCCTGAGGTCGAACTCAAAGACTTACCGCCTCATCTTGAGTACGCATTCTTGGAGGGTGATGATAAATTACCCGTCATTATTGCTAAAGACTTAAGTGATGAGGAAAAGACTGCTCTAATAAAGGTCTTAAAGTCACACAAGCAAGCCATTGCTTGGAAACTCTCCGACATTAAGGGTATTGACCCTGAATTTTGTACTCACAAGATTTTAATGGAGGATGACTTTAAACCAGCAGTCCAACATCAAAGAAGGGTGAATCCTAAAATCCACGATGTTATCAAACAAGAGGTTCTCAAACTTCTTGATGCAGGATTGATTTATCCCATTTCTGATAGTCCTTGGGTTAGTCCCATTCACTGTGTTCCAAAAAAAGGTGGCATGACTGTTGTCACGAATGATGAAAATGAGTTGATTCCAACTCGATTGGTTACAGGGTGGCGTGTTTGCATTGACTATCGTAAGTTAAATGATGCCACCCGCAAAGACCATTTTCCTCTACCTTTTATGGATCAGATGCTCGAGAGATTAGCAGGGAACGAGTACTATTGTTTCCTTGATGGTTTCTCGGGTTACTTTCAAATTCCCATTGATCCACAAGATCAAGAGAAGACTACCTTTACATGCCCTTATGGAACCTTTGCTTATAAACGTATGCCTTTCGGCTTATGTAATGCTCCAGGCACATTCCAGAGGTGTATGATGGCTATATTTACCGACATGATCGGTAAAACAATGGAGGTCTTTATGGATGACTTTTCGGTCATTGGGAATTCGTTCCAAGCATGTCTCTCCAATTTAGAAAACATGTTGAAAAGGTGTAAAGACACCAATCTCTGTCTAAATTGGGAGAAGAGTCATTTTATGGTCAGAGAGGGCATTGTCCTCGGCCATAAGATATCAAAGAACGGGATTGAGGTTGACAGAGCTAAAGTTGATGTCATTGGTAAATTACCTCATCCCACTACCGTCAAAGGTATTAGGAGTTTTCTGGGTCATGCCGGTTTTTATCGTAGATTCATACAAGATTTTTCTAAAATCGCCCGGCCAATGACTCATCTTCTTGAAAAAGATGCTCCTTTTATCTTTTCACCAGAGTGCATCAAAGCTTTTGACATATTAAAGAAAAAGCTTACTGAGGCACCCATTCTAGTTGCCCCCGACTGGGATTTTCCCTTTGAACTCATGTGCGATGCAAGTGATTTTGCAATCGGTGCAGTCCTGGGGCAACGAAAAGCCAAACATTTTCAACCTATTCACTACGCAAGTAAAACTATGACTGAAGCTCAAACTCATTACACCACTACAGAAAAAGAATTGTTGGCTGTGGTGTATGCCTTTGAGAAGTTTCGGCCATATTTAATCTTGACAAAATGTGTAGTGTATACGGATCACTCGGCTCTCAAATATCTCTTTGCAAAACAAGATGCAAAGCCGAGATTACTCCGTTGGGTTCTCCTTCTGCAAGAATTTGATATCATTATACGTGATAAAAAAGGAGCTGAGAACCTAGCTGCTGATCATCTATCCCGATTAGAGAACCCACACCAAGATGTTTTCGAGAGAAAGGAAATAAATGAAACATTTCCTCTCGAGACACTCAATGCGGTTACTTTTCGAGGAGATTCTACTACCCCATGGTTTGCTGACTTCGCAAATTACCATGCGGGTAACTTCATAGTGAAAGGGATGTCGACCCAACAGAAGAATAAATTCTTCAAGGATGTTAAACATTATTTCTGGGACGACCCCTACATATTCAAAATCTGTGCGGATCAAGTCATCCGACGGTGTGTTTACGGGCAGGAAGCTATTGACATTCTCAAAGCTTGCCATGCTGGACCCACGGGGGGCCATCATAGTCCAAACTACACCGCCAAAAAGGTGTTTGATTCCGGGTTTTATTGGCCCACAATCTATAAGGATGCCCAAGAACTCATAAAAACTTGTGAAGCTTGTCAGCGTCACGGAAATATTTCACAACGGAATGAAATGCCACAAAATGCAATTCAAGTCTGTGAAATCTTTGATGTCTGGGGCATTGACTTTATGGGGCCATTTCCATCATCTCGAGGAAACAAATACATTCTCGTGGCTGTTGACTATTTGTCAAAATGGGTTGAAGCAAAAGCTTTACCCACTAATGATGCCCGAGTTGTTGTAAAATTCCTTAAAGCTCTTTTTGCCCGTTTTGGAACCCCACGTGCTATAATCAGTGATCGTGGTACGCATTTTTGCAATGATAAATTTGACAAAGTCATGCAAAAGTATGGTGTAACTCACCGGCTTTCTACTGCGTATCACCCACAAACAAGTGGGCAAGTTGAAGTTTCAAATCGGGGTATTAAAAGAATCTTGGAAAGGACGGTAGGAGAAAATCGTGCATCCTGGTCGGATAAATTGGATGATGCACTATGGGCCTTTCGTACAGCTTACAAAACACCCATCGGGTGTACACCTTACAAGCTTGTGTACGGAAAGGCATGTCATCTACCGATCGAATTAGAGCACAAAGCCTACTGGACCTTGAAACATGCTAACTTTGATCTTCAAACTGCGGGTGATCACCGAAAAGTTCAAATGAATGAATTAAATGAACTGCGTGATCAATCTTACGAGAACTCTTTGATTTATAAAGAAAAGACAAAGAAGATTCATGACTCTAAAATCAAGAACCGCGTTTTCAACGTTGGTGATCGAGTCCTTCTTTTCAATTCCAGATTAAAGATTTTCTCGGGAAAACTCAAATCCCGTTGGTCTGGTCCATTCTCTGTTACAAAAGTTTATCCATATGGTACCGTTGAGTTATCTCAAAATGACGGACCAAATTTCAAAGTGAATGGTCATCGGTTAAAACACTACTTTGGAGAGGACATACCATTTATGGTTGTCCCGGATCTTCAAACTTTCCCCATGAACCAATGAATGCGGGGATCGAGTCAAGCTAGTGACTCGGTGATCAAAAACATTAGCAAAACATGGGTTCTCACCCGTGTCTCTGTTTTCTTTCTATTTTCTACTACCTAGTGTGGGGGAGATGGTCCCTTCCACTTACTTCCCCGTAGACTTTTAAATTGCTTTTTCTCCCGGGCTGTTCAGGAGCACTTTATTACAGTTGGCCGTTCACAAGCGGTTAGCTAGCGTGATAAACCTGACTGTTCGGGAGGAATCAACTTAATTCGGGGTCGAGTCAAGCTAGTGACTCGGTGATCAAAAATATTAGCAAACCATATGGGTTTTCACCCATATTTCTGACTTCTTTCTATTTTCTACCACCCAAGTTTGGAGGAATGCCCCACAGGTTGTATATATGTAAGTAATTTCAAAAAAAAAAAAAAAAAAAAAAAAAAAAAAAAAAAAAAAGAAGGTGAATTTGCATGCCTTAACGGCTTAAATGCAAATTAAATAAAAATAAAATAACTATGTATATAAAAATAATGGCTATTCAGTATTTCCCTTTAACGTTCTAAGTGTTGGTTTAACAGCCGGTTCTCTGAATATTGAGGGCAATATTCAGTTCTAAGTGTGGGGGGGAAATTCTAGCGAATTTTATTAAATGTATCATCTAGCACCCCCATTTTAGCCAAAATTTTAAAAATTTTTTCTCACTTAGAACTCAGAAAATGGTTATCAGTCCGCCATGTCTAACCCACATAAGGATTGGCTAATCCCGGAGCAAACGGCTCTGGGTAAAGATGTATCAAATCCGTTTATGGCTTGCAATTTGCCAAAAATTGTATGGTTCTCGACTCACCATATCTTTAATTAGTGAAGAGTTGGCTAGCCCGCAAGGTTATGGCTTGTGGTAAAGGCTTTGGAATACCATAATTGGTAATCAGCTCACCAAAGATAATAGTTGTAATTTATCTAAGAGCTGGCTAGTCCAGAAGCAAACGGCTTCTGGTAAAGACAAACCAAAACCGTTGACAGCTGGTGATTTGCTCAAAATCACATGGTTATCAGTGTACCATAGTTCTTACTTGAACTAAAACATTTGGCTACTCCAGAGGTGATGGCTTCTGGTAAAGAGATACATCCATTAAAAACTTCATAAAAGATTGCTAGGGACTAGCAATAGTTTAGTGTGGGGGATTGATGAGTGTGTAAATACTCATCATTTCTTTCACATTTGAGCTACAGAAACAGTCAAAAATACTTTAAAAAGTCTAAAAATGTATAAAAATATCATCTGACTGTGATTTTATAAGTTTCAGGGAAAAACAAACAATTAATGTCAAAATTTGCATTTTAGTCCCTGAACTTTCAGAATTTGGCAAATCTAGTCCCTAGAATCTAAAAAAATGGAATTTATCATTCAAGGTCCCTAAAATAATCTTAATTGTCAAATTTGGTCCTTGAATGATTGTTTGAGCAAAAATTACAAAAAGGTTCCTCAACTTTGAAAAATGTCAAAGATGGTCCCTGGGTTATTTAAAATGGAAAATAAATAATTAAAACCCTTGTACTATTCATTTTTGGCAAATATGGTCCTTGTGTAATTATTTTATGGCAGGTTTAGTCCTTGGATTAACTTTGGAAAGATGACAACTCAAGCCCCTCTACTTTGCATAAATTACAAAATGGTCCTTGTTACTAAAACTAAATCCAAATCCGGACCCTAGCTGCTTATCTAAACCCAAAATAAAAACACACCTACCCAGCCCAATCACCTAAATATTTAACCCGACCCACCTTTTTAGTTTAAACCCAGGGTCAAACCTTTGTTTGACCCGTCTCTTTCCCTGAAAACCGCCAAACCATCCAGTCACCATCCCAGCTCACCCAAAACCACCATCCACCTCATCCCCCTCCTCCAACACTCCACCTAACACATCCAAATGCATTAATTGCATCTTCCCACTCCCCACTAACCAAAATCAGAGATAAACTCCAAAGTCCATTTTTCCCGCCAAAAGTGCCAAGTGGTCGAATGAGATGAAATTGAGTAAATCAATGGCTCAAAAGAGGTGGGAAGTACTCAGAAATGTCGACAAGGTGATAAGGGACTATAAAGAGCAGAGGAGAGAGTGTGTAATAGTTATCTAGTGTAATTTTTAGTTATTTAGTGTCGAATTTAGTTAAATTAAATTTCTCAGTGTAATTGTAATCTTTCAAGTGTTGTTTTTAGTTGTTCCAGTGTAATTTAAACCTTTTCTAATAATTAATTTCAAGTGTTTGGTTTAATCTCAGTTTATGCACTTTTCTAAATTTCAAAAATATCATGTATGTTGAATGTTATTGTTATTGTTGTTTCTGGACTTCATAGGAACACATAAGCTCCCATATAGCTTATTGAAGCTATTAGTAATCAGTAAAACAAGTTTAGTAATAAGAAAATCAAAATTACAAAAACAGTCAACCAAAGTCAAAGTTCAAGGAATGATGAAGAAAAGCTGGAGCAAGGGAGAATTTGGATTGCCCTTGGGTTAGTGAGCCTGAGGAGGTTCTATAGGAGTGATTCATTGGTCCTTGTTCTTGGTTTTAAGCTGGAAAGCAATTGTAAGCTTTTTAAGTAAATATTTGCATTTCACTGTGTAACCTAGTTTGGTGGTTTAATCTTTGTGATTTTCTGTCTTTGTGGTGTTATTAAGTCTTAATATAGTTTAATTTAGGCATCTTGTTCATTAAATTTGCCTGTTGCTAAAAGTTCTTCATATCAGTCAATTTAGCATATTGTCTATTTCTGTGTTCTTGTTGCTATACTTGGGATTTTCTAGTTTAATTTGGTCTTATATAATCTTAAAAAGTGTTAGAATCAAGTATTGTGTTTTAAAATTCAAAGTTGCTTTGAATTTCTTGCAACCTGTCATGATCAGGGGTGTTTGGATCTAGTTGATTGTCTGTGTTTTGGTTGTTGTTTGTTGTTGCTTTTAGATCTCACAAGTTACTATAAGTCATATAAGTTCAGAATAACCATAAAAACAAGCCCTTGTTTAGTAAAAAGTCAAAATCACCACAATCAAACACAACAGCTGCACTGTTGTGATTTGGGTTGTGAAAATAATCCAAATCAGTTTAATTGTTGTAAGAGTAGCTTAAAATAGTCTCATTACACCATATCACACCATAATTAGTCAGTAGTAATCAATAGAATCTCACCAAAGTCAAACCTTCTATTTTTCTGCACAAGTCAAAAAGATCAGCAGACCATGGTTCTGAGTTGCTGATCTTTGGCAAAATCAGACCTCAATTGGGGTGATTCTCATAGGGCTTTTGTGATTTTTAGATAGCTCACAAGCTAATCTAACTTTTGCCCCCCTAATATTGGATCTCAGCAGCTTATTGAGTGCTTAATCTAGCCCTCAAGTTTGCCTGTTTTTCTGAGTTTCTGTGTAAGAATCCATAGCAGCCAAGGATCAAATCTGTTAAGCTCTTGTGCTAATTTGTAGCTTTAAGTTGTTTTAAGCTTATTTTAGTGTGTTTAGCTTATCCTGGTCAGTTGGTGAAGTTTAGTGCTTATTTGCTTAATTTTGGCTTATTAGCTTATTGCTTATTAGCCCAAATCTGCTTATTGGGCCTTGTCAGCTTTTCATTTTATTTTTTCCAGCTTCCTTATAATATTTTAGCATTATCTGTAATTTTTCATAATTTTCTGATCAGTTTTAATATTTTTAATCATTTTAAGTAGTTTTTAATAGTAATTTAATCATAATAAATAGAAAAATAATCAAAAAAATATAATTTCAATTTTCATAATTTTCTTTTGTCATTTGTAATCTAGGAAAAATATAAAAATATTTTTAGGACTTAAAATCAAACGAAATAGAAATATAGTGATAGCTTCTATTTAATAGAATTTATCTTTTTAAATTTTAATTAAGTAATTTTCATTTTTATAATTTTCTTATCTTTTTATTACCTTAGAGTATTTATATAAAAAATTTCAGATTTTTGTTTGATCTTTTAGTATTTATTAGAATTTTAATTAGTTTAAATAATTATTAAATAGTTTTTAATTAATAATAATTAATTAATAAGTTAAATAAATAATTTTCTTTTTCCAATAATTTTCTTTTATTATTAGGGTTGTAAAAATATAAATTTCATATCCGTAGGCTGTTTATTTCTTAAAACTCACTTTTTATTTCGTACGTTTACGTTTATTTAAATTTAAACGTACGCTTTTAGGTTTTTATACGTTTTTAAGTAATTTGGTTTACAGTTCTTGTTTATATAGCTTGGTTAAAGCTATTTTCTTATCTCATTAGTGTAATCAAAATCATAATCCCCTTTCTGTTCATAAACACTTGATCTCAATCCGTTTTAAGCACAATTTCGCATCTCGCTGGGACTTAAACGACCCGGGGATAAAACTATACTCCTTGGATTATTGCATTGTGTCCTTGATAGTTTGACTTTTGTTGACCAAATCCTTGGTCAATATTAGTTGACTGTTCAGTGCCAATCACTGACATTAGGGCCTCAAACATTGTTATTCAAGGTTTGCCAAAGGATGTCTACAAACTCATCAATTTCAACACTGAAGCTAAAGCAGTGTGGGACAATGTAAAGATGTTGCTTGCTGGGTCAGAACTCACAAAAGAAGACCGTGAATCACAATTGTATGATGAGTTTGAACACTTCAAAATGAACCCAGGAGAGAATGTCACAGATTACTATGTGAGATTCCATAAGTTGGTGAATGGCATGAGGATGATAAGAATGACTATGCCCAACATCCAACTTAACTCAAAGTTTGTGAACAACATGACTCCAGAATGGGACAGATTTGTTACTGCTGTCAAACTCAACAAAGGTCTGAGAGATACTAACTATGAACAGTTGTATGCCTACCTACAACAACATAAGAAGCATGCTGCCTACGATCAGGTGCTGAGAGAAAAGCTCAATCCTTCAACTCCTAATGACCCACTGGCATTTATGGCAAGTGCTCTACCAAACACCCAACCATCACCTAACCAAGGGTATCATCAACTTCACTCACCATATTCTGCTATGAGCTCACAACTCGACTCAGGCTATTCTCAGACCGACAAAATGATTGATAACCTCACCAACCAAGTATCATTACTGGTTCAACAATTTAAAGCATCTCTCCCTCAGACCAACAATCAGTTAAGAAACTCATCCAACCCACGCAATCTAGCAATGGTGGAGGATGGGAAAATTATGGTTCAGAATGTACAAGGGAGAGCAGGAAGAAACATGGGTCGAGGTAATGTGCAGAACAGAGCAGGGAATGCCAATCAGGGGCAGGGGAAACAACTCAAGTGTTATAATTGTGGAGGACTGGGACACATTGCCAGGAATTGCAATCAACCAAAACGTCCTCAGAACTCAGATTACTTCAAGGACAAGATGTTTGTGATGCAGGTTCAAGAGAATGGAGCTGTATTGGATGAGGAAGAATTGTTGTTTTTGGCTGGTGATGGGGGAAATACTTTTGATGAAGATGTGGATGAGCACCCAGTTCAGGATCTAGCACTCAACGATCCCAACATCTTCAAAGCTGATGATTGTGATGCATTTGACTCTGATGTGGATGATGAACCAACGGCTCAAACAGTCTTCATGGCTAACTTGTCATCCTTGGCTTCATCACCTCGACAAGCTGGTTCTTCAAATGCATCTGTGATTTCTGAGGTACTAAAACTTTATGACACATATGAAGTAGTTGATGAACAAAAGATTCCCAACAAAGTACAACAGGGAGATGTTTCTGACTCAAATAATGTTGACATGGAAAATAGCGATATGATTCCATATGAACAATATTTGACTCACAACAACGTGCCTGATGTACAAGATGGAGAATCTTCTGTTGATAATAATGCTTGTGTTGTTAATAACGTGTGTGCCTTAGAAAATACATGTGACGTTGATAATGCATGTGAGTGGCATGAAAACACTGTACTTGCTCCTAATGATAACTTGATCACTAGACTAAACATCTATAAGGAAGAAGTAGCTATGTATGAACAGCTTGCTAAGTTTGAACTAACTGAACGTGAGCAGAAAATGGAAGGTCAGTTGCGTAAACTTATAAAAGACTCTAGAGTTAGAGAAGAAACATTAAAACAAGAGTTGAATTCTTTGAAAAGCCAGCTAGATATGTCTGTTAAACAAAAACATGAAGTACAGAATTGTGTGAATAGGCTTAAGCTAGAATTCAAAGAAAAAGAATCTAAAATCTTAGATGATTTCTCTAGACTCAAAACATTAAAGAATAAACTTGAAGATAAGTTGTACACACAAGACCAAAACAGACAGACTGCCCAAATGATTCATAAGCACAGAAAGTTAAGTGACAAGCATAGTGAAAGCAATGTAGGTGAATCTCAATTAGCTCTTCTTAAGATTGCTAAGGTAGCCCAACCTGCATTATATGATGCCAATGTGATGATTATGCCCAATCATGAACCACCTGAGGTTGTATCCTTGAATGAGGCTGATGAGATAGAAGTGTGAAAAAGAGAAAAAATGAATGAGAAAATGAGGGATCCCATGTGCATAGCCAAATGAGTAATAGTCAAGCCCCATGATTATTATGAGGAGAATCGTTTGACTGTGTTTACTCCTCAAAAGAAGTTAACACCTGAACAAATATTTTGGTCACAAGATATAGAAAAGCTAAAGGAAGATAAACTTAAAGCCAACACCTCATCCCTTAGAAAAGTTGCGTCCATAACGGTGTATCCTCCCAATACACCTAGGAATTTGGTTCCTTTGTCTCTTCCCACTGAATGCAAAACCTTAATTAGCTTATACGTGCTTTGGCAACTATTTGCTGATTTTGATAAAACATGTAAGAAGAGAATCACACCAACCGGAATTACTGAGGGGGAAAGGTGTTTTGAGCACGCAAAAAGGTGTTACTTGACTGAGGTCATGCCATTCTTTAAACTACTTAAAGAACATTTTGAAGGGATGCAAACTGCCCTTAATACAGAAATAAATGAAATGAAAGTAGTGTTTAAAGACATGGAAAATGAGGTAACTCAATGTGAAATAGAACTTAAGAGTTGTGAAATTAAAAGGAAAAACATACTCATCGCCAATGACAACTTGATTGCTAGATGTATTGCGCAAGATGTATTTTATACTGCTACTGATTCTGCTTTATCTGCTTGTCAATTTCATGAGTATGCTATTCCTTTAAATGTTACCCAGAATCGTGTTGTTGAGCTTGAGGGGGAGAATGTGAAATTGCTTGACAAAATTCAAAATGATGACCATGATAACATGGTTAAACATTTTTCAAAACTAGAGGTTGATTATCTAAATCTGCAACTAAAATATCAACATTTAGAAGAAAAATGCAAAATATCAAATGACAAGACATCCTTGGATGCTCCTGAGTTTGATACATATTTTGAATTAAGCAAACGAGATGAAAAGATTCAAGCTCACACAAACACGATTCGACTTTTGAGGGCCCAAATTGCCCAATTGAAATCCAACAAGTGTGATGTGTATGGCACCAATAAACCTTCATCTTCAGATTCTCAGAATTTTCAATATCAAGACACCATCAATAAGTTACATTATGAAAATGAGTGTTTTCGAGAAGAAAATTCTAAGATTAAACAGCATTACAAAGAGTTATATGACTCAATTAAAGTTACAAGAAATAGTCATAATGAAAAGATAACTTCTTTGTTAAATGAAATTGAGAATCTTAAGACTCAGGTGAAAGGAAAAATGCCATGCACCTCTTGTAATTGTGTTGCATCAAAGGTCTCTGCTTGTAAAATGTACGATGTTGATGTGGGGCCTATTCCATTTCCTATGAGAAACAACAGACCTGTCCATCAAATGTATCTCTGTCACCTTAGGGATGGACTTGACACTCTCCGTGAGGTTGTGGAAGAGGACAGAATAGAAAAACCACTTGATAAGGCAGTAGGTTATGCTTGCGTCCTCACAAAAAGGATCCAGGAACAGTTAGAATATGCCATTGGCACGGGTCCCAAGTCTAGCAACCAAAGAGATAGATTAGGTGCATCATCATCCACTATTAAAAACAAGCATGTAACCTTTGATTTACCATCAAGAACATTAGAACCCAACACATCAAAATCAGGAAAGCATGTGACAGTGAAACAAACTAATGTTCCTATCATTACTTCTACAGGAGTGAAATGTGACACCCAAGCTAGCGAGTCAAAGCCTAGAGGCAATGCAAGGAAAGATTGGACTGCGCCAGCTAATAGTGATCACAAGAAGAGTGTAGAAGCCCAACCTAGGAACAATAAGTTTGTAATGACTAGATTGAATCGTGTTGATTCTAGTATCAAAAGTACTGTAATTAATTCGAATTCTAATGCGGTCTGTAAAACATGTGACAAATGCTTAATTTCAGCTAATCATGATGATTGTGTTGTGTCATTTCTGATATCTCATGCATCACCCCAAGTTAAGAATGTTAGGAAAACTGAAAGAAGTAAGAAAGTTTGGATGGCAACAGGAAAAACTTTTGCTACTGTTGGGTATCAATGGAGACCCACTGGAAGAAAATTCAGTTTAGGAAATAAAAGTCCATTGCCTAAGTTGAATGATCATAGGTTTGTGAAAGTTAAAGAATGGAGGCCAACAGGTCGAATTTTGTCTCTAGGAACACAATGCCTTCCAAATAGGCCATCCGCTGACTCTAGGATTGTTCCCACTGTAGAGACTTCAGTATTAGCAAACTCTGTTGCTCCTGAATTTGTGAATGCTAACCGAATGGACCCTAGCTACACGTGGGGATCCACATATTTCAGTTATCCATCTTTGTCTGTCTTCAAATGCAGGTCGTACAAATCGTCCTTTGGTATTTGGATTCAGGCTACTCAAAACATATGACTGGGGATCGCTCACGGCTCAAGAACTTCGTGAAAAAGTTTATTGAGATAGTTAGATTCGGGAATGACCATTTTGGTGCGATTATGGGTTATGGAGATTATGTGTTCGGTGACAGTGTAATCTCGCGGGTATATTATGTGGAAGGATTAGGGCACAATCTGTTTTCTATGGGTCAATTTTGTGATTCAGATCTAGAAGTGGCTTTCAGAAAACACACATGTTTTGTCATGGAATTGGATGGTGTAGACCTTCTAAAAGGCAGTCGGGGCACAAATCTATACACCATATCAATTGAAGAAATGTTGAGGTCCTCTCCCATTTTCTTACTTTCTAAAGCCTCCAAGACAAAATCATCGTTGTGGCATCGTCGTCTGAACCATCTAAACTTCGGTACCATAAATAATCTTTCCCACAAAGATCTTGTACGAGGCATGCCCAGACTAAAATTTGAGAAAGATCATCTTTGCTCCGCATGTCAACTGGGCAAAAGCAAGAAACAAACCCACAAACCCAAAACCATCAACACCAACTTGGAAGTTCTTCACACCCTTCACATGGATCTGTGTGGCCTAATGAGAGTACAAACCATAAATGGAAAGAAATATGTTCTTGTGATAGTAGATGATTACTCTCGGTTTACATGGGTAAAGTTTTTGAGAATAAAGGATGAAACTCCAGAGGTTATCATCAAATTGATAAAACAGCTGCAAGTAAGGCTCGACAAAACTGTCAGAATCATCCGCACTGACAATGGAACTGAGTTTGTTAATCATCAACTCAGAAATTTCTATGAAAATATTGGCATCACGCATCAGAAAAATATCCCTCGCACTCCTCAGCAGAACGGAGTTGTTGAACGAAGGAACCGTACTCTGGTGGAAGCTGCGAGAACCATGCTTATATTTTCAAAGGCACCGATGTTTCTCTGGGCAGAGGCTATTGCAACAGCAGGCTACACCCAAAACCGATCTCTGATTCATCCTATTCATGACAAGACTCCCTATGAGTTAATTCATAACAAGAAACCAGATCTTTCCTTTCTTCGTGTGTTTGGCGCACTTTGCTATCTGACTAATGATAGTCAAGACTTGGGAAAGTTAAGAGCTAAAGCAGACGTAGGTATTTTTGTTGGTTACGCATTAGATCGCAAGGGGTACAGAATCTACAACAAGAGAACCCGACAAATCATGGAATCCATCCATGTCACGTTCGACGAGCTGAGTGAGCAACCTGCTTCAGGACAAACCAGTTCTGGACCCGATCTTAAACTTTTGACACCTGGACCAATTAGTTTAGGGCTTGTACAGAATCCCACGCCTGCAGAGTCTTATGTACCACCAACTAGTGAGGAGTTGAAGAAGTTATTTGATCCTATGTTTGACGAATATTTTGAGCCAACAAATGAAACGACCTCAAATGCTGCAGCTGTTCTTCCTAATGCTGATGCTCAAGTTCCGCAAGGCTCTGAAGGCCCATCAGCATCTGTCTCTATCAGTTTCAATGCACCAGCTGCCAGTCAATCACCCTTATCATCAAATACTCAATCCACTCCGGTGCAACAAGAATCTGCAGATGACCATTCTTTGGAAGTTAATCCGTTTGCTCCTATGGATGATGTTCCTTTTGAGAATATATTTGCTCCTGAATCTTCAACCCACACATCCTCTTTCGAAGAACACAGCACGGCAACATCAGTTCAAAACCCTCAACCTCATGATCATCTCAGAAAATGGACCAACGATCATCCAATTAACAACATCATTGGCAATCCCGCTCGTCCTGTATCCACACGTAAACAACTAGCCACTGATGCACTGTGGTGCTTCTTCAATTCCGTACTATCCAAAGTCGAACCAAAAGATGCCAAAGAAGCAATGACTAAAGATTGCTGGTTCGAGGCTATGCAAGACGAAATCCATGAATTTGATCGACTTGAAGTATAGGAATTGGTGCCTCCTCCAAAGTGTGCTATGATTATTGCCCTCAAGTGGATTTTCAAGGTGAAACTAGATGAGCGTGGTGATGTTCTAAAGAACAAGGCACGGTTAGTTGCAAAAGGATACAGACAAGAAGAGGGCATAGATTTTGAAGAATCGTTTGCTCCAGTTGCTAGAATTGAAGCCATTAGAATCTTCCTTGCCAATGCTGCTAGTCGGAATATGATAGTCTACCAGATGGATGTCAAAACAGCATTCCTGAATGGAGATTTAAAGGAAGAAGTCTATGTGAGCCAACTAGAAGGATTTATGGATGCTGAACATCCTACTCATGTCTACCGCTTGAAGAAGGCTCTCTACGGTTTAAAGCAGGCACCAAGGGCATGGTATGATACATTGTCCAAGTTCCTTCTAGCAAATGGGTTCTCGAAGGGTGTTGTTGATCCCACATTATTCACTAGGAAGTCGGGCAAACATCTGCTTCATGTTCAGATATACGTAGATGATATTATTTTTGCTTCATCTGATCCTAGTGAATGTGATAGATTTTCAAAGGAGATGAGTTCCAAGTTTCAAATGTCAATGATGGGACAAATGTCATTCTTCCAAGGATTACAAATCTCACAAAGTCCCGGAGGCATTTTCATAAATCAATCCAAATATGCCCATGAGATCTTGAAAAAGTTTGGATTTGATTCGAGTGAGCCTGTTGACACTCCCATGGTTGATAGATCAAGACTAGATGAAGATCCTTCGGGGATTCCAGTCGACCAAACAAAGTATAGAAGCATGATTGGATCCTTGATGTATATCACTGCTAGTAGACCAGATCTTCTTTTCGCCGTATGCATGTGTGCTCGGTATCAATCCAAGCCTACTAAGAAACATCTAGAAGCAGTAAAAAGGGTATTCAGATATCTTCAAGGCACAGTTCATATGGGTCTCTGGTATTCGAAGGACACAGCAATGGAGTTAACTGCGTACGCTGATGCTGATCACGCGGGATGTCAAGACACTCGTCGAAGTACTTCGGGGGGAGCTCAGTTTTTAGGGTAAAAGTTGGTGAGTTGGTCTTCTAAGAAGCAAATGAGTACGTCGATATCTTCTATAGAGGCCGAATACATTGCTATGTCTGGTTGCTGTGCACAAATTCTATGGATGAGATCACAGCTTTCAGACTATGGCTTTTCATACAACAAGATTCCTCTATATTGTGACAACAAGAGCGCTATAGCTCTTTGTTGTAACAATGTCCAACACTCCCGGTCAAAACACATCGACATCAGGCATCACTTCATTAGGGAACAAGTTGAGAAAGGAATTTTGGAGCTATACTTCGTGAGGACAGAGTTTCAATTAGCAGACATCTTCACCAAGGCTCTTCCGAGAGAAAGGTTTCAGTTTATTCTCCCACGTCTTGGAATGAAGAGCTTGACACCTGAAACCCTCAAGTGTCATCAAGAAGAAAAGGAGGAGTAAAGGATTGACTTCCCATATCCTTGTATATAGTTGTATATATCTTAAATCAAAAAGAAAATAGAAAAATATAAAACCTATAAAAACCATAAAAATCAAAAAATCAGAAAATACCAAAAATAGTTTCACCTAGGCATGTCTTCTATTTATCGAAAACATTTACGGACCTAGAAATGTCATTCAATAATGACACGGGTCTTTAAATGAAGCTCGAGCAGAAGTTACACTAATTGGTTAAAACATGTCTTAATGGCTTGCAATTACTTCATACTGCAACCCGCGCTATACAATGGGGAAAGCATGTCGCCAAAAAACGGTTGTTCCTCCAACCGGGTGATGTTCACCTGGGCATGGATTACTTTATATCCATGTTTTTCTTCCGATCTGATGTACGTTTCAGTGCGTCATTTCGTGTATAAGAAGAGAATCTTCTTTACAATCAGACTCTTTATCTTCTTTGATTCTTCAAAAGAGTTTTGATGTTACCCAAGGTGGTAAATTGAATTAAATTTTTACAAATACTCGTCGCTCAATTGAATGACTACAACTCTTTAAATAGAAAACGGGTCATTAATTGAGGGGGAGAATATTTGTTCAAATTTCTGACACCTTGCCAAATTTGTGCAACATCAGCAGTGACACTCTCTCGTGGTTTAAGAGGGAGTATAGTATGCTCCATAATCAGAACACAGTATAATCTGACCACATTTTCTCCCAAAATTTCTCACTTATTTAAATCAATTGGGATCACAAATCTCAAGTGGTTTGAAATTTTTGATCGAGGGAGAGAATGTGATTTAAATATGGAATTCTGATAAAAAACGTTATCTTTTGAAACTCAAGTGTAGGCTCTCCCATATGTGCCAAACCTTTTCATATATCGATGCACATATTGAGGGGGAGCAAATGTTTTGTGATGGCAATTGTGAAAGAATACCAAAGACCGACCATTTTACTTTATGTATTGGAGTTATAAGGATGGTAAGGTTAGGTATTAGTTCCCATGATCCAGCCAGAACCGGAGGGATCTACCCAGGGACAATCCACTAGTTAGTGTAGAAGTCCTTAGGTATGATTACAAAAATGGAGAAAAAGTGAATAAGGGAAGAGTGCCGACTGAGATGGAGCTAGTGCTGGAACAAACCCAACAAGGTGCTAGCAATGAAGTCTCGGTAAGCGCTGAAGGGGTTGAAGAATGAAAAAGAAATGTAAAGATAAAGGGTGAAAAGAAAGAAGCCCTCCTTACATCTTAGGCAGAAACGGGGTCAGTACATATGCTGTCAGAATCACGTAGTTGATTACTGACATTGAAGACAAAGTATCATGGACCCAGTGATACGCTGCACAACCCTCCCTAGCCACTCAAGGTCCCTCAAAGGACTCTTGTTTCACTTGTCACGGAGATCAATACATTGCTATCATCTTTCTCACTCCGAATTAGATGATATTGAAAAGGTGGCAGTCCTCTCCAGCCTCCAATCACTAAATCAAAACGCACTATTGAGTCTAGAGCCCAGAGATCATCAATAAATCTCAATAGGACACATTTCCAATATGCTTGCTGTTTCATACACCGTGAAAAGCAAGAAAATATATATGAAGAGTCCTACGCATTATCCTTGTGGTATTGCCAGAACATCCGAGTGATACGTAAAGTATTCACAATGAAGATGGAAATCCCTCTAGAGCTAACATCAAACAAGCTCTTGGTGGGTGACATGTGAGACCTGCACATATTGTGTTATCTCAGCTTTTTCATTGGTCTGCAACTGTTTATCCTCTTGACCTTAGTGCTTGCAATTTGGTTTAGTGATAGCTTGTAGTATCAGCTTTTAGGAACTGAGTTTGGATTTCAAGTTGTAGCTTATTTGACTAGCTTAATTCAGTCTGCAAGTAACCCATTTAGCTTATTGTAGACCTGCAAACAGCTTTTGCTCCCACATGCTTTTGTTTTTTTTATCAAATTTGAATAAGCTATTGTTAGTAAGATTTGGTCATTCTTGGTTTGAAAGTAGTTTTTGATATAAGGTTTTAGAATCTGCTTTCTGTTTCCCCCAATTAGCTTATCCCTAGCTTATAAATTGGCTTAAAGTTGGCTGGTTACTCATTCGTTTCTGTCTCAAATTGGAACTGTACCAACTGCTTATTTGCTTATTCCAAGTGCTTGTCTGGACCTCATAAGTTTTTTCAAGCTCCAAATAGTGTGTTTATCTGTTTTCTAGCTTTTGGTAATTTTTGGTACAGTCGGGCTTATTTTAGAGCTTATTTGCAACTGCTTATTTGCACAATCTGCTTATTAGTGTTGAACTAAGTTCTGATTTCATTTTTCCTAGCTTCATAATATCATTTAAGAGTTTTTTTGCAAAATTTCATTTTTTTCCAAAGTCATTTACTATTTTTAAATCATTTAAATAGTTTCTTGTAGTTTTTAATTCATAAAAAGAAAATAAAAAATCAAAAAAATTTAATTCTTTTTTTTAAAATTTTATTTTGTCATCTAGGATTTAGAAAAAATAATTTGGTACCCGTAGAGTTAGTATTTCTTAGATTTGACGTTTATGCTCGTGTTTAGATTTCTCGATTCGCGTTTTCTAGTTTAATTAGTTTGTGCTTAATTTTGCTTTGTAGATTTATGTGTTTAGGTTTCCCTTAGCCTATTTATACTTCTCGTAATTGTAGGATATTTAATCAAACACCAAAATCCAAAATCCAATCATCAAGCATTTTAATTCCGAACCAAAAACGAAATCCTCAATTCACATCTCGCTGGGACACGACCCGGGTAATCACTTATCCGGTATCTCACACTGTATTCACGGGTTTTGCACGTTGACCTTTTTCCTAAGAGGTTGACTAGTTGATTCTCAAGTATCACGGGGATCCGATATTATATTTATATATACTTTACCACGGATCAAATTTTGGCGCCGCTGTCGGGGAGGTTGTGTTGCGACAATATTGTTAAAGGTTTTAACGATTAGTGACTTGAGATCCTTCTTTGTGAAGTTCCCGTTTTCCATAAACCCCATAAAATACAAAAATATTTTTTTTTCTTTTGTATATATATTATCATATAAAAACAAAAATACAAAAAACATTCATCGTTTTATTGTGTTAAATAAACGATAAAAGAAATCTCAATATAATATTCCTCAACTTTGAGTATTATTCCCGTTCCTCCCATTGTCACAATGGCAGATGAACGTACCATGTCGGAGCTTCTCCAAGCACCCACCGAGGGTTACAGAGATGCTATTGTTGTTCCGGCAATCATTGCCGATAGCTTTGAGCTTAAAACGGGGTTGCTAAACTTAGTAACTTCAAGTCAATATTTCGGATTTGAGAGGGACGATCCTCATTCCCACATTCGATGGTTTAACAAGATCACCTCTACCATCAAATACTGAAATGTTCCTCAAGAAGCTATCAAACTTCTTCTTTTTCCTTTTTCTCTCGAGGGGGCAGCCTGGATTTGGTTCGAAAAACAACCCCCTCGTTCTATTGAAACATGGGAAGATTTGGTGTCAAAATTTGTGAACGAATTCTTTCCCCCTTCTAAAACCACAATCCTTAAAAATGAAATCACCAAATTCACTCAAAAATTTGATGAATCCTTTAGTGAAGCGTGGGATCGTTTTAAAGAATTACTTCGCAAATGTCCTCACCATGGTTTCTCCGAGTTACATCAACTCGATACCTTCTATAATGGTTTGAACCAAACGGACCAAGATTCTCTTAACGCCGCCGCCGGTGGCAATCTCTTGAATCGGACTACGAAAGATGCATTAACTATCATCGAGAATAAGTCCAAGGTCCGCACTACACGAAGCAAGCCGGTTGTTTCTCAAGTTAGTAGTGCTTCTTCTTCTTCATCTCACGTGAGTACTTCTAGCACCGATGCTAAGATTGAAAAACTCACGGATGCTATTGTAACAACCGTGATTGTAACACCCCGACCCGACAAGGGTAAAGATATCACAAATATATGGTTTCATATCAGATAAACATAGTATCCATGCATAAAATAGCGGAAGTCAAATACATAATCCCACAATAAGTCAACATGACTTATATCCAAAATGAAAGGAAATAAAAGAAGTACATAAGTTCAATGCCCAAACAATGGCAACATAAAGTCTAATGAAATCAAATGGTAGATAAGCTATAAAGAACAAGCTCCACTCAAGTGCACTCAACCCCAAAGCTAAGCCCAGCTCCTAGCTTAATTACCTGCCGTGTGAAAAGAAAACACGGCTGAGCTACACGAGCTCAGTGAACAGATATAACGATAACAAGCAGTAGAATAAGGAATAGCAGAATGAATGAGTCAAAGTTAAGTATCTATATGAAGTAGCAATAATGAAAGATAAAGAGTAAAGGTGTAGGAAACAGTAATCCTCTACGAGCCCCAGTATCAGTAATCAGTAACAGTAATCAGTGTAATCATGTAACCATATAATCATATAGAGGGGAGACCTCTCAGTAAAACAGTAATCATGAGGGGAGTCCTCAAACAGTAAGTGGAGTGATCAGCTCCCAGTATGTGAAAGACGTGTATCGCACACACCATCAGTCACCAATAATACAGTAATCAGTAACAGTAACAGTTCTAGGATGCATCCATACGCCCCAGGTGGCCATAAACCTCCCAATACACCAAATAAAATACAGTCAGGGACGGAACAGGTCATCACTCTCCTGCCCTAGAGTCATGCCATCGGTGCATCAATGACATGGTCATGAAACCCTCATGACTAGTTATGGCTCGTAGTATCAAACTGTGGGTCAGTGGTCAAGTATCAGTATTCAGTATTCAGTTTAGTTTCATAGGTCAATATCCAGTTCAGTATAACAGACAGTTCATATCAGATGGTTCAGTAATCAGAAGGGTCAATATCAGTAGGTTCAATATAAGAAAGGTTCAGTAACAGTAGGTCAATATCAAAGGTTCATAGAAACAAGGAACATGGCAGTGAATCAGAAGTCAACATGAGACGAAGGCACCTTACTAAAGAAGGGCAGAATATCTGTACCTTATTGCTGACAAAGGAAACACACTGAAATAAGATGATCAGGATCACAGAACTACTCCCTCTTCACACCTAGAGGAGTAAAGACATGATTACTAAAGATCCCATTTCCATATTAAGTATCTTTCTATTTTTAGCAGGTTTCCATTTTTAGAAAGTTTCCTTATTTAGCAAGTTTCCAAAATTAGCAGATTTCTATAATGAGTGAAGTTTAAGTATTCTGATTTAGTTAAGTCTTTAATTTAGTCCCATTATGGAATTAGGGTTGGTTTTAGCAAGTTATAAAAGTTTAGGGTTAAATATGACAAGTTTACATAGTTTAGGGTTTTAATTGTAATTATCTCAAATTAAAGGTCTAGAATGAAAATATCATGATTTACTTATTTAAATACTCCATTTATTCAGAATTACATCATCAGCCCCTTGAGTTTCATATTTTACACTTTAAGCCCTTTAATTACAAAAGTTACAAAACAAACCCTAAGGTTACATAATTTATCATTTTATTCAAATATTAATTCTAATTACACCACTAGACCTTATATTAATTTTATTTCAGAATATATCCTTAAATTTCATGCATAGTACGATCTAATCCTTTAGTTTCTCATAATTACACAATTAGTCCCTATAATTTATAAAACATATATATTAATTTGTAAATTCCAAATAATTACCTATTGGCCCCTATAATTATCCAAACTTACACCAAAACATCTTAACATTATAATTTACTCAAAATGACCTCAAGTTTCCAGTATTTACATTTTTAGTCCCTTGTTTTAATTAAATTGCAAATCGAATCATTAAATATATATAATTACCCATTTAACCTTTTAAACACAAAATTTACATATAGACCCCTCAAGTTATATTTTTCCCATGTTGTACCAGTCCTAAATATCATTTTAAAAATAGTCCATGAGTTTCAAAAATTACAAAACATCCCCTTGACTATTATATATCAAATCGGTAAAACAATTATATTACTAAATCAAACCCTAAATATTTTCAATCATTATGCAATCATTACCATATCATTTTAATATCATATACATCCAGATTCAATCATATAAACATTAATTCAATTGATTTAGGGTTTAGTTCATATTTTCCTTTTTATTTTCATTTTGCCGATTATACATAAATTCACAAATAATAGTTTTAGGCCTCTAAAATTCGAATGGCCATTTTTCTAGTGTTATATGATGATTATAGAAGCCATGAAAAATACTAACATGATCCAGAAAATTCGCATGCATGATTTAAAGAATTAATTCGATTCTAGGGTTTCACTTTCAATAATTATCATGCGATCAAATTACAATGCATGGATGTGTTTTAGCATTTTTCTCATGTTATATAGGATTAGAACAAGCTCAGAAAAATACCCAATAATTTATTGAACGAGTGGATAAGCCGATTTGATTTTAGACTTATCGGATCAAGAACTCGACACCAAAGAATTCACCACGATCACCACAGCCACTCCACGACCTTGTAATCATTTTTCACAGACCATACATGATGTGAGGGACGTGAGAAAAATAGAGAATGAATTTCACAATGATCGAATCAATAAAAATCGAATTATTACCTATCGAATGGAAAAGAAGAAGGAATTTCGATATCTTGCAAACCCGGCCTCTAAAATTCGTGAAACTATTTTTCAAGGCTTCCTAAGAACCCTAAGAACACCAGAAAAATGGTGTCTTAATTCCAGAAATTCGGATGGATGAATTGAGGATTATTTGGTGATTTAGTGTTCAATCGGTTTAGAGAGAATTGGAAGAAAATGAAATGTGTGATAAAATATTATTGTGGCCGATTTTGAGAGGGATTAATAGGCCCTAATTTTCAGTAATTGGTCAATGGAATAATTGGCAATCAATAACAATTTTAATGTCCATTATTTCCTTTTAATTTTCCTTTTATAACTTTTCTTAACTTTTGAATTTAAATGATATTAAGCGCCCAAGGGTATTTTGGTAATTTCCATGGCTTGTATAAAAGTTAAATGAAGTTGTTAAAATTATTTGGGATCATAGCTTGCTCATTACTAGAAGTTTGGAATTTATTTTATGCTTTACATATGTTTTATTTAGGTTTTAAATTCCCAGGGGCAATTTGGTCATTTTACATATTATAGAGTTTTCAGGTATTACAACTTCTTCCCCACTAACAGAAAAATTTCGTCCTCGAAATTTGCAAGGACATGAGAAAGGAAACATAACAGAAATGAAACTGAACATACCAGATCAAAACATGAAATGAGGATAACTCGATCGTATCGATTCTTCGGTCTCCCAGGTTGCCTCGCGTGCTGGGTGATTCCGCCAAAGAATCTTTACAAAAGGAATGACTTTGTTTCTCATGACGCGTTCTTGACGCTCTAGAACCGCCTCCGGTTCTTCAGATAAGGTCATATCAGGACGGACTTGATCAAACGGATAAGAAGCCACATGCAGAGGGTGATAGTTGTATCCCCTCAAAAGAGATACATGAAATACATTATGAACATGAGCCAACTGAGGTGGTAGAGCTAAACGATACGATACTTCTCCGATACGCTCCAGAATTTCAAAAGGTCCAATAAACCGAGGGCTGAGCTTGCCCTTAATACCAAAACGTTTGACGCCTCGGAACGGAGATACTTTAAGAAATACTCGGTCGCCGACATTAAACTCTAGATCCCGACGGTGCTTATCCGCATAACTCTTTTGACGTGCCCGTGCCTCTTTCAATTTTTCTTTAGCCGTAGCAACCTTTTCATTTGTGACCTCAATCATCTCTGGTCCTTCAAGAAGACGTTCCCCTACTTCATCCCAACATACCGGTGCTCTGCACTTTCGACCATATAACATCTCAAAAGGTGCCATATCAATGCTCGCGTGCCAACTATTATTATAAGCGAACTCTACCAGACACAGGTAATCATCCCAACTACCCGTCCATTCCAACGCACACGCCCGTAACATATCCTCTAATGTCTGGATGGTCCTCTCCGACTGACCATCAGTTTGGGGATGAAAAGCGGTACTGAACTTAAGACGAACACCCCAAACTTTATGCAATCCTTTCCAGAAGCGCGAAGTAAAACGAGGATCACGATCAGAAACGATAGAAGAAGGAGTGCCATGTAATCTAACAATCTCCTGCGTGAAAATCTCTGACAACTTACTAACACTGTAGCTCATACGGATGGGTAAGAAATGAGCGGATTTAGTTAGCCGATCAACGACCACCCAAATCGCGTCATGTTTCCTACGAGTCAACGGTAAACCACAAACAAAATCCATGGATATTTCATCCCACTTCCAAACTGGGATCTCCAAAGGCTGCAATAACCCACTAGCTCTTTGGTGTTCAATCTTGACCTGCTGACAGGTCATACATCTAGCTACAAACAATGCCACATCCTGCTTCATGCCGTTCCACCAGAAGTGTTGCTTCAGATCCCGATACATCTTGGTAGAACCAGGATGGATAGAAAAAGGAGAACTATGAGCCTCAGCCAACAAGGCCTCACATAGATCAGAAACATCAGGAACACATAATCGATCTCCATACCATACAATACCACTATCATCAACCCGAAATTCAGACTGCTTACCCTCCTCGACATTCTGCACAATAGCCCAGAGTTCACCATCGTCCTTCTGAGCTTCCTTAATCCGCAGCATCAAATTTGATTCCACCTTCAGACTTGCCCAAAAACCACTAACGCCTTTTTCACATAGCTCAATCTCTAACCGCTCTAAATCTTGGAGAATACGAGGCTCGATATTCATACTAGCAATCATGCCCGATTTCCTGCTGAGTGCATCGGCAACAACATTCGCCTTGCCGGGATGATACTGGATATTAGTGTCATAATCTTTTAGAAGCTCCAACCATCTCCTCTGCCTCATGTTGAGCTCCTTCTGAGTAAATATGTATTTGAGACTCTTATGATCCGTGAAGATATCACAAGATTCACCGTATAAGTAATGTCTCCATATTTTCAACGCAAATACCACAGCTGCCAACTCCAGATCATGGGTCGGATAATTTTCCTCATAGGGTTTTAACTGCCTTGAAGCATAGGCAATTACTTTCCCGTTTTGCATGAGAACACAACCTAAACCCTTCTTGGAAGCATCACTATAAATCTGAAATCCTCCCGAACCCGACGGTAAGGTCAAAATAGGTGCAGAAACTAGTCGTCGTTTCAACTCCTCAAAGCTCTGCTCACGCTCATCCGTCCACACAAACTTTTCACCCTTTCTCATCAACTGAGTCAACGGTAAAGCCAACTTAGAAAAACCCTCGACAAAACGTCGATAGTAGCCAGCTAACCCCAGAAAACTCCTGACTTCGGTTACCGTGGTAGGTCTTGGCCATTTTGTGATAGCCTCAACCTTGGCTGGATCCATGGTAATCCCATCTGCAGACACGATGTGACCGAGGAAAGCAACTCGGTCCAACCAGAACTCACACTTGGAAAATTTAGCGTATAATTTCTGCTGCCTCAGAATACCCAAAACAATACGCAAATGCTGCTCGTGCTCTTCCGCTGACTTAGAATATACCAGAATATCATCAATGAAAACGATGACGAATTTATCAAGAAATTCATGGAAGACCCGGTTCATTAAGTCCATAAATACTGCAGGAGCATTTGTTAACCCAAAAGGCATAACCAAGAACTCATAATGTCCATACCGGGTACGGAAAGCAGTCTTAGAAATGTCCTGCTCTTTAACCCGCAACTGGTGATAACCAGATCGCAAGTCAATTTTGGAGAATACTTTAGCTCCCTGCAACTGATCGAACAAGTCATCGATGCGAGGTAACGGATAACGGTTTCGAATAGTGATGCGGTTTAGCTCCCGATAATCAATACACAACCGCATAGACCCATCTTTCTTCTTTACAAAAAGTACAGGAGCACCCCATGGTGACACACTCGGGCGAATAAAACCACAGTCCAATAACTCTTCAAGCTGTTCCTTTAACTCTTTAAGTTCCACCGGTGCCATCCGGTACGGAGCCTTAGAGATAGGCTCAGCGCCGGGAATCAGATCGATAGCAAATCCAACCTCTCTGGCCGGAGCAAGACCAGGAAGTTTTTCAGGAAAAACATCAGAAAATTCCCGAACAACATGAACAGTATTAATATCAGGACCCTCGACGGATGAATCCTTAACAGAGGCCAAATAACCTTGGCAACCATGAGATATTAGAGTCCTTGCTTTCATAGCAGAGATAATTTTCACAGATTTCAGAGAGCGTGTTTCATGAAAGACAAATTCAGGCTGAGTTAGATCACCAAAGATTACTTTGCGAGCATGACAGTCAATGGTGGCTCTATGAAAAGATAACCAATCCATGCCCAGGATAACGTCAAAATCAGTCATGTCCAGAGGAAGTAAGTTAGCCGAACGGATTCGGTCATCGAATCGTATAAGACAGTTTACATATTCATGATCAATAAGAGTACTGAGTTTCATGGGAGTGGAGAGGGATACTTGATTATTTAGTGGTGTTGGGGTTAAATTAAGTTTCTTAACCAATTTCATAGATATGATAGAATGTGTGGCTCCAGTATCAAAAAGTGTGAAAATAGCATGATCACCAAGATATAAAACGCCCGTAATCGTACCTGAAGACTGTGCCGCCTGATCACGCGTCATAGAATATACACGGCCAGTGTTAGGTGGTGGAGGGGGTGGTTTCAAATAGTTCCCGGCTGCCTCCGGGTGTTTAGGGCAGTCTTTCACTCTATGCTCCGTAGAACCGCATCTAAAACATGCCCCAGTAGCCACACGACAAGCCCCAGCATGACGTTTCCCACAAGTAGTGCAAATAGGAAAAGAATAAGAACCCCCAGCCGCACCTCCTTGAGAACTAGAACCTGAGGCCCTGCCCTGCTGATTACCCCTACCAGTCTGGTCTCTCCACTGTTTCTGACCGTTGTTGCGTCCTGAGCGATCATCTCCCTGCCTAGTAGTGGACCTGGAATCCTGCCCTCTAGTATCCGACCTCCTCTGATCATGATTCCTGCCAGCCTGACCCTGATGGTCGTATCGTCGATCCCCCTGTCCACGAGAATCATAACTCCTGTCATTCCGACCCTTAAAATCCCTGCTCTGACCCTGAGTCTGAATCCTATCCCCATCCCTGTTCCTCTTATACCCAGATCCCTGATGAAATATCTCAATATTGCGAGCTGCGTCGCAACATTCTGCCGGGTCTCGAAACTCATCATTAAGTATGCGGTCTAGTACCCACCTAATACAATAGCAAAAGAAAAATGTATTAATGTCTATTGGTACCAACCATCAACTTAAATAGGTTACTAACCTCTTGAGTCCCCATTTGAATTGTCTAGCCTGCTGCTTAGAATCCCCAGCAAGCGGACCCACAAAACTCACTAATCTCTGAAACCGCTCCAGATACTGCCCAGCATTCTCAGACTCAAGCTGAGAGACAGTGTTGTACTCCCTAATGAACCTCTGCTGCTCGGAAACTGGGAAGTACCGATTATAGAATGTGGTACGAAAATCAGCCCATGAACAACCAAGAACGTATGCATCACCACCCTTTGCTTCTTTGTGTGCTTTCCACCAATTTAGCGCGTCACCCTCTAACTTGAACACAGCCAGACGAGTCTTGAACCCGTCCTCACAACCTAACACTTCGAACAGTTTCTCCATGTGGGTGATCCAATCTTCTGCTGCATGAGGAGTAGCAGCAGAAGAGAAGGACAACGGCTTGAGCTTATTAAAAACTCTCCAGCCACCCATTAATGGTAGTGGGTCGGCCCCCACCACCAGAAGAACTGCCAGCACCCCCAGATGGGCCAGCTCCACCACTGATAAGCCGGTTGACCACCGCCTCAGTGTTAAGACCCGGTAGCAGACGGGCTACAGCATTAGCTATCATTTCCTCCAGATTGGGGGTTTCAGCATCTCCTCCACTGTTATACTCCTGATGACGAGTGTTAACCATCTATAGAATTATGAAGGCGATTAGTAAGGTGAAGCAAAAATATGACAGAGCAGAATAAGGAAAAGAGTACGCGAAAGGAAAACCTAATGTCTACCCAATCCTCACAGGTCAAAGGCCTAAGCCAACGGGTTTCGGAAACCTGTCGCTCTGATACCATAAATTGTAACACCCCGACCCGACAAGGGTAAAGATATCACAAATATATGGTTTCATATCAGATAAACATAGTATCCATGCATAAAATAGCGGAAGTCAAATACATAATCCCACAATAAGTCAACATGACTTATATCCAAAATGAAAGGAAATAAAAGAAGTACATAAGTTCAATGCCCAAACAATGGCAACATAAAGTCTAATGAAATCAAATGGTAGATAAGCTATAAAGAACAAGCTCCACTCAAGTGCACTCAACCCCAAAGCTAAGCCCAGCTCCTAGCTTAATTACCTGCCGTGTGAAAAGAAAACACGGCTGAGCTACACGAGCTCAGTGAACAGATATAACGATAACAAGCAGTAGAATAAGGAATAGCAGAATGAATGAGTCAAAGTTAAGTATCTATATGAAGTAGCAATAATGAAAGATAAAGAGTAAAGGTGTAGGAAACAGTAATCCTCTACGAGCCCCAGTATCAGTAATCAGTAACAGTAATCAGTGTAATCATGTAACCATATAATCATATAGAGGGGAGACCTCTCAGTAAAACAGTAATCATGAGGGGAGTCCTCAAACAGTAAGTGGAGTGATCAGCTCCCAGTATGTGAAAGACGTGTATCGCACACACCATCAGTCACCAGTAATACAGTAATCAGTAACAGTAACAGTTCTAGGATGCATCCATACGCCCCAGGTGGCCATAAACCTCCCAATACACCAAATAAAATACAGTCAGGGACGGAACAGGTCATCACTCTCCTGCCCTAGAGTCATGCCATCGGTGCATCAATGACATGGTCATGAAACCCTCATGACTAGTTATGGCTCGTAGTATCAAACTGTGGGTCAGTGGTCAAGTATCAGTATTCAGTATTCAGTTTAGTTTCATAGGTCAATATCCAGTTCAGTATAACAGACAGTTCATAACAGATGGTTCAGTAATCAGAAGGGTCAATATCAGTAGGTTCAATATAAGAAAGGTTCAGTAACAGTAGGTCAATATCAAAGGTTCATAGAAACAAGGAACATGGCAGTGAATCAGAAGTCAACATGAGACGAAGGCACCTTACTAAAGAAGGGCAGAATATCTGTACCTTATTGCTGACAAAGGAAACACACTGAAATAAGATGATCAGGATCACAGAACTACTCCCTCTTCACACCTAGAGGAGTAAAGACATGATTACTAAAGATCCCATTTCCATATTAAGTATCTTTCTATTTTTAGCAGGTTTCCATTTTTAGAAAGTTTCCTTATTTAGCAAGTTTCCAAAATTAGCAGATTTCTATAATGAGTGAAGTTTAAGTATTCTGATTTAGTTAAGTCTTTAATTTAGTCCCATTATGGAATTAGGGTTGGTTTTAGCAAGTTATAAAAGTTTAGGGTTAAATATGACAAGTTTACATAGTTTAGGGTTTTTAATTTTAATTATCTCAAATTAAAGGTCTAGAATGAAAATATCATGATTTACTTATTTAAATACTCCATTTATTCAGAATTACATCATCAGCCCCTTGAGTTTCATATTTTACACTTTAAGCCCTTTAATTACAAAAGTTACAAAACAAACCCTAAGGTTACATAATTTATCATTTTATTCAAATATTAATTCTAATTACACCACTAGACCTTATATTAATTTTATTTCAGAATATATCCTTAAATTTCATGCATAGTACGATCTAATCCTTTAGTTTCTCATAATTACACAATTAGTCCCTATAATTTATAAAACATATATATTAATTTGTACATTCCAAATAATTACCTATTGGCCCCTATAATTATCCAAAATTACACCAAAACATCTTAACATTATAATTTACTCAAAATGACCTCAAGTTTCCAGTATTTACATTTTTAGTCCCTTGTTTTAATTAAATTGCAAATCGAATCATTAAATATATATAATTACCCATTTAACCTTTTAAACACAAAATTTACATATAGACCCCTCAAGTTATATTTTTCCCATGTTGTAACAGTCCTAAATATCATTTTAAAAATAGTCCATGAGTTTCAAAAATTACAAAACATCCCCTTGACTATTATATATCAAATCGGTAAAACAATTATATTACTAAATCAAACCCTAAATATTTTCAATCATTATGCAATCATTACCATATCATTTTAATATCATATACATCCAGATTCAATCATATAAACATTAATTCAATTGATTTAGGGTTTAGTTCATATTTTCCTTTTTATTTTCATTTTGCCGATTATACATAAATTCACAAATAATAGTTTTAGGCCTCTAAAATTCGAATGGCCATTTTTCTAGTGTTATATGATGATTATAGAAGCCATGAAAAATACTAACATGATCCAGAAAATTCGCATGCATGATTTAAAGAATTAATTCGATTCTAGGGTTTCACTTTCAATAATTATCATGCGATCAAATTACAATGCATGGATGTGTTTTAGCATTTTTCTCATGTTATATAGGATTAGAACAAGCTCAGAAAAATACCCAATAATTTATTGAACGAGTGGATAAGCCGATTTGATTTTAGACTTATCGGATCAAGAACTCGACACCAAAGAATTCACCACGATCACCACAGCCACTCCACGACCTTGTAATCATTTTTCACAGACCATACATGATGTGAGGGACGTGAGAAAAATAGAGAATGAATTTCACAATGATCGAATCAATAAAAATCGAATTATTACCTATCGAATGGAAATGAAGAAGGAATTTCGATATCTTGCAAACCCGACCTCTAAAATTCGTGAAACTATTTTTCAAGGCTTCCTAAGAACCCTAAGAACACCAGAAAAATGGTGTCTTAATTCCAGAAATTCGGATGGATGAATTGAGGATTATTTGGTGATTTAGTGTTCAATCGGTTTAGAGAGAATTGGAAGAAAATGAAATGTGTGATAAAATATTATTGTGGCCGATTTTGAGAGGGATTAATAGGCCCTAATTTTCAGTAATTGGTCAATGGAATAATTGGCAATCAATAACAATTTTAATGTCCATTATTTCCTTTTAATTTTCCTTTTATAACTTTTCTTAACTTTTGAATTTAAATGATATTAAGCGCCCAAGGGTATTTTGGTAATTTCCATGGCTTGTATAAAAGTTAAATGAAGTTGTTAAAATTATTTGGGATCATAGCTTGCTCATTACTAGAAGTTTGGAATTTATTTTATGCTTTACATATGTTTTATTTAGGTTTTAAATTCCCAGGGGCAATTTGGTCATTTTACATATTATAAGAGTTTTCAGGTATTACAATTGTAACAACCGTGATTTTAGCAGGTTAGTTTGACTAATAGTCTCAATCTATTTAACTTTTATGCGATGTGTAATATGTGCTTATGTGTGGTATATGTGCGGTTTATGGGTAATAAGTACGTGTGTTAGCACTAAAACCCTTGACGTGAGATTTTTATCATGTTGAGTAGTGTGAGTTTTGGGAGAAGTTCATTTTGATCGCCTTAGTGGTGTAGAAATGACTTGTGTAGTTTTGGTGTTTTGGTGGTTTTGCGTAACAAGTCTTCGTTCAAATATTTGAGCGTTAGTAAGTTACGTGAAGATTATTTTTATGGGTTATATTAATGTTAAGTGTGAAATTTCTATTTTTGGAAACTTTATTTTGAAAATGATACTTTTTCGGATTGTCGTAAAAACGTAAGTTTAACGCGTAAGATGTTATTTTAAGTATAAGGTTTTTATAAAATATAAAGAGTACAAGGTTTTTAGTGTAATAATTAAATTTAATAAAATATATATATATATATATATATATATATATATATATATATATATATATATATATATATATATATATATATATATATATATATATATATATATTATATATATAATATTTTCGGCCGAATAGGGTAAAAAGGAAAAAAAAAAAAGGAAACCAAATTGTATTATAATTACAAAACTTGGAGGAAAAGATATCTAGAATTTTCTATAGAGGCCTATAAATACAAAACCAAAACCCTCATTCCCCTCTTTATGAAATTTTCGACCGACCTAAAGGAGAAGAGGAGAAGAATTTTTTTTTGTTTTCATCTTTCATTAATCAAGGTAAATTTATAATACTTATGTTTAATTAATTTTTATAATTCATGTAATACAAATAGTGATGGATCTAGGGTTTATAGGTTTCTGTAAATTAATGATATTAAACATGTTGGGATCATTAATTAATAATATTATGGTGATTGGTGAAAAGATTAGGGTTTAAAACATGTTAATTAAGGAGTTAGGGTTTTGACATATTTGTAAGGCTGTAAAGATCCGATAAGATCTAATAGATGAAGATGAGTTAGATCACACATTTTATGTCTAAATTGTATTTCAGAGAAATAGCTTTCCAAAAAGTCTGGCCACGAGTGTTTTCGAGGTGGGTAAGTCAGTCAAACGAATTTTATGAGTTAAGGTGTCAAAATAGCTAAACCGGGACAGATTTAGGTTAAAAGTAATAAGATCAAAAGTGGTTTAAAAAGTGTATTTTGGGTTATCCTTTCTGTGGGAATTTAGTTCTAAATTATGTTTGACTTCCACGCTAAAATTAAACGATAATAAGTTGTGCAAGTATGTCTAAGAGGTCAAAACTTTTTGATGTCCGATCAGATCCGAATCTGGACAGTTGTCATGTTTGATTTTTCATTGGGTACTTTTGTGTGTTTTTAGTGCATGGCCTTCTGGGACAAGCTTTTATGCTTATAAAGGATCATGGTGGATTTTTTGTGTGAGTTGTGAAGCGGTATTCGCTGTGATTTTATGTGGGTGAATGTACCCTACAAATCTGCATTTTCTGAAAGTTTTAATAAAGGGATTTAGTGAGTGTAAATTATTGGGTCATGATTAGTATGGAGTCTAGGTAATCCATAGTGGGTTATATGAACCTTAGACATCCATCATATATATGTGTTACATGGACTACAGCTTTTGGCTTGGTCGCGTGTAATGTGATATTATTGTGTTGTATAGATTTGTGAGTTGCTTGTTTGGAAGCTGCGGAGTTGAGGTGAGTTCATAGTCCCATATTTTTACTTTGTTTTAAACTTGGGATGGAGATGATGCTTGTTAAAATTGTTTTTGAGTTACTGTGATTATGTGTGGTTAAAATGCATGGACTTGTAATGGTTATTATATGTATACTGCATGTTATTGTGGTGTTTAATTGTGGTGATTATTTGATTGGGAAAGTCCTAGTGGCTCTACTCATTATAATTATCTTGGATCGGTGGGCACGTTCCGTCCCAATGGTGGTGGTATTTGGATCGGTGGGCACGTTCCGTCCCAGTTTATTGGATCGGTGGGCACGTTCCGTCCCGTAAGCTATGATTGCATGTTAGTTGTATAATAACTATATTGTTGTTGTCCTGCTATGTTTTATAATCACAGTGAACGGATAATCAAGGTGTTTTGTGTGTCTTAAACCTATGAATCTCACCAACAATATGTTGACATTTTTAAGCATCATTTTCAGGTGAGCATTCTAAGGCTAAGATACAAGGGCGCGATTAGAAGAGATCTAGTTTGCATTGAGGATGGCTTATCTTTGAATTTAGTTTGATTAAGTGAACTTTGTTTGTGATACTCGAATGTTTTTTATGTTTTAATGGCGACACCTTGGAGTTTTTTTTTTTGGTTGTTTTATTTTGGGGTATCGTTACGACACTTTGTGTCTGTACTTTGCTCAATTTATTTGCATATAGTAATTCTCTATATAGACGCCATGTGTTGTGATGATATCCATGATGTTGCACTCGCGTTTCCGCCATCGGCGAGGTGTGACAGATTGGTATCAGAGACTTGGTTATAGAGAAGTAGGTGGTTGAACCTAGACTATAACCTAGGAGTCCCTCATATAGTTGCTTTTAGGGCCTATGTGTGAGTATGGTATTTTATGTGTCTATTTTTCTTGAGTTTATGAGTAGTTTCGTCGAGTTTCGGATGCCGATTGGACCCTCATACTTAGTATTGTATACGTCGACCTCCCTCGCGTAAGAAGTTTCGTTGGGCTATCATTTTGCTACCGGTTGTAAGGGAAGTGGTAGGATGAAGCGGACTAACCGCAGAATCCGAGTTCCTGCTAGCATAAATCTATGTTCGGACAAGGATGGGATGTATATGGAAAACATTGATGGAGAAGAAGTGGAGAGGTTTGCAACCACGGTGACAGTTGGGGATGGAGCTGATACCTAGTACTCTAGGAAGTGTCCTCACTTCTCATTTGAAGGAAAGGTGGTTCTGTCTAAACCTCGTGAGTTGTATGTACTTGTGGATCATGAGGAGTTGGAAGAGAGAAACAGGAATGGGTGGTTGAGCAAAAATGAAGGGCAGTTAAGATGGAATGACGTGGTATCGGATCTGGAGTCCGCAGCAGGTAGTAAGTTTAACCGATCTGAGTTGGGATGCAAGTGCGAGAGTGGAGTTTGAGCCATTGTGCGACGTCTTTTGTTTTGTGTCATGTTTTGGAATTCTTATATTGTCTTTTGCCGTCGGGAGCCATGTTGGAGCACGATTACTCCTGAATATTGGATCAGTTTTATCTATGTGATTTTGACTATAGAGTTAAGTGGTCATTGGAATTGTTCCATGATCGTTGGAATTGTTCCATGTGAGATGATTGTTTGCATGAAGTGTGGTCATATGAGGAAGTACACTTGTGAAAGGGAGCATAGATAATTATGGTGGCCAACATAATTATACATGCTTCAAAACACAAGTGGACTTGCAAGTATGATGGCATGGATTGTGTTGTATATTAGGTGTTATGTGGTATATATGTGTTATCATTGAGATGTGTGGTTTTGGAAGCAAGTATGCGTGTGGAATAGGCCTTATAACTATGGTCGCGAACATAATTATAAGGGTATCACACACATGGACTTGTGACCATGATTACATTGATTGATGTTTGTTGTTATATGTTGTGGTAGGTGTTATGTGATATCATGTTGATGATGGTTGTATGGTTAGAGATGTATTCTCTTAACCAGTTGGGAAATCTTTGTATGTGGGAGTGTGTGGGTGGTAGGATTCCATTCTACCTATCATATACTGATACCTCGATTGTCCGTTGGTACTAATGTTTTGATATTTAAGTTGGTTCGTTTGCTAGACTATTGAATGATGAGCTTAGTGAACTTAAACCTAGTATTGTGATTGAAATAGCTAGTGGTAAGGAGGTAGAGGTTGACAAGGTTATTCATAGGTGTACTATAGTGCTAGAGAGTATCCCGTTCACAATTGATTTGATACCTTTTGGGCATGGGAGTTTTGATGTGGTGATAGGGATGAGCTGGTTGTCTAAGCATAGGGCTGAGGTCATATGCCACAAAAAGGTAGTTCGTATACCTTTGGAGAGTGGTGGTGTCCTTCGGATACAAGGAGAGTGCTTAGGGAAGGACTTGAAAACCCTTAAGACTGCGAAGGCTAAAGAACGTAAGATAGAAGAGATTCCTGTGGTATGTGAGTTTCCTGGAATTTTCCTAAGGACTTGTCCGGATTGCCTCCAATCTGTCAAGTTGAATTCCGTATCGAGTTGATTCCTGGAGCGGCACCTGTGGCAAAGTCCCTATATCGTTTGGCACCTTCTGAGATGCAGGAGCTGGCTGAACAGCTGCAAGAACTTCAGGATAAGGGGTTTATTCGACCTAGTCATTCTCCGTGGGGAGCACCTGTGTTATTTGTTAAGAAGAAGGATGGTTCGTTCCGGATATGTATTGACTATCGGGAACTGAACAAGTTAACGGTTAAGAATCGATATCCTCTTCCTAGGATTGATGATCTTTTTGACCAACTACAAGGAGCTCGGTTTTTCTCGAAGATTGATCTACGTTCTGGGTATCATCAGCTGAGAGTGCATGAGGAGGATATTCCGAAGACTGCTTTTAGGGCTCGTTATGGACACTTTGAGTTCACGGTTATGCCATTCGGGTTGACAAATGCACCTGCGGTATTCATGGATTTGATGAATCTTGTTTGCAAGCCTTACTTGGATAAATTCGTGATTTTGTTCATAGACAACATTCTAATTTACTCTAAGTCGAAGGAGGAGCATGGAGAACATTTGAAGTTGATCCTTGGATTGCTGGAGAAGGAGAAATTATACGCCAAGTTCTCAAAATGTGAGTTTTGGCTAGAGGAGGTACATTTTCTTGGACATGTGGTGAATAGTGAAGGGATTCATGTAGATCCTAGTAAGATAGAAGCGGTCAAGAACTGGAAGGCTCCTACGACACCGTCCGAGATACGCTCGATCTTAGGATTGGCGGGTTATTACCGAAGATTTATAGCAAATTTTTTTTGAAGATTGCTAAACCCCTTACCTTGTTGACTCAGAAGAACAAGAAGTATGTTTGGGGAGAAGAGCAGGAGGGGGCTTTTCAGTCACTAAAGGATAGTTTGTGTAATTGATGAACTCAAATAAGTACATTTTATTACTATCATTTATCCTATTAATTTGACTTGTTTTACTATATTATGTATGAGGATTGATACTTAATCGTTTACTTTTGTAATTCTCAGGTAAAAACAAGCATTTGGTGAAACTTGGCGATTTTGGACTAATAATGGAGCAAAACGTGCATATAGTGAAGAGTCTACTGAAATGAAGAAGATCATGACTAATCTGCTCCAGATGCGCCGCATCTCACTATCAACATGCGCCGCATCTCTATCAAGATATCACCAGATACGATCCAAGATACAAGAGGACATGCGCCGCATCTAATCAAGAGTTACGCCGCATCTTCTGGCGGTGTACGAATATTCCTGAATATTATAATCTTGGACCCCACGCGAAGTTAAGTACATGCGCCGCATCTACTTAAGTAGATGCGCCGCATCTTCCCTCAGACACAAACTATAAATACCCCGTAGACCAGACGCATTAAAGAGATTGGAGATTAGAGATTCGGAAGTTCGAAAACCTAAAGACCGAACAGAAGAGAAGGACGAATTCAGTCAAGAAGGCAGCACAAGACACACCCAAATCTAAGATACAAGAGCTGTAAGAAGGTGCTGCATGTATTTAATTCATTAAGTAGTTTTGTTTTATTGTTTTAGCAAACTTTAATTCATCAGGATTGGTGGCTTGTGTAATGTGACAACGGAAAGATTGCACTCCTTTAATACTTGCTTTCCCATCAATTAAAGTTTATATGTTGATGTCTTTGGTTACTACTTATTAGTGCATTGACCACCTCTGTGTTTATTAGTGGCTTGCGGGCACCCGACTGCGGGACAAGGTGTGGCTCCCACGGTTGTTTCTAAATTGATCACTTAGGAATAACTTTTAGACATAAGTCGTCATTAAGGGTTTACTCGTCGATAAGAATAGGACCAACGAGAAAGGGTTAATTACATACACTTCATATAAAGCTATCAATAAAACAAGTGACAAACTACTTAATCATAAGGACAGCCCTCTTATTGTCTCTAGTATCTATCTGTGTACGTGTGTGCTACTTGCTGATTCGTGCCTATTTGTTTATTTTATTATTTAATTGCAAACAAAACTGTGCCAGTCTCTCAGGCTGAAACCCCCTTGCGTTAGGATATTAAAATACTGATTAGATTAACGAGATTATACGTTCCACTCTTAGTGATCGACACTCTACTTACCATTATCTTCATACTGACCGGGTACACTGCTCGTTAAGTGTGTGTGTTATTGATAAGTCGGCTAAATATAAATTTAAAACTTGAGTAGGCATTAAAACTGCTAAACCGCAACGACACATCACGCGCATCAAGTTTTTGGCGCCGCTGCCGGGGAGTGAATTGTTATCATCTGTTAATTTGATTTAGTATTTTAATAGAAAAACCTAATTAAAATACTCGTGGTGTATCTTGATTTATTTTTCTTTTTATTAGATTAATTGCATCATTGTACTATTTTGCATATTTGTTGTATTGTGTGTTAATTGTTTTCTTTTATTTTTGTGTGTTTTATTTTTGTTTCGTGTGTTTTATTTTTTTGTTTTTATTTTTCGTATTTTTCTGTTCTGCTATCGTTGTACTGTGCTAAATCAAACGATACGGCGCATCTGATCTCTCAGATACGGCGTATTGCGTTTAATTTTTTTTTTAAATACAACGCGTTTAATTAATTCGATACGACGCATCTTTTCCCCAAAATACGGCGTATCTGTTTTTAACAAGAAAATTTTTCTAAGCGATAAAGTAATACGACGCATCTGCTTTTGTAGATACGGCGTATCTGTTTTGATAAAAAAATTTTCTAAACGTTAACGCCATACGACGCATCTGCTTTCGCAGATACGGCGTATCTATTATTTTAATTAAAAACAGTTTGCGAATTATTAAACAGATACGGCGTATCGATCTCTGTCGATACGGCGCATCTTACTGAATCAAAAATCTTTTATTTTTAAACGTAACGAAAATACGGCGCATTAACTTTCGTTAATACGACGCATTTAATTTTAATTAGATAAATTGATTTTTGATTAATTGATTCGATACGGCGCATTCTTAAATTTAAAGCGGCGTATCTATTTTCTGAATAAAAATCTGATTAAATTTTAACGTATTAAGATACGGCGTATCCAACTCTTTGGATACGGCGCATCGTCTGCAGATATCAGCAACTTTTATTTTTCTAATTTCCGAACGGAAAATACTCCGACTTACCCTTATACCTGGAAACTTTTACTTTGAAATCTTCTTGTCCTTAATTTTCAGGAACGATGTTCGATATTTTCCCAAACTGGTTCGGAAAGGCCCAAAGAAACCTCACTATGGAAGAGTTTGCACTACTAATCGCTGAAGCCAATGAAAAAGAACATCATGAAGCAAGAAACTTTATCACTGAATTCAAAGGCAGTCATGAGCTGTTACTAAAGGAACAAAACAATATGATCAATGGGTTGGCAATTGAAGTGCACCAATTGTCAACGGTGCTTAACAAGGTTCTTTTGGTAAGGCACGATCTGAAAGGAATTACAACTAGAGGCGGAAAGTCAACCTTTCAAATCGGAGAGACGCCCGAGGATGACAGTACAAACAAAACTTCCCCTGAATCTTTATCACCTGAGCAAGAGCAACCTAAAGAGACTGATCCAGAACCTGTGACTAGAAAAGAACCTTCTGTTGAACCTAAACGATCAACACCACCTTTCCCACACAGGGCAAGGATAGAGAAAGAAGATGCCTATCAAAAGAAATTTCTGGAGAATCTCAAGCAGCTGCAGCTTAGTATACCATTTATGGAAGCCCTAGTGCAAATGCCAAAATATGCTAAATATCTGAAGAGCTTGCTTACAAACAAGTCTAAACTCGAAGAGGCTTGCACCATAACAATGGGGAAAAGAAGCTCAGCGGCGTTGCTCAACAACCTTCCATCAAAAGAAAAAGATCCAGGGAGTTTCACTATTCCTTGTCAGATTAAAAATTTGCATATTGAAAATGCTTTAGCCGACCTAGGAGCTAGTATAAGTCTTATGCCCTCTTCTATGTATGATAAATTAGGTCTTGGTGTACCAAAACCTACTAGGATGTGCTTAGAACTAGCTGATAGGTCTATACAATACCCATTAGGAATAGCAGAAAATATATTAATAAAAGTTGATAAATTTGAATTACCTATCGACTTCGTTATCCTTGATATGCCTGAAAATTCTAGAACTCCTATAATATTAGGAAGACCATTTTTAGCCACTGCTAGGGCCATGATTGATGTTTTTAATAAAAAAATAACTCTTACCATAGGAAAAGATGAGGTTGAGTTTAACATGGAACAATCTATGAGTAAAGATAATTCCGATGATGATGAATGCTATAACATCGATGTTTCTGATGACACGATTAATCAATTTACTCAGAGATTGTTAAAAAATAATTTGCTTGATTCTTTTCTGCTTAAAAATTTAGAAAACACTATTGCTATAGAAGATCAAGTTGATGAGAATACAATTGATTATAATTTTGCTGCTGATTCTGCTGTATATAACGCGATGCGGCGCATCGAAAACCTCGATGCGGCGCATCTATCCGATGACAGCAGCGATATAATTAAAGAACAGGTTTATTCCGCTAGTGCTACTGAGATTGATAATGTTAAGCCTGTGCTTAAGGATCTTCCTTCTACTTTAGAATATGCTTATTTAAACGGAAATACTAATTCACCCGTTATTATTGCATCTGACTTAACGCCAAAAGAAAAAGAGTCTCTTTTGCAGGTATTATATAAACGAAGAGGAGCATTAGCGTGGAGTATGTCTGATATTAAGGGAATTAGCCCGTCATTTTGTACACATAAAATCCTTATGGAGGATGAATTCAAACCAACTATCCAACCTCAAAGGCGTTTGAATCCAAAAGTCCAAGATGTGGTGAAAAATGAAATCGTAAAGTTACTTGACTCCGGACTTATCTACCCAATTTCCGACAGCTCGTGGGTCAGTCCTATCCACGTCGTACCGAAAAAAGGAGGAATGACAGTAGTACTCAATGACGACAATGAGCTAATCCCTTCAAGAACCGTTACCGGATGGAGAGTTTGCATTGACTACCGCAAACTCAATGATGCTACGCGAAAAGATCACTTCCCTCTTCCATTTATTGATCAAATGTTAGAAAGACTATCAGGATATGATTATTATTGTTTTTTGGATGGTTTTTCAGGTTTCTTCCAAATACCCATTGCCCCCGAGGATCAAGAGAAGACGACTTTCACCTGCCCTTATGGAACCTTCGCCTATAGGAGAATGCCGTTCGGACTATGCAACGCCCCTGCTACTTTCCAACGTTGTATGACGGCTATCTTCCATGATATGGTAGAAGACTTTATGGAAGTCTTCATGGACGACTTCTCGGTGTTCGGTAACTCATTTAGTGATTGTCTCTTTAAACTTGATAAAATGCTTGCTAGGTGTGAAGAAACTAACCTTGTTCTTAATTGGGAAAAATGTCATTTTATGGTTAGAGAGGGAATAGTATTAGGACATAAGATTTCTGGGAAAGGTATAGAAGTCGATAAAGCTAAAATTGATGTAATTGCCAAACTACCTTACCCCACTAATGTAAAAGGTGTTAGAAGTTTTTTAGGGCATGCTGGATTTTATCGTAGGTTCATAAAAGATTTTTCAAAAATATCTAGGCCTATGACCCAATTATTGCTAAAAGATGCGAAGTTTGATTTTTCTGACGATTGCAAAAAGGCATTTAATATACTTAAAGAAAAACTAACTTCCGCACCTATTATAATTTCGCCGGATTGGAATTTGCCTTTTGAATTAATGTGTGATGCTAGTGATTATGCTGTTGGAGCTGTACTTGGCCAAAAGATAGATAAGAAATTTAAGCCAATTTACTATGCTAGCAAAACTTTAAATAATGCCCAAGAACATTACACCACCACGGAAAAAGAACTTTTAGCAGTAGTTTTTGCATTCGATAAATTTAGATCATATCTTATATTGTCAAAAACTATGGTTTACACTGACCATTCTGCTTTGAAGTATTTGTTCAATAAACAGGATGCCAAGCCTAGGCTTATTAGGTGGGTTTTATTGCTCCAAGGATTCGATATTGAAATTAAAGATAAAAAGGGTGCCGAGAATCTAGCTGCTGACCACTTATCTAGACTTGAAAATCCTGATATGGAGGTGCTTGACGAAAGGGAAATAGCTGATGACTTTCCTGATGAACACCTTATGATGGTAGGAATTAAGAGTAATAATAATGGACCATGGTATGCCGACTTTATAAACTTTATTGTTGCAAATGAAATTCCAAAAGGGCTAACATCCGACGAGAAAAGGAGGTTTATAACTCGCTCTAGCGAGTATATTTGGGATGAACCTTATGCCTTTAAATTATGTCCTGACAATATTATACGAAGATGCGTAGATGGTGATGACATTCCAGCAATATTGGCACATTGCCATTCAGGGCCAACAGGGGGACATCACGGTGCAGTAGTCACAAAAAGAAAAATCCTTGACGCGGGATTTTATTGGCCCACTATGTTGGAGGATGCGAAAGATTATATAAAAGGATGTGATGCGTGTCAACGATCCGGAAATATTACATCAAGAAACGAAATGCCGCAAAACTATATCCAGGTATGTGAAGTTTTCGACATATGGGGATTAGACTTCATGGGACCGTTTCCTGAATCTAAAGGTAATAAATATATTTTGGTTGCTGTTGATTACGTATCAAAATGGGTCGAAGCACAAGCATCTCCAACAAACGACAGCAAGGTAGTTCTTAAATTTTTACAAGGTTTGTTCTCTAGGTTTGGAATTCCTAAGGCATTGATTAGTGATAGGGGAACACACTTTTGTAATCACCATCTTGGAAGAGCCTTGCAAAAATATGGAGTGTATCATAGGGTTTCCACCGCATACCATCCTCAATCAAATGGTCAAACTGAAGTAACCAATAGAGCTATAAAACGAATTCTTGAAAAAACGACTGGTTATAATCCTAAAGGATGGTCTGACAAGTTGAATGATGCTTTATGGGCATTCCGTACAGCCTATAAGACACCAACGGGATGCACTCCATTCCGTCTTGTATACGGAAAAGCATGCCACCTGCCGGTCGAAATTGAACAAAGTGCATATTGGGCTTTAACGAATTGTAATATGGATATGGAAGCTGCAACGAAGAACCGTTTCATGGAGCTTAATGAACTCTATGAACTAAGAGATGAGGCCTACAAAAATACTAAAATCTACAAAGAAAGAACTAAAATATGGCATGACTCGAGGTTACGTGGAGATAAAACGTTTGCTATCGGAGAAAAAGTGCTACTATTTAATTCTAGATTAAAGATGTATCCTGGTAAACTTAAATCAAGATGGACGGGTCCGTTCGTTGTCAAGAAAGTATATCCATACGGAACCATTGAAATATGCGATAAAAATGGTTATATATTCAAAGTAAACGGGCAACGTGTAAAGAAATACTTTGATAATAAAATTGAGGATAATGAGAGCGAGGTGGTGGAGTTTGAGCCCGACGTAATAGAGTAAAGAGCTGAACGTGAGTCTAACTTGAAGACTCTGGAATAAAGACAAGTGCTTACCGGGAGACAACCCGGATTTATCTTTTATTATTCTGTTTTCTGTGTCGAGTCAGTCCAGGCCGCACGAAGATACGGCGCATCTCAGTCCTGAGATGCGACGCATCCTCTGCAATGGTCATATCTTATTTTATTTTTCTGCATTTTTATTTTTCGACTTTAAAACTATTTATCAGTTTATTTTAATGCGGCGCATCCCTGGTTAAGGATGCGGCGCATCTTTATTCTGATCCGTATTTATTCCAGGCTCGATACGGCGCATCTTCTTCAATAAGATACGGCGCATCGACTGACCTGATGATTTTCAGTTTTAATTTTTTAGTTTTATTTTACCTAACTACTAATGTATTATGCAAGTTGAACCTTTCTTATCTTAGGTGTGTTTTAAAAGTGTTGGTGGTATTATAGTTTTCTGGATTTCCTGTGGATAAATCAAGTATGAAGCTTTAACGTTCTAATCCACAAGAAAGATGATTTTTGCTCATATACTAATGGAGGATCATACCGAGCAAATCTCAGGGGAGTTTTTCCGTTCTAATTCTTTTTATTTCCAGTTTTTAACCTTTTATACAAACAACGAGGACGTTGTTTAACTTAAGTGGGGGGATAGGAGAATTAGAACACTTAACAATTACTTGTCCTAAACTTTTTCAAAAATTATGCTTAAAATGTGCTTAATATATCAAACTTAAAAATTTTTAGCATGTTTTTGTTTAAGATCTAAGTTGCATAACTGCACACATGACGTTATTTTCAAAAATTGTGATTTTTCCAAAATTCACAAATCTATGAGTGTGCCGGTGACTTGTAAACTTTAGAACTTGGCTTGTATACTATTCGAGACCACCATAATGAGTATTATTTATATAATTGGAATGACTTGTCTAACTTGGTAAAATTCTAGGATTACACCCAAATAGCCTATTATATGTTATTAACTAACTACACTGGTTAGTTAACCCCCGTATAAACCCTTTTGTTACTCTCATTTTTAGAGTAAGATACCCCTAGAAAAACCCTCAGAGCCATTCCTTTCGTTTCTTACACCTATGTTTAAAATGTTTCGTTACACCTTACACCTTAGCCTACCCTGTAGATTAGAATCCGTGGTTGGTTAATTGCTATAGGCAGAGTGTGTTTCCTTACATTACCTGTGTTCGCGTGCGTAATTCATTATCTATGGTTAGGTCGGGAAATTGCACAATGCAAATTGGAGTGAAAGTAAATATTGTATATTTTTGAGTTTATTTTTCGTGTGTTTACTACTTTCACTATTACCATTATTTCTGAAAGTATGAAAAGTATGAAAAAAAATTATCCGGAAAGAAAGTTGTAGTGATGTGGTGAAATTTTACACATCTATGTTTATGTTTCAAAAAAAAAAAAAAAAAAAAAAAAAAAAAAAAAAAAAAAAAAAAAAAAAAAAATGAGAAAAGAAAAAGAAAGAAAAAAGAGTTGGATGTTTATTTTAAGCCAACGATGTAGAGTTATGTAAGTGGTCGATATCACCACTGTTTGTTGTATTATATCTATGGATTGAATGGGAATTGGCAGTTATGGGAACGCCAATTAAGGTTTATTCTTTGATTAAGATTTTGTTGAGTATAATTCGTGTCTACCTAAAGCGTGTGTTTCAAGTGTTAAAGCGTGAGTTATTCAATGATATGAGTCTTATTCATGGGATGGTTGGGATAGTGATTAACCACACTTAGGATTTTAATTTATTTGTTTTGTTTATTTTTATTTTTATTTTTACACCAATTTATATCCCAAATGTTATCCATACCCTGTATTGTTCTTTATCCAACCAAACCTTTGATTTATTGAGATTGGGGATTTGAGCAATCTTAAGTATCGTAGTCGTGGATTCGGCTATGTATTTATGATTTTGTCGCCCTTTTTGATATATTATTATTGGTGAAGTTTGGACCTATCTTTAGCCTATTCGAGTTAAGGATTTGAGCAATTGCAAGTATCGTGTTCGTGGATTCGATCATGTATTTGTGATTTTGTCGCCTTTTCTGGAATTTGAGATCGATAGTGAAAAGAGAATAATTAACCCTTAAGCCTAAAAACCCTTTTTACCGCTTTAGACTTGTTATTCCTTAGCTTTAGTGGTGGAGATGTGTATACTTGCCAAGCTTATGATAGAATATTCGTCGCGACTGGACAGTTAAACGATTAGATTTGCTTTTATCGACTTATTTTATTTTACTTCTAATTCGTTAAGTGTTTAGTTGTGTGATTACGAAATAAACGAATACATGCTTAAATATAAAAATAAATCCTAACATCTTTTAGGATACATTTTCATGAGATTTAATCTAAGGTTTACTTGGGGACAAGTAAAGTTCAAGTGGGGGGATATTTGATGAACTCAAATAAGTACATTTTATTACTATCATTTATCCTATTAATTTGACTTGTTTTACTATATTATGTATGAGGATTGATACTTAATCGTTTACTTTTGTAATTCTCAGGTAAAAACAAGCATTTGGTGAAACTTGGCGATTTTGGACTAATAATGGAGCAAAACGTGCATAAAGTGAAGAGTCTACTGAAATGAAGAAGATCAAGACTAATCTGCTCCAGATGCGCCGCATCTCACTATCAACATGCGCCGCATCTCTATCAAAAAATAAAGAGTTACGCCGCATCTTCTGGCGGTGTACGAATATTCCTGAATATTATAATCTTGGACCCCACGCGAAGTTAAGTACATGCGCCGCATCTACTTAAGTAGATGCGCCGCATCTTTCCTCAGACACAAACTATAAATACCCCGTAGACCAGACGCATTAAAGAGATTCGGAAGTTCGAAAACCTAAAGACCGAACAGAAGAGAAGGACGAATTCAGTCAAGAAGGCAGCACAAGACACACCCAAATCGAAGATACAAGAGCTGTAAGAAGGTGCTGCATGTATTTAATTCATTAAGTAGTTTTGTTTTATTGTTTTAGCAAACTTTAATTCATCAGGATTGGTGGCTTGTGTAATGTGACAACGGAAAGATTGCACTCCCTTTAATACTTGCTTTCCCATCAATTAAAGTTTATATGTTGATGTCTTTGGTTACTACTTATTAGTGCATTGACCACCTCTGTGTTTATTAGTGGCTTGCGGGCACCCGACTGCGGGACAAGGTGTGGCTCCCACGGTTGTTTCTAAATTGATCACTTAGGAATAACTTTTAGACATAAGTCGTCATTAAGGGTTTACTCGCCGATAAGAATAGGACCAACGAGAAAGGGTTAATTACATACACTTCATATAAAGCTATCAATAAAACAAGTGACAAACTACTTAATCATAAGGACAGCCCTCTTATTGTCTCTAGTATCTATCTGTGTACGTGTGTGCTACTTGCTGATTCGTGCCTATTTGTTTATTTTATTATTTAATTGCAAACAAAACTGTGCCAGTCTCTCAGGCTGAAACCCCCTTGCGTTAGGATATTAAAATACTGATTAGATTAACGAGATTATACGTTCCACTCTTAGTGATCGACACTCTACTTACCATTATCTTCATACTGACCGGGTACACTGCTCGTTAAGTGTGTGTGTTATTGATAAGTCAGCTAAATATAAATTTAAAACTTGAGTAGGCATTAAAACTGCTAAACCGCAACGACACATCACGCGTTTGAGTAATGCACCTATTCTAACGTTACCTGATGGGCCAGAAGATTTCTTTGTGTATTGTGATGCGTCGAATCAAGGATTTGGGTGTGTATTAATGCAAAGGGGTAAGGTGATAGCTTATGCATCCCGACAACTCAAGATTCATGAGAAGAATTATACCACTCATGATTTGGAGCTTGGTGCGGTAGTATTTGCTCTCAAGAATTAGAGACATTATCTGTATGGCACAAAGAGTGTTGTTTATACAGATCATAAGAGTCTTCAGCATATTTTCAGTCAGAAGGAGCTGAATAAGCGACAAAGAAGGTGGATTGAGTTATTTAGTGATTATGATTGCGAGATTCGCTACCATCCTGGAAAGGCGAATGTGGTAGCTGATGCTTTAAGTAGAAAGGAGCGGATTAAGCCTAAGCGTGTGCGAGCGATGTGTATGAAACTACAGTCGGGAATTAAGGGTAAGATATTGGCAGCACAAGAGGAAGCTCTTAAGGATGAGAATGCGACCGCTGAGATGCTGCGTGGATTGGATCAGCAAATGGAGAAAAAGGAGGATAGTGGACTGTATTTCTTAGATAGAATATGGGTTCCATCGGTAGGAGGTGTAAGGGAGTTGATAATGGATGAGGCTCATAATTCGAGATACTCGATTCATCCAGGATCGGACAAGATGTATTATGATCTTAGAGATGCTTACTGGTGGCCGGGAATGAAGAGGGAAATAGCTGAATATGTTAGCCAATGCTTGACTTGTTTGAAAGTTAAGGCTGAGCATCAGAAACCCTCAGGATTGCTTCAACAGCCACCGATTCCTGAGTGGAAATAGGAGAGAATAACAATGGATTTTATTACTAAGTTGCCTAGAACAAGTAATGGACATGACACGATATGGGTCATAGTGGACAGGCTGACGAAGTCTGCACATTTTCTGGCCATTCGTGAGGATTATAAGATGGAGAAGCTGGCAAGGATTTATATTAATGAGATTGTGGCGAGACATGGTGTGCCTGTGTCGATTATCTCTGATCGCGATAGTTGGTTTACCTCGCGATTCTGGCAATCGTTGCAAAAGGCGTTGGATACGCGTTTGGATATGAGCACTGCTTATCATCCACAAACTGATGGGCAAACTGAGCGAACGATTCAGACTTTGGAGGATTTACTTAGAGCGTGTGCTATTGATTTTGGAGGAAGCTGGGATACTCATTTGCCTTTAGCTGAGTTTTCCTATAACAACAGCTATCATTCCAGTATTAGATGTGCACCATTTGAAATGTTGTATGGGAGTAAGTGTAGATCACCTATTCTATGGGCAGAGGTTGGAACAAGTCAACTGATTGGTCCTGAAATAGTGTAAGAGACTACGGATAAGGTGTTTCAGATTAAGGAAAGACTTAAGGCAGCAAGAGATCACCAAAAGAGTTATGCGGATAATCGTCGTAAGCCTTTGGAGTTTAGTGTGGGTGATTTTGTGATGTTGAAAGTGTCTCCATGGAAGGGTGTTGTGCGTTTCGGTAAGAAAGGCAAATTAGCACCTAGATATGTAGGACCGTTTGAGATTACGAAAAGGATTGGACTTGTGGCATATCGGTTGAGATTGCCCGAGGAATTAAGTAGTGTGCATGATACGTTTCACGTATCTAATCAGAAGAAATGTTTGGCGGATGCTAGTCTACATGTGCCATTAGATGAGATTAAGATTTGTAGGATTCTATAATTCATAACACAAACCCAAGATTAAAGGATGGATTGAATCTTAGAGAGAGAAAGAGAAGAGTTGGGAGTTTCTAGAGAGAGAGAGAGTGGAGAGAAAATTGTGTTGATTAGATTAGGAAGAATGAGAAGCTCCACCCTTCCCTTGTGTGGGAAGGGTTATATATATAGTCCTAATATTTGTGCCCCTAGTGGGCTGTGGAGTGAGCTGACAGTGGGGAAAGCCCCGACCCACTCCACGAATATAAATACGACTAAGCTAATACTAATATTACTAATAATACTAAACACATATATATAAGCCTACGAGCTATATAAATGCTAATTAGATGCTCGGGGTGACCGAGCCTTCATATGAATATTTATATTCCTAACAATCTCCCCCTAAGGGAGGTCACCCCAGAAATAATAACTTGAATTCTAGCATTTTATCTTCTGAAGTTGTCGTCATAGCTCGTAGTCTTCGATTCTTCAACGTCTTGTATCTTTGTGCCTTTAGCAGTGATCTTTTGATGACCGTTCTTTGTCTTGGATGATCTTTGAGTATTCTTCGACTTTATCATCCAACATTTGTTTCCAAGTCATCTTTCAGCAGTATGTTTCCATGTGATGTGTAAATCTTTGAGCCGACATGCTCACACTGTTTGGTGTCATGATCTTTAGCATCAGAGTTAGCAGAAGCCGTGTTGAAGGTCTTTTGGTTGATCATGACTTTGTTGAATAACAATGAGGATGTAGTGTGAACATGTGGTTGAGGATTGGCATCTTTTCTGCAACCAGCTACAACAGCAACCAGCTACAGCATTCCTCAGCTACAATCGCCAGATGTTCCTGCATACGACAGTTAGCAATAAAACGTCCGGTACTTACAAGTTCGGACTTCGAGATTGTTAACAGCATAGTGTGAAAACTCTCTCTAATCCTTACCAAGACCGTTCCTAATCGAAAACCCACAGAGGGCTTTTTAAGATCGAACCGTAGCACATCAACGATTAGGTGAGTCGCTGGAGATCGCTCCACGACTGTAGACCATTTGAAACCGCCGTGATCACTAAGCGTAATCCCCAGGGAATTACCGAAGTGACCTGCTTTCAGGGCTGCTTGATGTTGACCCTGGCAGGAATTTCCATTCAATCATTGAGAATTACATTTGTAAATTCCCTCATAAATGTTCTGGCAGATTGCTAAGATCTGCGTAGGACTCTTAAGTTTACAACTGGTGTCCTTATTGTTGTACACCCAGTGTAGAAATAATTCGTGTCCCTATGAGATCTTATTATGCATCTCGTGGCTCTAGACTCAATAGTGCGTTTTGATTTAGTGAGCGGAGGCTGGAGAGGACTGCCACCTTTTCAATATCATCTAACTCGGAGTGAGAGAGACGATAGGAATGTATTGAACTCCGTGACAATTGAAACAAGAATCCTTTGAGGGACCTTGAGTGGCTAGGGAGGGTTGTGCAGCGTATCACTGGGTCCATGATACTTTGTCTTCAATGCCAGCAATCAACTATGTGATTCTGACAGCATATGTATTGACCCGGTTTCTGCCTAAGTTGTAAGGAGGGCTGTTTCTTTTCACCCTTTATCTTTACAATTCTTTTTCATTCTTCAACCCCTTCAGTGCTTACCGAGACTTCATTACTAGTACCTTGTTGGGTTTGTTCCAGTACTAGCTCCATCTCAGTCGGCACTCTTCCTTATCCACTTTTCTCCTTTTTCATCATACCTAAGGACTTCTACACTAACTAGTGGATTGTCCCTGGGTAGATCCCTCCGGCTCTGGCGGGATCGTGGGAACTTGAGCCTAACCTAACCATCCTTATAACTCCATACATTCATTAAAATGGTCGGTCTTTGGTGTACTTCCACGATTGCCATAAACCAAATCTTTGAAAAATCTCTCAAAGTGTTCATGATTCTGAAACACATTTTTTCAAACACTTGAGAGTTTTGTATTTTTCAAATGCTCCCCCTCAACATGTGCTCGGTTGATTGTTTTATAAATTTGCACATGTTAGGCAGAGCTCGCACTTTTTGAATTGATTGATTTTCCAAGAACATGATCATCGCGAGACACGCTTACATCACTAGTAAACTAGCTTGAAATTATTACCCGTCCAGATCACATTCAAGGAAAGTCGCTCGAAATCGGTACATTCTACTCAGACACGTCCTTTGCGAGACACGCTTACATCACCAGATAAACTGGCTTGAAATTATTACCCGTCCAGGACATGTCCTTTCGACTACTGACTTTAGCTATCGTCAATTCATTGGTGAAGTCTGAGCCTTGCTCACAAGATGCATGCCAAATCCTTTGCTCCCCCTCAATAAGTGCATTGGTATATGAAAGAGTTTAGCACTTACTGGAGAGCTTATATTCACATCCAAAACATTTTGCTCCCCCTCAATATGTGCATTGATATATAAAATGGTTTAGCACATATGGGAGAGCTTACACTTAAATCCAAAACATCACATTTTCATCAGGTTTCATATTTAAATCACATTCTCTCCCCCGATCAAAAATTTCAAACCTTTTGAGATTTGTGATCCCAATTGATTTAAATAATTTAGAAAAACATGGGAGAAAATGTGGTCAGGTTTAACATATTCTGATGATGAAACATACTTTGCTCCCCCTTAATCAAAGAGGGAGATTCACTGCTCATTTTGTACAAGATAACTTTTATGACACAAATGATATTGACCTTTTTGCGCAGATGATGTAATCACTCGATTTTCTGAGTGAGTCAGTGGTCAATATCAATCATCCATCCACCAACAAATCTTCTCAAGTATTGTCGATCCCCTCTTGGCGAGATCCGAGTAAGTACTTCTTTGTTGAAATGATGGTGGTGGAGGTGAAGGTGTTGTTGTTGTTGTTGTTGCCGATGTTGTTGAGGTGAATTTCGAGCCAATCAATAGAGTTTGATCGTCTGATCAAATGGTTAGAATGGGAACTGGTACATTCATTTTGGCTATGGAATCTGCATAAGAATATCAACACAGATATACATACATGCAGATACACTATTCCTAAATAGCTACCCTTCAGCAGCTTGCCACATTATAATACCAAGTTCATCTTACAATCAAACCCCAATCAGGAACTACGTCAAACCACTATCTAGCATAAAGAGCAAATAGCAATCATGAACATGGCAATTCACACGAATTTCAATATTCAATTCAGGATCTTAGGAACATGATTCTAACATAATAGCAATCTACCTAAGCGAATCCTGAGAACATATGCACAATATCAACAACAATTAAGCAGCAGAGACAAACAACATTTGAAACTCATTCATTAAGATCATACAAATGCCAGTGGAGTATTCAAAAACATCAAACACAACTGGTTTTCTAACTTCTTTTAGGTTTTGAGTCTTAAAGCATTTTGGGGATTATACGAGGATACCAAAGTAACACAAATGAACCTTCTAGATACATAAAGCTAGGAAACTATAAGCAAATTGCACATAATGTCCTAAACTTTCTAGCAACTAACACACTTGGTCATTTGATATATTTAAGCAAGATCCTCTTCAACTAATTCCCCATTAACTACAAAACCATTTCTAACAAGTATGATTTAACCAATAAATCCGTTTGATGATATAAAATTTGAATTCACTCTCCCCCTCAATCAATGACCTGTATTCTAGTTGAACCTCAACTAAAATCACGCTTAACCCCACAACTCATCAAACAAGAACTGTCGTGAGGTTTTGTAGTCGTTGATTGAGTGACAAATTTTATGCATAATCCAAGTTTAAACAAATTTCACACAACACATATTCACCAAGTGTCTCACAAATAATTTTCAGAAGAATCATAGAATGAAAACTATTTGTATGCAAAGAAGACTTCTCTTCTTTTTCAAGAAATGATGCACTGAAACGTACATCAGATCGAAGAAACATGGATATAAAGTAATCCATGCCCAGGTGAACATCACCCAGTTGGAGGAACAGCCGTCTTTTTGGCGACGTGCTTTCCCCAGTTTGAAGCGCGGGTTGCTATCTAAAGTAATAGCAAGCCATTTAGACATGTTTTAACAATCCATTTTAACTTCTGCTCGAGCTTCATTTAAAGACCCGTGCCATTATTGAATGACATTTCTAAGTCCGTAAATGTTATCGATAAACAGAAGACATGCCTAAGTGGAACTATTTTTGGTATTTTCTATTTTCTAATTTTTATGGTTTTTCTTGGTTTTAATATTTTTCTATATACAATTTTCTGGATCTATAATTTTCTATTTACAGTATGTTTTAAGATATGTACAGACTATATTATTTAGTTTAAGACGATGATGAAATGAATACCGAAATGAGGATACGTTCAGTATGTTGTAGAAATCTGAAGTCATCAATTCTTAAACTTTCACCACCAAAGCTTTTAAGGCTCCTGAACAATCGACGGAACATGAGCCTTCCCAATGTACAGCTTTGATAGCTTCCCCCCAAACCGACAATCTTCTTACTGAGCAGATTCTAAGCTCTCTTTCAAGCTTATATAAGGTAAGTGTACAGCGGAAACCGTAGCAAACCACATCAAGTATTGCTGCTCCTTTTTTAAGAATAATCATCGTGATTCTCCGTTCAGGGATCCTCAAGTAGATCAGCAACGAATCATCTCACATTTGAATAACTCTTCTCACATTTCTTCCCACTGAAGACTGAAGTAACGCATACCAACAGTATCCAGAGACCACTTCCCCCAAGTAATTGAAGAGAAGCAGCCAGTCTCGATATATGAAGCCCAAAAACCCGAAGTACACACTCAATCCCATTAACGAAGTCGACAAAGCATCATCAAGATCAATTAAGACCCGAAAATCCCCTTATCTCCTTTCAGGAAATTGCAGATGAGAATTGTTACACCAAATTTAGCAAAGTCCCGAGTGTAAGCAATTTGTCCCGTATGTAGTCGACATGATAACACCAAGACAGTACCATAACAGCTACTGAGTACCGGATGTACACATTTCCTTCAGTAGGATATCGACTAACCATAGGAACCATCATACAATTGTGTACCTCTTTTATCATTAGAAACTGACATTCTCTTCTCACACGTAGTTGGAATGAAACACCAGAAGGAACGAGTTAGAACACTGATATTCTCTGCGGTTCTGACATTTGTCTTCCCGGAATAATCTTCAATTTAGAAGAAGTATAAAGCTCATCATGTGTACTCATTGTGCATTCTGATGTATGTCTCCTTCCCCCTTGCTGGTTTTGATACCTCAGAATCAGCAACACATTTTACGAACATATTCTTGAAATCTTGTGAGAAGAACAACTTAGGCTCAAGTAGATCAAGTGAGAATTAACCGCTGCCGAAACCGTCTCTGACTATCTTTATCAACCCTCAAGTAGGCCTTATGATGAGATAACTGATGGAGCAAACCCGATATACCAAACTTGAGCCTGAAGATAGAATTCCCCATTCTTGTGTCTTACGCTTGCACTAATGTTGGAAGAACGGTGTAGAGAATTAGTGCTCCAAGCAAATCTCTAAGTACTCAATACCCAACCTAGGTATGAGACATTAACACCTCTTACGATTATCCACAACGACATCGGCGTGTGACACTGAGTACTACAACGTAACTCCTTTAAGTGATAGTTACCCCGACTACTGGTAACTAGATAACCTAAGACTTCAACTTAAATCTTAAGCACGAGCAAGTTATCATAGAAAGTCATGCATCCAACCAACCCCGACTTCAAGATAGGATAAGATCACGCCTTTGAGGAAGTCAACTTCAATCTTGAATAAGTGATACTTAATCAACTCCATGGTCACAATTAGATGCCCAGCTCAAGAGAGTGAACCAACAACCAAATATACATCGAATCACTTGTTCACCCATCTCCCCCTCAAAGATTGCATACGAGGATGCCATCTTTGATTGAACAAGTGCATATGAGGTTGGTCCACTGTTCACACTTCTCCCCCTCAAAGATTGCATACGAGGATGCTATTTTTGATTGAGTGAATAAACGTCCAATCGGATGGAAGTAGATCCACTTGATATCTGAATGAGCATGGAGCAAGTATGAAGCCTTTTGATGAGAATAGTCAGAAACATGGAGAGTCGTATGACCACTTCTCAAATCTCAATCACCATTCAGTTTATTCACCCTTCTCCCCCTCAAAAATTGCATGTGATGACCAACTGCCATTTTTGATAGACCGGGTGAATAAGAATATACTTCAATATACGTTTATCCCCTTGATGACTGAATGAGCATTTGAAGACCACGAAGCTAGATGAGAATGGTCATGAATAAGAAGATTCCTCTTCTTCCGAAGATAAAGCGCACTCAAGCGTACGCCTTTCTTTTCTTTGATGAACGGGGCCTGAAGAGATGTCAGCAGACGCCATTATGAAAACATTGAGACCCGAGGCTTGAACTGCATTGTTCAAACGTCATAGTCATTGAAGAACGAGGCCTGAACTGATTTGAACAGACGTCATTACCAATGAAGAGCGAGGCCTGCACTGAAGTGTACAGACGTCATCGTCGTTGATGTTCATCAAGCTTGAATTGTTTGAACCCCTTCATCATGAAATATCACTCTTTTCGGCACCCAAACTCTGAGTCTTTCCTTAATACAAGGCCTGAACGATGTACCTGCACTTAAGTAAAGACTTCCTGCATAGACATTAAGAGTTTGTTCGCATTTATATGGGTTAGTGATATCAGAATTTAGATCATTTGGGTTTTCACTGTCAACCTTGGTTTCGCACTTAGTGAACATCTTTCGAATAGGTATCCACCTATGACCAACAATCTTAAAAGTTCTACCCGTCGGTATCCACCTAAGGCAAGATCTAGGAGTGTTTAGTTTTTCATGCACAGTTACAGACTTTTTGGGAGAAAACCTTTGTCCTAGGGCAACCGGCCTATCAGGTTTCTGCATACACCTCTTTGGTTCTACGGGCTTGTTGTTGTTTCTAGTCTTAGAAGATGGAACCTTGGCACGTGCATTCACTTCCTTCAGGAGTTTTGTTATACAATCATCATGGGTAGCACTGAAAACACATTTCTGACAAGTCGAGCAAACAAAGTGTTTGGAATCAGAAAAAGATCTAGGGTTCTTAGAGTGATCGGCTACGGGAATTGCCTTAATTGGCACGCAACTACTCTTAGAAACAGGCAAATTCCTAGTCTTTTCATGTGTGTTTTTCTTAGCGTCCACTAGGTTTTGATTCTGAACAATGTCTTTATGTCTAACATGTTCCTTTGGTGTCACACGTGACACACGCGTTGAACAAATCCTATAAGAGCTAGATGCACTCATGTGATGTGGTTTAGCAACAGCATATTCCTTTTCATTAGGTCTAGACTGTGAAGTGACTGGTTTTGACAAAACTTTTTCTGCATCAACTTGGGAGGCAAACCGTGTGTTTGAAACTTTTGGTCGTTCAGATCTAAACGCAGTCGGTTGTCTAACAACTGATTGGTTTCTAAGTGGTGGTTTCCCCAAGATTGATGGTTTTGCAAACTTAGTGTTCACACCATTTTCTGTCAATTTTCTTAATTCATTTTTCAATGCTGCAATTGCTAAACTCTTTTCCTGAAGTTGAGCCTTGAATTCATCATTTTTAGTAATCAAAGAGGTAGTTTGCTCTACATTCTTAGTTTTCGTTTCTTTGATTTTATCACACAGTTCTTTGCAATGACTTTTCAACGACTCATTTTCTTTAAACAATTCAGCCACTTTATGTTCTAATTCTGCATTTATTGTTGTAACAACATCATTTTCATGTTTAGTCCTAACTTCATTAAGCATGTCACGCATCTCAGTCAATCTGTTTTTCAGGTTTTTGATCGTTAAGTTTTTTGCATCTAGCTGAGCTTTCAAATCATTTATCATAAAAAATTCACGAAATTCAGGGAGTTCCGGATTTTTACATGGTAGTTTAGTTTGAAAACTTTCTTCCTTTTGTTGTATTTCAATTTCAAGAGAAATACAATGTTTTTCAAGCTGTGAAAATCTTTTTGAAAGTTCATTATAAACTTCTTTTTCAACCATATCATTTGATTTGAAAAACTCAGCCGTAGGCAAAGAACTCGACGTATTATCATGTTCATGTTCAGCATCCTGATCAATTTCTCCCCCCTTATGACTCATATTTGTTGAATCATAAGTAAGTTTAAGATGATCAGTATGTTGTCGTTCATTAGAAAGAGCATTATCTAGATAAGACAGATGTACCACAGCAGAATGTGCTTGGTGATTTTCAGGTACGTAGGCTGCATTCTCACATATTGTGAAATCACCTCCTGTGCTGTCACCATCATCAAACTTGCCTGATCTTATTCCATTCCCCGTTTGTTTAGCCCTTTCATCAATAAACCCATTAACATTACTCATCAATTGTAGTAATGTAACTCTGAACACGTCAACCTCGAATCCAGTGTAATTAGCAAAACACCCTTTTGTCATCTGACTGTCATAGTCATAGTCCCCAGTGTATTGCGAGTTGATGAACACCTGGAGTTGGTTGTTGATCACACTAACAGCTGCTCTGGATCTTGTTTCAGAGAATTCTTCTTTGTCAAGATGTTGTTCAAGTTGATCTAAATGTAGAGTCATTTTGACTGTGAAATCATGAACATCTTGACCAAAGAGTGCTGTGAAAGCTCGTGTGTAACCCATCACATATTCAGGTTTTTCAAACAGAACCTTGAGATGTGAGTGAAGTAGACGAAAACATTCAATGCTACTTTCCTTCGCGTTAGGCAACATTAGTGACTGAAGCAATTCTTTCTCTTGTGAATTCGGGCTCGAAGATTCTACATTAGTAATCTCAGAATCACACACGTTTATTTGTTGTACAGAATTGGAAATCTTTTGTTGATCATACGTGTCGTACAACTTGAGTACCTCAGATATGAAGGAATCTGAAGTAGTAGACATGATGTAAACGTGCACGGGATTTTACAATTCTATGATTTAAACCGAGAAATAAATTCTTTTGCGGGATTTTACAAAAATCAAGAATGAACCGTGAGGTGATACTGATTACTTGAATCTGTTATGATAAATACTTGGATCGGTTTGATGATTAGTGATTTTGCGTTGAGGATGATGAATGATTGTTAGACTTTGTGTTTGAAATGAGTTAAAATGATGACGAAGACCAGTCACAATGAATTTCAGACAACGCTCGTGTTTCGAAATCCAAATAAATCCCGTAGTTACAAACCCGAAAATATCTCAACCCAAATCAATTCACAGTCTCAGGTTTAACGAAGCACGATCACAAACTTTGTCCAAAATTTTACAACAAATATTTATCACACTCTATAAATTCGTCTTTGTGACTAATATCACAACTCTATTCAGTCCAAGCAAACCAACTAAAAATTCGTCCTTGTGATCACTATCCTCAGCCCAATATCACGACTTACAAGAATCTGGCCCAATTTAGATCCGGTTCACGCCCCAAATCTAATCCTGTATATAAAAACACTCACTATTCTTATCCCTAATTCCTAACCCTAATCTCCAATTAAACACAGACCTTCCACAAGAAAATTATCCGCCTACCACATCTTCTTAGCAGCCACAAACAATCAACAAAAAAAAAAAATATTCCGTCCCTTCTGAAATTAATCCAACACAATAAAAGTAAACAACAGCGATCGATCCTCTTTCTTCTTGATTATCGCTCGAATCACACCACAAGTGATAAACCCAAGTGATAGGATCTTTGTCAAACGGTCACGGGTAAGTATTGGTCTGGTTGTTGTGTCATTTAGTCGAACAAAAGAGAGAATGCAACCTTATGGTTTTGTTATCTCTTTGATTTTCGTAAATTACCAAAAAAAACAATACTTCTATAAAGGATCGATGATGGATTGTGACTTGTAAATCTTTCACGATTTGAGAACAAGTTTTCAAATCTGAGATCCGATTCCTTTTCGTTGGTGTTTATGTTGAAGGACAAAGTAGGATAGTGTTGGATTAAGGAAGGTAGAGTCACGTTTGGATTAGAGTTTAGTAATGATAGTTCTGGATTAGTTGTGATTCATGGATGATTTACGATTTGGTTTGGTAATTGTAATTTTGTTGTTGTCCTTGAAGCCTTTGATTTGTTTTAGTATCAGTTGTTGGAATTGAATCAGTTGTTGTAATAGTGAAATGTTTTGTGGTTTTGCATTTGTTGCTTCTTCTCGTTCTAATCATTCATTTTGATAACTCGTTGACAGACAAACCGTATCAATGAAATTGTAGACAAACCGAGTCCGTGATTTTGCAGACAAACCGAGTATACAATATATACACAAACCGAGTTCGTGGTAAAACAGACAAACCGAGTCTACTTTATATACACAAACCGAGTTCGTGATTATACAGTCAAACCGCGTACACCTTGTATACACAAACCGAGTTCAACAAACAGACAAACCGAGTTCAACAAACAGACAAACCGAGTTAAACAAACAGACAAACCGCATTGGAAACAAATTGCAACTTTGACCGGTCAAAGCTGTCACTTTCGTACTTTCTGTCTTTTATCCCTTTCTACCACAAACCTCTACCAAGAACAACCTTTAATCCAAAAAAAATGATTCTAAGAAGAAAAAATAACGTGCATCTAACCTTTCGAGAATACCAAAAAAATATATCTAACCTGAAAACAAATATTCTTTAAAATCTAACAAAAAGTAGCAGCAATAGACATTCGAAGGATAAACAAAAAATAGTAGTAGAGAAAAAGAATTTGTAAGGTAAGAGTAGCAGAAAACTTTCCGAATGAAAACAAAAAGTAGCAGCGAATCTTTTGGATTTAAAAACTTAAGATAATGAAAATAAGAGTAGCAAACATTTAAGAGTAGCAGATCTGAGTAGCAGTCAACAAAATGTAAAATAAGATAATGTAAGATAAGATAAAATAAGAGTAGCAGTCAACGAAGCATTTAAAACTTAAAATAACAGCCACAGATCTGAGTTTGTGAAAATGAATCAAACGAAAAAAAAATAATAGTACCCAAGATCAAACCATGGCTCTTGATACCAATTGTAGGATTCTATAATTCATAACACAAACCCAAGATTAAAGGATGGATTGAATCTTAGAGAGAGAAAGAGAAGAGTTGGGAGTTTCTAGAGAGAGAGAGAGTGGAGAGAAAATTGTGTTGATTAGATTAGGAAGAATGAGAAGCTCCACCCTTCCCTTGTGTGGGAAGGGTTATATATATAGTCCTAATATTTGTGCCCCTAGTGGGCTGTGGAGTGAGCTGACAGTGGGGAAAGCCCCGACCCACTCCACGAATATAAATACGACTAAGCTAATACTAATATTACTAATAATACTAAACACATATATATAAGCCTACGAGCTATATAAATGCTAATTAGATGCTCGGGGTGACCGAGCCTTCATATGAATATTTATATTCCTAACAAGATTGATAAGACTCTTCACTTGTTGAGGAACCTGTCGAGATTATGGACCGAGAGGTCAAAAGTATGAAACGTGGTAAGATAGCGTTGGTGAAGGTACGTTGGAATTCCAAACGTGGTCCTGAGTTTACTTGGGAACGTGAGGATCAGATGAGGTCCAAGTATCCGAAGTTGTTTGCTGAGAAGGATGTTGAGACAAGCTGTTAAATCTCGGGACGCGATTTCCCTAAGTGGGGGATGATGTAACAACCGTGATTTTAGCAGGTTAGTTTGACTAATAGTCTCAATCTATTTAACTTTTATGTGATGTGTAATATGTGCGGTTTATGGGTAATATGTACGTGTGTTAGCACTAAATCCCTTGACATGAGATTTTTATCATGTTGAGTAGTGTAAGTTTTGGGAGAAGTTCATTTTGATCGCCTTAGTGGTGTAGAAATGACTTGTGTAGTTTTGGTGTTTTGGTGGTTTTGCGTAACAAGTCTTCGTTCAAATATTTGAGCGTTAGTAAGTTACGTGGAGATTATTTTTATGGGTTATATTAATGTTAAGTGTGAAATTTCTATTTTTGGAAACTTTATTTTGAAAATGATATTTTTTCGGATTGTCGTAAAAACGTAAGTTTAACGCATAGGATGTTAATTTAAGTATAGGGTTTTTATAAAATATAAAGAGTACAAGGTTTTTAGTGTAATAATTAAATTTAATTATATATTATATATATATATATATATATATATATATTATATATATATTATATATATATATATATATATATATATATATAATTTTCGGCCGAATAGGGTAAAAAAGAAAAAAAAAAAAAAGGAAACCAAATTGTATTCTAATTACAAAACTTGGAGGAAAAGATATCTAGAATTTTCTATAGAGGCCTATAAATACAAAACCAAAACCCGCATTCCCCTCTTTGTGAAATTTTCGACCAATCTAAAGGAGAAGAGGAGAAGAGGAGAAGAATATTTTTTTTTAGGGTTTTCATCTTTCATTAATCAAGGTAAATTTATAATACTTATATTTAATTAATTTTTATAATTCATGTAATACAAATAGTGATGGATCTAGGGTTTATAGGTTTCTGTAAATTAATGATATTAAACATGTTGGGATCATTAATTAATAATATTATGGTGATTGGTGAAAAGATTAGGGTTTAAAAAATGTTAATTAAGGAGTTAGGGTTTTGACAGATTTGTAAGGCTGTAAAGATCTGATAAGATCTAATAGATGAAAATGAGTTAGATCACGAATTTTATGTCTAAATTGTTGTTCAGAGAAATAGATTTCCAAAAAGTCCGGCCACGAGTGTTTTCGATGACGAGAAGTCAGCCAAACGAGTTTTATGAGTTAAGGTGTCAGAGCAGCTAAACCGGGACAGATTTAGGTTAAAAGTAATGAGATCAAAAGTGGTTTAAAAAGGGTAGTTTGGGTTATCCTTTCTGTGGAAATTGAGTTCTATATTATGTTTGATTTCCACGTGGAAATTAGACGATAATAAGTTGTGAAAGTATGTCTAAGAGGTCAAAACATTTTGATGTCCGATCAGATCCGAATCTGGACAATTGTCATGTTTGATTTTTCATTAGGTACTTGTGTGTGTTTTTAGTGCATGCCCTTCTGGGACAAGCTTTTATACTTATGAAGGATCATGGTGGATTTTTGGTTTGAGTTGTGAAGCGGTATTCGCTGTGATTTTATGTGGGTGAAAGTACACTACAAATCTGCATTTTCTGAAAGTTTTAATAAAGGGATTTAGTGAGTGTAAAGTATTGGGTGATGATTAGTATGGAGTCTAGGTAATCCATAGTGGGTTATATGAACCTTAGAAATCCATCATATATATGTGTTACATGGACTATAGCTTTTGGCTTGGTCGCGTGTAATGTGATATTATTGTGTTGTATAGATTTGTGAGTTGCTTGTTTGGAAGCTGCGGAGTTGAGGTGAGTTCATAGTCCCATATTTTTACTTTGTTTTAAACTTGGGATGCAGATGATGCTTGTTAAAATTGTTTTTGAGTTACTGTGATTATGTGTGGTTAAAATGCATGGACTAGTAATGGTTATTATATGTATACTGCATGTTATTGTGGTGTTTAATTGTGGTGATTATTTGAGTGGGAAAGTCCTAGTGGCTCTACTCATTATAATTATCTTGGATCGGTGGGCACGTTTCGTCCCAATGGTGGTGGTATTTGGATCGGTGGGCGCGTTCTGTCCCAATGGTGGTGGTATTTGGATCGGTGGGCACGTTCCGTCCCAGTTTATTGGATCGGTGGGCACGTTCCATCCCGTAAGCTATGATTGCATGTTAGTTGTATAATAACTATATTGTTGCTGTCCTGCTATGTTTTATAATCACAGTGAACGGATAATCAAGGTGTTTTGTGTGTCTTAAACCTATGAATCTCACCAACAATATGTTGACATTTTTAAGCATCATTTTCAAGTGAGCATTCTAAGGCTAAGATAGAAGGGCGCGATTAGAAGAGATCTAGTTTGCATTGAGGATGGCTTATCTTTGAATTTAGTTTGATTATGTGAAATTTGTTTGTGATACTCGAATGTTTTTTATTATTACTTTATGTTTTAATGGAGACACCTTGGAGTTTGTTTTTTGGTTGTTTTATTTTGAGGTATCGTTACGACACTTTGTGTCTGTACTTTGCTCAATTTATTTGCATATAGTAATTCTCTATATAGACGCCATGTGTTGTGATGATATCCATGATGTTGCACTCGCGTTTCTGCCGTCGGCGAGGTGTGACAGCTATTCAAGCTTTGGTTATTTCCAAGCAAAAGAAACTATCTTCCCCACAAACTTCTTCACCCACTCAACTCAAAGCGGTGGAAGAAACTTGTGTCACTTGTGGTGGTCCTCATGCATACTACAATTGTACTGCCACCGATGGTAATCGATTTGAAGTTAATGCGGTAGTCGGGGCTTACAACCAAGGAGGTAACCAATACCGTCCTCAAATTGACCCAAACTATCGTTTTAGTAATCAAAGTTGACCACCCGGATTTTCTCAACCCAACAATCTAAATAGATTCAACCAAAACCAACTGAGAGGGCAAGATGTTCGTAACCAATTTCAAGCCTCGGTAAATCAATACCCAACCCAAGGGGGTAATTTCAGTCAAGGCTTTCAAGCTTCTAATTACCAAGCCCCCGTTGGTCCCTCAAATGAACTTGCTAATTACATCAAGTCAAATGAGGCCAACATGAGGTCAATGCAAAATCAAATCACCACTTTGAAAAATGATTTTCAATCCTCAATAACAAAACAAGGTCATGAGCTCAAAAACGAACTTAGAACAACAAATCATAAAATTAAGCAATCTCAAAGTAAAATTGAGAACATGTTTGCTAGCCTCATGAACCAAATGAATCAAGCTTCAACTTCGGGAGGTCTTCCGGGAAATACCATTCCCAACCCGAAGGGTGAGTTGAAAGCCGTCACCACTCGAAGTGGTAAGATGCATAATGGACCCTCAACTCCTATGCCCCCTCCCCCGAGGGAAGTGAATCCAGATACCGAGGTGACAACGGACAAGGTGCATTTCTCAAGCCCACGAAGTACCGCACACGTCCAACCTCCGGTAGTCCAATCTCAAATTCCGGAACCCGATGTTCCGAAGACCAATCCTAAGCCTTCAATTCCATATCCTTCAAGGCTTAATGAACAAAAGCTCCATGATAAAACAAATCAACAAATGGAGAAATTTTTTAAAATCTTCAATGAATTGCACTTTGATATAAGCTTCGCTGATGCTCTCATTCTTATGCCCAAGTTTGCATCTACACTTAAAAGTTTGCTAAGCAACAAAGATAAGTTGACTGAGATGGAAAAGACCCCACTTAATGAGCAATGCTCGGCGGTTCTCCTCAAGAAGCTTCCCGAAAAGCTAGGAGACCCCGACAAGTTTTTAATCCCATGTGATTTCTCGGGAATGGTTCAGTGCTCCGCCTTGGCCGATCTTGGCGCAAGCATTAACCTTATGCCACTCTCAGTATGGAAGAAATTATCTCTTCCGAAGCTTACCGATACTTGCATGACACTCGAGCTAGCGGAATGTACTATAACTCGTCCACTTGGAATAGCCAAGGATGTCGTTGTGAAAGTAGGAAAGTTCCACTTTCCCACTGATTTTGTTGTGGTAGACTTTAATGCCGATCCTCGAGTTCCACTCATTTTGGGTAGAGCTTTCTTAAGAACGAGTCGTGCTCTCATTGATGTATATGCTGAAGAGTTAACCATTCGTGTTGAGAATGAATAAGTCACGTTTAACATAAATCAAGACTCTAAACCTCTAACCAAATGCAATGTTGCTACGGTGAATCAAAAATCTGATCTCGTAATTGCTTCCAAAAGAAGTGATTCGATACTTTCAAGATTCGAGGTTAAGAGTACTTCAAACAAACGTGCTGAGCTCAAAGCAATGAAAATTACCCCTGGCACAAGCAAAAGGTTTGAGAAATGTGCTGGGGAAGTAAAGAGTGTTTTTGATTACGATGAACAAGAATCGGAGACCACAACGGAAGTGGTGAAAATTGCTAGCTCTAAGAGCACACCACTTGTCCCATCTCCGGAATCGATTTTTCGTATTGAGATTGTTTCCGACTCTTCCCATCCTTCTCCTCCGATTGAGAGAAGTGATATCTCTATGGAAGAGCTCGAGGTGTTCTTATTTGATGCTCCAATTTCGCCGGAAATTGTTGAGCCCGATGGTGATCCGGGGGGAGATGCTCCGTTATTAGAAAAAATGATATTTGATGAACCATTATTTTTTCTCACCCCCCCCCCCCCCGAAGGAAGTTATTGTTGAAGATAAGCCGTCAGAACCTTTGGAGCACGAGCTCGGGGATCTTGTTCCCGAATATGAGAATTTTATCTTTGATACGGCTGAAGAGAGTAGTGGCAATCCCACTTCTCATTCTGATTTTTCTCTCCCGGCTTATGAAGCCTTTTCTTTTGATATCAATCTTTTGGAAGAGACGAGTAGTGGCAGTACCACTTCTCATGCTTATACCTCTCTTCCCGAGTATGACTCATTTCTCTTTGATAAAAATGAGCCGGTTATCTTTGAAGAGTTCTCCAGTGAACTCTCTCAGCCGGAATTTGATTATTTTTATTTCGAGATTGAGAATGACTCTAGTGTGGGGGGAGATGTTATTGATCTTAAGAATTTAGTTCTTGAAGATTTCATCCCGACCCCCCCTCCCGTTGAAGACGATATGGCCTTTGATGATGAAGAGTTTTTTCTGATAATCATAAAAATCTTGCTTCTCTTCATCACATATGGTGTGATTTCTCTTTCCCTTTCCTCCTACGGGAATGAGGACACCATCTTTGACCCCGGTATCGTCCCTTATAGTTTCTACTATTAAAATACCGTGGGTATCTCGTCGGTGTGAAACTTTCTTATGTTCATATGTTTATCCAAACACATTGAATGAAAGTCCGATGGAGATTGTTTCTTCCACTTGCTTCCCCAAGAACAAATGAATTCGGGGTCGAGTCAAGCTAGTGACTCGGTTAACAAAAACATTAGCACCACATGGGTGACAGCCCATGTTTCTGACTTCTCTCTATTTTCTAACACTAAGTGTGGGGGAATTCCTTTACTGTGCTTTGCTTTTGTGTGTTGTTTGCTCTTATTTTCAGGTTTCCCTGAGATCGTGATGATTGATGCGCCTGTTTTCAATCCAGCTGCCCAATATCCGATCTTTTTACTAACGTTTATCTAGGGATATCTTTTCAACCTTTTTTGTGAAAAATAGAGATTTCCGTTTCACACTTGGCTATTAGTATTACCTTTTTACGTTCTAAGTGTCGGCATAATAGCCGGTACTTTGAATATTGAGGGCAATATTCAATTCTAAGTGTGGGGGGGGGGGGAATTCTCGCGAATTTTGTCACATAAGTACCTTCTAGTTCCCTAGTACCCCCGTTTTTGACAAAAATTTTAAATTTTTTGTCATATATATATATATATATATATATATATATATATATATATATATATATATATATATATATATATATATATATAAATGTCATCAATAAAAGTGTGTTAGTCTTGATTAGGTTAGAACAAAGGGAATCCCGACTCTGCCGGATTGTTGATCTGGCTGCTTCCTTAACAGTTAGACTAAGGTTTTACGATTTGTGCAAATGAAAATGCTAAGCGTAGAATAGTTGGTTTTCTTTAGAGCTTATATAAGTAATCTATGGCTTTTCCTCCCAGAAGATAACTAATCTGATTTAATAAGTGCTTATTTTTCAAACTTTTGAACACGCAAAATCATTTTTTCATGCGATTTTGAAAAATACTAGTTCAAGGCTTTATTTAAACTTCGGAACAAGCATATGTCAGAATAATGCAAAATGAAAGTGAGACGTTGCTTGAAAGTTGCAAAAAGTTAAGTAATAAATAAATGTGGTAAAAAGCTAAGGTTCAAGATCGGCCCTTGGATCCTTATTTTCGGAAGGCGTTTAGGTCTTGGCTACCCTCTTACACCGGCCCTTGGACCCTTAATTCTGAAAGGCGTTAAGGTCTTGGAACTCTCCGTTGTAACGGCCCTTGGATCCTTTATTCCAGGAAGGTGTAAGGTCTTGGTTCCCGTGAAACTCCGTTAGTTTATGTTGCACAAGTAAAAAAAAAATGAAAAATGATGAAGAAAATGAAAAGAAAAAAAAAATTGAATGATATTGCAAAATGCAATAAAGTTTTGAAACTTGCTTGTTGTGAATTTTAAATCTATCTTTCAACTAGTATTAGTCAAAATTTTATATAAACGTCGATTTTTGTGATCAAAATTTTGAAAATCAAGCACATTCACCTAACTTAAATAAATATGGGAGTGAAAAGTTAAGTCTCGACTTACATAGATTATTAGTATAAGTAGTGTTAGCATTTTACAAAAAACGTTTGCACATTGAATTTAAGCTTAGTTGGGAGTATAAAAAAGAGGATGACGATTACAATTCCCTAGAGACACCCATTTTGTGTGAATCCCGTTCCATGATACCATTTTTGGAAATCAAGAATGTTATCTATTTTTGTTTTTAGTTTAAATTTCTCGCATTGAATAAAAAGTCGAAACGGGGTATACTTGGTATTCTTTTGATCCTTTCATTACTTTACATGATCGGATTGCTAGGGACTAGAAATAGTTTAGTGTGAGGGATTGATGAGTGTGTAAATACTCATCATTTTACACCCATAAAAGACACAAAAATGACCAAAAACACCCAAATATATTGCAGATATCCTTGGTTTTTGTGTTTTTATGTGTTTCAGGTACAAAGGATTGAAAACGGAGCGAAAACGGGCATTTTTGGATCGACTCGACAACAATGATGCATTTGATCAAGAAAAGTCAAAGTCAACCTCCAACATACCAAAATGACACAAATGGCCCTTGGATAATTTCAGAGTTACAAGATTGGTCCCTAGCTGAACTTTTGAGAAATGGCAGGAATGTTCCCTGAAGTTGCAAAATTTACACCTTTGGTCCCTAAAATTAAATCCTATACTACATCCGGATCTAATTTTAAACAAAACACAACCCCTTAAACCCCTAAACCCTTTAACCCAACCCATTAAACAAAACCCCAAAACCCCAGGCCCACAACCCGTTTATCTTTAGTTAACCAATCAGTTGACCCGGTCAACTCTTCTTTTCTCCTTCCCATTTCCCGCCCAACAAAAAGCAAACCCAACACCATCATCACCCCTATTCTGCTTTCACCTCTGCCACACTCAATCCCCCCTCCTAACCACTCCTCTGCTCCATCTAGTTCACAAGATACCACCCTCTTCACATGTGACCAAGCCATGTCATCAATCCGTGTGATTAATTGGGCGCCAAAATGATATTAAGGGCTCAGATGACTCCCTACTCAATCCAATGACTGGGATTTTATCCCAAGAAGCACAATAACTATCCCAAGGTGTTTCTCTCACAGAACTAGCACAAGAAGGCATGAAGACCCTAGTCTTAGTTTTAGTATAAATAGTTAGTGCTTGTAAGCCTTTAAGGCAGGATTAATTTAGCTTAAAATTTTTAAGGTACTTGTATTTTTATCTTTCCAGTATTGTAATTCCCAATTTTAGTTAATGAAAATCTTAGCTTTCTTATTTGGTCAACTATAGTCAAAATTACTATTACAGCTTACTTACTACCTTATTGTGTTTTTATGTGCTTATTCCTTGAACTTGAGCTTGTTTATATGTTCTGAACCTAATGTAATAGTCTGAGTTTGCATTTGCTTATTTTGTTCTAAAAAACCAAGAAAACTTGAAAATTAGTCACATAGGGATTAGCTTAATGAAGTGCTTGTTTCATAATTTGGAGTTGCTCATTAGTTGATGTATAGGTCAGGTAATCAGTAGTTAAGCAGAATTGACGCTTAAATCAGTGGTTAGTAGTAAAAATTTATAAATCAGATTCTAAAAGAGGTGTTTAGCTTTAAGAGTCAAATGGGTCAAATGGGTTGATCACTATTCATTTACCCTTTGCTCAGGTTTGATTGAGCTTAATTAGTGTTAGATAAGCTGAGGATAGTGGTTTTTAAGTTGTTTAAGAGCTTTTGGAGGTTTTTTGCTGCTTGGAGGATCAGAACAGCCTCAATAAGCTCTGCATAAGCTGAGGCTTATTGGACCTTTTCGTTTTGGCACTTTCATGTTCATTTAGTGTTTTAAAGTGGAATTCTAAAACTTGGCATTGTTTCATAAAATTTTGAAAGAGTTAAGTGCAAATTAGTTGAACTACTGCCACAGAAAGCATTGTGCAGACCTGCACATATTGTGTTATCTCAGCTTTTTCATTGGTCTGCAACTGCTTATCCTCTTGACCTTAGTGCTTACAATTTGGTTTAGTGATAGCTTGTAGTATCAGCTTTTAGGAACTGAGTTTGGATTTCAAGTTGTAGCTTATTTGATTAGCTTAATTCAGTCTGCAAGTAACCCATTTAGCCTATTGCAGACCTGCGAACAGCTTTTGTTCCTACATGCTTCTGTTTTTTTATCAAATTTGAATAAGCTATTGTTAGTAAGATTTGGTCATTCTTGGTTTGAAAGTAGTTTTTGATATAAGGTTTTAGAATCTGCTTTCTGTTTCCCCCAATTAGCTTATCCCTAGCTTATAAATTGGCTTAAAGTTGGCTGGTTACTCATTTGTTTCTGTCTCAAATTGGAACTGTACCAACTGCTTATTTGCTTATTCCAAGTGCTTGTCTGGACCTCATAAGTTGTTTCAAGCTCCAAATAGTGTGTTTATCTGTTTTCTAGCTTTTGGTAATTTTTGGTACAGTAGGACTTATTTTAGAGCTTATTTGCACAATCTGCTTATTAGGGTTGAACTAAGTTCTGATTTCATTTTTCCTAGCTTCATAATATCATTTAAGAGTTTTCGGCAAAATTTCATATTTTTCCAAAGTCATTTACTATTTTTAAATCATTTAAATAGTTTCTTGTAGTTTTTAATTCATAAAAAGAAAATCAAAAATCAAAAAAATTTAATTCTTTTTTTTTTAAATTTTCTTTTGTCATCTAGGATTTAGGAAAAATAATTTGGTACCCGTAGAGTTAGTATTTCTTAGATTTGACGTTTATGCTCGTGTTTAGATTTCCCGATTCGCGTTTTCTAGTTTAATTAGTTTGTGCTTAATTTTGCTTTGTAGATTTATATGTTTAGGTTTCCCTTAGCCTATTTATGCTTCCCGTAATTGTAGGATATTTAATCAAACACCAAAGTCCAAAATCCAATCATCAAGCATTTTAATTCCGAACCAAAAACGAAATCCTTAATTCACATCTCGCTGGGACACGACCCGGGTAATCACTTATCCGGTATCTCACACAGTATTCACGGGTTTTGCACGTTGACCTTTTTCCTAAGAGGTTGACTAGTTGATTCCCAAGTATCACGGGGATCCGATATTATATTTATATATACTTTACCACGGATCATACTCTGGATTCAGAATCAAATGCTGGATTATGGGTATAATTTTATGCACACCATGATTTATATTGATAATAACAGTACTATTTGTATTATTAAAAATCATGTTTTACACTCTAAAACAAAACACATAGAGATTAGACATCATTTTATAATAGACTGCAATGATAAAAAGTTAATTCAAGTTGTTAAAATACACACAGATAACAATTTTGCAGATTTACTTACCAAAGCTCTTGATGTTTGAAGGTTTCAGTACTTGGTTGCAAGTATTGGAATGCTAAATCCTTAAAGTTTTAATCTCTTTGTATCTTTGTAATGTTTTGTAAAGGATTAGTACTGTTAGTTGTGTTAATTCGTACTGCTAAGTATAACGAGTACTGTTAGTTATACTTAAGACTGTTAGGTTAATACTGTTAGTCATACTTAGTAAGTTTATGAAGAAAATGCTTTGGATTGTGTTTTCTTGATTTTGGACTAACATTTGCAGGATAAGCAAAGCAGTATGATTGGAATTGGTGTTGTGTGAGAAGCACAAGTGGTGGCTTGTTTGATGTAATGCTGCTGATTAATGATGGAGAGAATTTAGGAATCACTTGAAAAGGGTTACACCTAAGATAGGAGGTTCTTTAAAATCTTTTTCTTGAAATCAACCTATGTCTGCCAGTGAGCCTAATGAAGTATCTGGGCATAGGCTATACTGAACACGAATTGATGGTTTTTAGTTAGTCAGATAGTAACTGATCTAACTCACTCTTTACCATTCTATCTTAGGATAGTGTGTTAGTCTACGGACATCTGGTTTAAAGAAGAGTGAGCAAACGTGAATCTAATACATTTGTGTTAGAGGTAACACCTGCCACGAGCTGGAAACCCTGTCAAGAAGGCTCTTTTAATGAGTCTATCTGATCATAAGTAGTATTTATACTGAAATCAATGGTTCTCACCCAACCAGAGGTTAAATGCAACCGAATTAATTAAGTGTCTTCCTTTACACTTAATCCCTTCAAAATGTATGAATGCAGTATTGTTTTAAAAGGAAATGGGTTAATACTGCTAAGAAAATGTTTTTATAAAAGTTTGTACTGCTAGGCAAAAGTTTGTACTACTGGGTAAAACTTAGTACTATTGGGTATCCGTTAGTGGTGTTTCGGAATAACCGTTTTTTAATTATAGCCGTTGAGATATTTTTGTCAAATACTTCGCTTATAGGTTTCTTAAATTGGAAAATTCATAATCTTTCTTTAATTTATAAGATTTCTTCACGATAAAGAAACGATTGCTTCAGTCGGTCCAATCGAAACCCTAAGTGCTATCTATATAATCTCAATTGCTTTTGCCAAACACGCATACTCTCATAAACGATCATAACCCAGAACTCTAATCAAACTTTTGTCAATCTTAATGGCGAATTTGGAATTCTGTGACAAACACAACATGGTTGCCTACTTATAGAAAACAGAAGGAAGTCAAGGATTTCACCAAATAGTAGATTTTCTCAATACCAGTCACATCAGGTATCCTCTTACAGAGAATCCTACTATTTATGTTTCTTATATCAAACAGTTTTGGCATACTGCTAATGCCAGAACACTTGATAATGGAGAACAAGAGTTAACTGCAACAGTTGATGGCAAAGTCATGACTATTACTCAGTCATCTATTAGGAGGCATCTCAAACTATCAAATGATGATGGTATTAAATCCTTGCCAAATACTGAAATTTTTGAAAACCTTTCCTAGATGGGTTATGTGTCAACTTCTGACAAATTGACTTTTCGAAAAGGACACTTTTCCCTTCAATGGAAATTTCTCATTCATACCATCCTACATTGTTTAAGTCCAAAGAAAACTGCTTGGGAACAATTTAGTAGCAATATAGCAACTGCTATTATTTTCTTGGCCAAAAGGCAGCAGTTTAATTTCTCAAAATTGATTTTTGATGGTATGGTGAAAAACTTGGATAGTAAATACAAATTTTTAATGTTTCCACGATTTATTCAAATGTTTTTGAACAAGCACAAGAACTTGCTTCTACCTCACACAAGCTTTTATAAAACTCCTACCCTTACTCAAAAACTTTTTATTAATATGAAGATGATTTCTAAGGGTTATAATGGGGTAGAAGTACCATTGTTTTCATCAATGATTGTGCCAGATCAAACTGTTCAGGGTGAAGGATCAACAATCCCAGTTAAGTCCCATCACACACCCACAATTGCTCCCTCAACCTCACAACCTCCAATTTACAAACCTATAGGAGAAGAATCAGACAGGAATCTATGGTTCCTCAGCCCAGATCTCCTAATCATATTCCTGTAGCAGATGAGGCTGTCTCCATTGATGAGGATGACAGAATGGGGAGGGCTGCCACTACTGACTCTGGCTTAGAAGCTGGACAGGACATTGGTAACATTCATAAGTCCCAATCCATGGAAACATCAGGTTCTAGTGATTCACCTCTCTGATGCGCGTGATGTGTCGTTGCGGTTTAGCAGTTTTAATGCCTACTCAAGTTTTAAATTTATATTTAGCCGACTTATCAATAACACACACACTTAACGAGCAGTGTACCCGGTCAGTATGAAGATAATGGTAAGTAGAGTGTCGATCACTAAGAGTGGAACGTATTATCTCGTTATTCTAATCAGTATTTTAATATCCTAACGCAAGGGGGTTTCAGCCTGAGAGACTGGCACAGTTTGTTTGCAATTAAATAATAAAATAAACCAATAGGCACGAATCAGCAAGTAGCACACACGTACACAGATAAATACTTGAGACAATAAGAGGGCTGTCCTTATGATTAAGTAGATTGTCACTTGTTTTATTGATAGCTTTATATGAAGTGTATGTAGTTAACCCTTTCTCGTTGGTCCTAATCTTATCGGCGAGTAAACCCTTAATGATTACTTATGTCTAAAAGTTATTCCTAAGTGATCAATTTAGTAATAACCGTGGGAGCCACATTATGTCCCGCAGTCAAATGCCCGCAAGCCACTAATAAACACAGAGGTTATCAATGCACTAATAAGTAGTAACCAAAGACATCAACATATAAACTTTAATTGATGGGAAAGCAAGTATTAAAGGGATTGCAATCTTTCGTTGTCACATTACACAAGCCACCAATCCTGATGAATTAAAGTTTGCTAACACAATAAAACAAAACTACTTAATGAATTAAACACATGCAGCACCTTCTTACAGCTCTTGTATCTTTGATTTGGGTGTGTCTTGTGCTGCCTCCTTGACTGAATTCGTCCTTTGTTTCTCCTGTTCGAACTTCGGTTTTAGGTTTTCCGGAGCTTGTAATTCGTCTGGTCTACGGGGTATTTATAGTTTCTGTCTGAGGGAAGATGCGGCGCATCTACTAAGTAGATGCGGCGCATGTACTTAACTTCGCGTGGGGTCCAAGATTATAATATTCAGGAATATTCGTACACCGCCATAAGATGCGGCGTAACTCCATGATTAGATGCGGCGCATGTCCTCTTGTATCTTGGATCGTATCTGGTGATATCTTGATAGAGATGCGGCGCATGTCGAGAGTGAGATGCGGCGCATCTGGAGCAGAATTGACTTGATCTTGTCCATGTCAGTAGACCTTCAACTTTATGCACGTTTTGCTCCATTATTAGTCCAAAATCGCTAAGTTTCACCAAATGCTTGTTTTTACCTGAGAATTACAAAAGTAAACGATTAAGTATCAATCCTCATACATAATATAGTAAAACAAGTCAAATTAATAGGATAAATGATAGTAATAAAATGTACTTATTTGAGTTCATCAAATATCCCCCCACTTGAACTTTACTTGTCCCCAAGTAAACCTTAGAATTTCTTTTATGAAAATGTATCCTAAAAGATGTTAGGATTTATTTTTATATTTAAGCATGTATTCGTTCATTTCATAATCACACAACTAAACACTTAACGATTCAGAAGTAAAATAAAATAAGTCGATAAAAGCAAATCTAATCGTTTAACTGTCCAGTTGCGACGAATATTCTATCATAAGCTTGGCAAGTATACACATCTCCACCACTAAAGCTAAGGAGTAACAAGTCTAAAGCGGTAAAAAGGGTTTTTAGGCTTAAGGGTTAATTATTCTCTTTCACTATCGATCTCAAATTCCAGAAAAGGCGACAAAATCACAAATACATGATCGAATCCACGAACACGATACTTGCAATTGCTCAAATCCTTAACTCGAATAGGCTAAAGATAGGTCCAAACTTCACCAATAATAATATATCAAAAAGGGTGACAAAATCATAAATACATAGCCGAATCCACGACTACGATACTTAAGATTGCTCAAATCCCCAATCTCAATAAATCAAAGGTTCGGTTGGATAAAGAATAATAAAGGGCATGGATAACATTTGGGATATAAATTGGTATAAAAATAAAAATAAACAAAACAAATAAATTAAAATCCTAAGTGTGGTTAATCACTATCCCAACCATCCCATGAATAAGACTCATATCATCGAATAACTCACGCTTTAACACTTGAAACACACGCTTTAGGTAGACACGAATTATACTCAACAAGATCTTAATCAAAGAATAAACCTTAATTGGCGTTCCCATAACTGCCAATTCCCATTCAATCCATAGATATAGTACAACAAATAGTGGTGATATCGACCACTTACATAACTTTACATAAGTTGGTTAAAACTAACTTCCAACTTTTCTTTCTTTCTTTTTCTTTTCTCATTTTTTCGATTTTTTTTCTTTTCTTTTTTTTTTTTTTTTTTTTTTTATTAAACATAAACATAGATGTGTAAAATTTCACCACATCACTATAACTTTCTTTCCGGATAATTTTTCCATACTTTTCATGACTTCAGAAATAATGGTAATAGTGAAAGTAGTAAACACACGAAAAATAAACTCCAAAATATACAATATTTACTTTCACTCCAATTGCATTGTGCAATTTCCCGACCTAACCATAGATAATGAATTACGCACGCGAACACAGGTAATGTAAGGAAACACACTTTGCCTATAGCAATCAACCAACCACGGATTCTAATCTACAGGGTAGGCTAAGGTGTAAGGGTGTAACGAAACATTTTAAACATAGGTGTAAGAAACGAAAGGAATGGCTCTGAGGGTTTTTCTAGGGGTATCTTACTCTAAAAATGAGAGTAACAAAAGGGTTTATACGGGGGTTAACTAACCAGTGTAGTTAGTTAATAACACATAACAAATAATAGGCTATTTGGGTGTAATCCTAGAAATTTACCAAGTTAGACAAGTCACTCTAATTATATAAATAATACTTATTATGGTGGTCTCGAATAGTATACAAGCCAAGTTCTAAAGTTTACAAGTCACCGGCACATCATAGATTTGTGAATTTTGAAAAATCACAATTTTTGAAAATAACGTCATGTGTGCAGTTATGCAACTTAGATCTTAAACAAAAACATGCTAAAAAATTTTTAAGTTTGATATATTAAGCACATTTTAAGCATAATTTTTGAAAAAGTTTAGGACAAGTAATTGTTAAGTGTTCTAATTCTCCAATCCCCCCACTTAAGTTAAACAACGTCCTCGTTGTTTGTATAAAAGGTTAAAAACTGGAAAATAAAAGAATTAGAACAGAAAAACTCCCCTGAGATTTGCTCGGTATGATCCTCCATTAGTATAAGAGCAAAAATCAACTTCGTGTGGATTAGAACGTTAAAGCTTCATACTTGATGTATCCACAGGAAATCCAGGAAACTATAATACCACCAACACTTTAAAACACACCTAAGATAAGAAAGGTTCAAGCTTTGCATAATACATTAGTAGTTAGATAAAAATAAAACTTAAAAATTAAAACTGAAAATCATCAGGTCAGTCGATGCGCCGTATCTTATGGAAGAAGATACGCCGTATCGAGCCTGGAATTAATACGGATCAGAATAAAGATGCGCCGCATCCTTAACCAAGGATGCGCCGCATTAAAAGTAAACTGATAAATAGTTTTAAAGTCGAAAATAAAAATGCAGAAAAATAAAATAAGATATGACCATTGCAGGAGATGCGTCGCATCTCAGAATTGAGATGCGCCGTATCCTCATGCGGCCTGGACTGACTCGACACAGAAAACAGAATAATAAAAATTCTCCGGGTTGTCTCCCGGTAAGCACTTGTCTTTATTCCAGAGTCTTCAAGTTAGACTCACGTTCAGCTCAGCAATAAGTCCTAGTTGGTCAGGGATACGGCGCTTTGGATATTTAGATCCGCCGTATCTCTATGTTAGTTAACGAAATTTAAATGAAGAACGTACCTTGGCCTCCGCAACACAGTTCCTTATACATCAAATTTGGGTTAAATGGCACACCATATGGATGAATTCAAAATAAGAGCAATAGGCATAAACGTTTCATTAATAATTGTAATCTTATTGTTTAGTGGATAAGGATTTATTCCGAGGTTAGGAACAAATATCGTTTTTGAGCATACAAAATTAAGATTACGATTTGAATCAGATGTATAATATGGATAATAAAACTGAGATCATAGTGTAGAGAACTTTCCTTTGGGCAGTTGAATTATCGTAGAGTTTACCTGGGATTCTATTTCAAGAATTTAAGAAGTTCAATGCTACCAGTACTAAGTTTTCCTCCACTCTTGTCGTCTTATGTTCGGTCACTTCAGCTAGCGTCTCTTGGTTTGGTTCAGAATGTAATCCTTCTTGGTGATGTTCGAGTCATCATTTATCCTGAAAATAAACAACTTGCAAACGAGAGTAGCTGACCGATCAAGTTAAATATCAAAAATCAACTATATTTATCAAATTATATTCGTCGTATTAACAAAAGTTAATGCGCCGTATTTTCGTTACGTTTAAAAATAAAAGATTTTTGATTCAGAAAGATGCGCCGTATCGATAGAGATCGATACGCCGTATCTGTTTAATAATTCGCAAACTGTTTTTAATTAAAATAATAGATACGCCGTATCTGCTAAAGCAGATGCGTCGTATGACATTAACGTTTAGAAATTTTTTTTTTTTTTTTTTTTTTATCAAAAAACAGATACGCCGTATCTGCTAAAGCAGATGCGTCGTATTACTTTATCGCTTAGAAAAATTTTCTTATTAAAAACAGATACGCCGTATCTTGGGGAAAAGATGCGTCGTATCGAATTAATTAAACGCGTTGTATTTTTTTTTTTAAAAATTAAACGCAATACGCCGTATCTGAGAGATCAGATGCGCCGTATCGTTTGATTTAGCACAGTACAAAGATTGCAGAACAGAAAAATACGAAAAATAAAAACAAAAATTAAACACACAAACGAAAATAAACACACAAAAATAAAAGAAAACAATTAACACACAATACAACAAATATGCAAAATAGTACAATGATGCAATTAATCTAATAAAAAGAAAAACCTAATTAAAATACTAATTAAATTAACAGATAATAACAATTCACTCCCCAGCAACGGCGCCAAAAACTTGATGCGCGTGATGTGTCGTTGCGGTTTAGCAGTTTTAATGCCTACTCAAGTTTTAAATTTATATTTAGCCGACTTATCAATAACACACACACTTAACGAGCAGTGTACCCGGTCAGTATGAAGATAATGGTAAGTAGAGTGTCGATCACTAAGAGTGGAACGTATTATCTCGTTATTCTAATCAGTATTTTAATATCCTAACGCAAGGGGGTTTCAGCCTGAGAGACTGGCACAGTTTGTTTGCAATTAAATAATAAAATAAACCAATAGGAACGAATCAGCAAGTAGCACACACGTACACAGATAAATACTTGAGACAATAAGAGGGCTGTCCTTATGATTAAGTAGATTGTCACTTGTTTTATTGATAGCTTTATATGAAGTGTATGTAGTTAACCCTTTCTCGTTGGTCCTAATCTTATCGGCGAGTAAACCCTTAATGATTACTTATGTCTAAAAGTTATTCCTAAGTGATCAATTTAGTAATAACCGTGGGAGCCACATTATGTCCCGCAGTCAAATGCCCGCAAGCCACTAATAAACACAGAGGTTATCAATGCACTAATAAGTAGTAACCAAAGACATCAACATATAAACTTTAATTGATGGGAAAGCAAGTATTAAAGGGAGTGCAATCTTTCGTTGTCACATTACACAAGCCACCAATCCTGATGAATTAAAGTTTGCTAACACAATAAAACAAAACTACTTAATGAATTAAACACATGCAGCACCTTCTTACAGCTCTTGTATCTTTGATTTGGGTGTGTCTTGTGCTGCCTCCTTGACTGAATTCGTCCTTTGTTTCTCCTGTTCGAACTTCGGTTTTAGGTTTTCCGGCTCTGTAATTCGTCTGGTCTACGGGGTATTTATAGTTTCTGTCTGAGGGAAGATGCGGCGCATCTACTAAGTAGATGCGGCGCATGTACTTAACTTCGCGTGGGGTCCAAGATTATAATATTCAGGAATATTCGTACACCGCCATAAGATGCGGCGTAACTCCATGATTAGATGCGGCGCATGTCCTCTTGTATCTTGGATCGTATCTGGTGATATCTTGATAGAGATGCGGCGCATGTCGAGAGTGAGATGCGGCGCATCTGGAGCAGAATTGACTTGATCTTGTCCATGTCAGTAGACCTTCAACTTTATGCACGTTTTGCTCCATTATTAGTCCAAAATCGCTAAGTTTCACCAAATGCTTGTTTTTACCTGAGAATTACAAAAGTAAACGATTAAGTATCAATCCTCATACATAATATAGTAAAACAAGTCAAATTAATAGGATAAATGATAGTAATAAAATGTACTTATTTGAGTTCATCACTCTCCCAAGAGTTAACACACTTGGAAGTGATGAGGGCAGTTTGCAACTCAATGAATTGATGAAAATATGTAACAAACCGTCAGCCAGAGTCACTAGCTTGGAGGATGAACTGAAGCAGACCAAGCAAGTATATGGAGTTGCTTTGACCAAACTTATCAAGAAAGTGAAGAAGTTGGAGAAATCAGCTAATACTAGTAAAGCTAAAAGGAGAGCAAGAATGGTGGTCTCTGATGATGAAGAAGATTTGGAGGATCCTTCCAAACAGGGGAGGAGAATTGATGATATTGATCAAGACCCTGAGATTACATCGGTACATGATGCAGAGGTTCAGGAGAGGTATGGTCATGATGATATGGGGTTTGTAAAACCCTAAATTTCCATTCATTTAAAATTCCCATTTTGCCCTTCAAAATTTTTGAATTTAAAAGAGCATACAATTAATTATACGAGAACATTATACATTTTAACCTAAGTTTGAAAACACGACTATTTATCATTTAAATCATCACCTTATAATTAAATATGCGCATTATAATTAAACACCTAAACTATATGTTATTAATACAACTAACCTGAGTAATACATAATAATAATGTTTGTTACAAATTTTAAAACTTTCCTAGCCCATTAACACAAGATTGTAAAATTAAATAAGGAACAATCAAGCCTATGATTTGCTTAATCATAATCAGGAAAAATTAATCCCAATTGATTCCTTCCTAATAACAAACCCACGCTCCTCCTATTTTTCCATCCAAGAAAAGCCGGCCTTTTTTCCCTCTTCTTCTTCACTGGTTCGACACAACAAATGAAAGACACAAGATCCTGCTTTAATTTTTCCTCTCAAGGGCAACAAGGTTCGAGAGTTTTGCTACTGGTAATTCTCGGGTTTTTGATCATTGAAATTCTAGAGTTCTTGTTCTTCGTTCTTGTTGTCTCATTAAGCCGAAGGTAACATCATCATCTCCTCTTGTTTTCTTTTTTTTTTAAGTCGACACAAACATATGATCATGAATCTGAATTTTGTCATCATAAAAACCTAATTAGTAACATGTTTAATACCCATATTAATCCGTTTATTATTCTTATCATTAACAGTAAAATCGTCACATAAAATCGTAGATGTTAACGTGCTAAAACTTGTGTAATCGGCTTATTAGTTTATGATCTAATTCGACCCATATTAATGTGAATCGACCCACCATTATTTCGAACCCTAGACATGATTTCTAACTCTTATTAGACCTAATAATTTCACATTTAATAAGCTTGTAAAACCTAGAAACCCTAACACATTGAAAATGTAAGAATTAGGGTTTTTGTGATTTTTGGTGTTGTTATTTTATGTGTTCGTGTGTAGGTTATTGTTATTAATCTTGAATGATTTATATGAAGTGTTTATATATATTTTTTTGAGGAGTAATTTCTGGAAATAAAGGTTATATTGATCACGTGGTTGTTTGGGTTAAAAAGGAATAGACGAATTAAGGCTTGTTTGTGAATTAATTAAAAATAGTTCATGAATATTTAGATTACATGAACTGAAATTGGTGTTTGATTCCTTGAATTTGATTGCATAAGTATGTTAATATGATTCCTAAATGAGTTGTGAGTGAAGGGTGTAAGCTTATATGCAAATTGGATAATTAAAATGGTGCTAGATATAGCCTAAAATGGATTTGTGTGATTGACTGTTCTGAATGTCGATTTTGTGTGCATGATATCATGAGCTTCTGAAGTTTCTAATACTGAAATTTTGCATGTAAACCTATTTTAGGGTCCTAGGAAAGTATTCCAATTGGTTTGAATGAATTTAAGTTTGATTTGGATGTTTTTCTGAATTTAATGTGATCATATGTTAAAATGTGTTAACTGAGTTGTATTTCAGTTGGATTCTATGATTTTTCATTTCCAAACCATAGTTAATTAGAGGCCACAAATTTACAGGAATCATATCTCCTATGTGGACTACCTCTTGGAATTTTTGTAGAATTTTATGAAGTCATATGGTTAGGTTTTTAACTGCATACTTTTGAAGTATATCTGTAGATCTGAATCTGAACATGTTAACTTAGACGATTTTAAAAAGGGTTGTACACTTGATAACAAAATCTGTAAAAATTTTAGTAGACTCCTAAGACATATGGGCTTCTGTGATAATTTTTTGGATTTTTATTTTGGGCTTCTGATATGTTTTTAAAATTCGTTTGTTGGTCTTAATTTTGTCATAAAATCAGTTAATATGTATGCATGTTTTACCTAAGTGTTAAAGGTGTTCTTTTGATGTTTGGTGCCCTAATACTTGTTTCTATTTCGGGTATGACTTGTTAATGTCGTGTTGACTAGTGTGTAAGTATGTGAAACCTATTTGATAATCCCGAACCCTAAACCTAATTTAACTAAATTGGGGAGTCGTGTTAAAAGTTACTAAATATGGAAACTTACTAAATATGGAAAGTTACTAAATAAGGAAAGTTACTTAATCTGGAAGGTTACTAAAAATAGAAAGAAACCTAAATTATGAAATCCGATTAAAACGAGCTTATAAGTAACACGTGATCATTAAATTGTATAGGTTCGGTGAAGAAGGAGTGATTTCCCTGTTTCAATATCCTTTCTTATTTTGGTTGCTTGCATAAGGTACAGATATTCTGACCTTTCTTATAAGGTTTCTCATGACCTTTCACATCTTTTGATTTATTAGCTTCTGATTTTGATGCCTTTGATATGAGCCTTTGCTATGCACCATTTGATATGAACCTTTGCTATGAACCCTTTGATATGAACCTATGATTATGATATTTCTAATGACCTTAGATTCTGTGTCATTACTATGACATTCTATTTGACCCTTCAGATTGATACCTGAACTATCACTAGTCATGGTGGTTCCATGACCATGTCATTGATGCGCCAATGGCATGACTCTAGGGTGGTCGAGTGATTTTCCACCCCGTCCCTTTTGTTATGCAATATGTATGGCCACGATGATTATGATTTTCTGTAGGGACGTATGGATGCATCCTAGATCCGATCTGTTATGTTATTATGATATGTTTCTAGTGACTGGTGTTGTATGCAATACACGCCTTTCACATTTCTGGGAGCTAGCTACTCCATTATGTTACTTATGTCATTTATGAATACCATGATGATGATGTTTATGATATGATATGTTTCTGGGCTCGTGGTAGATTTCTGAAAACCTTTACACCTTTGATACATATTGATATACCTTCTGTTATTCCCCAATGCACCATATTCTTTTTTCTCATTTCAGTTTCATTACTTTTTTATATATATATCTGTTCACTGGGCTTTTTAAGCTCAGCCGCATTTCTTTTCCAAGGCAGGTTTTAGTGGGAAGCTGGGTTATGAGTGAAGAATACATAGGAGCTCTTAGAGGACTACACCATTGATAGCTACCATGGATTAGAGTTGACTTGGAGATGTTTCATATTAGACTTATTGTATTTTAGTTGTAGTCATTGTACTTCATTTTTAACCTTTATATTTATTTGTATTATTAAAGTCTTCTGCTTGCGTATGTTCTGTTTGACACCATGAATGTGATATCTTAACCCTTGTCGGGTTGGGGTGTTACAGGGTTTGATATGGATTTTGATGCTGCCAAGGATGTTTCTACTTCTGAACCAGTTAGTACTGCTGGTGCATCAGTTAGTACTGTTAGTCCTACAAGTTTAACTGCTGTTAGTACTGCTGAAACATTGGAAGAAGTGCAGCAAAATATAAGGGAAAAAGTGTGATGCAAGAGCCTGAGCAACCAAGAATCAAGAAGAGAGTTCAAGTACAGATGAGCCTTGATTAAGAAATGGCTAAGATTTTTCATGAGGAAGAACAAGCACAGATTCAAGCTGATGAACTTTTAGCTCAGAGAATTTATGAACAAGAAAGAGCAATTTTCAATGAAGAAGAAAGAGAGAATTCACTTCAAGAGCTGTTAGAGGTGATTAGACAGAGCCAGAAAGAAAAAAGGGTTGAAGCAAGAAAGAGTAAATTATCAACTAGAGCAGAAAGGAGGAAGTTTATGACTGCTTATTTGAAGAATCAAGACAACTGGACTGCTAGTCAACTCATAGGTAAATCATATGAAGAGATTGAAGACTTGTACAGTAAGGCTTACAAGAAGATTCAAGATTTTATTCCTATGGAAACTGAAGAGGAGAGCAGAAGAGTTAAGAGAGCAGGCATATCTTTGGAATCAGAGTCTTCAAAGAATCAAAAAATCAGTGAAGACTTACCTACAATAGAAGAGCAGGAAGAAGGTTTGACTAAAGAAAGGTTACAGCAGATGATGATCATTGTTCAAGAAAAAGGAATGAATGTTGAAGCTCTAAAGACCAAGTATACTATTATAGATTAGGAGATTCAAGATGATGGACTGATAAAGAGTTGGAAGACCATCAGGGTTGGTGATCACATTGAAGTGTATCAACACTTTGATGATATGCTTAAAGCATTTGACAGAGAAGATCTGGTAAAGCTATGGGAATTAGTCAATGAAAGGTTCAACTCAACTGAGCCTACAGATGATAAAGACAGGATGTTATGGGTAGCGTTGAAGAGAATTTTTAAGCCATATGAAGATGATGAGATGTGGTTGTTTCAGGCTGGTAATCAAGGTTTAAAATGGACTTTGTACAACTCATGTGCAGTTCATCATGATTCTACAAAAGCTGGAATAGATATCTACATGCTGGTGGAGAAAGACTACCCACTGTCAAGGGGAACACTTACATTGATGTTGTCTGCAAAACTTGCTGTGGATGAGCATACAGAGATGGCAAGAGAACTTCTGAGGAAGATTTTTATGCAGGCTGAAAGATCAGGAAGACGAAGTGTTTGGGAGAATCCTCTCAAAGTCAAAGATTTAATTCAAGAAACTTGATGATTTGGAGGTAAATTACAAGTTTAGGGGAGGATTGTTGGGAATAAATATCTTCAGAGTTAGTACTGCCAAGCCAAGACTTAAGACTGTTCAAGATTAACACTGCCAGTACTAACCAGTTAGTACTGCTAGAAGGAAAGTTAGTACTGCCAGAGTATTAACTTAAGACTGCTGAAGAACTTAAGACTGCTAAAGGAAGATTGTACTGCTAAAGTGATAAAGACGTGTGAAGAGATATGTATTGAGATATTTAGTGTATATTCTATTTAGTTAGAAAGATACGTATAAGTTTAATATTATAGAAGATTTGTAGTTATCATGTAAAGGACTCCTTAGTGTATAAAAGGAGGTCCTAGGTTAAGGTGATACGTACGTCTTTTTGATATAGCTTCAAGGTTGTAAACCCTAGTACTATACAGAGTACTCGTATTATTGATATAATAATATTGGAGCGTTTTGATGATATCATTGTTCATACAAAGTTCACTGTTTCATTAATATTGTTAAAATTCTTCTAAGTATTAAAGTGTAGATTCCGCATACTCTTTAGTATTAACAAAGTTTCTAATATAAGCTCGTGTGTTTGGGACCAACATAAATGACCATGTAAAAAAGTGTTCTTGACATCAAGCTTATGAACATGCCAATACCAAGAAACCGCGAGACTTAGAATCGTTTGAATAGTAGCCAGTTTAACAACCGGACTTAAAGTCTCATCAAACATCTACACCAGAACCTGAGTACTACCATTAGCTACAAGGCGGGCCTTGTAGCGGTTAAGTGTCACATCTGCTAAATACTTGTGCCTAAACAACCACATGGAATGAACTATGTACGCGTCCTTAGGGTGAGGGACAAATGTCCAAGTATTATTTTTAATAAGTGCATGTATTCATCAAGCATAGCATTTTGCTGATTTGGATCATTAAACGCATCACGATACGACTTAAGAAGAGGAGAGACAGTAGAAACATTAAGATTTAAATTTTTGGTAGCTTTATTAGACCTAACACAAAAACGAGTGACCATGGGGTGAGTAGACAACGGGTTCGGGTTTGGTAAATTTGGTGTTGGTGCATGCTGGTGTGTTGTAGCCGGTGTAGTGGCATGCTGGGCCGATTGGGCAGTGGATGGGCGTGGTGCTATGTCAGGTTAGTCCTGCTAAGAGATAGTATCAACAGATAAGTTGGTTTAAGGTGGTTGCGCTGTTATGGCCTGTTAAGCGGACCATTTTGGGTTGAGCAAGTATATGTGTCATCCGTGCCATGCGTAATAGTTGAAAATTTGGAGCATTAGTATTGGTTGTATTATTTGGAGTATTAGAATTGTTTGTGTCATTTGGAATATTAACAGGTGGTGGTGTGTCCCAAAAGGTGTACGACCAGGGGGGGATTGTCACGGTCATCGAACTGTAAGGAAAAACCGTTTCATCAAACGTCACATGACGTGAAATAATGATTTTTTTTGTGTTTAAGTCAAGGCAACGATACCCCCGATAACTAGACGGATATCCAAGAAATATAGCGGGTGTAGCACGTGGTTCAAGCTTATGATTAGTGTATAAATGAGGATAACATAAGCAACCAAACACTCGTAGAAGAGTGTAATCCGGTTTCGTATGAAAAACGCAAGTAAAAAAGAACCTCGTTATTAATTGCAGTGGAGGGCAAGATGTTCAAAAGATAAGTTACATATTGAGAGATTCAATCCAAAAATAAGGAGGTAAGTGAGCTTGAAAAAGAAGCGTTTGAATAAGATTGTTAATGGTACGTATCATACGCTCTGATATGCCATTTTGTTGGGAGGTTTTTGGGCATGAAAAACGAAATTGTATGCCTTTGGATTCAAATAATTGATGAAGTGCATTGTTTTCAAACTCACCACCATAATCACATTGAAAGGACTTAATTTCATAATTAAATTGAGTTTTTACAAAATTATGAAAAAGCACAAACTTAGACAAAACATCAGATTTATTAAGCAACGGATAAACCAACAAATAATGCGAATAATGATCCAAGAACGAAACATAATACTTAAAACCCGTAAGACTCGAAATTGGGAAGTCCACCAATCCGAGTGAACAATTTTAAAACACGACCTAACAATAGTAGTAGAACTAGAAAAAGGAAGTCGCACGTGTTACCAAGCTGACAAGCATGGCAAACACCAGGAGACTTCACTTTATTACAGGAAGTAGAATTACTAAAAAGAAGACTACGTAGCACTTCACTTCCTGGATGTCTAAGACGTTGATGGCACGTATGATGAGTCACAAGAAAAGCTTGAGGAGAAGGTTTCGTGACAAGATATAGATCACCCATACTATCACATCGGAGAAGAACCCGACGGGTCAAAAAATCCTTAATAGAAAAACCAAACTCATCAAACTCAACAGTACACTTATTATCACGAACAAATTGACGAACATAAATTAATTTTTTAAGAATGTTAGGAGTGACATGGACATTATGTAGATGACGACGTTTATGACTTGTTGGCAAAATGCTATGGCCCGTGTTGGTTACGGGAATAGATTTCCCGTCACCAACATAGACATATGGATAAAGGCACGTATTAAAAATAGTACTAAGACAATTAGTAGATGAATTAAGGTGAGAAGTTGCACCTGGGTCCATGTTCCACCCACCATTGGTAGGATCCTGTAAGTCATAGAACTGAATGCATGAGGCAGCAAAGTTTCTAGTCCCGAGCTAGTAGCAGTAGGCGGAGCATTAGGAGATGGCGTCTGAGCACTAGAAACATAATTACCAAATGGGATTGGCTGTCCAAAATCGGGTAGACTGTGACCTGCTGGACTAGGCCGTTGAGTGAGCTGGGCCGGTACAGAAACTGCGGCCTGAGCCAAAGATTGAGACAATCCATGTTGTGTTAATAATTCTTGCTAAGCTTGTAGTAGTGCAATCATCTATGGCTTGTGATAAATTGGTGAATGAATTGTTAGGCCCAAAAGTACTATTACGATTAGACCGAGTATACAGTGACCAAAGGGAGGAATTCGTATGTTGTTTGTCACATATACTGGTGTCATGCAAAAATCTACAACCACTTCCAAATTTACAAAAATCCTTATTAAATTTGAAACACACCTTAGATGGACAAGAGTCACGAGTATCCTTGCGTCTTGTAGAAGAGTTTTCGGCCAAAACTACCGTTAGAGACAAGGAACAATCATTAGATGAGAAAGTTTGTGACTTGGACTTTAACCTCGTCTCTTCCGTGTAGTAATCATGGACAGTACCTTGTCAAGATTCGGGAATGGGTCTCAATGAGCAATAATACACCCCCCCCCCCCCCCACCCCCCACCCCAACTTGTTAATAATTTTCACCTAAGCCATTAATGGCATAGGTAACAACATCGTCATTACTCATGGGAGAACCAAGAGTCGTCAAAACGGTAGTTATAGACTCAATTTTCCGAAAATAAGCATCAACCGAAAGATCGCCAATTTGAATCATGCGGAGTTCCCCTTTAAAGCAATCGTCTTTGTGCGTTTATTGTCAAGAAAATTTTTTCAATGTGATCCCAAACATCCTTAGCGGTCTTGGGATCAGCAACAACAAGGCATTCCTGGAGAGCATCCGAAAGAGTTAAAAAAAAATCCATGACTTGACTATGAAATCAGCTTTCAACCCATTCAGTAAAGGGAGGGGCTGCAGCAGCTTCACTTGATGATTCACCTTTTATATGTTTAGTGACTTCAAAACCTTCACACAAATTCTTTTAAAAAAAATTACACCAAGATGAATAATTAAGTTTGCCAACATCTTGTTTGATAGGGACAAGATTAGTTATGTTATGAACTGTAAACAATTTATCAGCAAGGGATAAAACAAGTGTAGTGGATGAACCCATCATGATGTTTAATGAGAATGATCGACAGAGATGTTAAAGGGAGGGTAAAAAAATGCCTATTTCTAGGGTATGTTCAGTTAGGGTTAGAAAAGTTTTAAGGTTTTAGGATCTTTGGCTGTAATACCATGTTAGGGTGAATGATTAATTGATTACCGAATAATGCAGGATTACAAAATAAAGTATAATAAGTGAACTATGTAGAGAAATCGCTGTAGAGAATTCGAGATTCTCTAGGATCGTATTAACACAAGATTGAACAAAAGACTTGATTCTATTATAACCAACAACATAGAGTTTACATTGTTATTTGACACACCTTCAAATGATTACATTTGATACCTATTTATAGTTTTCTAAAGGTTCCATTCGAACCATCATGTCCTTTCATTAAAGGGTACAACCGAAATAACTACCCTATCTAACTTAACCGCTTTTAACTACCAAACGGTTATAAACTATCTACATGTTACATTTGGTCCTTCGTCTTTTGTTTGTTACATAGAACACTAAACACTTTGCCTAACAAGACTTATGCAATTAACGTCCAACATTTCCTCCCTAATTGTTTAAGTCTTGTTCTTCGAATCTTCATGCTCTTCTCCGCGTTCTTTGGTTCTTCGTGGTCTTCACTGTTGTTGCTGTCTCGTTGTTGCTACTACAACCAGAAAACAATCGCCTCCTTTTCCTTTTTTGATATTACTGATTTTGTATTTTCTTTGTTTTTGTTTGTGTCGACTCCAAACAAACCCAAAATCCTCTTGTTTTCTCTCGGTATTCTTCCAACAGCAAGCCCCTTTTAATGTTGTTGTTCCTCTTTATTGTCGAACACAACTTGTCTCCACAACTAAGGTTTTGTTGTTCTTTTCCTTTTCGACCACTATGTACAACAATTTTCCTTCTTTTCCTTTACACTCCTCGATACCCCTCACGGTATCCTTCACCAAACAAACGATATGTTTGTTTTGTTTCCTTATCGTTGTTGTCGTAACCTTGTGTCGCCTTGATGCGTTTTACACGATAATCCTTGCGTATACTTTCAAACTCGGTTATACTTTCAAATCTTTCCACAACAACGTTCACTGCTCGTGTTTTAATCCCGCGTGCTTCCTTCCCTTTGTTGTCACTAACAAAGTTTTATCCCACCAATCTCGTTTACAATTGTTCCACGCTCCACTTGTAAACGTTGCTATTTCCTTGTGTACGACTTGTAAACTGTTCCAAGACTGCGTGCCCTAGAACCTTCTTCCTCGGTATCCTTTCAACCAAACCATAAAATTTTTGTTGTTTCTGTCCTTGTTCGAACTCTCTTTAATCCTTTCGAACCCCAAGTCTACACAAAACCAAATATCTTTCGATATTTTAACCAAAGCAATCAGTTTGCTTTTTTTAACTAATACCACTCGGTATTATCCCACGAAAAAAACAATGTTTGTCGTTGTTGCTTGTTCGTCTCCAAACGTTGTTCCACAATACACCTTCTTGTTCTCTTTCTTGTATTGCTAACGTTTTCTTTCCTACAAACAATCCTAGATTGTTTTTCTTCTCTTGGTATCTTCCAACCAATCTACAAGCAACCCTTTCTCTTGCGTTTATAACGCGTATCCCTTTGTGTGTTTCTTTGTCAACCGGTTTTCTTTTACTACACACAACGTTCCTTTGTCTTGACGTCGTATCCTTCCTTGTTGCTGCGTTTATGCAGTTACCAACAAATCTTTTACAATATTGTATCCTTCCTAGTTTGTTGTCGCGTACCAATGATCACAACAAACTGTCCACCAATGTCGTTTGGTGCCAAACGTTTACACAAGTTCTGATCGTGCACTATCTCCCTTGTGTCTCCTATTCAGGCGATGTATCTTTTTGAAACACCACTAATCCCACTGAAAACCGAAAGTTTCCAGCGTACGTTTGGTGTCGTTTCCTTCCATGTTCTTCGTCCCCTTGTTTTCTGAAAAACGAAAAACACCGCTGTCCTTTGATCGCTATGATCAAAGTTGAATCAAATCCTTGCAATCTTTCTTTCTCTTTCTTTCTTTCTTTCACAGGTTCTGTTCTTCCAGGATCTCAACCTTGGTCTCTGATACCACTGTAGAGAAATCGCTGTAGAGAATTCGAGATTCTCTAGGATCGTATTAACACAAGATTGAACAAAAGACTTGATTCTATTATAACCAACAACATAGAGTTTACATTGTTATTTGACACACCTTCAAATGATTACATTTGATACCTATTTATAGTTTTCTAAAGGTTCCATTCGAACCATCATGTCCTTTCATTAAAGGGTACAACCGAAATAACTATCCTATCTAACTTAACCGCTTTTAACTACCAAACGGTTATAAACTATCTACATGTTACATTTGGTCCTTCGTCTTTTGTTTGTTACATAGAACACTAAACACTTTGCCTAACAAGACTTATGCAATTAACGTCCAACAAACTAGGCCTCCCAATAAACTACAATGGGCATAGACTAACAGTAATACACTAACAACCAATTGCTGATCTATACTTCAATGAAGTTGGTAAGTTACATGGAATATCAAAGACAATTCAAGTGATCGAGATCCAAAGTTTGTGGGGCATTTTTTTAACTTAGCCTGTCACATTCAAACATACGGGCAAACAAGCGGGCCCGTTCGAGGTTGTGTATAGATGCTATCCTTTTAGTCATCTTGACCTTGTACCTCTACCCATAAACTTGAGTACTAGTGGTGATGCAGATGAACGTGCCCAGAGCTGCCAAAGAGCTGCATGAACAAGTAATGTTGAAAATAATAAATTAAAAAGAAAAACAATAGTATGCAAAGCAAGATAAGCAGCACAAAATGGTAGCAATTTTCAAAGAAGTTGACCAGCTGGTTTGGGTCTACATGAGTAAGGAACGTTTTCTGCCTGGTCGGCATGCTAAACTCAACAAGGTGATTGTCCCTTTAAATAGTGCAATGCATGGGGGACAATATTATAAAGTTGAGTTTCCCGGACATCATTGAGTCTCTACTACTTTTAATGTCAAAGATCATTCTCTGTATCATGGCGAAAATGAGTTGAACTCGAGGGCGAGTTTTTCAACTAGAGGAGAATGACAAATTTGGCCTCAACCTATGTCATAATAAGTTCTGGAATTACATAGTTGTTGGGAATGAACCGGATTGAGTTGGACCGGACGAAAATGTTGAATGCAACCAGTTCGCAAACGTGAATTCAGGTGGTCTGACTTGGTGACTACTTGTTGGTATTTCGACCGTAACTTTCTGCTCGAGACTCGGGTTTATGTGATCTCGAATGTTATGGAAACTAGACAAAATTATATACAACATATGATGACTAAGATTTCGTGGTCTCTGGAAGAAGTTGGTCAGACGATAACATCTTTTGAACTGTCCGCATGCTTGTCATTGCTTTTAGCACCTAATCATTTTCTTTTTCTTGTCTTTAAAGGAGGGTGTTTTTTTATATGTATTGTTTATATGGGTAGATGAATAAGTAGTTTTAATCAATTCTTTTGTTGCTATAAGGGGCTAATTAAGGATATCTTTGTATGGCAGATCAAAAGAAATTGGATAATAAAGAGCTGAGTGAGTGTTTGCCATTTGTGAGTTGAAGGTTTATTACTAAAAGTGTGTGTTAAGTACTGTTGCGCCTGCTAACTCCTTGAGTTCACAGTACATCTGCCGATCGGTGTCAGAATACAAGGACTCCATTGCTAATGGCTTCGGATGAATGAAGAAGTTGGTGAATGTTTATAAAGGAAGACGTGAAGAGTGCATAATAAAAAGTTGTCAAATCTATTTTAATGTTTTTAGTAGTGTTATAGTGTTGACATATTGCCTATTTTTTAACGAAATATATGAGAGATGGATGCCTTGTTGTCTAGCGTGGATTATCCACTATTTAAGCTAAAAGTAATCTATCATCAGGTCATCGCCAGATACACCATCTAAAAAAAACTAAACTTCCTAATTCATCATGGAAGAGAATTTCAAAACCCTTCCTCAACACACATGTAGCTGGTCAAAAGGCAGGTTGATCTACTACAAGTATCAAGGATTTTGGAATGTTCAAGAGTTACATGAAAGAGGAATTATGGCTCAACGAAGTTTCAAGGCTCAACCAAGTGATGTGTTACTATGCAGTTTTCCCAAAACCGGCACAACTTGGTTAAAGGCATTGGCTTTCGCCATTGTAACTCGAAAGAAGTTTAACGAAACTTCTAGTACATTGCTAACAACCTTGCCTCATGATTGCATCCCTTTTCTAGAGAAAGACCTAAAGCAAATAGAGGACAACCACAAGAACTCTTGCTCTCAACTAGTGGCCACGCACCTTCCTTACACATCTTTGCCCAAATCAGCCATTGCTTCAAACTGCAGGATTGTTTACATATACCGGAACATAAAAGATGTCATAGTTTCTTATTACCAATTCGTGCTAGCCAGACTAAATGTACCCGTGGAAGATGCGCCATTTGAGGAGGCGTTTCAGGAGTTCTGTCAAGGTATTTCCGTTTATGGACCATACTGGGATCATCTCTTGGGTTACTGGAAAGCAAGCTTGGAAAGGCCAGGGACAATTCTTTTACTGAAATACGAAGATATGAAAGAGGACACTACACACAATGTCAAGAGGCTTGCTGAATTTATTGGGTATCCATTTTCGGTCGAAGAAGAGAAAGCAGGCGTGGTTGAAAGCATTATGAAGCTGTGTAGTTTTCAGAATTTGAGCAACTTAGAAGTGAACAAAAGTGGAAAGCATCGACCAGAGGAGCCTAATGCGATAGAAAACCGACTGTATTTCAGGAAGGCTAAGGATGGAGATTGGGAGAACTACTTAACTGATGAGATGAAAGAAAAAATAGACAAATTGATAGATGAGAAACTGAGTGACACAGGTTTAGTCCTGAAATGAGAGAATCAATATCACTGTATATGTACAGATCTCATTCCATCTTAACAATGGTTTTAAATAAATCAGTTTCACTGCTCTGTGAGTTTCTCTATTAAAGTTCAGAATTTTTAGTTCATTGCATAGGGGATCTATTGCATAGTACATTTCTATAGTCTGATTATAGTATATTATTTATTAGGGCAAATATTTTAAAAAGGTATCATACTTGCCGTCATTTATTTTTTTTATTTTTTTTTTTTTTCTTTTTTTTTTTTTGTATCGAATAAAATCTTTTGCTTATACAGGTACTTTTCTTTCAAATTCGGCCTTTTTGAGGTATTTCGCGAAATTTTGAGACATTTTTGCCCCTGTCAGCTAATAGGAATTTTTATTCTTTGATGGGCAAAAATGTCACAAAGTACCTTAAAAATGACGAATTTGAAAGAAAAGTACCCGTATAAGCAAAAAAAATTGTTCACTACCCAGAAAAACAAATGATGACAAATATGATACCTTTATAAAACATTTGACCTATTTATTATTTAACAAACTGAAACCTAAAACAACAACTCGTACACTCTCTCGATCTAAAACATTATCAGCAGCGAGATAGTAGCACTTGTTTAAGCTAATCACTAATCATTAACTAATAGAGTCTTTAGTTTTGCGGTGGTAAATAATCCTTATTTAGTGAATAATATTTTTAAAAGGCGACCCGTTTTTTCATATCAATAAAATTTCTTATCTATTTATCTCGGCTTTGATTTTACTTCTTGAAAATACCTCGAATTAAGTAGAGTTGGGTTCATGATACAATGGTCTAGCTATAGTCCACGTCTTACCTTTGTAAGGCCACTTGGTTCTTGGTGGCACTGGCATAGTGGCATATGGCTTAACATGAGTATTGTGGCATATGGCTTAATATGACTTTTTAGTTTCCCAACGTCCTCCATTTAATATGATGACTACAACTTTGGTCCTATACCAGTAATATTAAGCGATATTTGATGTTATTATATGTGACTAATTAAATGTACTAACACGTATATAGTGACACCGGACATAGTATGCAACGGGAAGTGAGTGGTCCTGGAGAGTACAGATCGAATGTTGTATGTGAGCGACTTTAGCGACTATTTTAGGCAGTTTTGGTATGTACATGAGGAAAAATGATAATGTAAAATGTCCTAATTCTTAAAAAGTGTAAAAAAAAAAATTGTTGAATAAAAGCTTTCTATCGATCGGAGCTTTTTGTAAAAGTTTCGCAACAAAGACTGTAGGAGAACAAGAAAATGATTGAAAACACTTGGCCGGAACCCTCACTTGCCGCTTCGAAGACCGCGTGAATGAGGCATTTTGAATTATCAAGCTTATTATGTCACTAATTGCACCAGTATAAACAGTAATTGATGAAGTACAACTTAGGGTTTATAGTATTCAAATGGGGAAAAACAAGCGGATTGAAGATTAGGGCTAAACTTAAAATCTACCATTAACAATCAACGAACATGTAATTCAGTAACAGGACGTAAACTAAACCTTTTGATCGGCTTACTTTGGAGTTTTAATAGTGTAAAATGGCGGAAAATGGAATTTTGTTGTAACTGATTTTCCGCCATGATTATGCACGAGTTTCTGCTAACAAGATTGTTTATACTCGTCTTGAGTCCAAAACAAAGTACACTCCCTTTTATGGTGGTACTTTTCGAGATCATAGTTTAATAAGACTGTTGTTGAGTCTTCGGTTTATCTTTACAATGACTCGAACAGATATTGCACATTTCGTCCATGTTGTTGGTGAGTTTCTTACTACTTCGACTATAGTGTATTAGGTTGTTGTTCTTCGATGACATCTGTTAGGATTTGAGAGGGATAGTCATTCAAAAGCAAAAGACCAGAAGCAAAAATTACAACACAAATTGAAATTCAGAAGAGGTGCAAAGATCAGAATTACAAGGTATTTGGAGCAAAAGCTCGTATTTACATTATCAAAATTATGAAGTACAGATACAAGATACATATACTACTCTTTATAAGAGTGAAAATAACCGACTAACAAACATATCCTACTTCTTAAGATACTAACAAAATGACCAAAATACCCTTAGAAGATAAACTAAACTATATTATGCCAAAATTACCAAAGTACCCTTAGGAGGAGAACTCAAAATATCTAACAATCTCCACCTTGAGTTCAACTCCTAAGTAACACCATATCTTCAATTATCGATATAGAGCAAATCCAAACACTAGAGATATTAGCCTAATTCAAAACGAACGATCGATTCTAAAAGCAATTCGAAAAAAATTCGATCCAAAGCAAATGCCGATAACTTCAAAACAAACATTCAAATGTTAGCCGACAAATTCAAAACGGCTAACCAAACAAAAAAAAATCGGCCCAAACGATCTTCAAAAAAAGATGATCAAATCTGTTGGGTTTTATATACTTCATAGATTTGATGATCAAAAACAAGAAAAATAAAACATAAGGATTACTGAAATGATAAGCAAAATACACCAAGTAGATTCTACTGCTAGGCATAAAAGATTCTATTGCTAGTGTATTGTTGAAGTCTGCTCAGGTTATAACGAGCAGTACTAACTTAAGTTAGTACTGCTGGTTCAAAGAAGGTAGCAGTTAGTACTGCTTGTGCAAAGAAGGCAGAAGTTAGTACTGCTAGTGCAAAGAAGCTACTGCTGAGAAGATAACTGAGTGACTCATACTACTGCTTAATGGATAAGAATGAAAAAGATATTTTATGTATAAGAGTCAATTATATACGGTAGATAATATCTTTAATATGTGTTCAGTCAACAAGTTGTAAACACAGATACATGTTGTATCTTAATGACTGACACACAAAAGCAAGTAGTAGACAAGACTTATCAAACTTTATAATGATCTCCTTTGTTCTATAAAAGGGAGATCTTAGCTTAGAAGTTAAGTGTGCTTCCCAGAGTGTTTTTTGTGAAGTCACCAGTGTGGTTAGAAGTTAATCACCAGAGTGTTTTACTGTGCTTAGAACTCAAAACACAAAGTGTGTTACAAATGTAAAACATCAAACAGTGAGTGTGTGTGGGAACATCAGACAAGGGGGCTGATGTTGTTAGGTTTGTTTAGCCTCAAGGATCTTTGATCCCTGATTAGAGTGTAATCATGCTATATTTGATCACATAGCATTGGGGCTGGTTTAATAACAAAGAAAAAGTTTGGCAAAACTTTGTTGTGATAGTATTGATTCTTTCATTTGAATATTTCGCCAATATTATCATTGTGCTTATCATAGCTTATCCTAGATCAAGGTCTAAACAACCTAGAGTCCAAAAACGGTTCAGAAAACTTATATTAAGTGTGTGCTCAATCTTTATCAAAGTTTTCACAAATGGTATCAGAGCGGGGGGCTCTCAATCTAGGAGTTTACAAGGTTTTTGTTAAAGAGAGAAGAAGAAAGAAGAAAAATTCATTTTTGGTTTTCTTTCAAAGAGTTCTCTGTTTACACACACAAAGGGGAAGAACACACACTCAGAAGGAAGATTGTTGGGTTATGTTCTTAAAAGATTAAAGGCTTGTTTTTATTTTCATTGGCGAAGAAGGTTATTTGTTACTTATTTGCAGATGAAGTAGAATTTTTCAAGGTTGTGTTCTTATCATATCTTAAACGATTTTCTCATTTCGTTTAAAGATAACTTGTTCGTTTGTTCAGATATTTCATATGACTACGAATTGACAAACACTTAAAGGAGTTACATTGTAGTGCTCAGTGTCTCATTGGAGATGAGTTTATTGTCAAGAGATTGCGGTCTCTTTATACATGGGTATATGTTCGAAGTCAGTTTTAGTACAAGACATAAGACACAAGGTTGGTTTATTCTGTTTCATCATCAAGTTAGTAATGGTTGGTTTTTCTTCATCAGTCATAAAAGCCTACAGAATTGAAGATTCAAATGGTTAAAAATATGGGTTTCGGGGGAAGCTTAAATGTTTAGATGCTTAACCATTTATATGCTACACCAAGTTTTTACTGCTTATATTTCCTATTTATTGATAACAAAAAGGGGAAGAGATATTGTGGTGGATAGCATGGATTAAGGGGAAGACAGTATTGTTTCATTCATGGTGAGATTTAATTATCTCAATTTCTCTACTTCGTCTAGGGAAGTTCGTACAAGAATGTGTTTGTTTTGTAATCATCAAATAGGGGAAGATTGTTGGGTTTTATATATTTCATAGATTTGATGATCAAAAACAAGAAGAATGAAACATAAGGATTACTGAAATGATAAGCAAAATACACCAAGTAGATTCTACTGTTAGGCATAAAAGATTCTACTGCTAGAGTATTTTATTCTACTGCTAGTGTATTGTTGAAGTCTGCTCAAGTTATAACGAGCAGTACTAACTTAAGTTAGTACTGCTGGTTCAAAGAAGGTAGCAGTTAGTACTGCTTGTGCAAAGAAGGCAGCAGTTAGTACTGCTAGTGCAAAGAAGCTACTGCTGAGAAGATAACTTAGTGACTCATACTACTGCTTAATGGATAAGAATGAAAAAGATATTTTGTATATAAGAGTCAATTATATACGGTAGATAATATCTTTAATATGTGTTCAGTCAACAAGTTGTAAACACAGATACATGTTGTATCTTAATGACTGACACACACAAGCAAGTAGTAGACAAGACTTATCAAACTTTGTAATGATCTCTTTTGTTCTATAAAAGGGAGATCTTAGCTTAGAAGTTAAGTGTGCTTCACCAGAGTATTTTTTGTGAAGTCACCAGTGTGGTTAGAAGTTAATCACCAGAGTGTTTTACTGTGCTTAGAAATCAAAACACAAAGTGTGTTACAAATGTAAAACATCAAACAGTGAGTGTGTGTGGGAACATTAGACAAGGGGTCTGAAGTTGTTAGGTTTGTTTAGCCTCAAGGATCTTTGATCCCTGATTAGAGTGTAATCGTGCTATATTTGATCACATAGCATTTGAGCTGGTTTAATAACAAAGAGAAAGTTTGGCAAAACCTTGTTGTGATAGTATTGATTCTTTCATTTGAATATTCCGCCAATATTATCATTGTGCTTATCAAAGTTTATCCTAGGTCAAGGTCTAAACAACCTAGAGTCCAAAAACGGTTCAGAAAACTTATATTAAGTGTGTGCTCAATCTTTATCAAAGTTTTCCTAGAATCCAAGCAACCAACTTGAAAAGCTCAACAAACGAAGATCCAAATTTCCAAACTGACAAATTCCAAGCGATCGAACAAAATTCAAACGACCTGATTATAACCAAGTCTCCAAACACCAAAATCGATTTTCAAATGCAAACACCAAATTCAAATTCTAATGACCCACTTATATCATAAGGATTATGGTCAAACATTCAAAGCACCTCACAATCTGAACCCGAGTCGTCTTTAGCAACAGCTGCTACCTGACATTTTTCCTTAAGTTTAGGACAATTATGCTTCCAATGGCCTTCCTCTTTGCAATAATTACAAATATCTCGAGGATTGGGACATCGAGAGCTTGATGATGCTCCACCTTTATCTTTACCCTTTTCAAATCGATATCGACCCCTATCACGACTTGTGGTTGATAAGCCGACGGGTTGAGAGTATTCCAAAGTTCCCGATGCTTGATGACGAAGCTCTCGGGAATGCAAACCTGATCGTACATCTTCTAATGTGATGGTGTCTTTACCAACAACAAAGGAGTTCACAAAGTTTTCAAATGAGGAAGGCAACAATACTAGAAGAATAACAGCCGCATCTTCATCATCGATCTTGACTTCAACATTTTTCAAATCCATCAAGATCGAGTTCAATGCATCAAGATGATCTTTTAATGATGAGCCCTCTTTCATTCGGAGCGAAAACAAACGTTGCTTTAGTAACAACTTATTCGTCAACGACTTTGTCATATAAAGCTTCTCTAACTTTTTCCACACACCAGAAGCCGTTTCCTCATCAGCAACCTCATATAGCACCTCATCTGATAAAGATAGCAAAATAATGGAATGCGCCTTCTCATCTTGAGAGCTATATTTTGCATCTGTGATATCAGCTGGTTTGGGACCGGCTAGAGGTGCCCAAATACCTTGTTGCTTCAATAAGGCTCGAACTTTAATTCGCCATAAACTAAAATTACTTTTTTCATTAAACTTCTCAATACTAACTAGCGACGATGATGTTTGAGAAAACATAATTTATCCAAATGGGTTTTACTACTAAATAACAAATAATTGCGCTATTAACTGCTATGAAACAAAGACCAAAGTATAAAACCCACCAAGCAGTTAATCCACAAAACCTAATTCTGATTATTCCCAAATCCCAGATGTCAAACCTAATAAGTAACCGATCAAAAAAAAAAAAAAAAAGATCAGACAATCTCTACACAAACCATCGATTCAACAAACAAATTCTAACTATCCCTAATCTCAATCAACAAACACCTTCGACCTTCGATCTTATCAAACAAGCAGAAGCTTAAAAAAATCAATTGAACAAGAGGGAAAAATCCCAAATCACAAACCTGATATCTTCAAGTAACCAAATCAGCAAGCCACCAAACACAAAATGAATTCATATGATGTCAAGAAATTGATTCTTGAAATCAACCAGAAGGAATCAATCCGACCAATACAAATGGTTGAATAACCCAAAACAGTTGCATGCAGCTTGCAAATCAATCGAGTGGCTCTGATACCAATTTTTTAGGATTTGAGAGGGATAGTCATTCATAAGCAAAAGACCAGAAGCAAAAATTACAACACAAATTGAAATTCAGAAGAGGTGCAAAGATCAGAACAAGGTATTTGGAGCAAAAGCTCGTATTTACATTATCAAAATTATGAAGTACAAATACAAGATACATATACTACTCTTTATAAGAGTGAAAATAACCGACTAACAACATATCATACTTCTTAAGATACTAACAAAATGACCAAAATACCCTTAGAAGATAAACTAAACTATATTATGCCAAAATTACCAAAATACCCTTAGGAGGTGAACTCAAAATATCTAACAACATCCTTAGGTATCTTCAAAGTACTGAGGTTCAAATACATTTGTTTTCATTCACATTGTGATGCTGATTGTGTTGATGATTCTAATGATCGCAAGTCTACAAACTATGTTATGTATTTTCTTAGCGATTCTCTTATTTCTTGGAAGAGTATGAACCGTGACATTCTCTCTAAGTATTCTACATAAGCTAAAAGCTGAGTATCATGCCATAATTGTGACTGCTAGTGATACGGGGTTCATCTTGTCGCCCTGTTCCATCATATTTTGATAATCGTAGTGTTATTCTTCTAGCCCGTGACACAGTTTTTCATTAACGAACTAAACATAATGAGATAATTGTCATTTCACTCGCCATCATCTTGAGGATCGCACAATCTTTCTGTCGTTCGTTCTGTCTACTATACAGATAGCTAATATATTTTGTAAGCCACTCACGAGCCTTTGTGTTATTTTATTTTTTCTCTTATCAGTAAAGGCCCATGCATTACAAAAATATTGTTTTTGGTGACACTTAAGAAAGGTGTCACAAAAAGTTAAAAACGTGTCAACAAAACTATTAAAAAAAAAGGTCACTAAAACTTTTGTATGCTTCTCTTACACTTAAAAAGTATAGGTACAAGTCTAGTAAGTAAAAGTCTATTTATAGTGACACAAATAAAGTGTGAGATACATTTTTTCATCCTTTAAGACACATATTACACATAAAATGTGTTACTAAATCTCAAAATTTAAGCTTTTACCCACGCTTTTTAAAAAGTGTCATCAAAAGGTTATATTTAGTGACATTTTTTCGTGTCACAAACATCTGTCACTATAGGTTTATTTCCTTGTAGTGATAGACCTGTACATGTTTAGCACTATTACATGTCTTATTTAGCTTTTAGGATTTTTCATATTCTCTCATATAAACCCTTCTATATGTATTCAATTATTTATCAATTTAATAACACAAGCCTTAATTCTCTGGTTACTTTTAACACTACTAAGTGTGATTATTTGCATTTGACTCATTTGAAGTGATCATTCATTTAGTTTGACCGCCTTGTTGTCTAGTGGATCACCGAACATATAAACTACAAGTTATCTATATAAGGGTCATCACCAGATACAATATCTAACAGTAACTAGAACTTCCTACTTCACCATGGAAGATTTCTTCAAAACCCTTCCTCAACACACATGCAGCTGGTCAAAAGGTATGGTCACCTTCTACAAGTATCAAGGATTTTGGAATTTCCAAGATTTTCTTGAAGGAGAAATTATTGCTCAACAAAGCTTCAAGGCTCAACCAAATGATATATTTCTATCCAGTTGTCCCAAAACTGGCGCAACTTGGCTAAAAGCATTGGCTTTTGCCATCGTAACCCGAGAAAAGTTTAATGAATCCACTAGTCCGTTACTCACTACCATACCTCACGAATGCATTCCTTTCTTGGAGAAAGACCTTAAGCAAATTGAAAACAACCACAAGAACTCATGTTTTCCACTCGTGGCAACACATCTTTCTTACACTTCCTTACCAGAATCAGTCATATCTTCAGACTGCAAGATTGTTTACATATACCGCAACATTAAAGATGTCATCAATTCTAATCACCATTTCATACCAGCCGCACTAAATATACCCATGGAAGACGTGCCATTTAAGGAGACGTTTGACGAGTTCTGTCAAGGCATTTCATGGTGTGGACCATACTGGGATCATATCTTGGGATACTGGAAAGCAAGCCAGGAAAGGCCAGGGAGAATACTTTTCTTGAAATATGAAGATATGAAAAAGGACCCTAAGAGCAATGTGAAGAAGCTTGCGGAGTTCATAGGGTATCCATTTTCAGTCGAAGAAGAGAATGCTGGCGTGGTTGATAACATTATAAAGTTGTGTAGCTTTGATAAGCTGAGCAACTTAGAAGTTAATAAGACCGGGATGCATCGACCTGAAGATTTTCCAATAGAAAACAGACTTTATTTCAGGAAGGCTAAGGATGGAGATTGGGAGAACTACTTCACGGATGAGATGAAAAGAAAGATAGACAACTTGGTGGAGCAGAAACTTAGTGGTACTGTCTTAGTCCTGAAATAAGAGCCTTAAGAACACAGTAATATATATCTGTATTTAGTGATCGAATAAGTTACTGTATTTCAGTCTATCGCTGAAATGGCATGTTAATAAATAATCCAGCTTAATGCTTTAATAGTCTCGCTGTGAAGATCCTTTACGACATCATCATATCGTGACATCTTATCTTTTGGATATAAAATAGAGCCAAGTGTTCTAGCACTTTTTGAATTTCTTGGTGTTGTAAATTTTAATCTAATTGTTCATTGTATTTAATCTTTAGTTGGGTTTTCCATGCTAGCTTCTTACTAGGATCTTATTTCAATAAATCTCCGCTGTTCAGGAAATATAAGGTTTCGCTATAAGTATCCTTATCATCTTCATGTGCTTATTGAAGGTATTTTTTCTATGTAAGTAGTACGTGTGATTTTCTTCAGATTTTTTTTTTTTATAAAAACTAGCTAAAACCGAAATAAACAACTCGATCACATTGAATATAAAGCTTCTTTTGCATCATCAATGACATGATCAACATTGTTGAGAGTTAACCACTAATCAATAACCAACAAGTCTCTGATTAATTAAGGGGTAGAAAAATGGCACATCGATCAAGAAGTTACGCGTTTAAATGCCAGCCTTTGACATATGTGATAAGTATGACTGTATGAGGTATTTTGTCACATAAAAAATTGGCATAATGAACTAGAAGCTAAGGGGCATTCTAGGTTCTTTTCATACAACAATATTTTGTATTTCTTTATTTATGCTTTGATGTTATCTTTAGAGACTTCGGGTATGTTTAGCGAAAATAGCAATAGCAAAAAGCAATAGCGATTAGCAGTAATAATAAGAAGTAACAGAAAGCAAAAAGCAGTAGCAGAAAGTCGTAGCTGTTTGTTTTGATAAAGTGTTTGGTAATATAGTTGTATACGTACTTGTAATTATTAAGTGTAAGCGTTAGTTGCTAGTAAATGTTCTTTTAAGTAGCATTTAGATTTGGAGCATTTAAAAAAAATAAAGAATGTTAGTTGATTTTTGCTAAACAAGCATTTTGTACAAAATGTTAAACGCTAGTTGCTAGTTAATTCTATTAAATAATGAGGAAACCTTAATGGACCGGAACTCTTAATCGGGCTTGGGCCATATCTATCATCCGAGCAGCGAAATCGCAAACGCTCGGATTGAATGAGAAAATTAAATACACACTAAAGTAATAAAAGTTTTGTTAATAAAGACGTTTGACAGCAAGCAGAGAAAAATCTTCATCAGAAGCATCAAAATCATAATAAAGTGATAGCAAACCGAAGCAGTAAAGCAAGTAACTAATTTTGATGATGACATCCGACAGCAAGAGGAGATTAATATTCATCATGCAGCAATAGTAACAAAAAAAGCAAAGAAACAAAAATAAAAAGAAAATATAGACTTTTATTTTCCTTTTTGGAAAAATGGATAAATTATTGTGGCTAGGGTTTGACGGGGTTATATAAATGAGGCGACAACAAGCTCTTATATCATGTTAAATAATAAAACACCGTAAGTGATATGACATACGTTTTATTGATACGATATATTATAGAGGCAAATATATAATAAAACCCTAATGAACCCAAACCCTTGATTGAGGATTTGGCCATATCTATCCACTAATACATTCAAGCACGCTCGCTGCGAAACATATCCAAGTTACAGTCATGTTCATGATATATCATGCTATAGAGTATAGAGTATAGACCGCCTCCTAGTTTGGTAAGGCCACATGGCACTTGGTGTCATGGGTTATCTCTAAATTTCTGCACACTTTTGTTTACTTATTCCGTCACACAGGTTATGGACATATGGTTTGATGAATGAGGTTCGTGGACACGGACATATAACTTACTGTGACACTTGTGGTATATCAAGATGTTTTTTTTTTTTTTTTTTTTTGGTTGGTAGCCACGTTTTTTTTCTTCTGTCAATATTCATTGACCGTGTTTTGTTTTGTTTTGTTTTTTTTTTTTTTTCTTTTTTTTTTTTTTGTTTTTTAGCCACGTTTTTTTTTTTTTGACTCAATTGCATATTGACTTGTATGATGATGCCTCCTACACTAATTTAAACCAATATATCTAGACCATACGGATACGTTGTTTTAAGCATGTTCCTACATTTACTATGGGAACGAATTGTTTTAAATCATATGATATCACATGTAGATCGAAGAAATGTTAGTACAATGTCGACTAACAGGGGCGGATTTGAGCATGTGCAGGGTGCTCGACTGCTCAAGGCCTCTAATTTTCTAAGGGCCTCAAAATTTTAAGCATTGTGGCTGATTTAATTTGCTTTTAGCATAAAGGTCATGATCACTACAACATCGACCACTTTTTGTGGGGACACTTTTGACCTTTTTGCGGGGACATGTCCCCGCAGAAACACTTTCCGGGGACACCCATCCTCTCTTTTGTTGTAGTGGATTAGGTGTTTTAAAATGCAAGACAGTTTGATTTTATACAGAATATTAGTTACAAATGGTTAGTTGAGTTAATCTACAAGAAATGTTGAAAATCTCCACGAGTTCGACATTGTTTTGCTACTTATAATACGTTTTGGAATATTAATGAACGTTTATTCTGATATATAAGTCGAATCTTTCATGTTTAGAAGCATGCGTAGTTATAGCATAGTGCATCGAAATTAAAGAGACACACTATTGAACGTCAACTTTGTTATCATGGTATAGGGTCTCAGAATCCACGAGACGGCCTGTAGACTAATGAAACAAAGTTAATATTTTAGTATCCATATTAGCAAGTATTACTAAGTATAGGGGGTCTAAATGTTAATTAGCTATTGTATTTAGTCAAATATGATGGGTAGTCGGTCTCAATGCATAGCCGACTATATATGTTATATATATAGGGTGATTAACATTGAGAGCATACGCAGGTCGCGGTTTCTCCTTTGTGACAGCCGGTTCAACTCTTTTAGGGTTGGTTTTCTTCCCCCCTCATCTCTACAATAAAGAGGTGAGGGGGGAGGGGTTATTGTACCGTTTTCTTTTCATTGTTCTCAATAAACATAATCGTTTGGGAGCAAGAATACATGTCGTTACTTTTCTGTCGTGTTGTGTTTTTATTCATTCGTATCGAGTTATTCCGCATTCATAGCTTCCAGGTTGTTGATCGAAAGTTCAACAAGTGGTATCAAGAGCTTGGTTCGAAGTTCTGGAAGCTAGGTCGATCACGATTGAAGGTTCTGCAAGTAGCAGGGGTGTTTGTTATGTTGATCGGTTCTGACAACAGGTCTTGTTGTTCGGTTCGTGACAGCAAGGTGCAACAAGGTTTGTCGACAGAAAAGGGTCTTGAAGCTTCGGTTTTTGTCCAGGTACTTGCGACAAGCTAGGAGAGGCTTCAAGAGGGTCTTTTGGTGTTCGTTTTTCTGGAAGGAGCAGAAGGTTTTCCTGTTTGGGCTACCAGGTTCGACGACAAAAGGTTTCTTAAGTTTTCGAGTTGTCGAGGATTATCGACACGGGTTCAAGAAAGCTTAAGGGTTTGTCGTTTTTTTTTTTTTTTTTTTTTTTTTTTTGGTTTAGAAAAGATCGACAGGTTGCTGGTGTGTTTGGGTTTGTCGTGTTTTTCGACAAAGAACATAATCAGGGTACTTGATTTTTGGTTTGAAGATCAAGGTTCGGCAGCAAGGGTTCTTGAGTTTTCGGGTTTTCGAAGCTTCAAGGTTATCGAGATTTTGCTAGATTTTTGGGTTTACAAAAGTCGGTTTGCAAAGGTTATTTACATCGACAAGGTTTCGAGTTTCAAGCAAGAAGAAGGAGTTTTCTGTTTTTGGCGGTCGTTTACAAACAGTATACGACAAAAGTAAAAGTGTAATGTTTTCTTCTTTGCTTGTTACACATGCACATGCACGTGTTTTCTTTTCTTGGAACATGCATGTGAGCTATTAAGGTGTATGCTTAATTGTTTGTTACATGCACGTGAAGGAAAATATTGACTAAAAGAAGTTTTGTTTTAGTTGAAGATTTTATTTGTTGAAGGTCATATTCGACAAAGGTTGTTTAAGTTTCAATGATTTCTTGTCGTGTTGCTTGGTAGCTGTTAGCATATAAAGTCGACAAGGGTGTTTTAAAAACACACGGGGTACTTTGTTTAATTCGGTGTTGTGAGGTCCACATCACAAGGTTATCAGAATAAACAAAGGGTTGGAGAAAAGAAAGTTGAAGACTTGTCGAGGTTGCAAGGTTTCTTAGGTTACAAGAAATCTGTTTTGCAAAAATAAAGTACGACAAGGGTTACTTCAAAAATCGTTAGGTACTTTCTTGATTCAAGGGTTGTCGATTTGTTGGATGGTTTGATTCCTAGGTTCAATCGATATTTGAGTAAGAAAGGTTTTTGTTTTTGAAGGGTTTCTTGGTTTGATCGATTTCTAAGAAGGTTTATTCTTAGGGTTATATCGATCAAGCAAGGGTTTTTTACACACTAGTAACTTTGCTAGATTGTGGTTTTTGTGTAAGAAAATTCACAAAAGGGATCTTGTGTTTGGATGATCGGGTCTTACGGGAGATCACCAAGGAGATGACTGCAGCGGGAATTTGGAAAAAGTTAGAGACTTTATACATGACAAAGTCTTTAGCTAATCGTTTGTACTTGAAGAAGAATCTATATACTTTTCACATGCATCCGGGTAAGAGTCGGTCTGAACATATTGATGAGTTTCATAAGCTGGTAGGTGACTTAGCGGCTATAGATGCTGCTATATCGGATGAGGATCAGGCATTATTATTACTCACATCTTTACCATCGTCTTACGATAATTTCGTGGATACTTTGCTATATGGTCGGGATACTTTAAAGCTAGAAGACGTGCTCGCGACACTTCATTCTAGGGAACTTCAAAAGATGACGGGAGCAAAGGTTGATGGTGGTGAAGGGTTGTTTTTGAGGGGGAAGTCTGATCAAAGTGATATGCAGCAGGGTAAAGGTAGTGCGTGGTCAAAGTCACAAGGAAGAAGCAGCAGACTCAAGTGTTATATATGTCGGTCTGAGGAGCATTTGAAGAGGGGTTGTCCCAGGTATAATCACAAGAAATCTCAAGGTTTTGTCAGGAATAAAGATCAAGTATCCGGTTATGGAGTTGATGGGTTTGACAATGCTGATGTTATGATGGCTATGAGTGTTGAAAAGTAATTAGACTGGATCATGGATTCAGGGGGCTCAAACCATATGACATACAGGAGAGATTACTTGTTTGATTTTAAGGAGTATGACGGTGGCAATGTACTGCTAGGTGATGGCAGGGAATGCCGTGTACATGGGACGGGTAAGGTTCAAGTACAGATGAGGGATGGGTCGAGTTTCGTTTTGGACAACGTCAGGTATGTTCCGGAATTAAGGCGAAACTTGATATCGCTGGGTACTCTTGAAAAAAGAGGGTTTTACCATGAAGATGCAGTCGGGCAAGATCAAGGTTATAAAGGGTTCACTGGTGGTTTTATCAGGAACAAGGAAGACTAATTGCGTATATACCCTGGACGGTCAGGCAGTGACCGGGAAGACATTGAAGGGTAGGAAGCAGTTAGGAGAATCTCAGACTGGAAGGAAGATCAGGAAGGTAATTTTCTTGTGTCTTGTAATCAGAGGTCTACACAACAATGTATGAAGAGTGGGGTCGCCAGACATTTGGGTGTTGCAGGGTTACAACAACAGAATGGGTTGGTTGAGAAGATGAACGTGACACTCTTGGCTAAGGTACATTGTTTTCTCATTCAGTCTGGTCTGTCCAAGGTTTTTTGGGTAGAGGATACAACCATGTCTACATATCTCATGAATAGGTCACCATCATCAGCGATTGGATTCAAGACGCCTATAGATATGTTAGGGTTTTTTGGTTGGCTTGCTAGTAATAAGCAAGGGATGCTTGAACCGGTTAAGGTCAAGTGCATATTCCTGGGATACCATAAAGGTATAGTGGGTAATAAGCTTTGGAGGTTTGATGACGTTACTTCAAAGGTAGTGCTTTACAGGAATATGGATTTCAATGAGAGTAAGGAATACAAGAAAACTCTCATTGGTTCTGGTGTAGGTACGGGTTCAGTGCAGGTGTTGCAGGGAGTTGAGTTTGAGGTGGAACCGCTTGGGGATCATACATTTGAGGTGGAATCTCAAGGGAATGTCTGTCAGCTAGCTGGTTCACATGAAGTACAAACTTAGGATTTAATAGACTATCATTCAGCACGTGATAGGGAGCAACACTCAGCACGGGAACTATACAGGTATAGAGAAAACAGTAATGAGGCTGCTTTTGCAGTTGCTGCAGTGGAGAAGATATACGCACACGAGTCATTGACTTTCAATAATACAGTTGCTTGTGAGGTGATTTCCAAGTGGAAGACTGGATTGAAAGAAGAAATGGATACTCGGTCAGATGTGTGTGTGCTCAGCAACGGTTGCAGGAAAAGCAGTGACGACAGACACAACTATTACTGCGAGTATACACCAGGTATGTTCATACATCTATTTCTCTATATAGATGGTATGGTTTTTTCTTGCGGATGCAAGGCTGAGATCTGGGATACCAAGGGATTGCTGGATAAAGCAAAAGGAAATATACTTGGTATGGAGATCATCAGGGATCAGAGTGGTAATACTCTGAGGGGGTCACAGTCCAGGTTTCACAACGGTAAGTTGGTACAGACTTTGTTGGAGGGACACTCCATACTGTCATTAGAGGGTAGTCTATCAGGGGACTGTGATGTGGAAAAGAATGGTAAGTGTTCATATACATATGCGGTTGGAAGCTGGGAATATCAGATGGTCTGCACGAGACCTGACATAGCATCTGTAGATGTGGGTATGTTGGATAGGTCTGATCGTGGATTACAGACATACGTACAGGTTTTTGTGGATTTTGACTACGCTATGGGTAGATCGATCACTGTCATGGGTAGATCAATCACAAGGTACGGGTTTATGATACAAGGATGTGCAGGAAGCTCTGAAGCTATGATGCTGCACATGGAGGCTTTGTCAACAACTGAAGCGGCGTATATGACACTTACGGAGGCTGCAAAGGAGGCTATTTGGCTAAAGAGACTCTCGATAGAGTCAGGAGCTAAACTAATGTTAGTAGCGGTTATCGCTACTACTATGTGGATGAAGGCACACCCCTATCCGAGGTTCCAGTGCTGGTTGAAGCTACTGCGTATCGGAGTAGGCTAATATGGTACTAAGGTGGAAATTGTTAATATTTTAGTATCCATATTAGCAAGTATTACTAAGTATAGGGGGTCTTAGTGTTAATTAGCTATTGTATTTAGTCAAATATGATGGGTAGTCGGTCACAATGCATAGCCGACTATATATGTTATATATATAGGGTGATTAACATTGAGAGCATACGCAGGTCGCGGTTTCTCCTTTGTGACAGCCGGTTCAACTCTTTTAGGGTTGGTTTTCTTCCCCCCTCATCTCTACAATAAAGAGGTGAGGGGGGAGGGGTTATTGTACCGTTTTCTTTTCCATCGTTCTCAATAAACATAATCGTTTGGGAGCAAGAATACATGTCGTTACTTTTCTGTCGTGTTGTGTTTTTATTCATTCGTATCGAGTTATTCCGCATTCATAGCTTCCAGGTTGTTGATCGAAAGTTCAACACGAGACGGCCTGTAGACTAATGAAACAAAGTGCAAAGTTTATTGCTATCTTCTGCAATTTGCCAATTCATGAAGATAGAATTAAGTTGATAACTTCACATATTGCGATCTTGGACGTCAAAAGAAGTACCGTTATCTAGCTTATTTGACATGGTGAGGGATACGATTTAATAACCATCTAATAAGCATAGTAAAATTTTCTCAAAGTCTTGTTTGTGGTCTATTTTAATGGATCGAAAAACAAAGACTTTCATTGAATTCGTTGCAGATTTGCGTTTGTTTTAGAGATCATTCTATGAAAATGTTCAACATATTGAAACACACACACTATTCAAGTAAAATATACACATAATTACAGAAGATTGGATGAAGAAAATATGAATAGTGTATGAGATGTTATTTGTGTATGCTAATGCATGTTTTAAGTTTCGACGAAATACCAAAAGCTAATAGAATTAGGACCAAAATTGGTTAAAAACAAAATAACAAATTAAATCAGGCCCATGTAGTTCAGCCTGTTAGGATTGGGTATGTAAGGCCGAAATTAAGCTTGTGTTCCATAATGGGTCTCTTATTTTGGATTAGAAAACAATTGTAAACTTTTTCTGTTATAGTAACTATTACAGTAACATTTAACAGTCGAATAAATCCTTGTGCAAATACTGATCCAATGTCGTAATCTGATCATCTCTAGCAAGGTTAATTGAGAAGGTTATTTCCTTTCTTTTTTGGTAGTAAATTTTGTTCGACTTTTGTTGTTAAAATGAAGGGCACAAGTCTCTAATTCAACAAGTGCTAACAACTTACAACAATAATTCATGCTACATATAAAGAGAAAATACATGTGTTTAAAAATTAAAAAATTAAAAAATACGTAAATTGTTACACTAAAATATCTTTACTTATAAAAAACTATACAATTTATTAAATATTTAAGTGCTCAATTACAATTTAAACCACTAATTTTCTTCACTCTTACATACTTCACACACATATATTACATAAAAAATTGCACACACAAATTAATACTGCTATACACCACAATCGCTATATACGGGTAATCGTCTAGTATTATATCATATGTGCAAATTGTAAAGTTGAAAATCCGTTTTATGTGTATTATTTTAATCAAATTATCAATCTAGACTAAAAACATACCTCTTTTACCAAAATAAACCTATTTTCTACATATTACCAAAATGAACCAAGGGCACCACTAACTCAAGCACACCTTAGTATGCAAACACACCTCAAATACCTTATATGTCGTGCGTTAAGTTTCAACATCTTTTAAGGTACTCCCTCCGTCTCAAAATTATTGTCGGGAGATAAAAATCACATAATTTAATAAAAGTTGGACCACTATAATTCTCAACCACTCAAATAAAATATTCTTTCACAAAATTCTTTTTTTCTTACTTAAAGTGGAAAGTGTACAATTATTTTGAGAAAGTATGTATTTACTTATTTGACTACCAACCAACTTATCCCCATTTAATAACCCTCATTTTAACATTTGTAAAAGTACTATCCTTTCTTTATCTCATCATCCATTTTGAGAATATGGTATTGATTAGGAAAGTTCCATGCACATGCTAGCAATTTCACCTTAGACTCTCTATTTCAGTTAGGGTTCAATATTACTTTATACAAATGAGATAAAAGGTAAATTCAAGATGAAGATGGTATTGTTTAAAAGCATGTTACAAATTAGTTCGTGTGATATTGTTTAAAAGTAAAAGTTAGCGTGCAAGCATTAGTTTTGTGAGAGTTGTAGAATAGCTTTATTTAGCTGTAATTTTGTTTTCTTGGGTTTTTCCCTCTTTTAATTATCTTGTTTAATTGAGGAAGGACGTTTTATATTGTATGCTTTGTGTTTTTGAGGTTTTATATATGTTGTTTTCTTTCTAACAAAAAAATAAATAAATAAATAAATAAATGTTTCATCATGAGCTTTATATCAAGTTTTTTTTTTTTTTAACGACCAACTAAACAACGCCGGGAACTTCGTACGCGGCCCCCCAGTGGCAAAGACAGGGGCACAGACCGGCCCACCCCGAACGCACGAAGCACCAAGCCCGCCTGACAGTTCGCTTCCAGGGAAAACCCGACCCACATACCCGCCCGAAGGCACAACAGTAGTGAACCGGTAAAACCTAACGAGATCAGGAATCGAACCCCTGACCATGAGTGGCCCTGAGTCTTCCCTCATTTCCCATATCCATCTGAGCTATCTCTTCAAGATAGCTTTATATCAAGTTAAAACTAATTTTAGAGGATTTCAATCCAAAAAGATATATGCATCGAATTTATAATTTTGTCTAGAAGAAATTATACAGAAGTCAATGAAAAGCTAAATGATCATATCATAAATTCGATAGTAGTTGAAGAAAAAGATGGACATCATTAAGCAATAGGGTCCCTCAATAATTATACAATTCTTGTGAATTCATGGACTTCTTGATAATGACACAATTCTTTAATTTAACTTATGCTATATTTCTAAATCATTTATGATAAAAAAAAAAAAAAAAAAAAAAAAAAAAAAAAAAAATTTAGAGAAAACCTTTTAAGGAGTCATACAATCAAAAATTTAAATCTTGTAGCTTTGGACAAATATTCATTAGTGATTTATAGTGACAAAATTGAATATTTGACTAAAAAATGTTAACGTGTGGTTTCCTACTCGTATTATTTCCCACTCATAACAAGGCTAAAAAATGTTAACGCGTGGGAATGTTACCAAATCCTTTCAAACATTTATATTTCACATCTATACCGATTTTGTTTTATCAAGTAGACATCACTAACAATTGCTGTCTACGTACTTATCATTTGGATTCCATTATACTTGTTTAAACTTTAAACAAGATTGAAGGTGTAAAAGATACATATTTCTATAGCTCAAAGCCTGGGCCTTGCCCTTTAGGCTTAAAGCAGTAATTGAGAGACCTAATTTTATGCCTAAAATTGCATGTTGTAACAACAAAGCTCACTGCTTCATAATCCAATAAGATAGCTCTACAAATGTTAGCCACACAATTAAGCATAAATTTTAAATCTCTCAATTAATTTCCTTGTGCTTATTTAAAAAAGTAAACCAAATGATATCGGGAATGGGAATGTAAAATATTTACGAATAGTCAACAAACAATTTGTACGGAATAAATATGGTATTTTAGGACCCACATGACAAACTTGGACTTATAAGGTCATAGTTAACTACGGAAAACACCCACTTGTCGTATCTCTAGTATGATGCTGTCAATTGCTAAAGATGCCCTAACGCGTCTCACCGAATAATAAAACACATACATCCGTGTTTTGGAGAATCACTTATTGAAGGAAAGTAAATAAATAAAGTGAAACAAAAATGTTATGTTTTTCCATATCACTTAAAAAGGAAAAAAAAACTGAAAAGGAAAAGTGATTTGAATTATTGAGGTAAAATGTTTCTTCCTAAATTAAGCTGAAAATATTTACATTCAACTTTTTTAACTTTTTCTTACTAACAAAACTTGAGAATTGAACATTTGTGTTAGTTACATGATCTCAAATGTTGTACAGAGTAATTCTTTAGAAAATAATTATCATAGTTCTTACTCATTTCGTCCGGAAATCATTTGTTAGCATTTAATTTATGCTATTTAGGAAGTGATGGTCATTGTTAACTAGAACCAAAGTGTCATGTGTAATATGTATTAAGTTTTGTGGGCTAAGGCATTAGTATTGATAGTAACTTAAGTGTATAACTGTAGTGTAATACTTAGCCCACATCAAGTCCATTGAAAAGCCCACCAAACCCATTTGGTTTGTGGCTGGTACGTATAAACACACACACTCTTCACTTTGTCTAGTGTGGATGCCTCATTATTGTAAGTGAAGTGTATGTGTTTCATCCCTTAGTCCTTTGTATTATTTCTTCACAAAAGTTATAATCATTCGACTAGAAATTTACTACATACGATCCATACTACTTCTCTTGTTCTCTATAAGATCTTGTGAGTGTGTTCATCATCTTGTTCAAGTGGTATTTGTGTGATAAAGAGGAGAAGCTTCGGTCATTACAAGTTGTATCAACGAGCAAGGTCATCAAGGTAGGATTTTTGTTTGTGTGTTCGGTTCCATAAACACCCTTTTGTAACGTGAATTGACAGAATCTTCATTGTCTTATCGCAATTCGGAACTTCTATCACAATTGACGCTGGAAATCTTATCGCAATTCACACTTGGCTGTTATCGCAAATCAGACTTTATCGCAATTCGGTTTTTATCGCAATTCGATTTGCGATAATTTTATCGCAATTGGTCTTCGCCAGAATTATTGCAAATCAGCCTTTCAGCTTTGTCCGACATCTTTTCCCAATTGCGATATCGGATAAGTCTAGCAATTGCGATATCGGACAGAACTAGAATTCAGAATTGGCAGATTTAGTCCTTGTCTTTTCAGCAACCTTTTTGGAAGTTTCAGATTTGACAGAATTGGCCCTCGTACTTGTGTAAAACGATTTCAAAGTTAAATAACTTTTAAGGATTTGATTCGAACGTAATTTCGTCAACTCAAAAGTGAACTCGGTATTTTCACCCTTGTATAAGAGTGTAAAATACTTCGACAAACGGATATCTACCCTCTTGTATAAGAGTGTTAGATTTTATATAAATTACCAATTTATATAAATTAGATATATTTCTATCTAAATTGACATTTTGCCCTGATTTATATAAATTGTGGTCAAATTAGATATATTTCTATCCCAACAATTCATGCAACAACAATACAATCCTTAAACACCGTTCTACCCACAACAACAACAGGTAATCCCACAACAACAATACCCGCAACACCAAGAACCAGATCTTAATGATCAAGATGAGTCAACTGCTGCTTTGACTCAAGCTTTTGCTTACCTAACAAAAGCATTCCAAGGACGCTACTCCACACCCACCAACAACAATCAACGAATCTCATCGAACACTCGCAACAAGCAAATTGAACAGCCGAGTTTCAATATGGGACAGCAAGGACAGATGGTTGGGGGATATGGGAATCAGCAGGGATATGCTCTAAGATATCAGATGGGTAATCAGAATGCAGGGCAGTATGTTGGTAATCAGATGGGTCAGTTTGCAGGGAATCAGATGGGTACAGCTGTTGGTAATCAAAGGGGTCAGAATACTGGGAATCAGTTTGGGAATGTTGCTCAGGGAGCTGGGAATATGAATCAGGGTGTGATGAAATGCTTCAACTGTCAGGGTATTGGTCACATGGCTAGGAACTGTCCCAACAAGCCGAATAAGAGGGATCCAGCGTATTTGCAGAAAGTATTAATGTTGGCACAGAAGGAAACGGCTGGGCTTCAGTTGAGTGTAGAAGAGAATGACTTCATGGCTATTATGGATAATTTTGAAGATCAAGAGGACATCGATGCAAACTGCATTTTTATGGAAAATCTCCAGGAGGCAAAGTACGACACGGATTCGGAAGCACCTCCTGCTTTTAACACAAATGCGGTTTCTGAGGTACAACCATATGCTACATGTCACAATAATGAAATGTTTGATATGTCACCTCAAAATGAACAGCATCCTGCGACTCCTAATCTTACTTACGATACATATATGGACGAACCAAGCTATAGCAATACTAATTTGGTAACTCCAGAGATGGATCCTAATGGAGGCTTTGAGTCACAGTATACTGATAATGATGAGGAAACAAGTGCTATGTTTGAATCATTATTGCAAAATTGAAGTGTGGAAATAGAAAAGGTCAAAAAGATCAATCGCGATGTAAAGGCCGCGAATGACAAATTGACCGCTGAGCTTAAGAGTTATAAGGATAATGAAAAAGCTTTTGATTTTCACAACAAACGTCAGTCTGAACTTGAGGTTAGCTTAAGAGATTCTGAGTTAAGAGAGAAACGTTTGCAAATAAAATTTGACACTCTAGATGTTAATTTGAATTTGCAAATCAAATCTCTTAACAAAGAAATTTCTGAACTAACCAACCAGCTTTCAAAACAAAAATCAACTTATTCCAACCTTGAAAAAGAAAAGAAGAAGTTGAATGAAAGGTTTTCAAAACGTGAAAATGATCTCCTTAAGGAGATTACTGACAAAAATAAAACCATTGCAAAGTTGGAAGATTTACTTGTAAAAACGGGACATTCTGCACAAACAATTAATTTGTTAATAAACGATAAAAACCCGATTTTACATACTTTAAAGAAAATGGCAATTGGATGTGAAAACCCTTATAATCTCAAAAAGGCTCAAAAAGAACATAATGTGTTATATGATGGTACTCTTATAAATTATGTGCATGATCCTCCTCCGGGTTATGATTCTGTTGAGACGATTAAGCTTTCCGAAGAGAGTAGAATCAAAATGCGACAATTGAACAAAGAAATAAAACCCATAGACTATAATGAACTTAACAAACTTTCTGGGGTTCATCTTGTTCAAAAAGAGTCACCACTATTTTTCAAAAAACCAGTGGCTATCGTAAAACGAATATTTGTCTCAAAACATCTGTCTAACATCGAACAAATGGCATCTAAAAACACTTGTGAAACAAGTGCAGCTAGACTATATTTGGTTGATCTTAAACAGAGAATTAAAACACTTCAAAGTATTGTGGCATCCAAAACAAACAGTAACAACAAAGACTGGTTTTCAAGTTTTCATACTGAACTAAAAGGAATGTATGACAATGACATTAATCCACACATTGCTGCAATCTATGCGATTGTTCAAAATGTGGAACACAATCTTTTGAAAGAGTCCGTAGAATTCGTTAAGGACCACAAATCCTTAGTGAAGGAAGCTAATGAATACTTGGAACACATAATGATTTTGGAAAAACCAAATGACTCTCTCTCCTTCGAAGCTCTATCGACTGACATTATGTCTATTATTTACCAAACATATTCTGTTGAGGATGATGAACGACTTCGAGCTGAGACTTCCGAAATTGTTGTAAAATATGAAAAGGCACTTGCCAAGATTGAAAAACAAAATGTTACATATTTTAAACAACTTGATACGAAAAAGGAAGAATGCAAGTATGACAAACTGTCGTATGAGCGCTCTTATAAAAACATGCAAGGTCAAATTGAATTTTTGAAGTCTCAGCTTGCAAGTCAAAAAGGGAAGGGTGAGGAAACAATGGGTATTGCACCATCAACCCCCTTGCCTAATGAGAAACAAAAAGAGAAAGCAGTTGTCCAAACATCAAATGTAATAGCTCCTGGCCTTTATAGGATTAGTCCCACTACTGCGTCTGCCTCTACATCTAAAACATATAGGGCAATAGACAAAAGTAATCCAAATGAGTCTAGGAATGCTACAACAACATCTAAGGACAACCCCATAAATTCTAATGAGTGTGCCTTACCTTATACAGGATTAGAAAGCAACTCTAGGAGCAAAAGACAGTCTAGGAGCAATAACAAGAAACCTAGTGTCTCGCCTGTTTCTGAGAGTGCATGCAAGAAAGTAGAAGAACACCATAGGAATTTACCGCTTTCCAAGAAGAAACATGTATCATCTAGTTGTAATGTTAAGACTCCTGTTTCTAATGCATGTAATGATTCTGATTGTTTAATGCAAAAGAAATCTTTGTCTAAAAATGCTTGTGATGATAATGTTTCTAATAATGCGAAAAAGAATGATATGCCTGAACAGAAAAAGAATCCTTCAGTAACTAGGGCTAAGTCTAGATATATTCGAAAACTTATTGCAAAAGCTAGGAAAACCACTAGCAGCCTATTGCCTAAGGATCACATTAAGTTTTGTAAATGGAAACCAACGGGTAGAAAGTTTGCACTTAAGAATGGCACATTAGATATAGTTCCCAATGCATCTAAGGAAACCAGTTCTAAGTGTAATACACCTGTTACTTCTAACCCCTTGGAACCAAATGTTAAACGGTTTCCATATACAAAATCATCTGTTCTTTGCAGGTCATTGAAATTTGTCTTTGGATCGTCGACTCGGGTTGCTCCAAGCACATGACCGGGAAACTGAAGCTGCTGATCAATTTTGTATGGCAGTTCATGGGGACTTTACGGTTTGGGAATGATCATGTTGCAGCTATTCTGGGTTATGGAGATCTTCGGTTTGGAAATTACTTGATCACTCGGGTTTACTATGTCGAAGGGTTGGGACACAATCTGTTCTTAGTCGGGCAGTTTTGTGATGCAGATTTAGAGGTTGCTTTTAGGAGAAACACTTGCTTTGTTAGAAATTTGGTTGGAAATGATCTCTTAATTGGGAATCGTGGCACCAATCTCTATGCAATTGAAATAAACCAAATGGCCTCTTCATCACCTATTTGTCTCATGACCAGGGCAGGCGAAACAAAATCCTGGTTGTGGCATAGACGTTTGTCCCATCTGAACTTTGACACAATCAACAAGCTTGCCAAATACAACATCGTCTCCGGTCTCCCTAAATTCAAATACACCAAAGAACACCTATGTCCATCCTGTGAGCAAGGAAAGAGCAAAAGAGCAACATTCAAACCTAAACCCGTACCTAGTTCGGTTGATAGGTTGCATTTGCTGCACATGGACTTATGTGGCCCAATGAGAGTTCAAAGCATAAATGGGAAAAAGTATATTCTTTTAATTGTTGACGACTATTCAAGATATACATGGGTAAAATTTTTGAGATTAAAAGACGAAGCACCAGGCACCATCATCACCTTTCTGAAGCGTATTCAAGTTCTACTTCAAGCTCCAGTTAGGATAGTAAGAACGGACAATGGCACAAAATTTGTAAATGAGGAGTTAAGAACATTCTTTGAAGAAACTGGTATCACACACCAGACATCAGCTGTTAGAACTCCGTAGCAGAATGGGGTAGTTGAAAGAAGAAACAGAACTCTTGTGGAAGCTGCTTGCACAATGCTAATTTATTCTTGTGCATCGTTATTCTTATGGGCTGATGCTGTTTCTACTGCTTGTTTTACTCAAAACCGATCCCTAATCCATCCAAGATTCAATAAAACCCCATATGAACTTATCAACAACCAAAAACCGGATATTTCTTATCTTCATGTATTTGGCGCTTTATGCTATCCAACAAATGACAGGGAAGATCTGGGAAAGTTGAAGGCTAAGGGTGATATTGGAATCTTCATTGGTTATTCTGAAAACTCCAGGGCATTCAGGGTGTATAACAGGAGAATGAAAAAGATCATGGAGACGATGAATGTAAAGTTTGATGAAATTTCACAAATGGCTTCTGAGAGACTCGCTCTAGAACCCGCGCTTAACTCGATGACTTCCGGACATATCAGTTCGGGACTCGCACCTCAAGGAGCTCAATCAATTCATGACGAACAACCCACAAATCAAGAACTGGATAATTTCTTCGAGTTTATGTATGATGAATACTATGGTGGCGCTTCGACAAATGCATCTAGCCAAGGTTCCGCTGCACCCACTCAAAATCAATAACCACCACCACCACCAAATCCATATGCATCCACAACATTCGAAGCTGGCGCACCAACTCCCTCCACATCATCAACATCTACTCCACTAACTCCAGTAATTGAAATTGTTCTACCGAGAATTGATGAGCAAGAAAAAAATAATGCGGTGTTAGACGAAGAACCATTCGAAAACCCGTTTGGAATGGAATCTGCTGAATCATCTTCCAGATTACATGAACCGTCTAAAACACATTCGTTCAGTCCAAGGTACCCTTCAACGTTACAGTGGACAAAAGACCATCCAATAGAACAGGTTATTGGTGAACCCTCAAGACCAATTCAGACGAGAAAACAATTAAACACCGATTGCGACATGTGCATCTATGTCTGCTCAGTCAGTCTCATAGAACCTAAGAACATTCGGGAAGCAATGGCAGATAATGCCTGGATTGAAGCGATGCAGGAAGAACTTCTTCAATTTCAAATCCATGAAACCTGGGATTTAGTTCCAAGACCAATTGACAAACTAGTCATTGATCTTAAGTGGTTATGGAAAAACAAAAAGGATGAAGAAATGACTGTAATTTCGCAACAAAGCTCGTCTGGTGGCAAAGGGATACAGACAGGAAGAAGGGATAGATTTTGAAGAGTCATTCGCACCAGTTGCAAGGCTTGAAGCAGTCAGGATTTTCTTAGCTTATGCAGCTCACAAGAACATCACAGTTTATCAGATGGACATCAAGACAGCTTTCTTGAATGGAACTCTGAAAGAAGAAGTGTACGTGAGTCAGCCAGACGGTTTCGTCGACAAAGATCATCCAGACTATGTCTACAAGTTGAAGAAAGCTATCTTTGGTTTGAAACAAGCCCCAAGGGCGTGGTATGACGAGTTATCATCTTTCTTGTTGTCAAATAATTTCACCAAAGGAACAATTGATCCGACCTTGTTTACAAGAAAATACAAAAATGATATTTTGATTGTTCAGATTTACGTGGACGACATCATATTTGGGTCCACTAATCCGAAACATTCAAAACATTTTGAAAATCTCATGAAAAGCAAATTCGTAATGTCCATGATGGGTGAATTAAAATTCTTTTTAGGCTTACAAATTCATCAATCCCCACGTGGAATTTTTCTTAATCAAGCTAAATACACAATTGAGATTTTGAAAAAACATGGAATGGATAATTGTGACTCTGTTGGAACTCCAATGGTCACCTCACCAAAAATAGGCGCTGACCTATATGGGAAACCCATGGATCCGAAGAAATATCGGAGCATGATTGGGTCTCTCATGTACTTAACTGCAAGCCGACCAGATATACATTTTGCTGTTTGTTTATTAGCACGGTTTTAGGCAAGGCCTACCGAACTTCACCTCCAAGAGGTTAAATGGATCTTTCGATACCTACGAAGAACCATTAACATGGGACTTTGGTATCTGAAGGATTCGGAGTTTACACTAATCGCATTTTCAGATGCAGACCATGCCGGTTGCCAAGTTACAGCAAAGAGTACATCAGGCGGAGCACAATTTTTAGGAGAAAAGCTAGTAGGTTGGTCATCACGAAAACAAGATTGTACTGCACTGTCAACCGCAGAAGCCGAGTATGTGTCTCTATCTGCGTGTTGTGCCCAAGTTCTATGGATGAGGACACAGCTCACTGATTATGGTTTCTCTTTCGACCGTATACCTTTGTATTGTGACTCGAAAAGTGCCATAGCCATCTCGTGCAATCCAGTGCAACACTCGAAGACCAAGCATATTAGAGTCCGCTATCACTTCATAAAGGAGCACGTTGAAGAGGGTACTGTTGAATTATTTTTCGTGAAGACTGAATACCAACTCGCCGATCTATTTACTAAGGCCCTCCCAAAAGAGCGGTTTGAAAATTTAGTTCGTCGAATTGGAATGCGAAGCCTAACTCCCGAAGAGTTAGAAAGTCTTCTCGAATCTTCTTGATTTAAATCAACAAGCTTCGCATGTAAATACTTTTGTAAATATATACTTGTTCAAAAGCAAAAATATAAAAATAGAAAAATTTCAAAAAGACATAAAAAATATAAAACTCAAAAACCAAAAATATTCTTCTCACGACATGTCTCTCGTATAATCGATATTCTGTACGTATCTAGAAATGTCATTCAACAATGATATGGGCATGTACAGATGCTTGAGTGAGAGTTCTTTTTTATGTTTTTCTAAAACATGTCGTTTCTCAAATTTTTCTTCATTACGGATTTTGTGCATTTCGATACGAAACCCGCGCTACATTGAATGACTTCTGATTATTTCCGATCAGGACTCGCAATGTTAATGGCAAAAAGCTAAACCTGTGAGCACTTAATCAAAATTGTTTCAAAAAGATTTTTCAATATCTTTCTATAAATTTTGTGCTCACATCAACTCCCTCTAAGACCCTTAAATGCTTTTAAACTCAAACGTTTAATTATATGCTCTGTTTAAGGGGGAGTATAAAAAGAAAAATGTTCCATTTTCATGCTAAAATCAGTCTGTCTCTCCACAAAAAGCTTCATTTTAATCAACTGTTTTTAAAAATACCACTTCATGCTATTTTTGAGGGGGAGATTAAGTGTTTATTATATATAAGGGGGAGAGGACGTGATTAAAATGTGATCAAAAAAAAAGTTTCATGGTTTGAATCTCAAAGACTCAGTGATAACCCTCGAATTGACGAAACTAAATGTCCGTTCTCGAAAAGACATGTCCTGGACGGGTAATAATTTCAAGCTGTGTTTTCCAGTGATGTAAGCGTGTCTCGCAAAGGACTTGTCTGAGTAAGAATGTACCAATTCGAGAGATGATCTTTGAATATGACCGAGAAGGGTAATAATTTCAAGCTAGTCTAACTAGTGATGTAAGCGTGTCTCGCGAAGGTCATGTTCATTGAAAATCGATCATTTCAAATGTGCGAACTCTACCCAACATGTGCAGTTTATTTCAAAAATGCATGAGCACATGTGAAGGGGGAGTGTTTCAAAAATTGCAAAACTCTAAATGTGTTAATAAAATGTGTTTTCTCATAAACACGTTGAGAGATTTTCACAAGGTTTAATGGCATGTGACAAATAATCTAAGATAATCATGGAGTAATAAGGTAATTATGGTTAGATTATGTCCAATGATCCGCCAGAACCGGAGGGATCTACCCAAGGACAATTCAAATAGCTTAGAATTAGAAGTCCTTAGGTATGATTGAGAAAAAAAAAGGAGTAAAATGAGAAAGGAGAAAGAAGGGGTTGAAGAATGAAAAAGAAAAGTTTAATGAAAGGGTGAAAAGAAATAGCCCACCATGAAAACTTCGGTCAGAAACCGGGTCAATACATCTGCTATCGGTACTCACTAAGGTGATACTGATATTGAAGACAAGACGTCATGGACCCAGTGATGCATTGCACCACCCCTCCTATCCACTCAGATATCTCTTAAAAGATATTTGTTTCATTCCTCTCGGAGAACACTACATAATCTATCGACCTCTCACTCCGAGATGTGTTGATATTGAAAAGGTGGCACTCTACTCCATGCCTCCAATGACTAAAAACCAAAACGCACATTATAGAGTCTAGAGACATGAGATCCATCAATGATCTCTTAGGAACACTTCCTATGCAATACACTTGTGTTCATCATAAAGGATACAAATTGTATGAGTCTTAACGAGATCTAAGGATCTTGCCTTGTCATGATGGTTACTCGCTTCAAATGGTCTACAGTCTTGAAGTGATACTTCGGTATACTTCAGAGGCTCTCAACAGCCTTGGTTAAGATTAGAGAAAGTTTTCACACTATGCTGATAGCGATCTCAAAATCTAAACCTATAAGCCCTGGACGATTTATTGCTAACTGTCTTATGCAGGTACCGATGAAAGTCCATCCACCATCATCATCTACAACAAAGACGCATCCGGACAGAAGAAGTAGATCAAGGCAGGAACGACCAAATGACGACACTTTGAAGATCACTGTGCATGAAGGAACATTAAATGAAGACTATTATAAATTGACACTCAAAGTTCAAGACATCAAAAGCAAAAGACCAATCACGGGAGCATCATTGAAATGACCATCCCTTAGGGGGAGATTGTTAGCATTAAATTTATGCTATTTAGGAAGTGATGGTCATTGTTAACTAGAACCAAAGTGTCATGTGTAATATGTATTAAGTTTTGCGGGCTAAGGCATTAGTATTGATAGTAACTTAAGTGTATAAGTGTAGTGTAATACTTAGCCCACATCAAGTCCATTGAAAAGCCCACCAAACCCATTTGGTTTGTGGCTGGTACGTATAAACACACACACTCTTCACTTTGTCTAGTGTGGATATCTCATTATTGTAAGTGAAGTGTGTGTGTTTCATCCCTTAGTCCTTTGTATTATTTCTTCACAAAAGTTATAATCATTCGACTAGAAATTTACTACATACGATCCATACTACTTCTCTTGTTCTCTCTAAGATCTTGTGAGTGTGTTCATCATCTTGTTCAAGTGGTATTTGTGTGATAAAGAGGAGAAGCTTCGGTCATTACATCGTTTTCTTTCAAAAACAACACATTGTTTAGCAAAAATATAATTACTAATGTTTTAACGTTCTTAATATGCAAAATAACAATATTACTATTAACAAAAAAATTGATTATCTTTAAATATTTCAATTGTAATTTCAAGTAATGAAAGTATTGTAAACTCGATCAAACTTCTTTATTTAGTTTAGTAGTGGATAAACAACTTGAAGAAAAAAAAAAAAAAAACTAATAGCTAATAATGTAAAAAGAAAAGAGACCAACAAAGACTAATAATGTAAAGAAGAAAATCTTCACATGCTAATAATGTGACTAAATAAATTACTGAAAACAAAACAAATAAACCTTTTCCCTGCCCAAAAGCAACCCTAAACCACGCACGCACAAAATACACGTGTACAAAAAACACACAAACTACACCAACACACATGCAAAATTGCAAACACACACCAAAGGTCAACAAATAAAAAAAATGAACCCCCCCCTCCCGCCCCCCAGACCTGAGTGTTGTCGTCAGACCATAACAATGGTTATGACGCGGGTATGGTGGTGCCACACTATGAATGGAAAATTAAAGAACTTAGGTCATATTAGGGTTCGAACCATATTCAACAAATATGATTAATGCAAAAGCGTGTAAACATGACCATATTAAATTTAACAAAATTTATTAAGGATCTTTCATGTACCATATAATTAATCATCAAACAAGCAATCTAAAATTTACTACATAAAGTTTTGAGGCATGCATTTACACAATTCATTATAATTATAAAATGACATAAACCAAAACAAGAAGACTTACATTGAGTCAAATAGGGAAGTGAATTGGTCACCCAGATCACTAACTTAAAGACCAATTCTTCAAATCGAACCCCAAGAACAACACTTGTTAGAACAAGTGTTCTAACCACTATGTAATCACACTCCAACACTTTCGATAAAACCTTGAGATTACTAGTCTTCACCACAATAATGTATAATCAATACACAACATGTAAGGATTAATATAAAATCAAGAACCAAGAAAATCCATTGATTTTCTTGGTGTTCTTGGTTCGACCGAAAGTCATAAGGAGGAGGGGAGGAAGACAAAGCTAAGGTTTTTGGTTAAATTAAAAGTGATGAGGCGAAAAGTGTACCGCTTTTAAGGGGTCATTTAAGCCCGAAATCGTATTTATTTGATCAAATATTGCCCTAAATCGTTCCTTTTGTCATTTTAGGTACTTTTGAGGAGAAATCTGGAAAAGGAGGCATTTTGGACGTTTTTGGAGCATTAAAGTGAAGAATACGACAAAGTCTCAAAATCGGCTGAAATTTACCTTTGACGGCGTCAGAATCATCTCTTGACGGCGTCATGCCTTGGCAAGAAAAGTGGGATGTGAAATTTACTCATGACGGGCCAGTGAGTTAGCATGTGAATTCTGACGGCGTCACGCTTTAACTAAATCAAGGGCGTCACGGCTTAATTCATAAGGGGACGGCGTCACGTTCAAGAGGTGAGGGCGTCAAGCCTTGATAGGCCAGAACGGATTTTGGAGAATTAAAGAGGGACGGTGTCAAGATGGTCATCCGAGAACCCTAAAAGCGGCGAGGTGACGGCGTCACAATCCATAAGGTGACGCCGTCAGATGCAAAAGTCTATATATAGTTTTCTAATTTTTTGTCATTAGGGGAGAGCTTAGTGTGTGGAATTTTGGGATAAAACCCTAAGACGATTTTAGCTACTTTTTCAGGGCTTTTTGCCTTGAGATCTTCCATGTTTCATTGAAAGATAAGTTATCAATTAATCATTCAATATGTCTATGTGTTGTTTGATTCTATCTTATGCTTGTCTTTTGTTTAACATGTTAGGCTAATTTTATCTTGTGTTTGCTTAGATCTAATGAAACCTAGCTATTGATTATTGGTTGTTAGTGTGTTGTTAGTTGTATTGGATGATTGTTTATCTATGTTAGGCTTAAGAAAACTGGCTAACTTCCTATTCGGTAACTTGCTTGAACGTCTTAAGAAACATGAACCAAACGCGTACTAAAGGTTTTTATGGTTGTATTTAATGCACAAGCGAATTCTAGTGATCCCATGTTAGGAGCTTCCTAGCCGGCTCGACATAGGAGTGAAGTAGGAGCTTGTAGAGTTTGGGGAAGTAAGTACGCCACCCCACGAATGGTATTAAGGAATACACCCGTCATCCACGCAACTAATACACACTAATTAACCGGTAAAAGATAGTTAGGGAGTAAGGAAATCTAAGTAAACACATTTCTCTACACATAAGTTTCTCACCACTTTTCATTTTTGTTATTTTATTTTATTTGCATTTGTAGTAATTTGGGTTAGTTGACTAGCAACTAATTCCGCCCACTCCTTCAAAACCGAGATTTTACTTGCTTTCATAAAAATTATAAAAACATAAAAAGAATCTTCCTCAATCCTTAGACCTAATTAGAGTAGCCTTTCATACCTAACGAACACTATTCCCTGTGGAGAACGATCAATCCCCCGTACTTACCACTACACTATACTACATCGGTCAGGTACACTGCCTGGTGGGGTTGTAAGCCTCTTGAGATCCCTCGAGAGGTAAAACCTGTTGTAAGGTTACAAAACCACGCAATCAAGTTTTTGGCGCCGCTGCCGGGGAATAGTTATTGTTTAGGTTGAATTTTTATTTCTATTAGGTCTACTCACTAGATTCCTTTCTAGTGAGATTTTTATTTTATTTTTCTAGGTTTTCTTTAGTCTATCTATTTTCTTCGTGTCTTTGTTCGTAACCATACCATCCGACATCATGGAAGATGGTAATATCCTTAACCCACACAACCCACCACCACAACAACCACCACCACCTCCTAGAGCCCGTACTTTAGGAGAGTATTCCCGTCCTAGCCACCATGGCTATCGAAACACCATTGAGCTCACTCAAGGAGCCAATATCACACCCTTGCGATCCGACACCATCCGGTTGGTGCAAAGCGGATGCGCATTCCATGGACTTCGTTCTGAAGATCCTAATCAACATCTCAAGGACTTTATTAAAATCGTTGATTCTATAGACCTTGATGTTGCCACTCGAGAGACGACCCGATTGCGTCTCTTCCAATTCTCTCTGCGGGACCAAGCTAGTCAGTGGCTAGAACGTCAACCCGCAGGATCCATCACCTCTTGGGATGATCTCACCACTCGTTTCCTTGCTCAGTTTTTCCCACCGGGAAGAACTACCAAGCTAAGGAATGATATCTTGATGTTTCAACAACGTCAAGGCGAAACTCTCTACGAGGCATGGACTCGATTCAAGGACTTACTCCAAAAAGTCCCTCACCATGGCATAGAACTTTGGCTCCAAGTCCAAATCTTCTATGACCATATCAATCTCTCCACGAGGCAAACCATTGACCAATCGGCCGGTGGCAAGCTACGTGATCTAAGTGCGGAACAATCATGGGCTCTCCTAGAGGATCTTGCTCTTTATGACAACGAAAGTTGGAGTGATCCCCGTGATTTGAATAAAACGGTCAAGGCAATATCTTTGCCTTCGAACAATTCAAGCACTTCTGACCGTAGGATCATAGAACTTGAAGACCAAGTCAAGTTTCTAATGAAATCCTACGAGGCTCCTAAACCTTCAAGCCAAGTGAACAAAATCACTTCTTCATGTGAATTATGTAGTGGTCCCCACGACACTCGTGATTGCATGGAACTCCCCGAACAAGCTTTTGTGGACTACGCATCCTCGCGTACCGACGGAGCGGGAGACAAGTGGTACACTTTCAAACCCGAGCCAAACCATTACGGTGATTCATACAACCCCTCATGGAAAAATCACCCGAACCTTAGGTGGAAACAAAACCAAAACTCACAACAAACCAATTCTTCCAACCCACCTAATCGTTTCCAATCAAGCGGTTCCAACTCGAACCGTACTTTCAACAACAATCCTTCCGGCAATGGTAGTACCAATAACTTTGAAGGATTGATGTCTCAATTTATGGCATCTCAAGAAGCTCGGATAGCTAGATTCGAATCCGAATTCAATCAACAACAAACAGAGATGACCAACAAAATCGACAATTTGTTGAAAGCCCTCAATAACCACGTGCTATCACCTCCACATAAGGACGCTAGGAACACAAATAGCGGACCCCAAGTAAAAGACCCCTCTTCATCCAAACACGTCCACTTTGTCAACATTGTCACTATTAAACCAATTGATAGGAATGAGGATAATAGTGAACCTAAGGATGAGGATAAGAAAGTCGAGGTTGATAAGGAAGTTAGGACAAGTGAGATTGAAGAAGTAGATGATGATGAGGACTACTTCAATAGGCTACCCACTAAGGAAGAGCGCGCATATCATACAAACTTATTCGATGACCTCGAGACACCATACTTCCTAGGTAGACCAATCATTGAAATAGGCGACCCTTCTAATCTCAACATACCATGCAACATCGGACATCTACATGTGTGGAAAGCTTACATCGACCTTAAATCACCCATAAACATCATGACTAGAGCCCACTACAACTTGATAATGAAGAATCAACTTGGGTATAGGATGTTCCCTGACAAGGGTTGGATGAGTAACTTCACGGGAAGAGTTAAGGGATTACCGGTTTATGTAGGAAACTTCACCTATGTCACCGACTTTGTAATTGTTGAAGATATCCGCCCAATAGTCGATGCATCCTTAACTCAAGTGGTTTTTGGAAAACCATTTGTGGAGGTCTCTGGAATGACTTATGAACCTTCCTTAGGGATAGTTAGATTTAAGGATGAGACCGATGAAGTAAGCTACCAAATGCCATATAAGATAGAACAATTCCAACACTTGTCAAATGTTGAGAAGGAGCTCAAGCAAGCGGTCTACTATAGGAATGATGAGGATAGAAGTAAAGGAGTAGACTATGTTATGAAAAGGATATTCGGTTTCTACAAGGATTGTTTGAAATTAGGACCGGAATATAAAACCGGGAAGGAGAATGGCCTAGGAACCGTGACCGATGATGGAATCACGTAATGTACGTGACTTTGAGTCTAGCTACAAGACTCGTTAATAAAGAAAAGCGCTTCTTGGGAGGCAACCCAAGCTTTGTTTGTTTTATTTGCTTTGTGTGTTTATTTATTTGTTTGTTTGATTTTATTTGCTTCCGTATGTATGTTTAATTTTTATTATTATTGATTCATGTTCAAAAGTAATTTGTGACAATGCTTTATTTTGTTTTTAACTTCGTCTTAACTACATATAAAGGTATTTTGCAAAAGATAAGTGTAAGGGAAATCTAAATTGGTTTATTAGAACACATATGAACATGAATCGTAATAATAATAAATTAACATACATATTAGTGTGTGTTTGAGTCAAATGCTTGTATCGAGTCATAGTGATGTTTTGCAGGATTTCCAGGAAGTAAGGTAAAGGTTTTTCCAAAAATTTTCCGGAAACTTAAAATGAAAATTTTTGTCAGGTCATTTCTGACGGCGTCAGGGGTTATAACCTGACGGCGTCAGATTTAATTTCCAGAAATTTTTGAAAGTTTTGTTTTCATAAAAAGTTTTTATTAAATCTCCAACTTATAATCTCCAGGAATCTGCAAAATTATCATTCCACAAGCATTATATCCTTATATATAGATTTTATCCCGCCGATGTTATGCAGGTTTTCGTGTTTGCTTTCTCAGGTTTAACAGGTTATTTTGGACAAGGAGATGTTTATGGAATCAAGCTTATGGCGATGCATTAGTCATGGAGCTTCAACATTCTCTTTGGAGGAAGATTTAACCGTGTAATTTCATTATCCAACGAGCGAATCAGGGGAGTATTTGATTTCATTCTTTTACTTTATGCTTTTACATCTTGTTATTTGAACATTGGGGACAATGTTCATCTTAAGTGTAAGGGGAGGGTAAAAGTACGATTTTAGAGAATACAATTGCGCTTGATTTTTGTTTGTTTAATAGTAGATGTGTAATAAAACTGAGAGAAATACTTGTTAAGGTAATTTTAGTGCCAAATTTAAAATTTTTTACAACATATAGGAGTGAAACTTTGATCTTAATGAGCGTCTCACGGATAGGAGTTATATGACTAGCACAAAAACCGTACCACTAAAAAATTTTCCACCCCCAAATATGTGAGGTTCGCCCCTAGAATTGGTAGGAAAAGCATTTATGCTATGATGTGTGTACCGGTAGCACTTAGATTCTAGAACTTGCGTTAGGACCATTCCAAGGCCACAAGTGAGACTACATTCGTGTAGTTAGATTTACTACATGATAAGAGGCATTAGGATTAACCCATTGTTTTACACCTGTGTTTTTGTTATAATTACTTTGGCTACATTGGTCAAGTAATTCTCCCACACCCTTTGCGTTGTACTCATTTTTAGTACACGATACCCCTAGTACACCCCTCAGAGCCTATCTTTTCGTTTCGACCTTTAAGCATTTTACTTAAAGGAAGAATTTGTTACACCCCACTTAAATGTACACCCAAATCGCCTTAGCCTACCTTGTATGCACTCATCTTTAGTGCATTATTGTTACAACATTTGTTTAAACCCAAGTTAATTATCTAGTTGATTACATGGTTGCTAAGTCGAGTCATATCCTTGTACATATTGTTTTGGGACGATTGGGACTCATGGGTAAAGTACTAGTGTAATGGAGTAATGGGGAAGAACATCATTTATTACCCCCATATGTGCTAAATGTTTTAAAAGTACTCCAAGTTTTTCAATTATCTTAATTCGAGTCATTAGATTAGTATTTGTAAAGTTATGTAAAAATTCAAGTGTAAGGGGAATGCAACGCCCCTTTGATGTATTATTTTGGATGGTAGGGCAAAAGTGTATGCAAAAAAAAAAAAAAAAAAAAAAAAAAAAAAAAAAAAAAAAAAAAAAAAAAATCGAAAAATCAAGAAAAATACAAAAAAAAATGAGAAAATGAAAAATAGAAAAAACATACGGACTACCATCCCGTTTTATTTTATGTTTGTTTTATGTTTTTGTTATTTTGTTATTTCGTTTCTAGCTTAAGATCGAGTCTAGTCTTGGCTTAGCAACATTGTATAGTACATGTAATTGACCAAGATTTTTAACTCGCCACCAGTAAAATATCCTTTATCCAACCAAACCGTGTTTTCCTTTTCCCTACACCTAACATTACAACCCATTTAAAAGCCCTCTTTGATAGTTTATCTTAGGTGCTTACGCCTAGTGGAGGAGGTTTTCGATCCTTTCCCAAGCCTATGGTAATCTATTTGCTATGACAGGTAGTGAGAGATATTTTCCGTTTTCATTTATGAGATTTATTTTGATGACACTTGAGAGATGTGAGTATCTAAACACTACTTGTGAGGTGCTAGTATGTAATCTCCGTGCTTATTATGATTGAAGTGGAACGATTATTTGTTGTAATTACTTTTATGTTAGCATTAAATGACCCCTAACTTGTATTTTGATTAGAATAAAAGCGCATTTGCTTGAGGACAAGCAAATCTCAAGTGTAAGGGTATTTGATGAGGCGAAAAGTGTACCGCTTTTAAGGGGTCATTTAAGCCCGAAATCGTATTTATTTGATCAAATATTGCCCTAAATCGTTCCTTTTGTCATTTTAGGTACTTTTGAGGAGAAATCTGGAAAAGGAGGCATTTTGGACGTTTTTGGAGCATTAAAGTGAAGAATACGACAAAGTCTCAAAATCGGCTGAAATTTACCTTTGACGGCGTCAGAATCATCTCTTGACGGCGTCATGCCTTGGCAAGAAAAGTGGGATGTGAAATTTACTCATGACGGGCCAGTGAGTTAGCATGTGAATTCTGACGGCGTCACGCTTTAACTAAATCAAGGGCGTCACGGCTTAATTCATAAGGGGACGGCGTCACGTTCAAGAGGTGAGGGCGTCAAGCCTTGATAGGCCAGAACGGATTTTGGAGAATTAAAGAGGGACGGTGTCAAGATGGTCATCCGAGAACCCTAAAAGCGGCGAGGTGACGGCGTCACAATCCATAAGGTGACGCCGTCAGATGCAAAAGTCTATATATAGTTTTCTAATTTTTTGTCATTAGGGGAGAGCTTAGTGTGTGGAATTTTGGGATAAAACCCTAAGACGATTTTAGCTACTTTTTCAGGGCTTTTTGCCTTGAGATCTTCCATGTTTCATTGAAAGATAAGTTATCAATTAATCATTCAATATGTCTATGTGTTGTTTGATTCTATCTTATGCTTGTCTTTTGTTTAACATGTTAGGCTAATTTTATCTTGTGTTTGCTTAGATCTAATGAAACCTAGCTATTGATTATTGGTTGTTAGTGTGTTGTTAGTTGTATTGGATGATTGTTTATCTATGTTAGGCTTAAGAAAACTGGCTAACTTCCTATTCGGTAACTTGCTTGAACGTCTTAAGAAACATGAACCAAACGCGTACTAAAGGTTTTTATGGTTGTATTTAATGCACAAGCGAATTCTAGTGATCCCATGTTAGGAGCTTCCTAGCCGGCTCGACATAGGAGTGAAGTAGGAGCTTGTAGAGTTTGGGGAAGTAAGTACGCCACCCCACGAATGGTATTAAGGAATACACCCGTCATCCACGCAACTAATACACACTAATTAACCGGTAAAAGATAGTTAGGGAGTAAGGAAATCTAAGTAAACACATTTCTCTACACATAAGTTTCTCACCACTTTTCATTTTTGTTATTTTATTTTATTTGCATTTGTAGTAATTTGGGTTAGTTGACTAGCAACTAATTCCGCCCACTCCTTCAAAACCGAGATTTTACTTGCTTTCATAAAAATTATAAAAACATAAAAAGAATCTTCCTCAATCCTTAGACCTAATTAGAGTAGCCTTTCATACCTAACGAACACTATTCCCTGTGGAGAACGATCAATCCCCCGTACTTACCACTACACTATGCTACATCGGTCAGGTACACTGCCTGGTGGGGTTGTAAGCCTCTTGAGATCTCTCGAGAGGTAAAACCTGTTGTAAGGTTACAAAACCACGCATCAAAGGTTTTTGGTTAAATTAAAAGTGATATTAATTACTGTATGTTTTAGTTAATTCCTTTATAAAAGGTTTTAACTAAATCTTTCCTAAAATAACTAATTAAGTGAAAATATTTAATCTTATCATTTATTAGTTAGTTTAGGTTACTAACCATCTTGCATGGTTAGTTCCTTTTCTTCATTTTCGCCAGTTCCTGTTAACTCACTAACTTAGTCAATCTCCCGAGTACTAACTCAAGTAAGCCTTTTATCGTGATAATTAATATATAAAAAAAATATTTTATGTAAGATGTCTATTTCGTGTTAGAGTGTAACCTCTGTGGAAAACTAGAAGGGGGTTGAATAGTTTTACTGATTTATTTTCATTAATTATAAAAGTTTCTTTGTGAAAAACTTAGATTCAATTCTTTTGTGAAATCAATCGAAACCAATATGAACAATAATCTATACTATTAAGTGTAAGCAATAAATACAAAGAGTAGAGATGGAAAGATCAAACCAAGACAACGAGATTTATAGTGGTTTGGTAACGAAGCTCTTCTTCACCCTACCCCACTCCCCGAGTACCCAACTCGAGAGTTCTATTCACTATGTCAACAAACACCCTTCAGGTGGAGAAAACCGTACAACGTCGCTTATCACTATTTCCGACACTAAGCTAAATGTCAACTAATAATCTAGCTAGTACCAATCTCACACGATCCACACACTCTACTCTTGATCCTCTTGATCAATCACACTATCACACAAGCTACAAGAGATCTCCAAGATCTCAACAAGATCACAATGATCCACACACACTAGCTAAACAATGGGTGAACAACTTGATGTACACCTAGATACAACAAGCATGTAACAAATGTTACAAGTGCCCTAAATATAGGTGATATATGATATGAATTAACAATTAACAATATATATATATGCAGCGGAAAAAACATCACCAACAAGGATCCAAATAGCCATATGATCAATCATAAATTAAATACAAGATTTATACCTTTGTAGCGTGATCCGGATGTCACCAACACAAGCTATACCCACGACTTGTATAAGAAACCCAAGAGACCAATAAGGTTGATCTCCTCTAAGTGTGAAATACAATACACGTCACCGTATGCCAATGGATGCTAGTCCTTCAACCTGTAACCAATTAAACACTCTTGAATAAGCAAGATGCAAGAGTGAAAGATGAAAAAATAAAAACCCTAGGTCTTTATTTTATTGTGTGCCATGAGTTTTACAAGGAGAGAGAGGGAGAGTTTTTTGGTAACTTCCAATCACAATTAAGAGAAATAATAGTGATATATTAACCAAAAAAGTCAAAGCAAATCTTCCCTAGAAAACCTCCTAAGGCCGGCCATGTATTGGGCTCCAAATGGGCTCACCATTTGTTGTCCAAGTCCAATAGAATAAGTCCATTACTTAGTCATTAGAAGCCCAATAGTGGTTCCTAGTTACGTACGGTTATTTATATATCGTAAATACAATAAACACGATATATAAAGTGGCACCTCAGTGTATATGTGTGTGACCCCATAGGCTCACATATGTCTAGCCATATAATTAGTTATTAAGACACGAGCATACTCCAACAGCTCCCACTTGCGACGTCATAATAATCAAGTAATTATACAAGCAATGGTTAGCGTCTAGCAACACGCCAATGCCCCTAGAAATAGGTGAGGTTAGTTTCTTAAACGTCTCATTTTAAATGGTATAAATGTCGTCTATCCTTTTGTTACAGATACCATGTTGAACATTAGACATGGATCAAATGTCATTCTAATTGTTCAACTATTATGTTTCTCGATATAGATATTTAACAAGATTACCAAGTGGATCAAGATTCATCTTAATCTCATTTGGGTACGGCCATACAAACATCTGTCCAATTCATCGAGGGGCCCAATAGTATCTAACTCCATAACACGTGGAGGAACAAATCCTATTTTAACTGCACGTGTCATTCATGTGCTTCATATCACTTCTGAAAATGGTCTTTATAACTACCTTATTCAGGACAGCGTTTCACCATATCAAGGAATGAAATTCCACACATGCAAGACCTACTTGCATCTCAAGTCTAAGGATAAGAGACATAACCACTTGCGAGATTCACTATTGACGACGATCCATGTAGTGAACACTCGCGGGCTGGGTCAATCCAATGTTCATCACAATGAACAACATGTGAGTTTGGCAAATAAATCACCAACACGCTCACATTTGCCTTAATTTGATGATACTCCCGTATCGTCAACCGAAAATGGATAATTTTAGAATAAATAAATTATTCATGGATTAAACATGCAAATATAGAACACAGTTGATATGAATGAAAACGATCATAACCAGTACATCAATTCATTATAAATATAAACTGTTTAACATTCCAATTATTCAAATACTAAAAAAAAAAACAGATCTACATGAGACTACTAGCTGGTCGAAGTCCAATGCTCCTAGCATGTTCGACTTGTTTGGCGTAAGGCATTGGTTTCATAAAAGAATCAGCTATGTTGTCATCTGTGTGAACTTTGAGAAGACGAATATCACCACTTTCGATAACTTCTCGAATGCAGTGAACTTTCCGACGAAAATGTTTGGCACCCTTTTGAACACCTGGTTCATTGGCTATGATAATGGCACCTGTATTGTCACAGTACATATCCATAGGTCGTTCATTGCTGGGGACAACGCCAAGCCCAGAAATGAATTTACATATCCAAATCGCCTCCATTGCAGCTTCAGAAGCAGCTATGTATTCAGCTTCTATAGAGGACATCGCAATAGTGCTTTGTTTGGCATTCTTCCAGCCAACAGCACCTCCGTTCATGATGAAAACATATCCTGTTTGGGATTTGGTGTCATCACGATCCGTCTCACAGCCTGCGTTAGTGTAACAAGTAACACTGAGCTCACGCTTGACATCACCACCATAAACAAGGAACATATCTTTAGTATTTCGTAGATACTTCAATATGTTCTTAACAGCAGTCTAGTGACATTCTCCTGGATTCTGTTGAAATCTACTCGTTAGGTTATGAGAGAACGCTACATCAGGTCTAGTGCACCTAACCGACCATGAGTCATTTGATAAATGCATTTCTTGTATATCTGGATTCTACCTTCCTTGATAGCTAGGACCAATGGAGCCTTCTTGGGCATTCCTTTTTCTGCTAGTTTAAGCATGTTGTGTAGTTTAGGAATGGTCTTGCCCATGCTGTGCATGTTGTAGTTTTGCACAAATTGATCATAATCCTTCGACAGTGAGGTAAGTATCAAGCTCACTCCAAGGATCTGAGGCATGGGGTATCCCAGACGCTCTATTTGGTCAAGATAGTCCTTCATTTTCATGACATAGCTACTGACCGCTTGGCCCTCCTCCTGCTTGCAAGCATGAAAATCTTTGACAGTGTCAAACAGTTCTTGCTCAGCTTGCTGTTCGAACATGGTTTTCAGTTCTATCAGCATGTTAAATGCTGCAAGGTCCTCTAAGTTCTTTTGGAGCTCAGGGGTCATGCTTGCAAGCATGAGATAAGCCACTTCTTGTTGCTCTTGTACCCTACGAGAGTAGGCGTTACGCACAGCAAGAGTAGCATTAGCAGCAGGTGCTTTAGGTAAAGGTCCTTCCAGATAGTAAAACTTTTGTTCAGCCTTGAGGACGATCCTAAGGTTGCGATACCAGTCCAAAAAGTTGTTACCATTCAACTTCTCTTTTTCAAGAATTGATCTAATGTACGAGTTATTCGTGGTTTGATTAGGAGTTGTCATCTACAAAATAACAAAGTTCAAATTTTAGTAAGTTTCAATAATTAATCCTTTTTTTAAAATTAACTACCCAAGTTTAAGCATATTAAAACAATTAATTTTACGAAAAAGGCTAAGATCCTCATTGAGGTTCCAGCATCACATCAGTTGATCTGCTAGCAATGGTGGATTCAATAGGTAGGTAACATCGACCAATTGCATTAAATGTGCAACTCTTAGAACTTTATGGGACTCATGGCACTAGTAAACAAGCAACTAGTGTCAAGCTGGCATGTTTAGTCCCATCTTTGCCTCGGGTCAAGGTCTGACTGCTTAACTCGATTAAGTCATCCAATTTTGAAAACGTGTGAGAATATATCTAGGTCTCACGCATAGAGAATAGTCACCTTGGGTTACAATTCAACCTAGGTCCAACGCATAGGCAAAAAGTAATTGCAAGGGTCCTCAAAATTGGACGGCATGACTTAAATTTTGACGGGTAAAATATTTTGATGTGGATAAAAAACGTGTACGAAAGAAGCATGCATTCATTCTTCGTAGCACAAGTTAAAAACTTTTCTTAACTTAAGTCTAATCATTGTTTTAATTTATGTGTGTCAAGTTGTCCATTTTCAAGACTAATATAAATCCTAAGTGGATTATATTTAAGTTTGGACAATACAATAAATAAATAAACAAGCTTAACTATTTAAGTGTTATTTAGAAAACAATGATTTTAAGTTTGAAATCTATATTTAAACTTAGTTTAAACTAAATCATAAGAGTTAGTTTAATTTTGGTTTGTGTTTCGTTTCAAGTTTTAGAAAACATTTTTCCGTTTTACATATAATCATAGCATATATAAAACAACCAAAGAAACACACAACCACAATATGCAAAGCCTCAACCGATGAAAATCCTATGCTTGGTCTCGTGAGCCATCACGAGAACCAAGAGTCAACTAGGGACATATAACACAACCACATGGAGGGCTCCTACTTGCCCCAAGACAATCATGGGCAAGTAAAGGCCCATTATGCACATGAAAAAATGATTCTGTTAGCCCAGTTTTTCTGTCTTTAAAGGCCCAAACGGCCTAGAAGATGACCTCCTCATGCTTCGGTCCAGTTGACAAAGTTGTAGGCCTATGTCTTTTGAACCTGCACAAAAAAATTCAGCCCAAAATACCTTACCAATCTCCTGGAAATCGCATTTTCCCATCAGGTGTCCAGCAGCAACTTTTGGTCCAAAATCCTTCATTCTTTTGCCATTTGCTTCCAAGCTTTCGGTTACATAATATATGAAGTAAAGTACATCTAATCTACTTCCTATCTACTGTAAAAATGCCCAAACAATGGCAAAACCAAAATGAATTACTTTACAAAAGTGCCGAAACAATGGCAAACCCCAAAAACAAACAAAACAACCAACAATCACAACATCACAAGGCATAAGTGGTCTAGGTTTTCATCGGCTTTGCATATCCACATAATAATACAATAAAATTATGATCAAAACAAGGTGTTGGCTAACTCCATGGACAAACATGCATGTATTTGCCATGGATAACAAAATAAATGACAAGAATTAAATTGTTAGCCAACAAATCGAAGAAATTAATTAACAATAATTAAAACCCCGATTGGTACGCGTGTCAAATGGCCATAGGTTCAAAACCCATTGATATTAGGACCTTCTTAACATCATTTTACCATAGAAAATTAAGCCTCATGGGCTGATTTGAAATTGGGTTACAAATCTTACAAATTAACGCGTTTTAGGCCATTTTACGGGTACCGATCAAGTATAGCAATTAAAGTATGCATAAAAAATGGCCATAGGATCAAAAATTCCATATTATTAGACCCTAAATGGGTTGAATTATTTACAGAAAATAAGCCCCCGGGGCTGTTTTGAAAATAAACCTTTAAATCCATTAAAAACACGCGTTTTAGCCATTTTTACGCATACTAGATGATCATATGATGGCTCGTGATACCACTATAGGTGATGTATGATATGAATTAACAATTAACAATATATATACGCAGTGGAAAAAACATCACCAACAAGGATCCATATAGCCATATGATCAATCATAAATTAAATACAAGATTTATACCTTTGTAGCGTGATCCGGATGTCACCAACACAAGCTATACCCACGACTTGTATAAGAAACCCAAGAGACCAATAAGGTTGATCTCCTCTAAGTGTGAAACACACTACACGTCACCGTATGCCAATGGATGCTAGTCCTTCAATCCGTAACCAATTAAACACTCTTGAATAAGCAAGATGCAAGAGTGAAAGATGAAAAAATAAAAACCCTAGGTCTTTATTTTGTTGTGTGCTGTGAGTTTTACAAGGAGAGAGAGGAAGAGTTTTTTGGTAACTTCCAATCACAATTAAGAGAAATAATAGTGATATATTAACCAAAAAATTCAAAGCAAATCTTCCCTAGAAAACCTCCTAAGGCCGGCCATGTATTGGGCTCCTAATGGGCTCACCATTTGTTGTCCAAGTCCAATAGAATAAGTCCATTACTTATTCATTAGAAGCCCAATAGTGGTTCCTAGTTACGTACGGTTATTTATATATCGTAAATACAATAAACACGATATATAAAGTGACACCTCATTGTATATGTGTGTGACCCCATAGGCTCACATATGTCTAGCCATATAATTAGTTATTATGACACAAGCAGTAGTATGAGTCATTCCAACAACAGTATCGACCAGCAATACCTTTGTTTGTACTAGCAGTACTAACTTCAGTTAGTACTGTTAGTTATAAGTTTGAGTAGTCTTCAGATATACACTAGCAGTTAATACTGTTAGAGTATTCTTCTCCTCAGTACTAATCTTCAGAACATTTAATTCCCAACAATTCTCCCCTAAACTTGTGATTTATCCCAAATCAATATGTTTCTTCTGAATTAAAGTCTGATTATGAGGATCTTTCAAACATTAAATAGTCAGACTCTTGATCTGAGCTTTTCTTTGTTCTGTAGGACGAACTATCTTTCTGTCTAACTCATCTGCTTTCTGTGACTCTCTTTCAGCAATAACATCATCTTCTTTGTCTTGAACAATAGCAGTACCTTGTATAAAAGATGGTGCAATTTCCTTGGATGGAGGAATTATAAGAGGCAATGGTGCTGTGTATCTTGGATGCTTGTTCCAAGAAGTCAAATCATCTTTTAGCAATCCTTTGCAAGTGATGAAAAAACGTAGTGAACTGAAATTGAAACTGAAAGAACTTAGATAGAACTTTCTTCATTTGAATGCTTCATCCCTTCTGAATATATATAATACTCCAGAATCTTGTTCTTTTATGCTTATTCCCAGCATCCATCAACTGAAACTTGAGCTTGTTCTTATTATTGGCTGAATAATAAGACATTTTAGCTTCTCAAAAAGCTGACATCATCATCTTATATGCTCTTGTCTTTTCTTGAACTTGATCATATTTTCCTCCCCTGTTTCTGAGCATACACAACCACAATCTTTTCCTCCCCTGATTGGTATAATCTTCCTCTCCTGGGCTTCATTTCCTACCCTGAGTTTTATTTCCTCCCCTGTTTGGAAGATCTCTCACCATCATCTGATCTACCCATTAAAACATGTTTTCAGACAATGTTGTACATGTAGCCATCAATTCCTTAAATTTAAATGCTACCCTTATCACTTCCAGGTGTTTTAACTCCTGTGAGAGGTGAATCATGGAGCATTGACTCATAATCCATCATTAGATAGGTTTCTGAGCCATTTTGAGAATTCTTTTTAAGAAAACTTTTGACTTTGCAGTATGAATTGATTTTATTGAAAAATCATACTGCTTACAACCATTTTGAAGGGATTAAGTGTGTAACAGACACTTAATCAAGAATTCGGTATAAAATTAACCTCTGGTTGTGTGAGAACCAATATTTTCAGTTATAAATAATTGCCTGTGTAAAAATAAACCCATTCAAAGGGCTTTCTTGACAGGTTTTCCAGCTCGTGACAATTGTGTCCTCTAACACAAGTGTTAGATGCACATTTGTTCGCTGTTCTTTCTATCAGATGTCCTTATACTTGCTCATTATACTAATTAAAGTATAGAATGATAGAAAGTGAATCGTGTCAGTTATTATCTGACCAACTGAGTCATCAAGTCAATGTGAAACATCATAATCAGGTTTCAAGAAAGAAGTTTTAAAGAATCAATTAACTTAGGTGTAAACCTTTGTTAATGAATCCCCAAACTTAGTCTATCATGAACCTATTATTTTAGCAACTAGTATAATCATTCTGCTTCTTCCATTTCTGATGCGTGGTTTTGCGACCTTACAACAGGTTTTACCTCTCGAGGGATCTCAAGAGGCTTGCAATCCCCACCAAGCAGTGTACCTGACCGATGTAGTATAGTGAAGTGGCAAGTACCGGGGGATTGATCGTTCTCTAGGGGAATAGTGTCGTTAGGATTGAAAAACTATTCTAATAGGTCTAAGGGTGAGGGAATATTCTTTTTTGTATTTTATATTTTATGAAAGCAAGTAAAATCTCGGGTTTGAAGGAGTGGGCGGAATTAGTTGCTAGTCAACTAATCCAAATTACTACAAATGCAAATAAAATAAAATAACTGAAAATGAAAAGGTTGTGAAACTTATGTGGAGAGAAATGTGTTTACTTAGATTTCCTTACTCCCTAACTATCTTTTACCGGTTGATTAGTTTGTATTAATTGCGTGGATGACGGGTGTATTCCTTAATACCAATCGTGGGGTGGCGTACGTACTTCCCCAACTCTACAAGCTCCTACTTCACTCCTATGTCGAGCCGGCTAGGAAGCTCCTAACATGGGATCACTAGAATTCGCTCATGCATTAAATACAACCATAAAAACCTTAGTACGCATTGGTTCATGTTTCTTAAGACGTTCAAGCAAGTTACCGTATAGGAAGTTAGCCAGTTTTCTTAAGCCTAACATCGATAAACAATCATCCAATACAATTAATAACACACTAATAATCGATAATCAATAGTTAGGTTTCATTAGATCTAAGCAAACACAAGATAAATCTAGCCTAGCATGTTAATTAAAAGACAAGAACGAGATATAATCAAACAACACATAGACATATTGATTGATTAAATGATTACTTATCTTCAATTAAACATGGGAGATCCAAGGGTATAAAAACCCTTAAAAATGGCAGAAATTCGTCTTAGGGTTTCTCCTCACAAAGTTGCACACTAATGACAAAAAATTGCAAAACTATATATAGAACTTAGTGGCTGACGACGTCACGTTATAGATCTTGACGCCGTCACCTCGCCGTGTCTAGGGTTCCCGGATGGTCTTCCTGACGTCGTCCCTATTTAGTCCTCCAAAATCCTCCCTGGCTTATCAAGGCTTGACGCCGTCAGAATAAAGCTTGACGCCGTCTCTCTTTAGCTTAAACCGTGATGACCTTGATCACTTCAAAGGGTGACGCCGTCAGAATTCCTTTGTAAAACTCCCTGGCTTATCATGTGTATTTTTCGTATCCACCTCTTTTGCCAAGCCGTGACGCCGTCAAGAGCAATACTTGATGCCGTCAAGTGTACTTTTCCAGCAGCTTTGGAGACTTTGTCGTTTTCTTCACTTTTATGCTCCAAAAACGTCCAAAATGCTTCCTTTTCCAGATTTCTTCTCCAAAGTACCTAAAATGACAAAAGGAACGATTTAGGGCAATATTTGATCAAATAAATACGATTTAGGGCTTAAATGACCCCCTAAAAGCGGGACACTTTTCGCTTCATCAATTTCACTTGAAACTTCCTTTGTGCTCAACGTTCATACCTGAAATTGTTAATCCAAAACCAAGAAACAAAATGCAGAGCATTTGTCTTATAGCAGTATCAATATATGACTAACAGTATGAACTGAACAATCAAAATTTGTACTAGCAGTACAAACTTTTCAATAACAGTACCAATTTACAAAGCTAGCAGTATAAACAAAAATTTATATACAAAAACACAGAGTTTAAAATCATTGAGGATTAAGCATTCCAATACTTGCTACCAAGTACTGAAACCTTCCAACATCAAAAGCTTTTGTAAGAAGATCTACAAAGCTGTGATCAGAATCAATTTTAAATACTTGAATCAAGTTTTTCTCATTGCAGTCTCTAATAAAATAATGTCTAATTTTAATGTGTTTTGTTTTAGAGTGTTGCACTGGGTTTTTAATTATGCAAATTGTACTACTATTATCAATATATATGACAGTGTTTAAGAAATTGTACCCATAGTCAAGAAGTTGGTTTTGAAGCCATAGGACTTGACCACAGCAACTTGTAGCAGCTACATATTCAGCTTCAGTTGTTGAAGTAGCCACAATTATTTGCTTCTTACACTGCCATGAGATAAGTCTACACCCAAGGAATTGACATCCTCCAGTTGTTGACTTTTTGTCCAAGCTTGCACCTGCATAATCACTATTTGAATATGCTACCAATTCAAAAGGTGACTCCCTAGAATAACATAGACCCAACCTAGGTTGACCCTTGAGATATCTAAAAATCCTCTTGACAGCTGTTAAGTGAGAAACCTTAGGAGTTACTTGAAATCTTGCACAAGCACAAACAGAGAACATGATATCAGGTCTTGATGATGTGAGATACATCAAAGAACCTATCATAGATCTATATGTGTGTACATCCACATTGTCTCCATCTACATCTTTAAGAAGTGGCTTCTCAGAGTCCATTGGTGTGCTTGCCACTTTTGAATCAGCAAATTAAAATTTTCTAAGAATCTCTACAACATATTTATCTTGGCTGATAAATATGCCTTCACTTGATTGCTTAACTTGCAGACCCAAAAAGAATGTAAGTTCCCCCATGGAACTCATCTGAAACTTATCATTCATAAGCTTCTCAAACTCTAAACACATCTCCTTCCTTGTAGATCCAAAGATGATATCATCCACATACACCTGAACTAGCAAAAGATCCTTCTCGTGCTTCTTGATGAATAATGTCTGATCAATCTTGCCTCTTTGAAATCCATTTTCAATTAAGTAGGAAGCCAGAGTTTCATACCATGCCCTTGGAGCCTGATGAAGGCCATAAAGAGCCTTAACTACCTTGTACACTTTGTCTGGATGGTCTGGGTCAGTAAACCCTGGAGTTTGTGAGACATATACCTCCTCTTCAATAGTACCATATAGAAAAGCACTCTTGACATCCATTTGATAAACTGTGAAGCCCATAAATGAAGCATAAGCCAAAAATAACCTAATGGCTTCAATCCTTGCTACTGGAGCAAACACCTCTTCATAGTCTATCCCTTCCTCTTGTGTGTACCCTTGGGCTACTAATCTAGCCTTATTCCTAATCACTATGCCCCTTTCATCCCTTTTATTTCTGAAAACCCATCTAGTGCCAATTACCCTTACACCCTTGGGTAAATCAACTAGCACCCATACCTTCTGAATCTTAAACTGAAGAAGCTCCTCTTGCATAGCTTCTACCCAGCTTGAATAATCTAGGGCTTTAAGAACATTCTTTGGTTCTGCTTATGATAGAAAACATACAAATAAGCAAGAGTTGGAATACTCATGTTGCTTTGATGCATAAAGAGCATCAAGAAGCCCTTGTTGGTCAGAAGACATCAGTTGTTGCCTTGTCTTCACCCTTGATTATACATCTCCAATCACATTGTCCAGGGAGTGGACTTTGTGAATCCTTGTGTGTGGTGTAGTAGGAACATGATAGTTAGGTGGGAGATTATTGAAATCCACCTCATCTTCTGAGAAATCTACTTCAGTTGAGTCTGATGGGCCAGCAGTAGAAACATTTGGCCTAGCAGTATCTTGCTCTGTCTCAGCAGTAGAAACATCATTTGTACTGCTACCTTGTTTTTCTTGTTCCTTAGTCTCATATTCCTTGTGTTCATCTTCAATCCCTTCTTTAGCTTCATTAGAAGAAGGTTCATTATTTATTGAAGTTAAATCCACACTGGTCCATATTGGCATCAATAAATAATCTTGATTTCTCTCCTTTTCTAACCTTGCCTCATCTGTTGCATCATGTGTTTCTGAACCTGAAAATTCACTAGTTTCTGCAACAACAGACACATAATTCATTGATTTGGTTAGAGACTCAAGATCAAATAGCCATTTGGGACCTTCACCTGCTACATTGGATTTGTTCTCTAAAAATTCCACATGCCGGTTTTCCTCTACTCTCCTAGTTCTTGAGTTGTATACTCTAAAAGCTTTGCTATTAAGAGAATATCCAACTAAGAATCCTTCATCTGCTTTACCATCAAACTTTCCTAGATGGTCTAAGGTATTCAGAATTGTCACATGACATCCAAAAGGTCTAAGAAATCCTATTGCAGGAGTTCTGCCTCTAAAAAGCTCATATGATGTCTTATTGTGAGATTTGACAACCAAAACCCTATTCTGGACATAGCAAGCAGTATTAACTGCTTCAGCCTAAAAAGTGATAGGCAACTTAGATTCGGCTAACATGGTTCTAGCAGCTTCTATGAGTGTCCTATTTCTCCTCTCAGCAACTCCATTCTGTTGAGGAGTTCTTGCAACACTAAATTCTCTCTTAATACCTTTTTCCTTGCAGAAGTCATCCATAAATCTATTTTTAAACTCTGTCCCATTATCACATCTAATGACTTTTACTTTCTTGCTTACTAGGTTCTCTATCTCTGTAATGAATGTTTTAAGAATGCTAGAAGTCTCATCCTTATAACTTAAAAAGAAAACCCATGTAAATATGCTATAGTCATCAATAACAACTAGACAAAATCTTTTATGCTTTATACTACTCACACTTGTAGGTCCAAATAAGTCCATAGGAAGCATAAACAATGATTGATCAATAGAGTTAAAAATCTTGGGCTTACAAGTGGCTTTGTGTTGTTTGTCTTTAAGACAAGCAATGCATGTTTGGTCATTTTCAAATCATTTTTGAGGTAAACCTCTTACCAAACCATCCTTAACAATTTTATTTATGGTTTTGAAATTTATGTGACCAAGCCTCCTATGCCATTTCATAGATTCATCCAATGTGGCCTTTGCAACTAGACAAGTAAGTGCCTCTTTAGGAACAATCTTCTTCATATCAACACTGTACATGTTGCCCTTTCTTGGAATTTTAAGAAGTACTTGACTTTCATCAGGCATCTTAAAATTAGAAGAAAGTACAAGACATGTAGTGTCAGTAAAAAGAACTTTGTTCTTTTTGTCACACATCTGTGAGACACTAAAAAGATTATACTTAAGCTCTTGCACATAGTACACATCTTCAAAATCTAATTTACCGGTTTGAATAGTACCTTTACCGGTAATTCTTCCACCAATTCCTCCTCCAAAGGTAATATAGCCTCCATCTAATGATTGAAAGTCTAAAAGATAAGACTTGTTGCATGTCATGTGCCTTGAACACCCACTATCTGAATAGCCTTGATCTTCATGATCTGTTGGTGAATGTCCCTGCATATAAATATGAACCAATCATAACTCAAAAACAGTGTGTTTCGCAACGGAATGGCTATTGGGTTTACAATGTGAAACAAAATGGCTGCAGACTTTGATATGAAAACATGTGACGCAATGGAAAAGCTGGTGAGTATAGCAATCAGCTCATGCCGAGTAACGAATAGCTACAGAGGTAATCATAATGTTTAACATTTACAATTGCTACGCACGGTTTATGTAAAATTTTATAAATGAAAAATCCAATAAGCATAAGTCTACAACTTATGGGGACTCCGGCAACTCGGTATTATCTAGGCCCCAGTATCCCGGAAGTCCAGCAAGTACTTAATTTGTCACACCGGAACCTTTTCCACTGACACATTATGCATAACAATATACACAGATTCATTACAAATCAAATTTGGTGCATGTACAAAGAACTGTTGGGTAAAACAAACACTGGGCATCCAACGGCAAAGACATGAAGACTAAGAGCAGGTAAAATGAGGAACCAGTTCTCACTGGCGAAGCTACTTGAAGTGAATTCTCAAATTTAAAAAGTAACAACATACCTTTTTACACAACTTAGTCTTAAAAATTAACGGTATTAACAGTTACTATCCTAGACAGCGGGTCAACTCGGCAAGTGAGGCAACCATCTATAGAGTCATCTCAGGAAGGCCATGGCATTACAAAAGACAGTCAGCTTGCATCCAAAAAATATCGACGAATTCCCGGTACCAAGTTGCAAGGACCACGGGCCATTGCATGTCCCAAATTACAGGCAATTGTACACACACTTCGTGCAGCCATACAATTAACAATAAATATACCAGCTAACAGTAACTATTTTCCAGCGTTGGAGTTGTTAGTTCGGCTTTTGCTCAAATCGTACAACCAAGTTGTCAACCCACAACCATTCATTCAACTTCATTTTCTATTATAATGTACGTTTTGATTTTCATAGATGCAACATTTTTGGCGGGTCATGCAACTATACAATGTTCTATTATGTCTGCAGATTGGACCAAGTAGTCAGAAAGAACAACCAGTCATTAGTTGTGGTTTGGTTAGAACCAAAGGATATACACGGCTTCAGATTCTTGACAATCCCACTTGTACCAAGCCCGGTAGCTACTGACTAGCTGAACTGTTAGAAAAGGCATGTTTGGGTAAGCTTTTTTCTTTTCTTTTTTTTTTTTTAATAGGTCATGTTTAAGTACTGATCCAAACGGTCCTGGCAGGTTTTTGATTGCACATATACATTTTTTTAGCTTACTAATTGTGCGAGTTATATTACAAAATCAATCGTTGCATAATTGTTTTTATCTTTTAGTAGAACGGCTGAAAATTTTGTATGCTTTGCCGAGAGATTCCGGTTAACTTTCAAATCAGTTAGACCATTTGACACATATGGCCCATTTGAGATATAGCAGCCTTAAATTGACCAGGAATTGGTCATTGTTACGTATTTGTGGTTTATTTACTCGCTTCTTATTTCTGAAAATACCTCACGATCTGTTTATGCAAATGTATAGAAGTTCATAGAATTCCAGCCCACAATCAGTGTTGCAGCCCTTGTTATCAATGTCGTGGCAGTGGTTTCTTCAGGAGATGTCCCCCTAAACGCAATGCAGGTCTTTCTCCTATTCCCTATGATTGGTTTTCTTTTCTGAAACTAATTATTTGATAATAAATCAGAATCGAATATCTTGCTATTGGTGATTTAACAGTCATTCTGCTGTAGCTACAAAAAAAAAATGATGTATAATATAAGAGGCATATAAGAGAGAGTTAGATATTTAGACCCCATCTCTCGGTGCATCATCTCAAAGTGCATAGTTAGCTGGAAAAGATGTCATTATCTTCAGATGAGTTTCCTTGGTATCTCTGACGAGTCCGTTTCAGGTGTCTATGCAACAAACGGAGGTGATATGGAAGCTGCTCTTGACATAATCAGAATTATGGTGGTACTTTTCATAGCTAATATTTGGACATTTGTAATTACTGCACTGGAGTTGGCTCATGGTCATGCCCCATTCTCAAAATACCTTCCAATGAAGGTTTCCCTTCTACTCTTTTACGAACATAATGAATATGTCCTTTATTAGTTAAAGTTTTATTCAATATTTTTCTTCATTTATTTTTTTATTTTCATTTGAGGCACAACTATTATTATTATTATTATTATTATTATTATTATTATTATTATTATTATTATTATTATTATTATTATTATTATTATTATTATTATTATTATTATTATATTATTATTATTATTATTATATATTTTAATGCAAGAATGACAATGAATAAGAATCATCCAACTGTATCTCACAAGCTAGGTGGTGGTTACTCTTTTATGAGTGGTGTCCATGTGTATAGAGATCATTACCCAATTTGCACAAGCACCTGCGTGTTTTTCCTGTTAACAAGTTGTTCACGGGTATCATATTCCTTCCATGCTGTCCCCTTTTTCACTTGAAAGAATCATTAATTAAAAGGTCTACTTTACATTCTTGGTTCTGCTATTGGAAACGATATAGGTTTGCGTTATTTTCTTTTGCTCTATTTCCAAATCTATCATCTCATTAGATTAGATAAGCACATACGTGCCTCTAGAGTTAAATTGTCACTTTTTCCTTTAGAATCTAGGAATTTCAAGGATGTTGATGATGACCATGCTGGTGATTATGCGCCTGATGTAGAAGCAAAAGGGTTCCAGGGTACGATTTATTTGTCATATAACCTTTTCAAATCAATTATATATACTCTTTTATTTATGTTATAGCTATTATTTTATAAACTATAATTTTTTTCAACTCTCTATAATGGCTAAAGCAATTCAACGTAATAAAAGTTCAAAGCATAACAGTCTATGAAGTGATCAAATCTGATGATGTTGATCATACTAATGGACATACAATGGATATGATGATATCGATATGCAAGTTCATTCGATTTTTATTGATTTCAATAATTCTTCATATGCATGTTTAATATGTTATAATAATGATAGCCCTGTTGTTATCTTATATAGGAATGATGTAGAATAATACCATAATGTATTTGATGTTAACAACTCATAATTTGATCCATGAAGCACAAATGCAAAAAAGACCTGTACGTGTAATTTGATAGATGTGCCAAACAATCACCATGTGCTAATTCATAAATTGTTTATTTAGATTGTAACGTAATAGTGCCATTATTGTTTTTTTAGATGGGCGGGCTTTGCAAGGTACCTACCTATTCAAACCAGCTATACGTATTTACTGATCACTAGGCTCAACTAATGGTTTAACTAATATCATTACTACTCTAAAAGGTAAAGTAATAGTATTTACTGAACCACGGCCTTCGGTGCACGGGCCACCAACCAAAGCTACAATAGTACCTGTACCAGAGACACAAGCTGCAGGCAAACCTACTGCAACACTCAGTGCCACTCCAGTGCATTTCAATGATCGATTTCCAGGTAAAACAAGCCACTTATCTGTTCCTAACTCTTCCAAATGCTGAATAATAAGTTCAAGTAAGTATAAGATAACATTATATTCGTTTAACCTCAAAAATATGTGTCGTTTGGATTTGCCTTTTGAAACTGCTCAATGCTCCATAAATAAGCAGTTTGGAATAAGCAAAAGTTAATACCCAAAAGATTATCAGAAACAAACTAAGAGAGTGATATCTACTAATAGTTCGCGTAAATACATGCTTCACTTATCTTCCACTAAGTTGAGCCAGAATATATCTACTATAGTTCGCGTAAACTTACTTGACTCCAAACCCTTTTACTAGAGCTTGGCATTAGCAAATAGCAACATCCTCAGGTTGATTTTCACTTTGTTTGGGAAAAGATAGCTACTCAAAGCTACACGTCCCAAAATCTTTAGCAAGCCTGTTTGGTCATATTAATTACAGCATGTCAGCAGAGAAATATCCTGATAACAAAATGCTTGGCACACGTGAATGTGTGGATGGAAAGGTATAATGTTGTCTCCTAATCTTAACTATATATTTTATCTTTAGGTATGCTACAACTGGCAAACTTACCACCAAATCAGATGTCTATACCTATGGTGTCGTTTTGCTAGAACTCTTAACGGGCTGTGAAACGCCCACCCGGAGAACATGTCCTTGTCTCTTGGGTAAGTACATTCATATGTTTTTATGTGTATTTCATGTGCAAGCCTATCAAATATAATGATAGATAGTTTTTGCACATTGGATTTTTTTCCATTGCATTTGTTTGGCTTATATTGGTTGCTTTTACCTCCATAGGCTCTTCTAAGATTAACAAACAGAGTTGCAGTTGCTGAGATGGTCGATCAAAATCTACATGGCCAATTTTCAAGGAAGGATCTAATTCAGGTTAGTCCGGCTTAGCTCCTCCTCAATAATGGCCACTATATATGGTAACTTGGTTAACATTACTATCTCTAATGATCTCAAAAAGTAATAAGAATAATCAAATCCATGCATTTTCTACATGTATAAACAATTGTGTATATACAAGTGACATGTAACACAGTTATGAGCAAAAACGAAACATAAGAAACACCGTACATTGTATACAAAGTTGTATACAAATAAGCTTTATTTCACAATTGAGTTTATAGGAGGAAAGTTTAAAAGCACAACTTTTAATTCAATAATTATGGTTATAAAATCACGATTAGTAGTAATTTCTTTTACGAAAGCACTTCCAAATGTTATTTTTATTTTGTGCTTCAAAGAATCGAAATGTTGTTAATTGAGATCTTGAAGGTCTCCATTATGCTGCCCAACCAAGGTTACGCGGCATCTAAATTTACGATTCTGAATTTGCATGCACATGGCCGATTGTTTCAAACCATATATACTATAATGTATTTGTATCCGACCCATACACATCCCTTAAAAATAAATTTTATTTCATATTAACAGTTCTTCCATAATAATTTCCTTATATATTATTTACCAATAACTAATACCTTCGTATACGTATATCTTACTATTCGAAAACTAATACACTCAAAGAATAATCACAAGTCATGCCCGCCCAGTGGGCGGTCAAATTTCTACCTATAGTTCGGCTGTAAGTTAGAAGTTATTTTTTATTTGCTTAAAAACAACATTAAGTTAACTTAATAAAGCCTTTGGAAGTATTAACAGGGTCAACCGTGTGAGCCACAAGTTAACCTTATCCAATAGCTCCTAAGTATTTCTGGTTTTGTAAGGGGTTTTTTTTTAATCTAAAGTGTGAGTTTGCTTAAAAATAAGCAGATACTAAACACTCAAAAATACTTAATTCTTAACATAAGTAAATGAGCACTTAAATAAGTAATCACGATGATAACAAGGGTACATAGAATGGCATAAAAGAAACATAGACATTGTATATCTACTCATTAACATGTGTTTTAAAGTTTTATAACTTTTTATAATGGAAGTACTTTCTATGTAGGTGAAGTGGATCACGAGCCTCAAATATATTGCTGAAAGAGGAATTCACTTAACAAGAAACATCATCTAAGCACATTCTTATTGCAAATTTTTTTCAATTGGGGAGACACTTTGCATTTTAGCCGTCATTGTGTTCGATAGGGATGATATAAGGCGTTTACCAATGTTTGCAAGAAACAAAACTCACGTCAAACGCAACTTATTTTTGTATAATTTTGCACCTTGTCTTAGTTTGGTATTTTTAAACCAACTCATGTACTAATTATCTATCTTACATAAATTAATTCAGAATTTGTTTTTCACATTTACGTAAGATATACAAATACAAATTTAAAGTTTAAAGATTTACCTTCTCTTAATTTTTTCGATATGACGATTAATATTAGTCAAGTACAAACATTAATGCAAGTTGGGTTGTTTCAGAGGCTAGATATTTCATAACAAGAACATCATCGGGAATCGGTTCGTGGTCATCTTAGGCTTCCCCTGCAATACAAACATCCAACATTTACTTTTAACATTGCACTTGAGCAAAAGGAATAGGTATTGACCCACCAATAAAGACCACAAATGGCTAAACCCATTAACACAACGATACTCATCATGTATTTCAATGAAATCCCTTTCTTTCAACACGTACACTTTTCAACCATTTTTTTACCACCCTTCTTTCGCTATAGAAAAATATAATTAACGATTAATAGTAACTTCCTAACACATTATTTATACACAAATACAACATTCATATACATATGTCACATTATTCGAAATTAATTTAGTATGTTTATATCTTTATTTTTTGTCAACTTACTTTTTACAACGACAATCACAAGTCTTGCCCTGCCCGGTAGGGCTTATAAGTCATGCCCGCCCATCGGGCGGGCCATGAAACTAGTATATATATATATATATATATATATATATATATATATATATATATATGTGTGTGTGTGTGTGTGTGTGTGTGTGTGTGTGTGTGTGTGTATGTGTGTGTGTGTGTGTGTATGTGTGTGTGTGTGTGTGTGTGTGTGTGTGTGTAAATTTGTTTGTTATTACCTAGAGTGATTTACGTAGAAACGGGATATTTCGACTAAAAACTTGTTTACGTTAATTTTGACGTAAAGTGTTTTTACATTTTGTTATCATCAAAACATAGAGGTATCGAAAGATAGAAATAACGTTTTTAGACATTATTTGCATCAACAACCTCATAGGCCAATGACATAGTTAGTAGTACTAGTTATGTGTTGTACCGTGCACACAAAATCCATTAGCTATAAACAAAATCAATTCCTTAAAACGTACCTATACTAGGTGCTCTAAATGATTCCCATGAACTTATATTTAAAAAAGAAAGAAGGAGAAAAACTATGTGAAGATTTCGGTTCCACAAATAATATGGTTATCAATATGAAAATAATATAAATCTACAATTACTAATTTGAGAGCCGACCAAGTAAAAAGTTAGGATTTGTTTAAAAAATCTAAAAAGTCATCAGGTGCTGACACGTGCTAGTTTTTTTCTGTGCAAATTATTGATGAACAAAGAAAAATATCTAAACTATTGATGAACATTAATTGATAAATAAAAAGAAATTGATGAACACAAAATCCAACAACCAAAAGATGTTGATATAAATGTTCAAACAATTTTTTATTGATGAATTTAGTGAACACTTTGTTTTTACATACAACTTATTTCAAATATGTATATCGTAGTTTTTGATGTTTTGTCCAACTAATATAGAAGGTTTGAACCAATCACCGCACAGACTCAAACTGGATTGATGATGTGGTTGTTAGATCGTGACGAAGATCCGTTTGATTTTGACACTATCGATGTTGTTGTTCCGGCTAAACCCGTTGCTGTTGATGATGCATATTCGTTTGCATCTAAAATGCCACCCATAAAACCATCTAAAAATGACGTTCACGATTTAACACGTATGAAGTATGTACTTGTGGATGAGACCTCTGAGGAGGATACTGATGACCCTCAAGCACTTGTGGATATTATCTTCCATAACGATAACATATACCCTTACGCAAGTTTGGATGAGCCCTAAGACGAGGATAGTGAAGACCCTTAGTGTATATATGCGTTTGATCATGTGTTTTTCTATGTATATTAGGTGGTAATCTTTGCATTTTGTTTTTATTTCGTGATCTTTTGTTTCCCCTTTCTAATGACTTAGTTTCCATTAATGTTTACTATTTATCTTCAATTATTTAAATACTTTCGTTAACGGTTTCCATTAATGTTTACTATTTATCTTCAATTATTTAAATACTTTCGTTAACTACGTTGGGTTATTTTTATATGGATTTATTTAACTCTCTTTATTAAAATTGTACGTTTATCCTCTGTAGAACTGTAGAGTGGGGTGAATACGGTCTCTTTGGCTTTTTGAGTGTTTAAAACTTTTAGCCTCAAAGAGCACCAAGTGGTTTATACAATAACAACCACAAACACAATCACAATCCAAAGTATATAAAGCGAGTAAATGACACCATGATATATACTGGTTCGGGATGGGGGCTTATACCATACGTACGTCCAGTTGCGAATCCATGACACTATACTATTCACTAAGTATAATCCTTTCGGTGGACTATAAACTGTTACAACTTTGCTCCAACGATATGCACTAAGATCGGCGCTCACTAAGAAGAGCTGCTCCCCAATGGTATTCCACCTACAGAAACCACCCTCAAGGACTCGTGATTCGACTTAACCACAAAGACCACTAAGACCACAAATACTTCCCACCGGAAGTATCAAACCCCAACTAGATCCCCAATAATCTAGGCTTGGTCACCTCGACACAAGACTTCCCTTACAACCAAATCTAATGAATAAATGTTTGATTGTTTAATCAAGCCCTAGCCTAACCTAGAGACTCCATTGTAATAGAAACGGTATAGATTAAAAGACCCTCGACACAATCACAAGAGTGGATTAGGTTCTTGTGATTCTTCCCTTGCAAAGAGATGTGTTCTTTCAAATGATGTTTATGTGAAAGATCAAGAACACAAAATAGAATTAGAGGATTGAGAAAAAAGAAATAAGAGAGAAAGAATAAAGGGAAGGGGTGAGGAATACAAGAGGCAAGGGTGGGTATTTATAGGCCAAAACCCAAATTGAGAAAAGTTACTTAGACGCCAGCAGCGCGCCAGGATGTCTGGACTTTTCTCATTTGGGATTTGGTCTTTTAAATACCCAACCTTGCTAAACCCCCAATTGTACTTCACACATTTAGACCTTTACATTATTCATCCTCAAGGTCTACCAACTCAAATAGCCAATTTGTAAAAATGTTTTGTGAAGTTTTTAAGTTAAACAAATAATCAAAGAGAGAAGAGTAGAAGGGATAATTGGATAAGGGTAGTTTGGGTATTCCTCACATGGCATAGAAAAGAGAGAAAGAATATGACATGGTATATTCATTTGCTTGGAAAGGAAGTGCATATGTTAGAGATAGAGAGAGGGAACATTTGAATTTGAAATTTAAATGTGTGAGAGGGAAGTGAGAGAGTGAGGTTGGGTTGAGAGCTAACCATGGTTGTTTAAGAAGAGAAAGCATGGTTGAGTTAAGAGGAATATCCAAGGGAATATGCTTTGCTTGGAGGCAAAGGGGAGATGAAGAGTTGAGATGAGTTTGGGTGAGTTGGCTTGATGTGATGGGGAGGAGCCTCGGTTTGAAATTCAAATTTGAATTTGAAGTATGAGAGAGATAGAGAATTCCCCATGTGGTGAATTGAAGGTGTGAGTTGGATTGGATGTGATATGGATGTGATGGGGAGCCTAAGAGAGAATTCAAATTTGAATTGAGAGGGTGAAGGAGAGAGTGAGGGAGGTTGTATGTGAGGGAGTGAGTTGTATGTGTGTAAGAGTGAGTTGGATAAGGATGGGATGTTGAGGTGATGGGGGGCCTTTGGCTTGGATTCAAAATTTGAATTTTCAATGTTGGAGAGTAGGAGGTGGTTTGTGGTGAAGGTTTATTTATGTTCGAGATGAAGGATTGGATGAAGAAAATGATGAGGTGGTGAAATCCTAGTGGTTGGATTGGAATGTATAGAAGGGAATGTTTGGAAGATTTGGTGTGGGAATGTAGGGGACAAGAAGTACATGCAAATAAAAGGAATATTAGGGAATGTTGGGGATAAGATTTGGGAGGAATTCAAAATGGTTGGAGGATTAGTTTGGTGAGGAGATTAATCAAAGTAGTGATTAAGGTTTAATCATTTTGTCATTAAGGAAGAAAAGAATTGACAAAGATGATTATGGGTTGAGAAAATCAAAGGTTACTTATAATCTCAAGTAACTCAATGTCGAGTATTCATAATCTCATAATACGTGAATTTCCACGACTCGACGTAATCAATAATCATTTTGATTCAAACAAGCTAAGTGATTTGCATCATTGTAAAGCATATCCAATAACGGGAAAGGATGCATTTACGCAAAGGGACCTTTGGCTTAGTTTGACCAATAAGGGAGTAAACCCGTTACGTGATTAGAGAAGACGTAAACACAGATTATGGCCATATGAAGACTTTCACTTGATGTCACATGAAATATATAAGCTCCCTAGGTTTAGAAAGGACTTGGCTAGAGGCGTTTATCAAAATACTTGAGTTGGTGTTTTGCTAAAAATGGGAGGTTGTAAATTTAGATTCCTCTAATTCTAAAACTCGTTTCGAGTGTTCCCAATGAAGCACAAAATATATTCATACCTGTATTGAAAGATCCACATTTTTCGGTTATGTGGAAAGCCGACTTTCAAATTTCGTCCCGAACCTTAATAGAAGAATGGCGCGCTGCTGGCACGTCGGAGCGCTGGCAGCGCGCCAGGCCCGGTTATGGGTCGGGAGAATTTGGCTAGCGTTTTGTATTTTATGTGTTTCGAAGGTTTATTTGTCATCATTAAAACATAAGGAGATCTAACTAATGTTGTCCCAACAATTTCCCCCTCTTTGATGATGACAAATAAATTCCGAAAGCAAATAAAATTACAAATCATAGCGAAGATTAAGAACGCCTTTGGTGTAGCTTGCATCTTGATCTTGCCTTGTAATTTGGTGAAGCCTTGATCTTTATCTTGAATTGGTCTTCATTCTTTGCTTTCTTTATCCCCATTTTGTCAAATAAAAAAGGCGGGATATCACTTGGACTTTAACTTTAAATATAACTTGAGCTTTATTTCTCTGATGGCATGCTCCCCCTTGACCATAGCTCCCCCTCGATCGTTGCTCCCCCTTGTTCCAAGGCAGGGATCCATGGGTCAAGAGACAGACCTTTGTGGTGTCTTAGCTACACAAGAAACAAGCAACAACCAACACACAAACAATCCTCATATGTGGAAGTTCAAAATGGGTTAGATAACTGATGATGTACCCTCCGAACGGGTCAAAGGACACCCCTTCGAGCCTGTACGAAGCCTTCTCCTCGAAGGCCCAGGTCAACCTCCTAAAATCTTCATTGGCATAAAACCATTCATCCATGAAGTGGTTACCAGTTGGGAACTCGCAAATCGAAGCCTTAAGTCCTTCGGGGTACCTCCTTCGAGGATACTAGAAAGTAGAACACCTTGACTTGGTCATACCCACGTCCCCTTTTTCCTTGAGCTTTCCCGCCAAGAAAGAGGTAGTGGGTCGTTAAGCCCTAGTGGTTACCACAAATTATGGGACGCCCCCATGATCTCCGATATTCATGCAAGAGCTCTCTAAGGCCTATTTCCCCCCTATAAATAGCTTAGACGGGCTGAGAACCAGGGTATGCAAACTCGACTCTCCCATTTCACTACCAACTTATCATATCACATACTTATTCGCACGCCGGAGGTGGTTCGTAGGGTCCAACCCCTGCGCAATCACTTAACGTAGTGTCTTAGTATTTCTTATTTCATGTTAAAGACAAGCTTGGCGCAACCTCAACACCCCCCATATCCTTTGATCATCATCGAAGGCCTGGTCGTGCAATTTATTGTACAATCAGTGGCGTCATCCGTGGGACCGCTACAATTGGTCTTGTTATTTTCAAGCTTATAACCAACCAACTACATTCACTATATATCGGGCATGGATCAAGGGAGAGAAATTACTCCCCCACCGGGTTTCTCGACCTTGTCGCCAATACTAGTCAACGATCCTAATAACCTCCCCCCAATTACCGCTTCCACGTTCACAACACGATCTCACCCAGAAGTAACACCTAACCATCACGCTTCGACATCAGCCAACCCGGACCCTGTCATTAGCCCAGCCTTTTTCGAAGCTAACTACGAAGCATTGGTATCTCTCTTAAGGGAACGCAAAAGACAAGTTCGGAATCCTGAAATGCGAAAGGAGTTGGAATACTCAAGTGACGATTGTGATGAAGAGATGGAAATGGAGCCTAGGCCTCCGACACAGGGAAAAACACACTCGGCCCTAAGGATAGGGTCACCAGCTGGTCGAAGGCTAAGCAGAAGGTCTGTTGGGTTCGAAGGAGTCCCGGAGAGGGCTCCGACTAGGAGAGAAGGAGCGGTAATAGAAGGTTCGAATGGGAGAAGCCAACGAAAGGAGGAAACGGAGGTGATTCTGCCTCCGTTGTTAGCAGCTCATCTTGGAAGGACCGAAGCAGGGGTTTCGTTGCAGCCTTCTCACGCATCAGGCGTAGAAGGCAATCCGCCTCCAATTAATATGGGAGGAAACCTTCCTCCCAATGGTATGTACCCCTCATTCCAAACTCAGTCTTACCTTCAGGGTTTGTATCCCCCGGTAACTGGACAGTCTAACAACCATAGCCTCCCTCAACATTATGGGAACATACCCTTCGGACATCCTATGGTGTACCCTCCGTACGCCATGGGGAACGGTTATCCTTTCGGCATTAACGCATCCTACCAATCCTACCCTAGCCAAACTCCTACGGGAGTACCCCTAAACCATAATCCATACAATAATGTCCCTATATATACACCACCTTATAATTTCCTATATTCGGACCCTATGGGTTCGGCTACACCCTTCGTTAGGTTGATAGAAGACTACCCATTGCTTGATGGGTTGAAAATGCCAGCACACATTGGAACTTATGATGGGAAGGGGGATCCAGATAATTTTCAACATTTATTCGAATGGGCCATTAGGATGCAAAAGTGGGTTATGCCTGTAGCCTGTCATATGTTTACATACACCCTACAAGATTCTGCTCATATTTGGTGGAATGGACAAAATCCTGGCAGTATTGTCAACCTTGATGATCTAAAGGCTAAATTCCGATCACACTTCAGTCAACAAAAGAAGTTTACAAGGACTCATCTGTCGGTGCACAACATTAAACAAAAGGAGAACGAAAGTGCAAGGGCTTTCGTCATAAGGTACACCGATGAAACTCTGTAGATCTTGGGTCTACGTGAAGATCAGCGCATTTCTGGCTTCGTACATGGCCTACGAAATCGAAGCTTGGTGGAATTCTTGTCCACTGACCTTCCGACAACTTACAAGGGGTTAATGGAAAAGACATATACTTGGATTGAAGCGAAGGAAGTATCTACTAATAGTACACCGATCGATAGAGAAAACCACAACAAGTTCTCAAAGCACTCTACGTGGGAAGGATCGAAGAACAAGAACAAAAACAGGGACAGGTTCTCTCCCTACAACAAAGGCCCTAACCACGGTTTGCTAGGAAGCCTAATTAAATCTCCGAAGGAAATACTCGCAACGGAGTGGGCTGCTAAGGCTTTCGAACCACCCCCTCGCATGACAAGCAAGGGTAAAAACAGAGATACTGATGAACTCAAATAAGTACATTTTATTACTATCATTTATCCTATTAATTTGACTTGTTTTATTATATTATGTATGAGGATTGATACTTAATCGTTTACTTTTGTAATTCTCAGGTAAAAACAAGCATTTGGTGAAACTTAGCGATTTTGGACTAATTATGGAGCAAAACAAGCAAGAAGTTAAGAGTCTACTGAAATGTACAAGATCAAGATTATTCTGCTCCAGATGCGCCGCATCTTGCTTATTACATACGGCGCATCACTATCAAGATTTCACCAGATACGATCCAAGATACAAGAGGACATGCGCCGCATCTATTTATGGAGTTACGCCGCATCTTCTGGCGGTGTACGAATATTCCTGAATATATTAATCTTGGACCCCACGTGAAGTTAAGTCAATGCGCCGCATCTACTTACTAGATGCGCCGCATCTTACCCTCAGACAGAAACTATAAATACCCCAAGACCAGACGAATTTCGAGAGCCATATATTATACGAGGTACGAAGACCACAGAAACCTAAGGCCAATTCAGACGAATAGGCAGCACAAGACACACCCGAAGAAGATACAAGAGCTGTAAGAAGGTGCTGCATGTGTTTAATTCATTAAGTAGTTTTGTTTTATTGTGTTAGTAAACTTTAATTCATCAGGATTGATGGCTTGTGTAATGTGACAACGGAAAGATTGCACTCCCTTAAAACTGCTTTTCCATCAATTAAAGTTTATATGTTGATGTCTTTGGTTACTACTTATTAGTGCATTGATAACCTCTGTGTTTATTAGTGGCCTGCGCATTTGACTACGGAAGAGAATGTGGCTCCCACGGTTGTTACTAAATTGATCACTTAGGAATAACTTTTAGACATAAGTAATCATTAAGGGTTTACTCGCCGATAAGAATAGGACCAACGAGAAAGGATTAACTACATACACTTCATATAAAACTATCAATAAAACAATTGACAATCTACTTAATCATAAGAACAGATCTTCTTATTGTCTCAAGTATTTATCTGTGTACGTGTGTGCTATTCGCTGATTCGTGCCTATTGGTTTAGTTTATTATTTAATTGCAACCAAATCGTGCCAGTCTCTCAGGCTGAACCCCCTTGCGTTAGATTAGGTTGTATAGCTAATTTAGAATATTAAAACACTGATTAGAATAACGAGATAATACGTTCCACTCTTAGTGATCGACACTCTACTTACCATTATATTCATACTGACCGGGTACACTGCTCGTTAAGTGTGTGTGTTATTGATAAGTCGGCTAAATATAAATTTAAAACTTGAATAGGCATTAATACTGCTAAACCGCAACGACACATCGCACGCATCAAGTTTTTGGCGCCGTTGCCGGGGAGTGAATTGTTATTATCTGTTAATTTGATTAGTGTTTTAATTAGGTTTTTAATTTTTTTTAACCGCTAATTCTGTTGTGCATTAGATTAAATTGCATTCATTGTACTATTTTGAATATTTTCTGTTTTGTGTGTTATTTGTTTTCTTTGTGTTTATTTTCGTTTGTGTTTTATTTGTTTTTTATTTTTCGTATTTTTTGTGTTCTGCTATCGTTGTACTGAGCTAAATCGAACGATACGGCGCATCTGATTTCTCAGATACGGCGTATTGCGTTTAATTTTTATAAAATACAACGCGTTTAATTAATTCGATACGACGCATCTTTTCCCCAAGATACGGCGTATCTGTTTTTGATAAAAAAAATTTCTAAACGTTAACGCCATACGACGCATCTGCCTTAGCAGATACGGCGTATCTATTATTTTAATTAAAAACAGTTTTCGAATTATTAAACAGATACGACGCATCGATCTCTGTCGATATGGCGTATCTTCTGAATCAAAAATCTTATATTTTGAAACGTAACGAAAATACGACGCATTAACCTTTGTTAATACGACGAACATAATTCGATAAAAATAGTTGATTTTTGATATTTACTTTGATCAGTCCGCTACTCTCGTGTACAAGTTGTTTATTTTCAGGATAAATGATGACTCAAGCATCACCATGAATGATTACATTCTGAACCAAACCGAGAGAAGCTAGCTGGAGTGATCGAACATAAGACAACAAGAGTTGAGGAAAACTCGGTACCGGTAACATTGAACGTCTTAAATTCTTGAAATAGAACTCCAGGTAACCTCTACGATAATTCAACCAGCCCAAAGGAAAGTTCTCTACAATATAATCTCAATTTTATTATCCATATTATACGTCTGATTCAAATTGTAACCTTAATTTTGTATGCTTAAAAACGATATTTGTTCCTAACCTCGGAATAAGTCCTTATCCACTAAACAATAAGATTACAATTATTAATAAAACATTTATGCCTATTGCTCTTATTTTGAATTCATTTATATCATATGGTATGACCGTTTAACCCCAATTTGATTTATAAAGAATTGTGTTGCGGAAGCCAAATTACGTTCCTTATTTAAATTTCGTTCACTAACTTAGCGATACGGCGGATCTAAATATCTCAAGCGACGTATCTCTGACCAACTAGGACTTATTGACTAGTCGACGAGATTAATTAGATACGGCGCATCCCAATTTTTCAATATGGCGCATCGTTTTGCCCAATAAATACGACGGGAATGCGCCGGATCTAAAATTTTTACCAGAAAATCCTCACACAGTTAAGAACTTACACACAGTAAAACTATACTCCAATTCTGAGCATTTTTCTAAACTCCACCATCTAATCCGATCTATAATCCTTCACTTAATCATAAAATTAAGGTAATTATTCCATTTCGATTTAATCTTGTTTAATATGAAAATTAGGGTTTATGTGATTAATTCGATTAGGGATTATATGATATGGAGATATGATTAAGACTTGTATTAGATGATCTCCCCCGTATTTAACTTGCGCAAGTCATCGAATTTCTGGCCTAGTTTGATTTGAACGAAAATTTAGGTTTTGAATTCGATTTTGAATTTTAGTGGGAAAATGGATTAGAAGTGGTGTAATGAGCTTTTAGAACTGTTATATTGGGTAAATGATACTGTGATATTAAGTGGGAGTTTACGTCACGGATACGGATTCTTAAAAAGCCTGCCTGATCCCCTTTATTTTATACTGATATACTTTTAGATGCGGCGCATCTAGGTTAATTGATGCGGCGTAACGACCTATTTCCAAATTGATCAAACTTTAGATACGCCGTATTACTTAATCTAGATACGACGCATCTCCATACGCCGTATCTAATTTCTTGCTCCGCATCTCTTATGCTTTGTGCAGATACGCCGCACTGATTAAATCAGATGCGCCGTATCTACCTGATTTGCAGACTGTTTACTAACTTTGAAAATTTATTTCAGATGGCATTACCAGAGGCTGCACAAAGACATCAGTGGCTACGTTTCGAGAATATGGGACTGGCTCCTGGCACTTTGGATGATTACTTGCGGAGACTAGAATCGATTTACTTTAAGAGAATCTTTAGGGTCCAGGTTTTGGATTTTGCTGATGTGGGATTGATTGGGGGAGGACATGCTGCTGAGAGTTTACGACGTAGGATGGAGATGGTAGTTACTGGTGATGATGAGGAGGTGGTATTCAGATCCTTTGCTTGGGAGAGATTGTTCAGGATTGACGAGCCCTTGGTAAGGGAGCTCATGATGGAGTTTTTCAGTACGGTTTACTACAGAGAGACGGATACTGGGTTGGATATTGCTGACACCCTTGTGTTTAGACTGGGTGGGGTGCCGAGGAAGATGTCTATGAGACAGTTCATTTTGGCTATGGGTTTGCACATGGTTGAGGAGCTTGAGTCAGATGGGTTTGCCAGATATTGGGATGATAGTTTGAGAGCGGTCCCTGACAGGGGATTATTCGGTGATTACTGGGACAGGATCTCTTCGGGGGTGATATCACTACTTCCACCCCCTCTTACACTTTGATCAGGGAGCCCTTGAGGAGGCTGTGCCACCGTCTGATAGCACTTACCATAGCTGGGAGGGATCAGTCACCTGAGAAGGTGACCACTCTGGACCTCTTCCTCTTGAGGAGCATGGATGAGGGGTTGTCGGTGAACATCCCCCACTTTTTGGCACATTACCTCCACCGGTCAGCTGCAGGGAGAGATCGGAGAAGCCATACGACTGGCGGGCATTTTGTTTCTCGGCTGGCCTGCCATTTTGGAGTGATTGGAGAGGAGATTCCAGCAGAGCTGGAGGTTGTGGTGACTCATCTCCCGGTTATTGACAGGGATTATTTGGTTAGACTTGGGATCTGTCAGTTGGCTATGGGAGATTACGTTTGGGTAGCATTGGGGCCCGCTAGAGCTGCAGGGCCAGAGGCGGAGCAGGGAGGTCCCCAGGGAGCTCCGGCTGCTGCTCCAGCCCATCAGGAGGAGCCACAGGCACCAGTACCCCCACCAGTACATGTACGCACAGTGAGTCAGAGAGTTGAGGCAGTCGAGGGAGAGCTGAGAGCCTTGAGAGGCGTTGTTGATGGTATGAGGAGGGACTCAGAGTGGCTGGTTACGAGTGTGAGCCGACTTTTGGAGCAGCAGGGTATTACCCACACTCGTCCAGATGGTACTCATGTTGCAGGAGTGACACTTGGATACACTCGCAGAGTCCGGCCTAGGACTGATGATGCCAGCACTTCGGGGACCCACCCACACGACCACACTGACCCTTGATCTCTTGATTCCACGTGTTTATTCACATTGTTCCATGCACATTATTATTATTCTTTTTGGATTGTACTAATCGATATTATCATTTATGCATTTGATGTTTCAGTTTATATTTCTTAATATGCTTGACAAAGACTGGCATTAAGTTCAGCATGAGAGTACGAAAGGACGTGAGAGATGAACCATGGAATGAGCCATATTACAACAGACTGTTAGCAGTCTGGCTGGTGAACACATGCGCCGCATCTGGTAAACAGATGCGACGCATCCTATCCTTTATTTCGTTTTATTTTATTTTTGTTTCAGGACGCAGAGGATACGGCTCATCTCAATCCTGAGATGCGACGCATCTCCTGCAATGGTCATATCTTAATTTATTTTTTCTGCATTTTTTATTTTCGACTTTAAAACTTTTTATCAGTTTATTTTAATGCGGCGCATCCCTGGTTAAGGATGCGGCGCATCTTCTATTCTGATCCGTAATTATTCCAGGCTCGATACGGCGTATCTTTTTCCATAAGATACGGCGCATCGACTGACATGATGATTTTCATTTTTAATTTTTAAGTTTTATTTTTTCTAACTACTAATGTATTATGCAAGTTTGAACCTTTCTTAACTTAGGTATGTTTTAAAGCCTTGGTGGTATTATAGATTCCTGCATTTCCTGTGGATACATCTAATATGAAGCTTAAACGTTCTAATCCACAAGAAAGATGATTTTTGCTCTTATACTAATGGAGGATCATACCGAGCAAATCTCAGGGGAGTTTTTCTTTTCTAATTCTTTTATTTTCCAGTTTTTAACCTTTCATACAAACAACGAGGACGTTGTTTAACTTAAGTGGGGGGATTGGAGAATTAGAACACTTAACACTTACTTGTCCTAAACTTTTCAAAATATGCTTAAAATGTGCTTAGTATATCAAAATTTAAAATTTTTAGCATGTTTTTGTTTAAAGTCTAAGTTGCATAGCTGCACACATAACATTATTTCAAAAATTGTGATTTTTCAAAATTCACAAATCTATGAGTATGCCGGTGACTTGTAAACTTTAGAACTTGGCTTGTATACTATTCGAGACCACCATAATAAGTATTATTTATATAATTGGAATGACTTGTCTAAAATGGTAAATTTCTAGGATTACACCCAAAAAGCCTTTATATGTTATGTGTTATTAGCTAACTACACTGGTTAGTTAACCCCCATATAAACCCTTTTGTTACTCTCACATTTAGAGTAAGATACCACTAGAAAAACACTCAGAGCCATTCATTTTGTTTCTTACACCAATTGTTAAAATGTTTCGTTACACCCTTACACCTTAGCCCACCCTATAGATTAGAATCCGTGGTTGGTTAATTGCTTTAGGCAAAGTGTGTTTCCTTACATTACCTGTGTTCGCGTGCGTAATTCATTATCTATGGTTAGGTCGGGAAGTTGCACAATACAATTGGAGTGAAAGTAAATATTGTATATTTTGAGTTTTGTTTTTCGTGTGTTTACTACTTTCACTATTACCGTTATTTCTGAAGTCATGAAAAGTATGGAAAAATTATCCAGAGTTATCGTTATAGTGATGTGGTGAAATTTTACACATCTATGTTTATGTTAGTAGTTTGAAAAAAAAAAAAAATCGAAAAAAAATAGAAAAGAAAAAGAAAAAAAAATGAGTTGGATGTTTGATTTAACCAACTTATGTAAAGTTTTGTATTAAGTGGTCGATATCACCACTAGTTGTTGTATATTATATTTATGGATTGAATGGGAGTTGGCAGTTATGGGAACGCCAACTAAGGTTTATTCTTTGATTGAGATCTTGTTGAGTATAATTCGTGTCTACCTAAAGCGTGTGTTTCAAGTGTTAAAGCGTGAGTTATTCTATGATATGAGTCTTATTCATGGGATGGTTGGGATAGTGATTAACCACACTTAGGATTTTAATTTATCTGTTTTGTTTATTTTTCATTTTACACCAATTTATATCCCAAATATTATCCATACCCTGTATTATTCTTTATCCAACCAAACCTTTGATTTATTGAGATTAGGGATTTGAGCAATCTTAAGTATCGTAGTCGTGGATTCGGCTATGTATTTATGATTTTTTCGCCCTTTTTGATGTAATATTATTGGTAAAGTTTGGACCGATCTTTAGCCTATTCGAGTTAAGGATTTGAGCAATTGCAAGTATCGTGTTCGTGGACTCGATCATGTATTTGTGATTTTGTCGCCTTTTCTGGAATTTGAGATCGATAGAGATTAAAGAGAATGATTAACCTTTAAGCCTAAAAACCCTTTTTACCGCTTTAGACTTGTTATTCCTTGGCTTTAGTGGTGGAGATGTGTATACTTGCCAAGCTTATGATAGAATATTCATCACGACTGGACAGTTAAACGATTAGATTTGCTTTTATCAAATTATTTTATTTTACTTCTAATTCGTTAAGTGTTTGGTTGTGTGATTATGACAAAAATGAATACATGCTTAAATATAAAAATAAATCCTAATATCTTTTAGGATACATTTTCATAAGATTAATTCTAAGGTTTACTTGGGGACAAGTAAATTTCAAGTGGGGGGATATTTGATGAACTCAAATAAGTACATTTTATTACTATCATTTATCCTATTAATTTGACTTGTTTTATTATATTATGTATGAGGATTGATACTTAATCGTTTACTTTTGTAATTCTCAGGTAAAAACAAGCATTTGGTGAAACTTAGCGATTTTGGACTAATTATGGAGCAAAACAAGCAAGAAGTTAAGAGTCTACTGAAATGTACAAGATCAAGACAAATCTGCTCCAGATGCGCCGCATCTCACTTATTACATACGGCGCATCACTATCAAGATTTCACCAGATACGATCCAAGATACAAGAGGACATGCGCCGCATCTATCTATGGAGTTACGCCGCATCTTTTGGCGGTGTACGAATATTCCTGAATATATTAATCTTGGACCCCACGCGAAGTTAAGTCAATGCGCCGCATCTACTTACTAGATGCGCCGCATCTTACCCTCAGACAGAAACTATAAATACCCCAAGACCAGACGAATTTCGAGAGCGCATATATTATACGAGGTACGAAGACCACAGAAACCTAAGGCCGAATTCAGACGAATAGGCAGCACAAGACACACCCGAACGAAGATACAAGAGCTGTAAGAAGGTGCTGCATGTGTTTAATTCATTAAGTAGTTTTGTTTTATTGTGTTAGTAAACTTTAATTCATCAGGATTGATGGCTTGTGTAATGTGACAACGGAAAGATTGCACTCCCTTAAAACTGCTTTCCCATCAATTAAAGTTTATATGTTGATGTCTTTGGTTACTACTTATTAGTGCATTGATAACCTCTGTGTTTATTAGTGGCCTGCGCATTTGACTACGGAAGAGAATGTGGCTCCCACGGTTGTTACTAAATTGATCACTTAGGAATAACTTTTAGACATAAGTAATCATTAAGGGTTTACTCACCGATAAGAATAGGACCAACGAGAAAGGATTAACTACATACACTTCATATAAAACTATCAATAAAACAAGTGACAATCTACTTAATCATAAGAACAGATCTTCTTATTGTCTCAAGTATTTATCTGTGTACGTGTGTGCTATTCGCTGATTCGTGCCTATTGGTTTAGTTTATTATTTAATTGCAACCAAATCGTGCCAGTCTCTCAGGCTGAACCCCCTTGCGTTAGATTAGGTTGTATAGCTAATTTAGAATATTAAAATACTGATTAGAATAACGAGATAATACGTTCCACTCTTAGTGATCGACACTCTACTTACCATTATATTCATACTGACCGGGTACACTGCTCGTTAAGTGTGTATGTTATTGATAAGTCGGCTAAATATAAATTTAAAACTTGAATAGGCATTAATACTGCTAAACCGCAACGACACATCGCACGCATCAGATACAATCAAGTATTGTCATTTTCATGAAGATTATGGCCTTGAAACAAACAGTTGCAGAGAACTAAAGAAGCAGATAGAAGAAGCCGTAAAGTCCGGCCAGTCGGCACATTTGGTGAAGGGCATAAAGAAGGGCAAGAAGAAAATGTCTGACACTCAATTGGCTAAAGACACTACTCCTCCCGAAGCCCCAATACTCATGGTTCATTGGGGCGAAGCCAGCTTAAAAAGAAAGGTGACAAAGCAGGAGATAAAGGAGGTAAAGGAAGTTATGTTTCCCTCCATTACAAGCCAAGTCCATTCGAACGACCCAGTGGTCATCAAAATCTTAATTTCCAACCGGAAAGTGAACAGAGCCTACATGGACTGCAGAAGCTCCTGCGAGATCATATATGAGTACTGTTTCCTAAAGCTCAAGCCTTCGATCAGGTCGCAGCAGGTTGATTCAAAGATACCCTTGGTAGGGTTTTCAGGTGAGCATTCGTGGCCTCTGGGAGAAGTACCGTTAGCCATAACGATCGGAGAAGGAAAGCTCGCAAGAACAGAAACCCTCACCTTCGAAATCGTAAGGTCCGACTCTCCCTACAATTTGCTGATAGGAAGGACCGCCATGAAGAAGATGGGTATCGTAGTCTCCACCATACACGCAGCGGTAAAATTTCATACACCATATGGAATAGGAACCGTATTTTCCAGCTACAACCAGAGAAAGGCAGGAGACGTTGGTAAGAAGATCAAAGAAAGTCCTGAGGAGCCTCCGAAAGTCATTCTAAGTTGTGCAGATGCTGAAGAACGCATTATGGTAAATGAGCTCTATCCAGAACAAACGATGGTAATCGGAAAGCAACTCCTTACTAACTTCAAGGCAGACCTGGAGAAGCTACTCAAAGCCAACAAGGATGTCTTTGCATGGACATACTCAGACATGACAGGGGTTCCTAGGACACTTATTATCAATGGCAAGCCCTTTGGCACAGAGCATAAGCTTAATGAGTTCAAACACATTGAACCAATTAAGCAAAAGCGACGAAGCCTAGCACCTGAAAGGAACGCATCCGCTTGCAAAGAGGTGGATGAACTCGTTCGAGCAGGAATACTTAGAGAAGTGAAATACCAAACCTGGGTACCGAATCCAGTTATGGTGAAAAAGAGTGACGGAGGGTGGCGCATGTGTGTCGACTTCACCGACATCAATGAAGCTTGCCCAAAGGACTGCTACCCTTTGCCAGAAATTGATTGGAAGGTCGAATCCCTCTCAGGGTTCCATTTGAAATGCTTTTTGGATGCCTACAAAGGGTATCATCAGATACAAATGGCGAAAGAAGATGAAGAGAAGATAGCTTTCTACACAGGAAAGGGGGTCTATTGTTACAAGAAAATGTCATTCAGTCTGAAGAATGCAGGGGAAACCTATCAACGATAGGTAGATAAAGCCTTCAATAAGCAGATAGGAAGAAACTTGAAAGCCTACGTTGATGATATGGTAATCAAGAGCAAGACTGAGGAAGACTTACTCTCTGATGTTTAAGAAACCTTCGATCAATTAAGGACAATCAACATGAAGCTTAACCCGAAGAAATGTTCTTTTGGTATGGAAGGAGGACAATTTTTGGGGCATTTGATTACAAAGCAAGGGATTAAAGCTAACCCTTCGAAGGTCAAAGCCATTACTGATCTAGAAGCTCCAAAGTCAATAAAAGACGTACAAAGCCTAAATGGGAAGCTCGCAGCACTTAGCAGGTTCCTGTCGAAGGGCGCAGATCGATCTTTGCCATTTTTCAAGACACTCAAAGGGTGTACAGATAAGAAGACTTTTCAATGGAGTTGTGAGGCAGAAGCTGCTTTCCAAAAGTTGAATGAATTCATGGAAATATTACCAACACTTATAGCCCCAATCAAAGGCGAAGTGTTATTCATGTACATTGCGGCATCATTTGAAAGCATCAGTGTTGTGCTCTTGGCGGAAAGGGAAAAGAAGCAAGTCTCAATTTACTTGGTTAGTAGAGTCCTGCAAGGAGCTGAACTGAACAAACCGGAGTTGGAAAAGCTAATTCTGGCCTTGGTTTATACTGCAAGACACCTTTGAAGGTACTTTTAAGCTCATCCCATCACAGTATTGACTGACAAGCCAATCAAACAGATACTGTCGAAGCCTGAGAAGTCAGGTAGAGTAGCCAAATGGGCTATTGAACTGGGAGAGCACGACATAGAGTACAAAGGCCGAAACTCTGTCAAGGGTCAGATACTTGCAGACTTCCTTGTTGAAACACCCTCCGAACCCAGTCAAGATAAAGAAACCCCAAAGAAGAAGCCCTCAAAGACAAAGGAAGGGTTGAAATTGTACACTGACGGAGCCTCCAGCTCCGATGGTTCAGGAGCAGGTTTAATGCTGGTTAGTCCAGAGGGAAAGGAGTACACTTTTGCATTATGTTTCGAGTTCGAGGCCACAAACAACGAAGCTGAATATGAAGCTTTGTTAGCTGGCCTTCGGATTGCAAAGGACATGGAGGTTCGTGATCTCTCCATTTTTGTTGATTCACAGTTAGTAGCAAACCAAATCAAAGGCTCTTATGAGGCAAGGCAGCCCACCATCAAGCAGTATTTGTAAAAAGCTAAAGAACTCCTCCACGGATTCGAGTCCTACCATATAGAGCATGTTCGTAGGAACTAAAACAAGAAAGCATATGCATTAAGCAAGTTGGCCTCGATGGTATTTACTCACCTAACAAAGGAGGTCTTGGTTGAAGTGTTGGCCGAAAGGTCAATCAAACGAAGTGAAGTGTCTGACATCATACTTGAAGAAGGATCCAATTGGATGACTCCGATAAGAGAATACTTGATAAGTGGTATTTTGCTAGAAGATCCAAAGCTAGCACGAAAGGTTAGGGTCAAGGCTCCCCAATATAGATTTATTGGGGATAATCTCTACAGGAGGTCCTTCTTATCTCCATGGCTTCGTTGTGTGGGGCCAAAGCAAGCTTTGAACATCATCTACGAGGTTCATGAAGGATCCTACGGCTTACACGCAGGTCCTCACTCCGTTGTTTCAAAAATAACGAAGCTAGGATATTATTGGCCGTCAATGCATAGAGACGCAGCTGAAATAATACAAAAGTGTTGGATCGTGTTTTGGTTGTTTATTGTGAATCGGGAGGTCGGGTACAATGAAAGATTATCATCTTCAATGTTAAAGAGTAGAGAGAGAAAGTGTTAGAGAGAGAGAGGAAACCTGGTTTTATTATTAATAGAAAATGAAAGGATAAAACACACACAAGCTTCAACCTCCTTGTGAAGGCAAGGAGGGCTTAAATAGGGCATCAAACACATAACTTTACAATATTGACGGTTTCAGTCCATGTGTTTGAGCCAAACATAATAACTAATATAATCCCAAATATGTTGTCACATTTTAGTGCGAGAAGCCCCAACAATCTTCCCCCAATGTGGCAACATATGGGATTACTTACATCATTTCCTACAAGTACAAATACAAATAAAGAAAGGTCTTCATAAGCTCTTCATGTGCTGAGGATGACTACAGTTGACGCTCTTTGTCTTCATCTTGTACCTCGGCTTGAGAACTTTTCTTTACTTGTAGCCAAATGATGTAATATACATGAATTGGATTAACTTCCCCCCAATTCATGCTGCATGTCTTTAACGGCTTCTTCATATACTTCCTTTTGGCGAAGTTTCTGAATCAGCTTCCCCCCAAACTGACAACCGTCTTCAGCAGATTCGAAACTTTGATGCAGTTAACATGTCTTCTAACTTTTGAAGATTGTAAGTACGCAGCGGAATTTGTAGATGACATCGTAAACCACACCAAGGAAATCTGACTAGTACTCAGTAACGATTATGCTCAATGTGGAAGTCCCGTTCGGGGGTAACATGCAAGAAATCAACAAGATCTTCTCACATAAGTAGGCTACTCCGCACATCACACCCTGCGAAAGTTGAAACGATTACACCAAAATCACAAAACTGAACTATTGATCATCTCTGCGGACGTCTTCCGGTATTAATAAAGTTGTAAGCTCGATCACGTGAGTCTGTTATGTGTCCCCGATGTGCACATTTCTTCCTCCTGAATCCAAATCCATCTGGAAAAAGAGTGTTTTCGCAAAAAAATGCAAAGAAAGTCAAAGAAAGTCAAAGCACATCTACTATCTCTTCCCCTACGATGTCTTCGCGGAATCGGAAGCATACACACTATGGTTACGATGGAACGAGCAAAGCAACAAGTTGATCAAACGAGCAAAGCAAAGTGATCGAACAACAACGTAAGTCGAACGAGCAAAGCAAAGTTGATCGAACAACAACATAAGTCAAACGAGCAAAGCAAAGTGATCGAACAACAACATAAGTCGAACGAGCAAAGCAAAGTTGATCGAACAACAACATAAGTCGAACGAGCAAAGCAAAGTGATCGAACAACAACATAAATCGAACGAGAAAACTAGTCGAACGACCACTTTGATCGAACGACTTCTTTGATCGAACCAAACTTCATCGAACGAGAACTTTGATCGAACCAACTTTCATCGAACGACCAACTTCATCGAAGCAACAAAGTGATCGAACGACCAACTTCATCGAAGCAACAAAGTGATCAAACCAGCCAACTTTGATCGAACCAACACCTTGATCGAACGAGGTGATCGAACGAGTCATTTGATCGAACGAGGTGATCGAACGAGGTGATCGAACGAGTCATTTGATCGAACGAGGTGATCGAACGAGTCATTTGATCGAACGACAAACTTTGTAGTCGAACCATCACCTTGATCGAACGAATTAGTCGAACAAGCTAAAACTTTAGTCGAACCAGAAGAATTGTCAACCAAGTAGTCGATCCAAGTCTCTTGATATAAGTGTTTTTGCAGTGATTGCTGTTTTCATACTTTGGATACATTGGTTTCTATACAATACGTTTTTTATATAAGTTGGTTAGTTGAATGTAATATGAAAAGTAGACACTATAAATCAAAGTTACTTGTGCATGAGACGTGTCTTGCTTTAAATACTAGTTCTTGTATTGATCATATCTACTAGACATGTGTTGATTGGTTTGCATGAGACCTGTGACTTCAAAATATTATACGTGTGTTTCATAAGAAACATTTTGCATGAAACGTGTTGTTTACATGTGACGTTTGTAGTTTTTGTCGTGTATTTTCTTTTGAGACGTGTTTGTTTTGAGTTTGCTTGTGACTTCTAATATATTAATTTTTTATGTTTGTTGCTTTTGATAACTTTTGCGTGTGTTTTGCTCTTTGAACCGTAACCAACCAACTCCTAGATCTTTGCATCGATCCAACATCAACTTTATCACACATCAGCACTAAATTGAAATGGAAATGAAAATGAAAGAGAGAGAATCAAAGAAAGCTTTCAAAGAGTTCAAGACTCAGATTGAAAAAGTCATCAATTCAACTGGGTATGATTCAAGGTTTGATCAGGCATTTGAATACTACATCAGAGTCCAATTTCATCATTTCCGAAATCAACTCAAACAAAGCCTGAATCAGTTTGAAAAGCTACTGAATGAAGAAGAACTTCATACGCACAACTGCAAGGAAGCTCTTGAAGTGATCAAACCTCAACTTCAGATCATACTGAAACCTTGGTTACTGAGCCAGTCAGAGTTTCTCAATGCATTTTACCAAAGATTTTGGTTAGACTTCAAGACCTTCCAAACCCAATGCACCGATAACATGAGTGAACTCGAAAAGATTCTTGATGCTGAAGAAGTTGAGCTTAGTGAGATTGAAAAGCAAAAACGGGAAAGTGAGCAGATTGAAAAGGAAATGCAATTAAAGGAAACAGATGGAAATGAGAAAGAGGCAGACAAAGAGGGAACAACAGCTGATGCTAGCTTGGTTTTCATGGGAAGTGATACATCTTCAGAACAACAAGTTGAATGCAGTACTCCAACGTATGATTCGGATGCTGATGGTACACACAAGAATGAAGCTGTTTCGGATAATGAGGATGATCATATCAGACCTGCACCTGACAAAATGACAATAGCAACGGTACAACATTCACACGATCATGATAATGTTGATTTGTTCTATAATATGATTGTTCATGACCAGACACATCCTGCGCATTCTGAGTCCATCTGTGACACATATGTGGTGGAACGGGTTGATAGTCATATCACTCCTACAACTCCAGATATGGATCATAATGGAGGAGAGCCTGCCCAGGATGGATCTTCTTATGAACAAGATCGTGCTTTCTTTACTTCTTTAATCGATAATTTCAAAAATGAACTTGAAAAGTGCAAAGAGGACAATCGCAAAGCTAAGCAAACCAACGTCTTATTGACCAAAGAGCTAGAGGAATTTAAAGAAATAACAAAAAGCAAAAACATTGAAATCTCAAACCTGAAATCTCAAGCTCAAAAATTAAATGAAGATGTTCTCACACCAATCTTAAAACGAAATAAAGAACTTCAAGTTGAGTGTAGCGATGCCCTGTCACGTGAAAAACTTTCCATTCAAAAATTGGATAGAAATATAGGCCCCGCTAACACAAGGATCCAAGAGCTTTTAAAAGAGAACGTTGAATTAAAAATGAGATACTCAATGCTTCAAGAAACCACGTCAAATATCAAGATTGTTAATTCAAAACTTGAGAATGAAAATCAAGAGGTTTTAAAAAGTGCAAACAATCTTGAAGAAAAACTTCGAAAAACAGACCAAAGTGCTCAAACTCTTCAAATGATGATTCCTAAATCTGAGAAAGTTCATTAAGGAAAATCAGAAATTGGTTTTGAAAATACATATCAGGTGGAACATAAATTTTTGCCGACTGATGCTCTGTTCATTTTAGAAGAGGATGAAAATTTGGAAAAGGAAAAACGCTTAAAAGCCAAAAAAGGAAAAAGCCCACTCTCTTACCAAGGCTTTGTGTATGGTTGTATACAATTGTCAGAAATACCAAAACCACCTTTAAAAAGAAAAGACACAAATGTGAAAAGATTTTTTAAAGAAGTTCAACTTGCTACTTATGATGCTAATTTATGGCAAAATAAAGCAAGGAAACAGTTTTGTAATATTAAAAATCACATTGAGCACACGTTAAAGGTCATTTGGTCGAAACAACAATACACCAATAGTGACTACAATCGTCTCATGTCATCAGACGCTTGGCTAAAAAGGGAATTCTGTAAGCTTTTAAAAGATGAGATTGAACCTCTTGTGAAAAATATCAACTTAAGTTTTGAATACTTTGAAAAATTCCTTGTCACTGAAATGAGAGAAGATTTAAAGTACGTCCATTCTCTTGAAGACGAATTTGATGAAAAATGCTTAAATCTTGATATCCAAAAAGAATTTTTCACAAATCAAATTGAGTCACTTAAGTCGGTATCTGTCTGCCATGAGCATGAGAATGAGGATTTTTTGAAATTTGAAAATCTTTGTTTCAAAAGGAAAATCACTGAACTTTCAAAAGAAGCGGCTGAAGTCAAAGAAGAATTGTCAAAAAGAACTGCTCAGTTTGAGAAAGATTTAACAAAACTTGAAGCACAAAGTATTTCTTTCCAACTCAAACTGCAGGAACAAAAAGCATCTTCTGAAAACTCTTTGACAACAGTGCTTAAAGAAAAGGAAAAGATTTTTGAAGCAAATTGTGATGATGCCAAAATCAAGTTTGATTTGGATGAACTTGATACAAAAAACATTGAATTGGAACATGCTGTGGCATCATTACAAAAATAAAATGAGCATTTGAGACAGACTTACAAAAACCTATTTGATTCAATCAAACTTTCACGGGTTCAGACTCAAAAATCAATCACGAAACAAAAAGAGACTGATGTTTTGAAGTCTTAATTGTCTGAATTCGCTGACAAAAAGTTTGAAAAGGTTTTGCAAAAGATTGAATCAATGAAGAGGAAAAAGGGTGAGTCTCAAATCACAAAAGTTTCCTTTCCAAATCCCCTATTTGAGTCTAATACCACAGATTTTGAAAAGGAAAAGGAAAATGAAAATAATGTGCTTCAAAAGAAAGTGATTGAGCTTGAAACGCTTTTAGCTCAACAAACAAACAATTTTGAGGATGCCAAAACTGATCTTTTCAACAAAACAACCAAATTCGAAAAATATTTTGAAAAACTTGAAAAAGAAAATATTGAGTTCAAACGGAAATTGGCTCGTAAAACGGATGATTCAAAAGCTGAAAAAGATCAATTTTTGAAACAAATTGCCTCTTTGGAATCTAAATTTGCATCTCAAGATCAAGTTCAAAAGGAATGCAGTGATTTGAGAACTTCATACAATGCTTTAAGAGTCAAGTTTGAGTCTCTTAACCAATCAAAAGGAAAAGCTCCTATTTCAAATCTTTTAACACCAGAAATGAGTGTTTCAAAGAAGGTTTACACGGGTGAATCTTCAAAACCATTTTCGGAAAAGGTTTCCCCGTTTACAACCTACTCTTTGCAAAAAGGAAGGAAGTTTTCGAAGAAATCAAGTTTTTCTGAAACACTCACTTCTCAAAAGCTTTCAAGGTCAAATACTTCAAATGGAAAGAATCAAGCTTTTCAAACTCCACACTCTCGTTTTACACCGGTAAAGCAAGTGTAGAGACCAAAGCAAAGTCATTCAAAACCTTTCAAACATTCAACATCTGAATTGCTTTCACTGCAACACAAGAATGACTCTGCTTTGAAAATTCCAAATTCCGGAAGGTTTCCATTCATCTCAAAAACGAATTTTCAAAATGAAACACCAGGTTTCAACAATGGATGGAAAACTTCTTCTTCAAGTTTTAAAACTCCAAGAGAGACACCGGGTTTCTCAAACAATTTTCAAAAGAAAAAGAGTTTTAAATCACCGTTGATTCCACGAGTGTTATTTCAAAATGAAACACCGGTTTTCAGTCCTCGTTGGAATTCAACTTCTTTGAATCGGATTGACACAGCTTACAAATGGATTTCAAAATATGGTAAACCCGTTGGCGCCGTGCTTAAATGGGTTCCCAAGGTTGTTGTCTAATCCTGAAAACATAATGGCTTTCGTGCATTTCGGTACGAAACCCGCGCTTCAAAGAAAGGAAAGTGCTTAATCAAAATCTTTCGAGCACTTATCCTAAAAATCAATGGCTTGTAAGTATTTCAGCTTACAACCCGCGCTTAACCATTATGGCTTATGCACACATAACAGTGCATAACCCGTTTTTCAAAGAAAGGACCCTGTTGTACGTTTCATTACAACAATCCTAACAAGAAGAGAAGTTTTCATGAAATGGTTATTCAAACTTCTTAATCTTAAGCAAAATTTTATTCAAAATTTATCAAAAGGTTTTTCAAAACTTTTCAAAAATTTTGCTTAAGATTTTCAAATCTTTACTCCCCAATTCACTCCAAAGTTTAAAAATATCAAAACCGATGCAAGTTTTGAGGGGGAGTATTTCTAAAAGAATTTTGTTCCAAAACAGATTTGCATGACCGTTTCTCCCTATTAGCTTTCCAAAAATAAAGATTTTAATCAAACGGTATCAAAAATACCATCGAAATGCTATTTTTGAGGGGGAGAAATGTGATTAAAATGTGATCAAAGTCAGTGGAATTGAATCTCAAAGGAGCTCACCAGATAGACTCAGTTCTAACCCTCGAATTGACGAAATCTAAATGTCCGTTATCGAAAAGACTTGTTTGGGACGGGTAATAATTTCAAGCTGGTTATCCAGTGATGTAAACGTGTCTCGCAAAGGACTTGTCTGAGTAGAATGTACCAATTCAAGAGATGATCATTGAATATGACCGGGACGGGTAATAATTTCAAGCTAGTCTAACTAGTGATGTAAGCGTGTCTCGCAAAGGTCATGTTCATTGAAAGTCGATCAATTCAAAATGTGCGAACTCTACCCAACATGTGCAATTTTAGTTAAAAATGCATGAGCACATGTGAAGGGGGAGTATTTCAAAAATATGAAACTCTCAAAGTGCTAACTAAATGTGTTTAATCATAAACACTTTGAGAGATTTTCAAAAGGTTTTATGGAAAATCTAGGATAGTCATGGAGTTATAAGGTGACTAAGGTTAGGAAAAACCGTCCTATGATCCGCCAGAGCCGGAGGGATCTACCCAAGGACAAATCCAATAGATTAGAATTAAAAGTCCTTAGGTATGATTGAAAAAGGAGTAAATGAGAAAGGGAAAGAAGGGGTTGAAGAATTAAAAAGAAAAGTTGAATGAAAGGGTGAAAAGAAATAGCCCTCCATGAAAACTTAGGGCAGAAACCGGGTCAATACATCTGCTATCGGTTATCATAAGGTGATACTGATATTGAAGACAAGACGTCATGGACCCAGTGACGCGCTGCACCACCCCTCCTAGCCACTCAGATATCTCTCAAAGGATATTTGTTTCATTCTCACGGAGAACACTGCATAATCTATCGGCCTCTCATTCCGAGATGTGTTGATATTGAAAAGGTGGCACTCTGCTCCATGCCTCCGATGACTAAAGAACAAAACGTACAATAGAGTCTAGAGCCATGAGATTCATCAAAATATCTCATTAGGAACACTTCCAAAATGATACACGTGTGTTCGCCAAAAAGAGCACAAGTTGTAAGAGTCTTAATGAGATCTACAAATATTTCCATTTACATCATGATGGTTACGTGCTTCAAACGGTCTACAGTCGTGGGGTGATCTCCAGCGACTCACTGAATCGTGGGTGTACTTCGGTGTGTCAGTGTAAGCCCTTTCGGGGGTATCCGGTTCAGAAAGGCCTGAGTTTGGATTAGAGAAAGACTTCACACTATGCTGTTGACGATCTCGAAGTTCAAATCTGTAAGTGCTGGATGTATTATTGCTAACTGTGTTATGCAGGTACTGACGAAAGTCCAATAACCATCATCCAATGCATCAAATATCTTCACCTCAGCATACTCATACTTATGAAGAACATCCCCTACAAAGCTCAAGTGTAAAAGGTTCAAGACAAAAAGATCAAGTTAACGACAAAGTGTAACAACAAAGTCAAGAGGCATGAGCATGTTGAAGGTCATATGTCACATGATGAAAGATTATGGGGAGATTGTTAGCATAAGGAGAAGAGGTATGAGCATGTTGAAGGTCACGACGTCACAATCACATGAAGATGCTGATCGAAGGCAAGAACATCCACAAAGTCGATTCTTTGAAGATCACATAGCATGAAGGAACCAAAGACAAAGACTGCTATACAACGACACACAAAGCTCAAGAAAATGAAGTCTAAAGATCTAATCATATGGAGCATCATTTGAATGACCATCCCTTAGGGGGAGATTGTTAGCTTTTATAAAAGTAATGGTCATTTATGTTTTATATTTTGTAATGTGTCGCTGTATTTATTAAGTAAAATAGTCAATGAGCTTTCTTATGTAATCTAATAGGTCTCATGTTAGTCTAAAAGAAAAGCCCATGGAAAGCCCAAGTGGCTCATAAGTCTTGCACTATAAATAGTCTCTTCCTCCTCATTTGGGAGGTTGGCCATTTGAATGAATGTATGAATGAGTGTGTGCTTAATGAAATATATTTTGTCTCTCTACTCCCTCTCTAGATCTTATCTTATCTTGTTCTTTATTGATTATTAGTGTGTGTGATAAGGATTGATCATAGGTCCTACCAAAAGTGTGAAGCATGTCAGATCCACACCAAAGTTCCAAGACTGCCAAAGCAAGACATGACCTCCGTAACGTCTGCATGGCCTTTCTGCCAGTGGGGAATCGATATAGTCATACCCCTACTAGTAGCTCCAGGAGGGGTAAAGTTCTTGGTCGTAGCCATAGATTACTTCACTAAATGGGGAAGCCAAACCTTTGGCATTAGTAACAGGGAGGCATATGGAAAAGTTTGTGTGGGAACACATAATCTGTCGATTTGGAGTCCCTCACATCATCATTTCCGATAATGTGAAAAAATTCGCCAAAGGAGTGTTCCCAACTTTCTGCGAAGGCCTAAAGATCAAACAGTCGTTCACTTCCATATACCATCCTCAGGGTAACGGACAAGTAGAAGTCACCAACAGGGATATTGTCAATGGAATCGAGAAGAGGTTAGGATGAAGCCATCATGGTTGGGTAGACGAACTACCCCAAGTTCTGTGGGCGCATAGGACACACCCCAAGTCAAGCCATGGGGAGACTCCTTTTAGCCTCACTTATAGAACAGAGGCCGTTATACCCTCAGAAATAAGTATTGAGACAGAACATATTGTGAACTTCGATACAGTAACGAACGAGGATAGGCTTCGAGAATACCTTGATCTACTTGAGGAACGAAGGGAAATGGCCTCAATTAGAGAGGCTATCTATAAATAAAAGTTTGAAAAGTACTACAACAGCCGAGTTCAACCCTCCACGTTCAAGCTAGGTGAATATGTCCTTCGGCTAAATAGCGCAAGCAAAGCTGAGTACGAAGGAAAGCTAGGGCCCAAATGGGAAGGACCCTACGTAATGTCAGAAGCCTACGGCAATGGAGCATACAAGCTCGAAACACTCTCTGGAGATGTCATGGATAGGACTTGGAATGGTACTAACCTCCGTAAGTTTTACATATAAAACTTACTACTTTCCAAGCACTTAGCTTGTTTTTAAATTCATGTATCATATTCTTCTCATTTGGGGAAAGAAGCATTAATGGTAGGTGTCCTAGTTTTCGTTTCTTAAAATGATGTAATTCTCCATACCCAATTAATGATATAACGCATTTTCCTCAAATCTCTTGTTTCGTTCTATACAACAAAGATTTGTTCAGCCAAGTAGTTTACAAGTTTCAATGTCGAAGGATGATTCAGGACACATGATTGCGTGGTTTTGTAACCTTACAACAGGTTTTACCTCTCGAGGGATCTCAAGAGGCTTACAACCCCACCAGGCAGTGTACCTGACCGATGTAGTATAGTGTAGTGGTAAGTACGGGGGATTGATCGTTCTCCACAGGGAATAGTGTTCGTTAGGTGTGAAAGGCTACTCTAATTAGGTCTAAGGGTTGAGGAAGATTCTTTTTTGTATTTTTATAGTTTTTATGAAAGCAAGTAAAATCTCGGTTTTGATAGAGTGGGCGGAATTAGTTGCTAGTCAACTAACCCAATTTACTACGAATGCAAATAAAATAAAATAACAAAAATGAAATGTGGTGAGAAACTTATGTGTAGAGAAATGTGTTTACTTAGATTTCCTTACTCCCTAACTATCTTTTACCGGTTAATTAGTGTGTATTAGTCGCGTGGATGACGGGTGTATTCCTTAATACCATTCGTGGGGTGGCGTACTTACTTCCCCAACTCTACAAGCTCCTACTTCACTCCTATGTCGAGCCGGCTAGGAAGCTCCTAACATGGGATCACTAGAATTCGCTTGTGCATTAAATACAACCATAAAAACCTTTAGTACGCGTTTGGTTCATGTTTCTTAAGACGTTCAAGCAAGTTACCGAATAGGAAGTTAGCCAGTTTTCTTAAGCCTAACATAGATAAACAATCATCCAATACAACTAACAACACACTAACAACCAATAATCAATAGCTAAGTTTCATTAGATCTAAGCAAACACAAGATAAATTTAGCCTAACATGTTAAACAAAAGACAAGAATAAGATAGAATCAAACAACACATAGACATATTGAATGATTAATTGATAACTTATCTTTCAATGAAACATGGAAGATCTCAAGGCAAAAAGCCCTGAAAAAGTAGCTAAAATCGTCTTAGGGTTTTATCCCAAAATTCCACACACTAAGCTCCCCCTAATGACAAAAGATTAGAAAACTATATATAGATTTTTGGATCTGACGGCGTCACCTTATGGAGTGTGACGCCGTCACCTCGCCGCTTTTAGGGTTCCCGGATGACCTTCTTGACGCCGTCCCTCTTTAGCTCTTCAAAAATCCATTCTGGCTTATCAAGGCTTGACGCCGTCGGACCATGAACGTGACGCCGTCCCCTTATGATTTAAGCCGTGACGCCCTTGATCAAGTTAAAGCGTGACGCCGTCAGAATTTACATGCTATTTTCACTGGCTTATCATGAGTAAATTTCACGTCCACTTTTTCTTGCCAAAGCATGACGCCGTCCCATGTTAATTGTGACGCCGTCAAGAGTAACTTTTAGCCGATTCTTGAGACTTTGCCATTTTCTTCACTTTATTGCTCCAAAAACGTCCAAAATGCCTCCTTTTCCAGATTTCTCCTCAAAAGTACCTAAAATGACAAAAGGAACGATTTAGGGCAATATTTGATCAAATAAATACGATTTAGGGCTTAAATGACCCCTTAAAAGCGGTACACTTTTCGCCTCATCAAATACCCTTACACTTGAGATTTGCTTGTCCTCAAGCAAATGCGCTTTTATTCTAATCAAAATATAAGTTAGGGGTCATTTAATGCTAACATAAAAGTAATTACAACAAATAATCGTTCCACTTCAATCATAAAAAGCACGGAGATTACATACTAGCACCTCACAAGTAGTGTTTAGATACTCACATCTCTCAAGTGTCATCAAAATAAATCTCATAAATGAAAACGGATAATATCTCTCACTACCTGTCATAGCAAATAGATTACCATAGGCTTGGGAAAGGATCGAAAACCTCCTCCACTAGGCGTAAGCACCTAAGATAAACTATCAAAGAGGGCTTTTAAATGGGTTATAACTTTAGGTGTAGGGAAAAGGAAAACACGGTTTTGTTGGATAAAGGATATTTTACTGGTGGCGAGTTAAAAATCTTGATTAATTACATGTACTATACAATGTTGCTAAGCCAAGACTAGACTCGATCTTAAGCTAGAAACAAAATAACAAAATAACAAAAATATAAAATAAATATAAAATAAAACGGGATGGTAGTCCGTATGTTTTTTCTATTTTTCTTTTTCTCATTTTTTTTTGTATTTTTCTTGATTTTTTCGATTTTTTTTTTTTTTTTTTTTTTTTCATACACTCTTGTCCTACCATCCAAAATAATACATCATAGGGGCATTGCATTCCCCTTACACTTGAACTTTTACATAACTTTACAATTACTAATCTAATGACTCGAATTAAGATAATCGAAAAACTTGGAGTACTTTTAAAATATTTAGCACATATGGGGGTAATAAATGATGTTCTTCCCCGTTACTCCATTACACTAGTACTTTACCCATGAGTCCCAATCGTCCCAAAACAATATGTACAAGGATATGACTCGACTTAGCAACCATGTAATCAACTAGATAATTAACTTGGGTTTAAACAAATGTTGTAACAATAATGCACTAAAAATGAGTGCATACAAGGTAGGCTAAGGCGATTTGGGTGTACATTTTAGTGGGGTGTAACAAATTCTTCCTTTAAGTAAAATGCTTAAAGGTCGAAACGAAAAGATAGGCTCTGAGGGGTGTACTAGGGGTATCGTGTACTAAAAATGAGTACAACGCAAAGGGTGTGGGGGAATTACTTGACCAATGTAGCCAACGTAATTATAACAAAAACACAGGTGTAAAACAATGGGTTAATCCTAATGCCTCTTATCATGTAGTAAATCTAACTACACGAATGTAGTCTCACTTGTGGCCTTGGAATGGTCCTAACGCAAGTTCTAGAATCTAAGTGCTACCGGTACACACATCATAGCATAAATGCTTTTCCTACCAATTCTAGGGGCGAACCTCACATATTTGGGGGTGGAAAATTTTTTAGTGGTACGGTTTTTTGTGCTAGTCATATAACTCCTATCCGTGAGACGCTTATTAGAACTAAAGTTTCACTCCTAAATGTTGTAAAAAATTTTAAATTTGGCACTAAAATTACCTTAACAAGTATTTCTCTCAGTTTTATTACACATCTATTATTAAACAAACAAAAATCAAGCGCAATTGTATTCTCTAAAATTGTACTTTTACCCTCCCCTTACACTTAAGATGAACATTGTCCCCAATGTTCAAATAATAAGATGTAAAAGCAAAAAGTAAAAGAATGAAATCAAATACTCCCCTGATTCGCTCGGTGGATAATGAAATTACACGGTTAAATCTTCCTCCAAAGAGAATGTTGAAGCTCCATGACTAATGCATCGCCATAAGCTTGATTCAAAAAACATCTCCTTGTCCAAAATAACCTGTTAAACCTGAGAAAACAAACACGAAAACCTGCATAACATCGGCGGGATAAAATCTATATATAAGGATATAATGCTTGTGGAATGAAAATTTTGCAGATTCCTGGAGATTATAAGTTGGAGATTTTAATAAAAACTTTTTTTTAAAAACAAAACTTTCAAAAATTTCTGAAAATTAAATCTGACGCCGTCAGGTTATAAACCCTGACGCCGTCAGAAATGACCTGACAAAAATTTTCATTTTAAGTTTCCGAAAAATTTCTGGAAAAACCTTTACCTTACTTCCTGGAAATCCTGCAAAACATCATTATGACTCGATACAAGCATTTGACTCAAACACATACGAATATGTATGTTAATTTATTATTATTATGATTCATGTTCATATGTGTTCTAATAAACCAATTTAGATTTCCCTTACACTTATCTTTTGCAAAATACCTTTATATGTAGTTAAGACGAAGTTAAAAACAAAATAAAGCATTTTCACAATTTTAGTTTTGAACATGAATAAATAATAATAAAATTAAACACACATACGGAAACAAATAAAAACAAACAAACAAACGAAATAAACATACAAAGCAAATAAAGCTTGGGCTGCCTCCCAAAAAGCGCTTGTTTTTGTTCGAGTCACGAGCTTGACTCTACCCTTATTTAACGGAAATAAGGGAGGTTTTCCCTACACTTAGGGTTAAGTGCGGGTGATAGTAGCGATACACACCAGCTCGGTAGGAGTATGCCACGTGAGGAAAGATTGGTGGATGAATTATATGCTCAAAGGGGTGTGCTCCTTTCATCATAACCTTACCTAGTTCACTTTGGTCAATGGGTGAGTTAAAGTGTTCTCCTAAAAAGGGATCATTTTCTAACAACTTCGAGAGACTCCTAATTGGGAATCCATCTTGACCCAATAGACCCGGTTTAAACCCATAATGTTTCTTGTGATCAATCACGAATGGGTGATGTAGACATGTAAGGTCATTTTTCACTCCTATATTGTCTTCCTCACTACAAGGCTTAATGTCTACTACCTTAAACTTAAGACTACCCGGACTATATGTTTTGATGGGTGGATCGGGACCTAATTCAATTCCTAAATTTTCATCCAAGGATGGAAGATTAGGTAACGGTTTTGGTTGAGGCTCCGGCTCATCAAAACTAGGAACTTCCATAGAACTAAAAGAAAGGTTGTGATCACTAAAAGCATTCAAACCTATTTCTTCTAGTTGTGTTTGGTCAAAGGGCTCTACCTCTATTGGGGTTCCTATAGTCTCCTCAACTTCTTCCGGGTAAGTTACCGGCGGTGTGTGTGCCTCAAATGATGGTAGGACTTGTGGGGTACTTGGTAGGCTTATGTTACTTACCTCATCATTCCTTGTGTCAAGACCACCTATATCCTCATCATGTGTTTTATTAGAATCTAACCCTAACATTTTCCCTAGTATCTCAAGTGCTTCTCTAGGCATCTCAACTTCTATATCCGAATCATAAGGATCATCCTCAATATTCTGACTGCTATATTCAAATTGCCCAAAAGATTCATCATGTGTTTCTTGAGATTCATCGTCATCGATCATAAAACCTAGGTCTTTTTGATCAATGTGATCATGCTCGGCTAGATCCTCCATCACATCAAGATAACCTATGTGTTTGTTTTGTACTATGGCATTACATGACAACCACTTAGGTATCTCAACACTAATGTATTCATCCCCAAACAAACTTGTTTCATGATCCAGGAAATTTATATTCAATTGACTTGTACTAACGTCTGTTGGGTTGTCTACCCTATAATAATATTGGGCACAATCTTCTATGGCATCCCATGCTTCTTCAGCACTTAATTCCCTAAAGTCCCCATTGGCAAAATCCTCAATGCGCATTTGGTCATATTGGCCAACACGATAGTAAAAGGTTCGGGTTAGGGATGCTAAAGCGAAACTATGATGAGGGAATTTTCGGAGTAAATTTCTAAAACGAGTCCATGCATCATATATGGGTTCATCTCGATATTGTTTGAAATTCGAGATGTCAATAGGGTAGAATGGCCTTTGTGGTTGGTGGTATGGTGGATTCGCGTACTCCATAATGGTGAACAGAAGAGTCAATGGAAATTACGAACAAACACACAAAGAAAAAGATAGACTAAAGAAAACCTAGAAAAATAAAATAAAAATCTCACTAGAAAGGAATCTAGTGAGTAGACCTATAAAATAAAAATTCAACCTAAACAATAACTATTCCCCGGCAGCGGCGCCAAAAACTTGATTGCGTGGTTTTGTAACCTTACAACAGGTTTTACCTCTCGAGGGATCTCAAGAGGCTTACAACCCCACCAGACAGTGTACCTGACCGATGTAGTATAGTGTAGTGGTAAGTACGGGGGATTGATCGTTCTCCACAGGGAATAGTGTTCGTTAGGTGTGAAAGGCTACTCTAATTAGGTCTAAGGGTTGAGGAAGATTCTTTTTTGTATTTTTATAGTTTTTATGAAAGCAAGTAAAATCTCGGTTTTGATAGAGTGGGCGGAATTAGTTGCTAGTCAACTAACCCAATTTACTACGAATGCAAATAAAATAAAATAACAAAAATGAAATGTGGTGAGAAACTTATGTGTAGAGAAATGTGTTTACTTAGATTTCCTTACTCCCTAACTATCTTTTACCGGTTAATTAGTGTGTATTAGTCGCGTGGATGACGGGTGTATTCCTTAATACCATTCGTGGGGTGGCGTACTTACTTCCCCAACTCTACAAGCTCCTACTTCACTCCTATGTCGAGCCGGCTAGGAAGCTCCTAACATGGGATCACTAGAATTCGCTTGTGCATTAAATACAACCATAAAAACCTTTAGTACGCGTTTGGTTCATGTTTCTTAAGACGTTCAAGCAAGTTACCGAATAGGAAGTTAGCCAGTTTTCTTAAGCCTAACATAGATAAACAATCATCCAATACAACTAACAACACACTAACAACCAATAATCAATAGCTAAGTTTCATTAGATCTAAGCAAACACAAGATAAATTTAGCCTAACATGTTAAACAAAAGACAAGAATAAGATAGAATCAAACAACACATAGACATATTGAATGATTAATTGATAACTTATCTTTCAATGAAACATGGAAGATCTCAAGGCAAAAAGCCCTGAAAAAGTAGCTAAAATCGTCTTAGGGTTTTATCCCAAAATTCCACACACTAAGCTCCCCCTAATGACAAAAGATTAGAAAACTATATATAGATTTTTGGATCTGACGGCATCACCTTATGGAGTGTGACGCCGTCACCTCGCCGCTTTTAGGGTTCCCGGATGACCTTCTTGACGCCGTCCCTCTTTAGCTCTTCAAAAATCCATTATGGCTTATCAAGGCTTGACGCCGTCGGACCATGAACGTGACGCCGTCCCCTTATGATTTAAGCCGTGACGCCCTTGATCAAGTTAAAGCGTGACGCCGTCAGAATTTACATGCTATTTTCACTGGCTTATCATGAGTAAATTTCACGTCCACTCTTTCTTGCCAAAGCATGACGCCGTCCCATGTTAATTGTGACGCCGTCAAGAGTAACTTTTAGCCGATTCTTGAGACTTTGCCGTTTTCTTCACTTTATTGCTCCAAAAACGTCCAAAATGCCTCCTTTTCCAGATTTCTCCTCAAAAGTACCTAAAATGACAAAAGGAACGATTTAGGGCAATATTTGATCAAATAAATACGATTTAGGGCTTAAATGACCCCTTAAAAGCGGTACACTTTTCGCCTCATCAACACATAAGTCTTGTATACACATAACATCCATTACAATTCACATTAACTTTCCTACAAGTCTTAGGGTATTCTAAGCCCTTTGTATCTTAAGGACAAAGACGGAGTGGGTCACGACCCTCTGTCAGCAATCAAATTATACGATTGCTAAAATCTTGGTCCAAAATACACACAATAAGGTTATCTATTTACTATAACCTTAGGTTGTATATTTACGTTTATAAATAACGTAAGGGAAGAAAAGCATGATATTAAAAGCGGGAAATTATCCCCTACCTGGCATTCATAGACAAAATATGGTCAAAGTCAACACAAAGATTCAAACATTTTTTGAGATACGGGCCGAAGCCCAGAAAGCAAAGAAGTAAATTGTTCAACAAATAGGCACCAGCCTATTACACATCAGGTGAAATTGTTTAAAGGGTACATACCACCCTTGGGGCCAAATACCTACCAACATGGCAGTCTTCAAGCATTCTTTGAGGACATTGGATCCTCTTGTTGTGGTGGAGACGAAGGCTTCACAGATGGAGTCTTTTTAGTTGGAGAAGGAGGCTGAATCTTGCGAGGTTTTTTAGAGAGGAGATCTTCTATTGGTGCTGTTGGGTTCTTGGTTTCTTCGGTGAGAAAAGGGTACTCTGCTGTAGTGTATGCGTTGCCAACATCATTGTATTCTTGCTCTGACATTGGATGGTAGTAGGGCACTTCCGACAAGACTACAGGCTTCTTGGTCTCAGCAATCTCTTCCAATATCGTGCACTTTCCATAAAAGATGGCAGCATTCACCAGCTTTCCCACTATCTCTCCCACCTCATCACTATGGTACAATTCCATTGCTATGTATAGAACAACCTTTGAGAACACATCAGCTTGGTCCTTCTTCAAGCTCTTGCATCGGAGGTTCAAACCATCTACCTCCTCGCGTAGCTTGATCTCCTGCTCTCCTAGTCTGGCCCTCTCGGCTTCAAAACCTGCACATTTGGATTCAAGAGTAGTAACTTGTGCCTTATAGCTAGATACCTTTGCTTCCTCCATTCTCAACCTCCCACATTCCGCTTGGGCTTCCTTCAGTTGCCCTTCGAGACTGTCAATTTTGGCTCGAAGGACTTCATAATGAGGATTCTTTTTGAAATCCAACATGGCCTCATCACATTTGGCCTCTAGCTCAGCATATTGAAGTTACCTGTTCTTCTCCCTGGCCACAATCACAGCAATCTCTTCTTTAGCATCGTTCACTGTTCGAATCAACTCCCTTGTTCGATTGTTGAGATGGTTATCAAGAATAGCTTGTCTTGTATAACTTTTATCATGCAAGTCGCAGAGCCTCTCAATAGACATATCGTCTAGAGTTCTCCTCCAACTAGCAGGAGTAACATTCTCAACCAATAGATGGCAGGTGAGGGAATTCGGAAGCTCCTTGGTGTTAGGCAACCCTGCGGCAAATACATTAGTCAGATATGCGACATATTAAGGATGGTTGAATTAAGATGAGCTTTACTTACCATGGATGTCATCATCCTCTGCACTCTCTACAGTCGAAGGCATGGCCGCCTTACCATGAGAAGTTTTTTGTCTTGTGGTTCTTGATGGAGGGGTTGGTAGAGTTAGCTTCCTCTTAGGTGGAGCTTTCACATACTTTGCACTGGTTGCTTTTCTATTTCGCACTCTGTCTGCGATACCGGAGGACCCTACGACCATTACTTGATCCCCCTCGGAGGGGGGATCGTCAAAATCTGCTACATTTTCCACAAGTTGTGGAGCTTCCTCGGTGTTCTCAGGTTTGGAAGGTTGGGCTATTGCTATAGGCTCAACTGTTTGAGTGTCCACATAATTGTTGTTGACTGACATAGATGGAGAGCCTACTCCATAACTCACATCCTTGGGATCCTTCGAAATAAAACTGACCTCCTTTGCACCACCAGACACGACAAAGTTCCTGAACGCCATCTCTGCAACAAAAAGAGAAAAAAGATATGAGAATGTACATACTTTTTCCTTCACATATTATCTCAGGCTTCAAAGGCGACCCTTCCCAGTGGTCAACTATGCCCGCCATGTAGAGAATCGACTCGGGATATTTTTGGACATCAATTGGGTGGCGTGCAAGATGCTGATATATTAGACTCCTTCTTATGGTGTATGGCAAGGGATCATTAAACCTCTTTTCATCAAATTGGAACGCTTCATATAGTAAAGATGGATAATATGGAGGTATTATCGTGTTTTGAACATAGAAAAATTGCCCTTTCCAATTTCTTTTGTTTGAAAAAGGTTTTGTTACCAAGTAAGGCACATCATGCTTACTTCTCTTTGCCAAGGTTATCCAATCTCCACCAGGGTATAGGTTAATAAAGCCCCTGAGCACAGTCAGTGTAGGCTCATAACCGTAAGCCTTGCACATCAGAATGTAGGTGGTAAGTTTGGCTAAGCCAAACGGGTTTAACCTAGAGATGTATACTTGGTAATACTGTAAAAACTCTAAAATTAAGGGGTGGATTCAAATCCTAAAATTGGATTGGGTGAAAGCATGCACATAAAGCCCCACATACCCTTCGGGTGCATCAAAGATGTTTTGGGTTTTGCTCGGAAGCATCACCTTAAACTCCTTGGGTATGGGGTATTCGTCGAGAAAATCTGATAAGCCATTTTAAATAACGTGCATTTTTGTTGCCTAATTATTCGTTTAGCAGCTATACTCATGATGTATGTAAACAAGTAAAACAAGAAAGTAAAGATTGGGGAAGCAAGATTACCTTTCGACTAAAAGAAAGCCCGAAGCACAGTGATGTGTGTGTATTTTGGGCGGAAGGTAAAAAGTAATTTAGGGTTCACGGTAAAAAGGGTTTATATACCCCTTGTATCTTCTATCCTAGCCATACACGTGTCCATCCAGATCGAAACATAATACGGACTTTAAATGCTTTTTAAATTTTGAAGGGACGTTTGGTTTTTAACGAAGTTCTTGCCGTTTAGGCCTAGTTTGCAAGTGGTTGGATAATGATTAAGCGCATTTATTGCGTAATTAGCTTAAGCTCTCCTTTCTTTTCGTACGACTTTGTGACGAATGGGATATGGTGTGAGTAGGTGCTAGAGTCGTAAGCAACATATTCTCGTATGTATATATCACTTTCGACTAGGGGGCTTGATGATATACCCTCCGAACGGGTCGAAGGACACCCCTTCGAGCCTGTACGAAGCCTTCTCCTCGAAGGCACTGGTCAACCTCCTAAAATCTTCATTGGTGTAAAACCATTCATCTATGAAGTAGTTACCAATTGGGAACTCTCTAATCGAAGCCTTAAGCCCTTCGGGGTACCTCCTTCGAGGATACTAGAAAGGAGAACACCTTGACTTGGTCATACCCACGTCCCCTTTTTCCTTGAGCTTTCCCGCCAAGAAAGAGGTAATGGGTCGTTAAGCCCTAGCGGTTACCACAAATCATGTGATGCCCCCATAATCGCCGATATTCGTAGCAAGAGCTCTCTAAGGCCTATTTCCTCCCCTATAAATAGCTTAGACGGGCTGAGAACCAGGGTATGCAAACTTGACTCTCTCATTTCACTACCAACTTATCATATCACATACTTATTCGCACGCCGAAGGTTGTTCGCAGGGTCCAACCCCTGCGCAATCACTTAACGTAGTGTCTTAGTATTTCTTATTTCAGGTTAAAGACAAGCTTGACGCAACCTCAACACCCCCCATATCCTTTGATTATCATCGAAGGCCTGGTCGTGCAATTTATTGTACAATCAGTAACCATTTGGATACTTTCAACATGGGTTAGTCCATAGATTATATATATATATATATATATATATATATATATATATATATATATATATATATATATATAGGATCCGGTTCCATTGAGAAGGTTTTTATTTTGAGAAGATTGAGAAATCTTCGGTTGAACAAACTGATTCATGTTTTTGATTTGATTCACAAGTAAAACATCATTTTATGGTGAATCGAATCTATAAATTAGAAATTTGATTCACAAATCATTGTTAAAATCGAGTTATGATGATGATTCATTAAATTTGTACAGATGATTCAGTATTCTACATATATCGCAAAATCGAGAGATTTTTAACATTGATTCAAAATTTTTTTACACATTTTGAATTTTAATCACATTAAAATGAGTTTTACGCTTGAAAAACATGAATCAAAGTTAAAAATCTATTGTTTTTGAAAACCTTCTCAATCTTCTCAAAATAAAAACCTTCTCAATCGATCCAGATTCTATATATATATATATATATATATATATATATATATATATATATATATATATATATATATATATATATATATATATAAACTAGTTGTCATGGGCCGCCCTGAGGGGCGGGCATGACTTATAATTATCGTTAAGGGTGGTAAAAAATGGTTGAAAATTTTACATGTTGAAAGAAAGGGTTGTACATAAAAACTTTTAGATTTCTGTAAATAAATTATTTGATATTAGTGATAAAAGGCAAAATGAGCGCCAACATAATGGGATTTCATCGGTATTCCGATCAAAGAATCAAAGAAAGAAGATTTCAGTTTCATATAGCAATCACTTCTTTCCAGCCTTAGTCAAGTAGCCACCGAAGGCTCCGAAAAAATAACGAATAATACTAATATAAGGTAGTAGTTATTTTTATTGATTGTACAGTTTTTTTTTTTAATATTTGGTAGTTTATTTGAAATCGCCCTGAAAGGCTGGCATGACTTATAATTACCGTTGTCATATTTTAGGTGTAAGTCATGTGTCTAAAAGTGGTCAGTATGAATCACTCTCCTTTCTATGTTTTTCTATTCAACTCACCGCAGCTTGATCTTGTTCCTTCCTCGTCAAGCCAAAGCGCTGTGAAACATTTTCTGACGTAATCCCCATTGAAATCAATTTATTACTCGTATTTACATGCTACTTTTTTGTGTGACCGTGGTTTCTAACCTTTTAGCCAACTAATCCACGGGAGGTTTTCGTCCAATTTAAGCAACAACTTAATGTACTTTATCCAGTTTTATTAAGAATAGATCTCAATAACACACTGATTTAGAACACATTTTTAACATTTACGTTTTAGTTGTGAGTGAATAAAGACAATAATAGGTTTAGCTTCCCATCATTTTATGGTACAATCGTCAATCATAATACTAAAAATTGCACCAATCATGAAGTATACCTGGAATATGCTATTAAAAAGATCCACATACGATGAAAACCACTCTCCTTTTAGCTAAACTATATATCGGAAGAGATTTTTATTAACTATCAGTTCCTCCTTAGCAAATGGTCGGGTTTGCACTTCCTTGACTGTTAATGGTTGGGTCTGCACTTCCACCGATAGCATACATCTCCTAATGACCCGTTAAGGATATCCAAATCACAAACCAACCCATTCATAAGTAAATGGGTAAAAAACTTCCACCACTAACATAACCTGTTGAATGAGATAAAGATATATGACTTACCCTATTACCTTCTATACAATGATCTATCGTCATAAATCAGATGATAAATCAACATTTGACATTGTATTGTTGATTGATTAAAAAGATATAGACAATACCTTTATAAATGACGATATGACAACAATAACTTAGAAATTGAACATGAACGGATTTAACACACACAAAAATATCATAAAGTTCACTTAATGCATAAACATATTCCAATCATCAATTCATAATTTTAATATTCAAATAATCAATAGAAAAAATCATCCTGATATATGACATTATCACTGATATGTGATATTATCACATCTGCATTCCTCTACGTACCACACTTGAATTTTCAAAGCCTTACATTCCAAATGGAACATTGTTTATAAATGCGTGCATGAGACGTTGTTAACCTGCAACGACATGTGGACAGAGTGTTGGTCAAATTGATAATCATAATAGTAATTCGAGGGAATTTAGTTCCATAATATACCAATTAGTTTGGTTTATACCATAAGAAATAATGAAGGTAACTTAGTTTCACAATAGACAATTATGATATTATCAATAGACAATCTGTAAAAGCACTTAGCATTCTTCATGTAGTGGAAAGGAGCACCATGCTTTTTTTGTTTTTTTTAAATGGATATGTATGTTACTGCATGTACATCATCTATACATTTATGATATTATCAAAGTTTAACTACAAAAACTCTATTAAAATAATGAATATGTATTTTACTATTTTATGTGTAATCGAACACGCTCATGTCTACCTCAATTTCAGTCAAAAACTAAGTGTGTCACTATAAATGTATCATGAAACTAAATGAGTAACTATAAATGTATCGTGAAACTAAGTGTGTCACAAAGAAAATGTGTCGAAAAACTTAATGTGCAATTAACTTTCTTAAAAAGAATGAAGCTATTTTCACTGAAATCTACAATGATAAGCTCATCAATCAGGTGTTTGCTGTGGAAATTGGGCACGACCTCAACTTGAATGCAGGTTCTGTTGAGCCTATACTACATGGTGATGATTACCAAAAATCTGTTTTCAAGTAAAGTACTTTTCTATGCGACTGGTGGTTAATTATTGATGTAATGTATATTTGTTTATTTTTTTTTATTTTTTCCAAAGAAATTGTAACAAATACAATTCCCCCGGGTCGTTCTCCCAACGAAGGTTTGACGGCGAATAAGTCGAATCGGAGTCGTGAATATGTGAAGTGAATAAGTGACGTGAAAGATTATTTTTTAGAATTGATTACACTATAATAAGGCAAATTAAAAGCACTCTACGCTATTAAAATAAATGCACACAAAAATAAATCAAATTAATGCAAATCCCGGGCTAATCCCGAGATTAATAAAACTAATAGTGAAATTAATAAGCTAAAATGCAAAGATTAAAAACTAAGGGACTAAAACTGCAATTAAACAAAACTAATTTTTAAAGAGATAAAAAGAATAAAAAGTTTAATAAAAGTTAAGGGACTGAAAAAGTAATTTTTGAAACTTATATTTAGACTAAAACTTTTAAAACCAAGACAAGGACTAAGAGTGCCAAAAAAAACAAACTATTTTATTACTAAAATTTCCAGCCCCGATTTTAACTTCACAGAAATTATAGGGACCAAAAGTGATATTATCCGTAACTCAAGAACACTTAGCTTAAAGCAGAAAGTCACCTCAACTATCAATTTTCAAATGCTTGTAAATCGCTCAAAACTTAACCAATTTTGAAACCGTAAAATGTTTTAGAAAGCTAACCAGGCAGAGAACAACAAAAACCTAAAAGCCCTATCACAATCAATCAATTGCTAGGCTAGTTTGAATCAAGAACAGATAGCCAAACAAGGACATGCAGCAGTTACCCTGAACCTCAGATTTGAGACCAATTTTAGAAGCAATTTAAAGCAATCTCTTGTTTATGTTAAGACTTGAAATAAATCACACAAAAACTAAGCTACCTTAACTACTCTGAAACACAATATCAAGCCATATCTAACACAATTGATCAATCAAATATGCTCATGAACATAGCAGCAAAGCATAACATGCAACAGATACACAGAACTATTTTGACTAATTAGATGCTATTAGATTTGACTAAAGTGAATTTTAACAGCCTAAATCTATCAATCTAAGTGTATTAAAGCTGTCTAATCAATTAACTAACAAGTACTAACTAAATATGCAATTAATTAAGCAGCTCAGATCCACAAAACTCAACAGACAACAGCAGATCAAAGAAATTTGGTTAAACTTTGACTCCTAACAAATAACCTACCACATATTATTGCCATTCTAAGTTATTTATGACTAAAGAGACATGTTTAGGCTAAAACTCATACTCAGAAACATCATTTTCCTTATCAAACCAACAGATCCAAACACCACTTTAACTTCCAATATTACTAACAAAATCAGATCCAGGATTCAATATTCAACAACTACCATCAATCATCATTCAATATCAATCATAGAACTCAGATTAACAGCAAACAACAACAATGACAGCAGAATCACATATTCACAGATTATGATCAAACTAGTAGCAAGTATAAGACAAATTCAAACACTAATTATTAAACAAACTATTCTAACACTAGATCTAGCAGACAAGCATCAAATAACTAACAATTAAACAGAAATAAACTAAAAATAGCAGATCTAAGCTAATATTCTTGAGTGGAAATGTGAAATTGAATAAAAACTTACAAACTACTCTCAGCAAGAACAGAGAGTTTTCCCATGAGGCCTATCTTTGGATAGGCTAACTGCTTCCAATTTTTCAGATAGACTATCAATTTAAACCCAGAATCATAACCTTCACACCATGGTTGACTTTCGTTGACCAGAGTAACTTTGAATGTTACAACAGCATTGACACTAGTACTCACTTACAATAAGCTATAGAGCTTACATAAGCTGATATTAACTGAAATAGAGCTCAATGAAGCAGTTGTGAACTATATATATATATATATATATATATATATATATATATATTTTTTTTTGATGATCAGATATTAAAACAAAGTTAATAACCTAAAAACTGAAATCAATATTAACTAAATGAGAATTCGGATACAAAAATAGCTTCAAATTTAAACTTTCATTTAAACTTAAAAATTACAATACTCAAATCAAATAAACATAAACAGAAAAATTACAATCCGAATTATAAAACTAAAATTCTAAAAATACTTTGACAGCATAACGTTGCTAAAAAAAATTACATATCGAAATGAGAAAAACCTCTCCTATTTATAGGCCTAAACCGAACCTTCTGGGTCTTGCCACGCTGGCGATCCTCGTGCTATCTTCAGTCTTCATCACCCTTAGATCACCTTGCTCTTCAATCCTCCATTTCTAACCGTACAATCACAAATACGCGTGTTCGGACCAATGAGAGCCTGCCATGTGTCCCTTTTGTGCTTCTTTAGCTCTAACACGCTTCCTGACACGTTCTGATATTCTAGAAGCCCTTTGATTTGACCAATTAGCCCTTAATTGCCGTAATTTTGAGGGTCGGTAATTTAGGGTTCATGGGATAGTGGAAATGGGGGGAAAGGGTGAAATTTGGGGATCGGGGATAAGAGAGAGATAAGGGGTAAGGTGTGTTTATTTTTCTTATTTAACTTCTTTGACCGAATGGGTTTGTGGGTCGGGTTATGGGATGGGTGGACCGGTTATAAGTTTTAAGTGGATTGGGCTGTTTTAATATTTAAGTGGATTGATATTTGGATTGGGTTAGATGGCTTTGGGATAGGGAATGTTTTGGATCCGGTTATTATTATTATATATATATATATATATATATATATATATATATATATATATATATATATATATATATATATATATATATATATATATATATATATATATATATATATTTTTAAGGGTTTTACTTAAGGACTAAAGGTGCAATTTTTAGAAAGCCAAGGGACTGAAATTGCCAATTCTTTAAAGTTGATCTAAGGGCGATTTTTAACATTTTGACCAAGCATGACTTTCCCGGTTCTGGTTTTGAGCCTATTCCGTATCTCGTGCTCGTTTTCCCGGATTTCTTGTGTCTTTTGTCAATTTTCACGATATCCATCCTGCACATACAAAAACACAAAAACACAATATCTTTTGGCATTTTGGTCGGGTTTTTGGTTATTTTGGTCCGGTTTTGGTCAAGAAAAGGTATGTGTTTAGGCACATACCAAATTCCCCCAGACTAAGCTATTGCAATGTCCTCATGCAATGTTATAAAACTCCCCGATTTTCCTTTTATTCTATTTTTGTATTTTTCTTATGACGGCTTTTGATGACAATCATTATCTATCGATAATTTTTAGGGTCATAGAGTAGAAACACAACTCATAGAGGAGTGACCATAAGGATAAAATTCATCGTCCTTGATTTTTCACATGCTCCCAAACTAAGCTTATAAACGAGATCACCACCTACTTAGAAATTAGATGCCAACACTACTCATGGAAGTTACTTGTGTAAGAACCTCTCGCTCCCAAACTTATTTTTGTTTCTACTTATTTTATTTTTGTGAGAGAAATGAATTTCTTCATAAGCTTCTCATTTTCATAATTATTAGTCCGATAAAGATACCAAGTTTAAAACGCTAAGTAGTTTTCCATCTTCTTGCAAGAAAGTTTGCCTTAAAAATGAGGTCCAAATCAAGGTTATTACATGCGTCCAAGACTAAAGAACTCATACAAACATGTAGACATTAGTTGTGGAGAAACATCACGTGCACCTCATGTGCCCGATCTAGGGTCATTCACATGCACCTCACGTGCCAACAACTTGTCTAACACATTAAGCACAAAATCCATACATCTCAACATACATTTTTTTTTTTTTTTTTTTTTTTCGAACTTTTCTTCACTCAATAACTTAATACCACGGGATTACCGGGTGTTTCCAAAACATCAATCATTCAATAGTAACTCTTAGAAAACGAACCTTCACAGTTTAAATCCAAGACCTTACCGCCTTTAGAAGTAAGGATCCAAGGTCCGATCTCAATCCGAAATCTAAGAGCACTTTACAACTTATTCACTCAATACGGGACCTTGATGTGTACCCAATTTTTAGAGCAAAAATTCTTTTAAGAAGATGGAGAACTAAATTTCGTTCTAAACCTAAATATCTTTAATTATTTATACAATATATGGGGTGAAACAATTTTACGGGAGCAAAAGGCCACAAGTACCTACGACGAGCTCTAAAGAGAACCAACTACTCCACGTTTGGCATCTAACTTCTAAATAAATTCTATCATTTCTCGCTCTTCGCACATTTAAAAATCTCAAATAATGAAATTCGCGAATACTTAGCCGATAATCAGCCACGCATATATAAAGTCGGTTACAGAAACTTGCAAATTCTTGAAAAGAATTCGCGTTTTCTAGCTCCTTATGTAAAAGACTAGCGAAAGCTTTAAAGCCATGCATGTATAAAGTCAAGTACGGGAACTTGCAAAAGAGCAGCTCCTTGTGTACAAGACTAGCACAAGCTTTTATGATCATCATTGGTTAAGGAAAAAAGCTAGGGCTCAACACACCCGGTCAAGTCAAAATTTTATTCCTACTCTACCCAGCGGAAAGTCAACAAAAATGTCAAAACTTATTATATTTTTGCACAAAATTTTTAAAATTTTTCTCATTTTTTGGACTTTTTTCAATTTTTGAGGAAAAACGGGATTGCATGAGAAAATAGCAAAAATGCAAGGCAAAAATCAAATCGCAAGATTACCCCCCCCCCCAGACTAAAACGAGACATTGTCCTCAATGTCTTAAAGGTAAGGGTTCTCCTACATAAATCTAAGGCTGTTTATTAATTATGCCAAAAGATAAATGTAAAACGATAAGATTTTGGATATTGGATAAGCAGCGGATGATGAAACTCGAGTAGCGTGAAGGAAACTACGAGCACGAGAGTCTTCATCATCGGGCATTCCTGGACACAGCACAGAAAAACAACGAGACACAAGATATGGAAGAGGATCCCCTCCTCTTTATTAAGAAAATAGAAAGAAGATAGATGGATATGCATGGGGTGCCTCCCACGAAGCGCTTGTTTTTGTTAACCGAGTCACATGAGCTTGACTCGACCTCGAATTTATTTGTCCATGGGGAAAGTTTGGAGATCCGAGACAACCATGGATGGTACGTCCCCTCCAAAATAGTGCTTCAACCTATGACCATTCACCTTAAAGTTTGGACCGTCATTTTGAGCTAACTCGACGGTTCCATATGGAAAAACTTAAGTGATGGTAAATGGCCCAGACCAGCGGGTTTTGAGTTTGCCCGAAAAAATCTTTAGCCGAGAATTGAAAAGGAGGACTCGATCACCAACATTGAAAATGCGGTTTTTAATCTTAGAGTCATGAATCCTCTTTGTTTTCTCTTTGTAGATCAAAGAATTCTCGTAGGCTTGATCCCGAAGCTCATTTAATTCATTAATTTGGAGCTTACGGTGATCACCCGCGGTCTTAAGGTCAAAATTGGCATGTTTCAAGGCCCAATATGCCTTATGCTCGAGCTCGATGGGCAGATGGCAGGCCTTTCCGTAAACCAGCTTGTAAGGAGTACACCCGATGGGTGTCTTGAAAGCGGTTCAGAAAGCCCATAAAGCATCATCCAATTTGTCGGCCCACGAAGCTCGATTTTCACCAACGGTTCTTTCAAGAATACGTTTCAATCCACGATTCGAAACCTCGACTTGTCCGCTTGTTTGCGGGTGATACGCGGTAGAAAGTCGGTGAGTGACACCATACTTGAGCATAACTTTTGCAAATTGATCATTGCAGAAGTGAGTACCACGATCACTGATTATAGCACGAGGAGTTCCGAATCGGGAGAAGAGATTTTTCAAGAACTTAACAACCACTCGGGCGTCATTAGTGGGGAGCGCTTTAGCTTCAACCCATTTTGACAAGTAGTCGACGGCCACGAGGATGTACTTATTCCCTCGTGAAGACGGGAGTGGCCCCATGAAATCGATGCCCCAAACGTCAAAAATCTCACAGACTTGAATTGCATTTTGAGGCATTTCGTCTTTTTGCGAGATTTTTCCTTGACGTTGGCAAGAGTCACAAGACTTTACCAAGTCGTGGGCATCGCGGTAGATTGTCGGCCAATAGAATCCGGAATCAAAGATTTTTTTAGCGGTGTAGCTGGCACCATGATGTCCCCCCGTGGGTCCATTATGACAAGCGTTGAGGATGTCAACGGCTTCTTGGCCATGCACACACCGTCTTATCACTTGATCGGCACATATCCGGAATAAGTAGGGATCGTCCCAGAAATAATGTTTAACATCTTTGAAAAACTTCTTTTTCTGCTGGGACGACATCCCTTTCACCACAAAATTCCCTGCATGGTAATTTGCGTAATCAGCAAACCATGGGGTACTCGGATCATTTTTTGAAGATATTTTCCCAAGTGTCTCGAGAGGAAATGTCTCGGTGATTTCCTTATTCTCGAGAACACTTTGATGAGGATTTTCTAGTCTGGACAAATGATCAGCGGCTAGATTCTCTGCTCCTTTTTTATCACGAATGATAATGTCAAATTCCTGGAGCAGAAGAATCCACCGAAGTAATCTCGGTTTAGCATCTTGTTTTGCTAAGAGATACTTTAGAGCAGAATGGTCCGTATACACTATGCTTTTTGATAAGACAAGATACGGTCTAAATTTCTCAAAAGCGTAGACAACGGCCAACAATTCTTTCTCAGTAGTAGTGTAATGAGATTGAGCATTGGTCATTGTCTTGCTAGCATAGTGTATCGGTTGGAAGTATTTAGACTTGCGTTGCCCTAGGACTGCACCGATAGCATAATCGCTTGCATCACACATTAGCTCAAAGGGCAAGTCCCAGTCGGGGGCAACCAAGATGGGAGCTTCAGTCAGCTTCTTTTTGAGAACCTCGAATGCTTCGATGCATTCGGAAGAGAAGATGAACGGAGCATCTTTTTCAAGAAGATGGGTCAGAGGCCGAGCGATTTTTGAGAAGTCTTGAATAAATCGTCTGTAGAAACCGGCATGACCAAGGAAACTTTGGATTCCTTTGACGGTAGTGGGATGAGGTAGCTTAGCGATAACATCGACTTTAGCTCGATCGACCTCAATCCCAGATTTGGAAATCTTATGGCCGAGGACTATGCCCTCTTTAACCATGAAATGGCACTTCTCCCAATTTAGAACGAGATTGGTGCTTTCACATCGTTCAAGCATTTTTTCTAAATGGGAGAGGCACGAGGAGAAAGAATTTCCATAAACCAAGAAGTCATCCATAAAGACCTCCATTGTCGTCTCGATCATATCATGGAATATGGCCATCATGCACCTTTGAAACGTGCCCGGAGCATTGCATAAGCCGAAAGGCATGCGTCGGTAGGCAAATGTTCCATAAGGACACGTGAAGGTGGTCTTTTCCTGATCTTGGGGATCAATTGGTATTTGAAAATACCCGGAAAAGCCATCGAGAAAACAATAGAACTCATTTCCCGCCAAACGCTCAAGCATTTGGTCCATAAACGGTAGAGGGAAATGGTCTTTACGGGTAGCATCGTTGAGTTTTCGGTAATCAATACACACTCTCCATCCGGTGACGAGACGTGTGGGAATTAACTCATTTTCTTCGTTTGTAATGACGGTCATTCCACCCTTTTTAGGCACACAGTGGACGGGACTAACCCATGAGCTATCCGAGATCGGATAAATCATCCCTGCGTCGAGGAGTTTAATAACTTCCTTTTTTATGACATCATGGATTTTTGGGTTAACCCGTCTCTGTTGCTGAACAGCGGGTTTGAAATTATCTTCCAATAAGATCTTATGGGTGCAGAATTTAGGGTCAATACCCTTTATGTCGAAGATCTGCCAAGCAATGGCACTTTTATGCTTTTTAAGCACGTCTAAGAGTTTTGTCTTCTCCTCATCTTTGAGAGCTTTTGAAATGATGACGGGAAATGTATCGGAATCTCCCAAGAAAGCATATTCAAGATGAGGAGGTAAATCCTTGAGCTCAAGCTCCGGAGGATTTTCAATAGACGGCTTAATTTCCTTAACGTCGGCCATTTTAAGGTCCATCGGAGGGGAAAAAGGGGTAGGGTCTTCATTCAAAAGTTGTTCAAGCATAAGAATATCCCCCTCCGGATCATAATAAGAATCATCATCTTCCGGTGAAGAAGATGTGTCGGTAGCAAGAAACTCATTGACCTCTTCCAAAAAGAAATCACCTCCCTCAAACGGAGTGAGGGATGGGGAAGAGTCGGAGATGATCGGTGAAGAAATAGTAGACGGAGAAGAATCATCAATAGAGGTAGAAGAAGAATCCAAAGTGGGATTGCCACTAGCAAAACCGAGAATCTCTTGAGCATACTCCTCCGTAGTGACGTCAATAATATCAATACGGTTGACGGACATGCAATTATCGTTGGAGGAGTATCTCGCGGTTTGATCCAAATCGAAAGTCACGGCTTCATTACCAACTCGCAAGGTAATCTCTTCATCATAAACATCAATCAACGCTCGCCCGGTTCGTAAGAATCCTCTCCCGAGAATGAGAGGAACTCGGGGATCGGCATCAAATTCGACAATCACAAAATCTGCCGGAAAATGGAACTTCCCCACATTAACGTAGACATCTTCGGCGATTCCAATTGGACGAGTGATTGATCGATCCGCGAGCTCGAGAGTCATCCGGGTCGGAGTGAGAGCGGGGAGAGATAATTTTTCCCAGACGGACTTAGGCATTAGGTTAATGCTAGCGCCAAGATCGGCCAAGGCGAAACATTGAACCATCCCCGGAAAATTGCACGGAATAAGGAACTTTCCGGGATCTCCTAGCTTTTCTGGAAGCTTTTTGAGGAGAACCGCGGAACATTGTTCATTTAACGGGGTTGTTTTTGTCATCTCAAACAATTTATCTTTGTTACTCAGCAAATTCTTCATCATCGATGCAAACTTCGGCATTAAGAGAGCAGCATCCGCAAAGCTAATTTCGAAACTCATATCTTGAAAGATTTGATAGAATTTCTCCATCTGATGCGTATTCTTATCATGGTGCTTTTGTTCATCAAGTCGCGACGGATACGGAAGTTTTATCTTAACGGGAACCTCTTGTTCAAAATCAACTTTCCCTTTTCCTTTTGACGATTGGACAACCGGAGGTTGGATGTCTTCGGTCCTTCCGTTATTAGTAGGAAGTGCCGTATCCGTTGTCACCTCGGTTTCACGGGCGACTACCTTGGGAGGGAGAGAAGAAGAGGTAGTCGGAGCCGTAGGTTCATCATAACAAACACCACTACGTGTTGTGATCGCTTTAACGTCTCCCCTCGGGTTTGCGATCGTGTTGCTGGGAAGAGAAGTAGTACCCGAACCCGAGGGTTGATCATTTAAACGTTTCTTAATCTCACTCATTTCCTTAGTTAACAACTCTTGAGTTCTCATCATATTTTGATTTTGAAGCATTAATTGTCGAAGAATCTCATCCGAGGGTGGCGGATTTGGAACAACATTTTGATTTTGATTAAAATTTTGCCCTCGGTTGTTGTTATTGAAACCTTGATTATGAAAATTTCCTTGATTTTGATTCATATTTCCTTGATTAGCATTGAAATTCCCATAAAAATTCCCTTGATTTTGATTTCCTTGAAAACCCCGGTTTTGATGTTGATTAAAACCATTGTTTTGAAAACCATTATTTGCACGATTTTGATTATTGTTCACTTGATTACGGTTTTGACCTTGATTTTGACTTTGATTATTGAATCCCGGTGGTGGTCCAAGTGAATTGTTTGAACGGTAGCTAAGGAGATTACGATCACCTTGGGGTTGGTAACCATTACCACCCGAATTAGTAGCATACACATTCTCGTGTCCATAAGCCCCGGTGGCCGGACACTCGAAATAAGAATGAGGACCACCACATATTTCACAACCATGGTTAATAACATTGACTTGGTTGGGTGTTTTCTCAATAACAAATGAATCGAATCTCTTATTAAGTGCGGCGAGAGCATTCATAACTTCTTCATTGTTCTTACTATTAGCACTAGACGTTTGAAGCTTGCTCCTTGAATTTCTCACACGGGCTTTGTTTTCAATTATTCCGAATGCCTCTCGAGTATTACGGGCCAACAAATTTCCACCGGCCGCCGAATTGAGTGAATCTTGATCGGCAAGACTCAAACCATTATAAAAGGTATCGATTTGATGAAGCTCTGAAAAACCGTGGTTCGGACATTTCTCCAACAACTCCTTAAACCGATCCCAAGCCTCGCTGAACGATTCATCAAAGGCTTGTTGGAAACGTAAGATTTGAGCGCGGAGATTAGAAATCTTTGAAGGAGGATAGAAATGATTCACGAACTTTGAAGCTAGGTCACCCCAAGTATAGATCGAGTTCGGGGGTTCCTTCTCAAGCCAAGTTCGAGCCGCTCCCTTAAGGGAGAAAGGAAACAACTTCATCTTGATCGCATCATATGATACTTGGTTAAGCTTAATTGTCTCAACTATATCCGTGAAGTTCCTAATGTGAATGTGAGGATCTTCACTCTCGAACCCATGGTAAGAGATACTAGTGATGAGGTTCAATAACCCGTGATTGATTTCAAATTGATTAGCAAGTATGTCGGGAATCACAATGGCCCTTCGCACACCATTAAATGGTGTTTGAAGTTGTTCCTCCATCGGACGGAGGTCGGGGCCCGGTTGTGCTCCTTGATTAGGCTCCACCGGAGGAGCTTGATTGTCGTTCATTTCCTCAACGTTTGGGAAATGAGCACGGTGTGTGTGTCGAATTACCCTTTCGGGATTTGATAATGGAGAAATAAGATTTTGAGAAGATGAGCGGGTGTTCATACACCAAAAAGGAAACAAAAATGAAAATCAAAAATCTTTTTGTATTTTTGGTTGGGAATTATTTTTGGCTTTTTTAATATATTGAAAAACAAAAGATTTTATTTTCTTTTTGGTAACCGTTACGTTAACCGTAACCGTTTCCTTTAAAACTACGCGCAGCGTGGCGGGAAGGCAAAGGTAGCTCCGAAGATGCTTAAAAACCCGCCTTCTTCAGCTCGACAATTTAATGTCAAGCTTCCTTAAACCCCGTAATTAGGTTGTAGTAATAAAGTAATCCGATAACGATTAATTTCACGATTTGTTTTGTTGTTATTTGGAATGGTTTACAACCGCCCTCCTTCAACGGAAGACGGAGGATGTTTATTAAGATGTATTTATGAAAACACTTTAGGAAAAGTGTTTTATTTATTATATTTTTGTATTTTTTATTTTTTTATAAAAAACAATAACTTCCAAGGAAGGATCTTCAAATCACAAAAACAACGGACGAAATCGACGCACTCGTTTCAAGCCTTCCCCGGCAGCGGCGCCATTTTATTGATGTAATGTATATTTGTTTATTTTTTTTATTTTTTCCAAAGAAATTGTAACAAATACAATTCCCCCGGGTCGTTCTCCCAACGAAGGTTTGACGGCGAATAAGTCGAATCGGAGTCGTGAATATGTGAAGTGAATAAGTGACGTGAAAGATTATTTTTTAGAATTGATTACACTATAATAAGGCAAATTAAAAGCAATCTACGCTATTAAAATAAGTGCACACAAAAATAAATCAAATTAATGCAAATCCCGGGCTAATCCCGAGATTAATAAAACTAATAGTGAAATTAATAAGCTAAAATGCAAAGATTAAAAACTAAGGGACTAAAACTGCAATTAAACAAAACTAATTTTTAAAGAGATAAAAAGAATAAAAAGTTTAATAAAAGTTAAGGGACTGAAAAAGTAATTTTTGAAACTTATATTTAGACTAAAACTTTTAAAACCAAGACAAGGACTAAGAGTGCCAAAAAAAACAAACTATTTTATTAATAAAATTTCCAGCCCCGATTTTAACTTCACAGAAATTATAGGGACCAAAAGTGATATTATCCGAAACTCAAGAACACTTAGCTTAAAGCAGAAAGTCACCTCAACTATCAATTTTCAAATGCTTGTAAATCGCTCAAAACTTAACCAATTTTGAAACCGTAAAATGTTTTAGAAAGCTAACCAGGCAGAGAACAACAAAAACCTAAAAGCCCTATCACAATCAATCAATTGCTAGGCTAGTTTGAATCAAGAACAGATAGCCAAACAAGGACATGCAGCAGTTACCCTGAACCTCAGATTTGAGACCAATTTTAGAAGCAATTTAAAGCAATCTCTTGTTTATGTTAAGACTTGAAATAAATCACACAAAAACTAAGCTACCTTAACTACTCTGAAACACAATATCAAGCCATATCTAACACAATTGATCAATCAAATATGCTCATGAACATAGCAGCAAAGCATAACATGCAACAGATACACAGAACTATTTTGACTAATTAGATGCTATTAGATTTGACTAAAGTGAATTTTAACAGCCTAAATCTATCAATCTAAGTGTATTAAAGCTGTCTAATCAATTAACTAACAAGTACTAACTAAATATGCAATTAATTAAGCAGCTCAGATCCACAAAACTCAACAGACAACAGCAGATCAAAGAAATTTGGTTAAACTTTGACTCCTAACAAATAACCTACCACTATTATTGCCATTCTAAGTTATTTATGACTAAAGAGACATGTTTAGGCTAAAACTCATACTCAGAAACATCATTTTCCTTATCAAACCAGCAGATCCAAACACCACTTTAACTTCCAATATTACTAACAAAATCAGATCCAGGATTCAATATTCAACAACTACCATCAATCATCATTCAATATCAATCATAGAACTCAGATTAACAGCAAACAACAACAATGACAGCAGAATCACAGATTCACAGATTATGATCAAACTAGTAGCAAGTATAAGACAAATTCAAACACTAATTATTAAACAAACTATTCTAACACTAGATCTAGCAGACAAGCATCAAATAACTAACAATTAAACAGAAATAAACTAAAAATAGCAGATCTAAGCTAATATTCTTGAGTGGAAATGTGAAATTGAATAAAAACTTACAAACTACTCTCAGCAAGAACAGAGAGTTTTCCCATGAGGCCTATCTTTGGATAGGCTAACTGCTTCCAATTTTTCAGATAGACTATCAATTTAAACCCAGAATCATAACCTTCACACCATGGTTGACTTTTGTTGACCAGAGTAACTTTGAATGTTACAACAGCATTGACACTAGTACTCACTTACAATAAGCTATAGAGCTTACATAAGCTGATATTAACTGAAATAGAGCTCAATGAAGCAGTTGTGAACTATATATATATATATATATATATATATATATATATATATATATATATATATATATATATATATATATATATATATATATATATATATATATTATATATTTTTTTTTGATGATCAGATATTAAAACAAAGTTAATAACCTAAAAACTGAAATCAATATTAACTAAATGAGAATTCGGATACAAAAATAGCTTCAAATTTAAACTTTCATTTAAACTTAAAAATTACAATACTCAAATCAAATAAACATAAACAGAAAAATTACAATCCGAATTATAAAACTAAAATTCTAAAAATACTTTGACAGCATAACGTTGCTAAAAAAAATTACATATCGAAATGAGAAAAACCTCTCCTATTTATAGGCCTAAACCGAACCTTCTGGGTCTTGCCACGCTGGCGATCCTCGTGCTATCTTCAGTCTTCATCACCCTTAGATCACCTTGCTCTTCAATCCTCCATTTCTAACCGTACGATCACAAATACGCGTGTTCGGACCAATGAGAGCCTGCCATGTGTCCCTTTTGTGCTTCTTTAGCTCTAACACGCTTCCTGACACGTTCTGATATTCTAGAAGCCCTTTGATTTGACCAATTAGCCCTTAATTGCCGTAATTTTGAGGGTCGGTAATTTAGGGTTCATGGGATAGTGGAAATGGGGGGAAAGGGTGAAATTTGGGGATCGGGGATAAGAGAGAGATAAGGGGTAAGGTGTGTTTATTTTTCTTATTTAACTTCTTTGACCGAATGGGTTTGTGGGTCGGGTTATGGGATGGGTGGACCGGTTATAAGTTTTAAGTGGATTGGGCTGTTTTAATATTTAAGTGGATTGGATATTTGGATTGGGTTAGATGGCTTTAGGATAGGGAATGTTTTGGATCCGGTTATTATATATATATATATATATATATATATATATATTTTTAAGGGTTTTACTTAAGGACTAAAGGTGCAATTTTTAGAAAGCCAAGGGACTGAAATTGCCAATTCTTTAAAGTTGATCTAAGGGCGATTTTTAACATTTTGACCAAGCATGACTTTCCCGGTTCTGGTTCTGAGCCTATTCCGTATCTCGTGCTCGTTTTCCCGGATTTCTTGTGTCTTTTGTCAATTTTCACGATATCCATCCTGCACATACAAAAACACAAAATCACAATATCTTTTGGCATTTTGGTCGGGTTTTTGGTTATTTTGGTCCGGTTTTGGTCAAGAAAAGTTATGTGTTTAGGCACATACCAATTATCTACTAATAAATAAAAACATTTAGATATAGAGGGGGTATTTGGATTATCTAATTATTGCTACTTCAAGTCGCAAATCCAATGAGTGGATTCTGCTTCTGGTTATCACAGATGTTAAAAATCTGTCGACTAGTTAGTTTTGGTTAATTATCTACTGATCTCTGTGGCAGTGGCTGATAAAAAGAGGCTAAATGTAAGCATAATATCATCATCCATAGGAAGGTTAGTGTACCAGAAGTGTTGATGCTTCGAATATCATCCACAAAACGTCCATTGTACACCTATTAAATAGTCCATTCTACAACCAAAAATTGTTAATCCCATATGAAATATATAAAAAAGGTAAGAGAAGAAAAATGATGAAACCAAACACCCTGATTATAAACATTATACATAGATAAAGAAATATAAAAACTTATTGGTAGTACCTAAATTAAAGCATGCTAAGTGCTTGGCACTAACCACTCATCCATCCTATAATATGATGTACAAACAAAGAAAAAAATGGCATTAAGAAATTAAAGCATGCTAAGTGCTTGCCACTAACCACTCATCCATCCTATAATATGATGTACAAACAAAGAAAAAAATGGCATTAAGATTTAATCAGGACATGACAACGATAAAAGAAAATTTTGAATTTCCAAAATGATTATTTCAGAGGTGGAAAATAGGCATTGAAGCAAGTCAAATTGGGTTGGGTTAATCTGAAACTTTTTCTCCCAAAGAATGTCTTTTTATTTCGTTTTACATTAACATTGTGTCAAATATGATCATAAATCTTATATATTTTCAACAATAATCTAAATTTTTGATTAGTTTAGTTTTGTGGTTTGTGGCGTTTTGGCCTTTTAGATCCATTGTATAGCTTCCCCTTTGGTTTGTGAGGTCCCGAATTTGGGATTCTCTGTTTATAAAATCTAGCCTTTCAAAATAAAAATCTAAAATTTTGAAATAAAAAGTACTAAAGAGATTTACTGCATTACAGTAGATTTTGAGCATTTGGCTTATTGCTATTCTATCAGATCAAAAAAAGACCTCAATAACATTCACATTTTGGTCTAACCACAGCCACCATTCCATAATCCTATTTTGAATCTCCTATATCATCTTGGCACTTCATTTACTACATATATGAGTTCTCGTTCATAGCCTCAGTCAGTTTCATATCACATGTAATTAGACTATTTTTCCTAAAAGCAAGAACTACAGATAATCACACATTGAATTAGGCATATTAAACATCTATAAATATGGCTAAATTTAAAATCAATATAAATATCATAAATTTATGATTATGAAAAAGTAATGCCTACAGGAAGATTAAATTAAGCATAAAGATTAAATTCCCAAACTATATTAGAAAGAAGGAAACCTTCTCACCATGGGGGTGGGCACTTTTTGACACAACGTCGAAAACATAAAATAAAAAAAAACTGAAACATGCCGCCTCCCCACCACTCCACAGCAGGACCATGAGCTACCACATCAGCTTCTGGATCTTGTTGGTGAGCATGAGCTACCACATCAGCTTCTGGATCTCGTTGGTCAAGGGACGAGTCAGGAGCTGTGGAAACATCAGTTCTATTTTTAGAGTTATCAACTGCAACGTAAAATTCAGGAGACCGAAATATGATACGTTGAGGTTCTAAAACCTCAAATTCATGATCCGGCTTATGCTGCTGATTAAATCTTCCAGGAAGATTAGAGGAACTGGTGTAGCAATCTTCACATAGGTCGAAACCAATCTGCTCTAAGCAATCTTTGCATTTGTACCAGTTTCTGATGAGTGGATAAATCTGTAAGAAGAACCGATATCAACTAAAAAGTGAACTTTGAAACCCTATTTTGAATTCGATGTAAAGTTTGATGGAATTATCCTTAAAAACAAAGTATTTGAATCAATATTAGAGGTTAAATTGAGTTGTGTAATATCTCAAAAGGGTCGAAAAAGAAAAATGCTAAAGGGGAAAAGGGTGAAATGAGCTAAAAGTTACCCAAACCCGACCCATTTTGACCAATTTCAGGACTCACCCTTTTTTCCACCTTTTACATTAGTACCAATTCAACATTTTCCTGCGAGAGGAGAACCATTTTATAGGTGCAGAACCAGAAGAGCATATTTTTTTCTTGAAGATAAGACTGTTCCTTCTGAACAGCTGTATACAGATTTTGAAATGGATACAAAATACGTAAGAAAGAGAAGATTACCCCGCAACAGTCGCAACCAACTCCAAAATGAACCTTAAGGTCTGGGCGTAAGTAATCATTCATAGGTACAGATGAGCCTTTAGCACCTTCCTGAACTTTTGTTGACCCTGGTATACAAAATTAGTCAATGATAAAGATAGCCGTATACAATCTAAAGTAATCACAACGAACGTCTGGCATGAAAACATAAATATCCAATACCTCTATCAGTGAATGCATTTATTCATGGTAAATATATGTTATTTTATTTTGCAGTTATTAAAGGAGGCAAAACATGTCAAAATGGGCAAGTTTTTATATACGTTGAGCTGATATGAAACATACAGTATATGGTTTGTGTGTTATAACTATAACATCAATTATCTAATTCCAGATATTGCGATTTAGTTGGTTGTGTGGGTTAACAATACACCTTTCACGACTCGGGACTTGTTTGACCTATTTTCTTTTTAGCTAATGTGACTTTAACCATCTGACCTATTGGAGAAAAAACATAATCAGAATAGACCCGTTCGTATGTGGATGAGTTAAAGGTGTCATCTATGGCAATTATACTTGTGAATCATGAGCACAAGATATATTTATGAGCAAAGTATTTACATAGCTTGTTAACACCACTTTAAAAGTAGCATTGGCATGATAAAAATTAAATAACATTGGGTCGTACCTGCTGATGAGGTTCCTTGCTCACGTGTTTTTAGCTTCTCAATAGCTTGTCTTCTTGTAGCATATTCTTTTGAAACATGCTACTCCAAGAAACCTTCTAGAACCAAACAGACTTTTGGAAACCCCTTTGGATGCAAGCTTTGACACACCAGGCATCGTCATGATTCATTGCATGAATCGATAACACATGCTTCACAGAAAACTGTTAAAAAATGAGAAAAAATTGTTATTTTGTAGATTCATAGCATCCCAGAACAAGTATATTATGACTGAACTTTTGAAACATACAATGCCCACAGTTGAGTACAACAGGTCGATAGAGAAGCTCTTTACTTATTACACAAAGTAAATCGGTGATATTCACCTGCTTGTAATAATCCTCCACGTGATCACCCCCACTTGAACAAAAATTTTAATGGAATTGACAAATGAAATCTTACCCAAAAGAAATTCAAAACGCTCTCAAGATTCCAAACCTTGTTATTTTCCACACGCACACTATTACCTGAAATAAACCCCCACCCTCTGAACCCACCCCGTGAACCCACCCCCTGAACATGTCCCCTGAACACACCCAATGAACCAATACACTCAACCAAGTTACTGAAGTCACCCACTTAACAGACCCCATACCCCCTGAACATACCTACTGAACCACACACAATCGAACCTTAATATGTTGTGACCCACCCATACGTGCAATTCCTACTCTCAACATATAAAAATTTTGAACCATTACCTTGAAAATGGGTTACATTTTATGTCCAAAAGGTAAAATGTTATCCTTAACTAAAAATATAGGTTGAATGGGTCAAAGCCAAGCACAGCGTTTTTAAATGCTTAAGACTTCTTAGATCGCTTTATCATTATTTCAATGTGAATATGAACCCATAGGAATATGGAACTAAAATATGAGTCAGGATGCAGTTAAAACAACATATAAAATGGAGTAAACGAACTAATTCAACCATGCATTAAAAATGCAATAAGTTCTTTAAAGTTTAAATACTTACATGTATACTCCTTCCTTCCATTAATAAATGTCCAGTAGTAAGTTGCAGTCCAGATTTGCACCTAAACCTCCTAACAACCGGAGTCCTACGATCACAGCGAATGGTTGCAGCAGGGTCTGTTTCACATGTTATGATCCGTTAATTTATCATGGTTGGGAAATAATAAATGAACAAAAGTGATACAATGATCCGAATTGTGGTTGCAGCCTTGGGCTGGTATTCAGTTTTTGCGACTATGTTTGCAGAACCGTATCTTATAGCAACCTGTTATTATATTAAACATTTATTGGCAAAGCTGCAACCTCAAAGTATCTAGGTCCACGCAATGACGGGAGCCACGGGAGGCAGTAAACTAAGTATGCAAATGAATATATGTTTTTTCTAATGCAACTTATGTTCAAATTTTTCGATTGCTCTCATTGCAGCAGCTTAAGAAATCAGGTTTTATACCTTTATATGAAGAATATATTATGCTGGTTACGTACCTGTGTAAATTGGGTTTCAAATGATCGAGTTTCGACTTAATATGCTCTACTTAACTCTGGAAAACTTAGGTTAGGCCATGAAATGACCCTCTTTGACCTGTTACCTGACCTGCTCTGCCTCACTCCACCATCTTTCAAAGCGATTCTCTTTTTCCACCTCACATGCGCGACGTGGATAAACTTTCGCTGCTTTTACACATTAAAAGAAGCCAATATTAGTATGACACCTAATATGAAAAATCAGTAACGTAGAGATTTTAGTAATATCAAAATACTTTTTGTTGTGTTCCACTCCGATTCCTGTTCCATACCAATTTCTGTACTGGCCTAAAAACTTTTCTAAACATCCAAACAACCCTACAAAATAATGAGATAATGGGAAAAAAATATGCCTGCATCTTGTTAAATAAAACTGTACTTAACGAAGGTGCAATATAAATGATTTTGCTGTAAAGTCATACTTTCGCAGGCAATAATATATGGTATTTAGTGGCTGAACCTGAACAATTTTACAAAATCATAGCATTTTAGAAGATGTTAAAGATGAAAACTAACCTACAGACATTCTTTGGATGTATGAAGTTGCAACAGACACCGCGGTTGCAGCTATTATGTGCGCATCGTTATGATAATCTATGGAACATAAAAACAAACATTGGCAACTTATGTCACAGGGTTATATACTGATATACGAAAAATAAACAACTGATAGATTAAAAAACTAACATAACTGATCATGAAATCATAAGCTTTCCTACTTTCCTCTTGATCCTCTGGCCCTTTCTTGTCGTTGGCTTTTCGAAAGAGCTAAAATTACTTCTGAATCCAATGTTACCAACTTAAAGCTAATTCAAAAAAAAAAAGAAAAAAAAAAAGGAAAATATTTAAGTAGCTTTCAATACATACCAAATAAACGTGACAAACAGTCTATCTACAGTTTAAAGCACAAATTCTAGATTTTATTTTCTTACCATTCTTTCAACTTCACATCATGCATGGATCTTAGGGGATGCACCTGATATAAGAAACAATCCAAACAAACATACATGAATCAGTAACTACTTCAATATTCTTAAACCATTAAAAAAAATGCTAAACTTGTTTAAAAAAAGAGAAGATTAAAATTTTGATCTTTTCGGCAACTAATCGTCAATTTAACATAACCTATCTAGTGGAAAGACATACCGAGATCACTTTTAGTGTTGACGAAGAGATCATGAGGACAAAACTTGACCATGTAGAAGCCATATACTTCCTTATCATCCCATTTAATTTCTTTGTGTCCCCTTCTCTCTTCCACTGTCAAATTTCAAGCTACAAACCCACACACACACCCTATCAACAATCAAGAAAACATAAATAAATACATCAATTTACATAGATATGGTATCAATACTTGAGCTCCAAACATCAACCAATTTAAATCCAAAATGTCAAATTTAGACCATTGACCTAACTAAAGTTGTTTCAATTAACCTTAAATTCAAATTCAGTAAGCCAAATTTACTTAATTAACCTTAATAAAAATACATAATCCCCAATATTACTAAAAATTAAAGCTTTATAATTCCAAATTTCAAGATTCATTAATTTAAATTAAATTAAGCTTAACCAAAATCCAAAATCCCAAATTTAAACTAATTAGGATCGAAAAGTGACACTAATAAATAATATAATTAAGGATAAGAAGAAGAACCCGAACCCATAACACCAAAGGTTGTTTGCCCAGTTCTGCGACCCACTGAGACTTTTTTTAGACATTATATCATTATATGTTTGCAATAAGTTGTATAAAGATCGAGACTCAACGACTCATATCTAACTAGTGAAAAACGTACGCTTATACTACACTACAAATCATAACTTCATAATCACTTGAACCGTTCAATAGAGTGTATTAGTATTAGTGCACGGTACGTGTTAGGAATATAAATATTCAGTTGAAAACTCGGTCACCCCGAGTACTTAATAGCACTTAATAGCTCGTAGGTTTATTAGTAATATTACCAGTAGATTAGTTAGTATTAATATTGTGGAGTGGGTCGGGTCTTTTACCCACTGTCAGCTCGCTCCACAGCCCACTAGGGGCACCCTATGTAGTACTATATAAAGCCCTCTCCACCAAAGGAGAGGGTTGGACCTTCCTATCTGATGTGTGCGATGTGTCGTTGCGGTTTAGCAGTATTAATGCCTACTCAAGTTTTAAATTTATATTTAGCCGACTTATCAATAACACACACACTTAACGAGCAGTGTACCCAGTCCTGTATGAATATAATGGTAAGTAGAGTGTCGATCACTAAGAGTGGAACGTATTATCTAGTTATTCTAATCAGTATTTTAATATTTTAAGTTAGCTATGCAACCTAATCTAACGCAAGGGGGTTCAGCCTGAGAGACTGGCACGATTGGTTGCAATTAAATTAAACTAATAGGCACAAATCAGTAAGTAGCACACACGTACACAGATAAATACTTGAGACAATAAGAAGACCTGTCCTGATAGATAAGTAGTTTGTCACTTGTTATATTGCTAGTTTTATATGAAGTGTATAGTTCGATGCAACGCACCGAGATTAAGTCCTTTCTCGTTGGTTCTAATCTTATCGGCGAGTAAACCCTTAATGATTACTTATGACTATCCTATTTATCTTTCTTCCTACTTTTCTACAGACGATAGAATGCATAGGCGATCTAATAAATAGGCGAGGGCAGAGGCATGGCGACCCGATCAACGCTCAGCTAGACACAGAGGTTATCAATGCACTAATAAAAGTCACCAAAGACATCAACATATAAACTTTAATTAATGGGAAAGCAGTTTTAAGGGAGTGCAACCTTTCCGTTGTCACATTACACAAGCCACCAATCCTGATGAATTAAAGTTTACTAACACAATAAAACAAAACTACTTAATGAATTAAATACATGCAGGACCTTCTTACAGCTCTTGTATCTTCGTTCAAGGTGTGTCTTGTGCTGCTGCCTTGACTGAATTTGTCCTAGGGTTTCTGTACTTCGGTCTTCTAAAACTGTCGAACTCTTTCTCTCGTCTGACTTTGGGGTATTTATAGTTTCTGTCTGAGTGTAAGATGCGGCGCATCTAGTAAGTAGATGCGGCGCATTGACTTAACTTCGCGTGGGGTCCAAGATTAATATATTCAGGAATATTCGTACACCGCCAGAAGATGCGGCGCATGTCCTCTTGTATCTTGGATCGTATCTGGTGAAATCTTGATAGTGATGCGCCGTATGTAATAAGCAAGATGCGGCGCATCTGGAGCAGAATAGTCTTGATCTTGTACATTTCAGTAGACTCTTAACTTCTTGCTTGTTTTGCTCCATAATTAGTCCAAAATCGCCAAGTTTCACCAAATGCTTGTTTTTACCTGAGAATTACAAAAGTAAACGATTAAGTATCAATCCTCATACATAATATAATAAAACAAGTCAAATTAATAGGATAAATGATGGTAATAAAATGTACTTATTTGAGTTCATCAAATATCCCCCCACTTGAACTTTACTTGTCCCCAAGTAAACCTTAGATTAAATCTTATGAAAATGTATCCTAAAAGATATTAGGATTTATTTTTATATTTAAGCATGTATTCATTTTAGTCATAATCACACAACCAAACACTTAACGAATTAGAAGTAAAATAAAATATTCTGATAAAAGCAAATCTAATCGTTTAACTGTCCAGTCGCGACGAATATTCTATCATAAGCTTGGCAAGTATACACATCTCCCCCACTAAAGCCAAGGAATAACAAGTCTAAAGCGGTAAAAAGGGTTTTGAGGTTTAAGGGTTAATCATTCTCCTTAATCTCTATCGATCTCAAATTCCAGAAAAGGCGACAAAATCACAAATACATGATCGAATCCACGAACACGATACTTGCAATTGCTCAAATCCTTAACTCGAATAGGCTAAAGATAGGACCAAGTAATCTTCACCAATAATATTATATCAAAAAGGGCGACAAAATCATAAATACATAGCCGAATCCACGACTACGATACTTAAGATTGCTCAAATCCCTAATCTCAATAAATCAAAGGTTTGGATAAAGAATAATATAGGGTATGGATAATATTTGGGATATAAATTGGTGTAAAATGAAAAATAAACGAAACAAATAAATTAAAATCCTAAGTGTGGTTAATCACTATCCCAACCATCCCATGAATAAGACTCATATCATAGAATAACTCACGCTTTAACACTTGAAACAAACGCTTTAGGTAGACACGAATTATACTCAACAAGATCTCAATCAAAGAATAAACCTTAGTTGGTGTTCCCATAACTGCCAACTCCCATTCAATCCATAAATATAATATACAACAACTAGTGGTGATATCGACCACTTAATACAGAACTTTACAAAAGTTGGTTAAAACAAACATCCAACTCTTCCTCTTTTTTTTTTTTTTTTTTTTTTTTTTTTTTTTTTTTTAACATAAACAAAGATGTGTAAAATTTCACCACATCACTATAATGATAATTCTGGATAATTTTTCCATACTTTTCATAACTTCAGAAATAACGGTAATAGTGAAAGTAGCAAACACACGAAAAATAAACTCAAAGATATACAATATTTACTTTCACTCCAATTGCATTGTGCAATTTCCCGACCTAACCATAGATAATGAATTACACACGCGAACACAGGTAATGTAAGGAAACACACTTTGCCTAAAGCAATTAACCAACCACGGATTTTAATCTATAATGTAGGCTAAGGTGTAAGGGTGTAACGAAACATTTTAACAAAGGTGTAAGAAACGAAAGGAATGGCTCTGAGTGTTTTTCTAGGAGTATCTTACTCTAAAAGTGAGAGTAACAAAAGGGTTTATACGGGGGTTAACTAACCAGTGTAGTTAGTTAATAACACATAACATATAAAGGCTATTTGGGTGTAATCCTAGAAATTTACCAATTTAGACAAGTCATTCCAATTATATAAAATAATACTTATTATGGTGGTCTCGAATAGTATACAAGCCAAGTTCTAAAGTTTACAAGTCACCGGCACACTCATAGATTTTTGAATTTTTAAAAATCACAATTTTTGAAAATAACGTCATGTGTGCAGCTATGCAACTTAGACTTTAAACAAAAACATGCTAAAAATTTTAATTTTGATATATTAAGCACATTTTAAGCATAATTTTTGAAAAGTTTAGGACAAGTAAGTTTTCTAATTCTCCAATCCCCCCACTTAAGTTAAACAACGTCCTCGTTGTTTGTATCAAAGGTTAAAAACTGGAAAATAAAAGAATTAGAACAGAAAAACTCCCCTGAGATTTGCTCGGTATGATCCTCCATTTGTGTTAGAGCAAAAATCATCTTTCTTGTGGATGAGAACGTTTAAGCTTCATATTTGATGTATCCACAGGAAATGCAGGAATCTATAATACCACCAAGACTTTAAACACACCTAAATTAAGAAAGGTTCAAACTTGCATAATACATTAGTAGTTAGTAAAAAATAAAACTTAAAAATTAAAATGAAAATCATCAGGTCAGTCGATGCGCCGTATCTTATGGAAGAAGATACGCCGTATCGAGCCTGGAATAAATACGAATCAGAATAGAAGATGCGCCGCATCCTTAACCAGGGATGCGCCGCATTAAAATAAACTGATAAAAAGTTTTAAAGTCGAAAATAAAAAATGCAGAAAAATAAAGTAAGATATGACCAGTGCAGGAGATGCGTCGCATCTCAGGATTGAGATGCGCCGTATCCTCTGCGGGCCTGACTGACTCGACACAAAACAGAATAATAAAAATTTTCTCCGGGTTGTCTCCCGGTCAGCACTTGTCTTTATTCCAGAGTCTTCAAGTTAGACTCACGTTCAGCTCTTTATTCCAATATTTCAGGTTCAAACTCTACCACCTCGTTCACAGTATCCTCAACTTTATTATCAAAGTATTTCTTCACACGTTGCCCGTTTACTTTGAATATATAACCATTTTTATCGCATATTTCAATAGTTCCATATGGATACACTTTCTTGACAATGAACGGACCCGTCCATCTTGATTTAAGTTTACCAGGATACATCTTTAATCTGGAATTAAATAGTAGCACTTTCTCTCCAATAATAAACGTTTTATCCCCACGTAACCTCGAGTCATGCCATCTTTTAGTTCTTTCTTTGTAGATCATAGTATTTTTGTAGGCCTCATCTCTTAGTTCATGGAGTTCATTAAGTTCCATGAAACGGTTCTTCATTGCAGCTTCCATATCCATATTACAATTCGTCAAAGCCCAATATGCACTTTGTTCAATTTCGACCGGTAGGTGGCATGCTTTTCCGTATACAAGACGAAATGGAGTGCATCCCGTTGGTGTCTTATAGGCTGTACGGAATGCCCATAAAGCATCATTTAACTTGTCAGACCACCCTTTCGGATTATATCCAGTCATTTTTTCAAGAATTCGCTTTATAGCCCTATTGGTTACTTCAGTTTGCCCATTGGATTGAGGATGGTATGCGGTGGAAACCCTATGATATACTCCATATTTTTGCAAGGCTCTTCCCAGATGGTGATTACAAAAGTGTGTTCCCCTATCACTAATCAATGCTTTAGGAATTCCAAACCTAGAGAACAAACTTTGCAAAAATTTAAGTACTACCTTGCTGTCGTTTGTTGGTAATGCTTGCGCTTCGACCCATTTTGATACGTAATCAACAGCAACCAAAATATATTTATTACCTTTAGATTCAGGAAACGGTCCCATGAAGTCCAATCCCCATATGTCGAAAACTTCACATACATGGATATAGTTTTGCGGCATTTCGTTTCTTGATGTTATATTCCCGGATCGTTGACACGCATCACATCCTTTTATATAATCTTTTGCATCATCAAACATAGTGGGCCAATAAAATCCCGCATCAAGGATCTTTCTTCTTGTGATGACTGCACCGTGATGTCCCCCCGTTGGCCCTGAATGGCAATGTGCCTATATTGCTGGGATGTCATCACCATCTACGCATCTTCGTATAATATTGTCAGGACATAATTTAAAGGCATAAGGTTCATCCCAAATATACTCGCTAGCGCGAGTTAGAAACCTTCTTTTCTCGTCGGATGTTAGCCCTTTTGGAATTTCATTTGCAACAATAAAGTTTATAAAGTCGGCATACCATGGTCCATTATTATTGCTCTTAATTCCTACCATCGTAAGGTGTTCATCAGGAAAGTCATCAGCTATTTCCCTTTCGTCAAGCACCTCCATATCAGGGTTTTCAAGTCTAGATAAGTGGTCAGCAGCTAGATTCTCGGCACCCTTTTTATCTTTAATTTCAATATCGAATCCTTGGAGCAATAAAACCCACCTAATAAGCCTTGGCTTGGCATCCTGTTTATTGAACAAATACTTCAAAGCAGAATGGTCAATGTAAACCATAGTTTTTGACAATATAAGACATGATCTAAATTTATCGAATGCAAAAACTACTGCTAAAAGTTCTTTTTCCGTGGTGGTGTAATGTTCTTGGGCATTATTCATGTTTTTGCTAGCATAATAAATTGGCTTAAATTTCTTATCAATCTTTTGACCAAGTACAGCTCCAACAGCATAATCACTAGCATCACACATTAGTTCAAAAGGCAGATTCCAATCCGGTGAAATTATAATAGGTGCAGAAGTTAGTTTTTCTTTAAGTATGTTAAATGCCTTTTTGCAATCTTTAGAAAAATCAAACTTCGCATCTTTTAGCAATAATTGGGTCATAGGCCTAGATATCATTGAGAAATCCTTTATGAACCTACGATAGAATCCAGCATGCCCTAAAAAGCTTCTAACACCTTTTACATTAGTGGGGTAAGGTAGTTTGGCAATTACATCAATTTTAGCTTTATCGACTTCTATACCTTTCCCAGAAATCTTATGTCCTAACACAATTCCCTCTCTAACCATAAAATGACATTTTTCCCAATTAAGAACAAGGTTAGTTTCTTCACACCTAGCAAGCATTTTATCAAGTTTAAAGAGACAATCACTAAATGAGTTACCGAACACCGAGAAGTCGTCCATGAAGACTTCCATAAAGTCTTCTACCATATCATGGAAGATAGCTGTCATACAACGTTGGAAAGTAGCAGGGGTGTTGCATAGTCCGAACGGCATTCTCCTATAGGCGAAGGTTCCATAAGGGCAGGTGAAAGTCATCTTCTCTTGATCCTCAGGGGCAATTGGTATTTGGAAGAAACCTGAAAAACCATCCAAAAAACAATAATAATCATTACCTGATAGTCTTTCTAATATTTGATCAATAAATGGAAGAGGGAAGTGATCTTTTCGCGTAGCATCATTGAGTTTGCGGTAGTCGATGCAAACTCTCCATCCGGTAACAGTTCTTGAAGGGATTAGTTCATTATCGTCATTGAGTACTACCGTCATTCCTCCTTTTTTTGGTACAACGTGGATAGGACTGACCCACGAGCTTTCGGAAATTGGGTAGATAAGTACGGAGTCAAGTAATTTCACAATTTCATTTTTCACCACATCTTGAACTTTTGGATTCAAACGCCTTTGAGGTTGGATAGTTGGCTTGAATTCATCCTCCATAAGGATTTTATGCGTACAAAATGACGGGCTAATTCCCTTGATATCAGACATACTCCACGCTAATGCTCCTCTTCGTTCATACAGTACCTGCAAAAGTGATTCTTTTTCTTTTGGCGTTAAGTCAGATGCAATAATAACGGGCGAATTAGTGTTCCCATTTAGATAGGCATACTCCAAAGTAGAAGGGAGATCCTTAAGCACAGGTTTAACATTATCAATTTCAGTAGCACTAGCGGAATAAACTTGTTCTTTAATTATATTGCTGCTGTCATCAGATAGATGCGCCGCATCGATATTTTCGATGCGCCGTATCGCGTTACATACAGCAGAGTCAGCAGCTAAATTATAATCAATAGTATTCTCATCAACTTGATCTTCTATAGCAATTGTGTTTTCTAAATTTTTAAGCAGAAAAGAATCAAGCAAATAACTTTTTAACAATTTCTGAGTAAATTGATTAATCGTGTCATCAGAAACATCGATATTATAGCATTCATCGTCATCGGAATTATCTTTACTCATAGATTGTTCCATGTTAAACTCAACCTCATCTTTTCCTATGGTAAGAGTTATTTTTTTATTAAAAACATCAATTATGGCCCTAGCAGTGGCTAAAAATGGTCGTCCTAATATTATAGGAGTTCTAGAATTTTCAGGCATATCGAGGATAACAAAGTCGATAGGTAATTCAAATTTATCAACTTTTATTAATATATTTTCAGCTATTCCTAATGGGTATTGTATGGACCTATCAGCTAGTTCTAAGCACATCCTAGTAGGTTTTGGTTCACCAAGACCTAATTTATCATACATAGAAGAGGGCATAAGACTTATACTAGCTCCTAGGTCGGCTAAAGCATTTTCAATATGCAAATTTTTAATTTGAAAAGGAATAGTGAAACTCCCTGAATCTTTTTCTTTAGATGGAAGTTTGTTGAGCAATGCTGCTGAGCTTCTTTTCCCCATTATTATGGTGCAAGCCTCTTCAAGTTTAGACTTGTTTGTAAGCAAGCTCTTCAGATATTTAGCATATTTTGGCATTTGCACTAGGGCTTCCATAAATGGTATGCTTAGTTGCAGCTGCTTGAGATTCTCCAGGAATTTCTTTTGATAGGCATCTTCTTTCTCTTTCCTTACCCTATGTGAGAAAGGTAGTGTTGATCGTTTAGGTTCAACAGAAGGTTCTTCTCTAATTACAGGTTCTGGATTAGTCTCTTTTGGTTGCTCTTGCTCAGGTGATAAAGATTCAGGGGAAATCTTGTTTGTACCGTCATCCTCGGGTGTCTCTCCGATTTGAAAGGTTGACTTTCCGCCTCAAGTTGTAATCCCTTTCAAGTCTTGCTTTACCAAAAGAACCCTGTTAAGCACCGTTGACAATTGGTGCACTTCAATTGCCAATCCATAAATCATGTTGTTTTGTTCCTTAAGTAACAGCTCATGACTGCCTTTGAATTCATTAATAAAGTTTCTTGCTTCATGATGTTCTTTTTCATTGGCTTGAGCGATTTGTAGTGCAAACTCTTCCATGGTCAGGTTTCTTTGGGGTCTTCCGAACAAGTTGGGGAAAATATCGAACATTATTCCTGAAAATTAAAGACAGGTAGATTTCAAAGTAAAAGTTTCCAGGTATAAGGGTCAGAGTATTTTCCGTTCGTAGATAAGAAAAATAAAAGTTGCTGATATCTGCAGACGATGCGCCGTATCCAAAAAGTTGGATACGCCGTATCTTATAATCGTTAAAATTTAATCAGACTTTATTCAGAAAATAGATACGCCGCTTAGAAATTAGAATGCGCCGTATCAGTAATTTTATCAAAAATCGATATTTATTTAAAATTAAATGCGTCGTATTAACAAAAGTTAATGCGCCGTATTTTCGTTGCGTTTCAAAATACAAGATTTTTGATTCAGAAAGATGCGCCGTATCGATAAAGATTGATGTGTCGTATCTGTTTAATAATTCGAGAACTGTTTTTAATTGAAATAATAGATGCGCCGTATCTGTAAAAACAGATGCGTCATATAGCTTTATCGTTTAGAAATAAATTTTTCTTAAAAACAGATACGCTGTATCTTGGGGAAAGATGCGTCGTATCGAATTAATTAAACGCATTGTATTTTATAAAAATTAAACGCAATACGCCGTATCTGAGAAATCAGATGCGCCGTATCGTTTGAATAAGCTCAGTACAACGATAGCAGAACACAGAAAAAAAACGAAAAATAAAAACAAATAAACACAAACGAAAATAAACACAAATAAAAGCAAACAAATAACACACAAAACAGAAAATATGCAAAATAATACAATGAATGCAATTTAACAAATATACAACAGAGTTAGTGGTTAGATTAAAAATTAAAAAGAAAAACCTAATTAAAATACTAATCAAATTAATAGATAATAACAATTCACTCCCCGGCAGCGGCGCCAAAAACTTGATGCGTGCGATGTGTCGTTGCGGTTTAGCAGTATTAATGCCTACTCAAGTTTTAAATTTATATTTAGCCGACTTATCAATAACACACACACACTTAACGAGCAGTGTACCCGGTCAGTATGAATATAATGGTAAGTAGAGTGTCGATCACTAAGAGTGGAACGTATTATCTAGTTATTCTAATCAGTATTTTAATATACTAAGTTAGCTATACAACCTAATCTAACGCAAGGGGGTTCAGCCTGAGAGACTGGCACGATTGGTTGCAATTAAATTAAACTAATAGGCACGAATCAGCAAGTAGCACACACGTACACAGATAAATACTTGAGACAATAAGAAGACCTGTCCTGATAGATAAGTAGTTTGTCACTTGTTTTATTGCTAGTTTTATATGAAGTGTATAGTTCGATGCAACGCACCGAGATTAAGTCCTTTCTCGTTGGTTCTAATCTTATCGGCGAGTAAACCCTTAATGATTACTTATGACTATCCTATTTATCTTTCTTCCTACTTTTCTACAGACGATAGAATGCATAGGCGATCTAATAAATAGGCGAGGGCAGAGGCATGGCGACCCGATCAACGCTCAGCTAGACACAGAGGTTATCAATGCACTAATAAAAGTCACCAAAGACATCAACATATAAACTTTAATTAATGTGAAAGCAGTTTTAAGGGAGTGTAACCTTTCCGTTGTCACATTACACAAGCCACCAATCCTGATGAATTAAAGTTTACTAACACAATAAAACAAAACTTGTAAAACCCGAAAATCTAAAACATATTAATAGACCAAAATGCCCTCATACTTGGAAAATTAATTAAAACACATATAACTTTCAAATAAATCATAAAACGTATGAAAACGAAAGAAATGCGACATGAAATGATTACGAGGCACCATAATATAATTTTACGAGCTACGAATAACATTTGTAACACATTACTTAGTCACTTGAACCGAAAACTCAACAAGGATATATTTATTTCGTTCTAAAAATAGTTACGTGTTAGTCGTATGTAAGAAACGAGGGAAATATTGAAACTTGGACATGGATACTTTGAGTTGGGCTTAGAGGCCGATCCAAGCCCTCCCCTCATCCAAACCCACGACCCAAACCTCCCAAAACAGCCCAAGCCCTTTTTGGTTCCCCCTTATACACCGAACTTCACATATCACTCAAAAGAAAACCCTAAAATCAAATTTTGATACTGTCTTTTGGTTCTGCTGCTGTCGAGACTTATAGGAGACCAAGAAGGATTGAATTTTGTTCCATTTGTGTGTCAAACATCTTAAGGTAACATGTTTCTTCATGCCTCAAACCCCTATGAATTAATTCTTAACCAAAAACCCTAATCTTCCTTTGTTTTGTCTTGATCGATCGGCCAAAAAAAAGAAAAGGGAGGAGAAAGAAGCTTGTGTGTGGTGTTTTAATCCTTTGTGTTCGTTTTCTTCGTGATCTACGAGGGTATTGTATCACTTTTCCGTCATTTGTTCATATATTCATGCCCTAGTTTAATCATGGAATGGAAATCATGACACATAAAATGTCACATAAAATAATAAGATAAGAAACCCTAAAAACTGTTATGATGAATCGAACCAGAAGTTTTGTGGTGAAATTATTCGAATTTGATTGTGTTAAGACCTGTTTTGAATGACCTAAATATGTATGGACTCACATAAAAACGTTGGTGTCAAGAACAAATGATTTGCATGACGAAAACCCTAAGATAATCATGGTTCTGTGATAACTGATTCTGAGCTGAATTTTTAGTCGACTTTAACCGGCTGTGGATTTATGATATGAACGTATATTTTTATATTTCTGGAGTCTAGATTGTAGTTCAATGAAATAGCTACCTGGAGAAATTTAGTTTGTAATTTTTAGAGGCTTGTAAGGTCACTTTTTGATTTTTTGGAAAATCATGTGTCCAGTTGTGTTTAAAAGTCTGGAAAATCCGTTCGGGTTTTTGAATTTTAATTTCCAAACCGTGTCGAGTTAGAAAGATCCCTTTGACCTGGGTAAACTTTGGGATGTGTATTAGTAGCTGGAATTTTTGTATATTTGTGTGAATTTTTATGAAGGGGTAATGAAGTGATAACTTATCGGGTGTTCCATCAGACATGTTTCTGGGACAGGTTGTAAAAATGGATTTTTCATTCATAACAAACCAAATCAATAAAATCTGGAAAAATTATGATAAATACTAGGAATATTGAGGAAGCGCTGTGAATTTTTGTAGATTTTAATTCGGAGTTCTACTATGATTCTATAATTATATAAAACAGGTCCAGAACATGATTAAAACCTGAAAAAGTGCATTTTGTTGTTTTAAAAGTGTTAAGTGTTTACATTCAAACATTTGAGGGTCTATATGGTTATTTTGATTATACTAGAGGACTAAACTTGTAAGAACCTGTAACTTGACAATAATTACACTTTGTACCCTAACCTTATGATAATTACACAATTGGTCCTTCAACTTATCCTAAATACTTAATAAACCCTTAAAGGATTAAAACTACCATAATAACCTTATGAACCTTGAACTACCTAAAATGAAAAGACAAACTAAACATGAAGTTAAGAATCATTTGTAATTCTCTTCTAATCCTTTAGGTGTGAAGAAGGAGAGACCTTGAGCCGTTCCTTGTTTCTGTGCTTTGTTCTATTTGTGCTTTCGTCATAAGGTACAGATACTCTGCCCTTTTTCAGTAAGGGTTCTCATATGCCATATATTGATTTTGAGTTATGATTCAGTTAAGATTCCCCAAGCCATTGCTATGTTCCCTTTGAATGAACCTTTGATATTACTTTTGATATGACTTTGAGATGCACCTTTTGATATATGACCTTGAGCTATGATTTTGAGACATGACTCTTAGTTTGATACCCGAGCCATTTTTGTACTTTCCTAGCCAGGAAGGTAACCTGGCCATGTCTGTGATGCACCGCTGGCATGACTCCTGTGTGGGGGAGTGATTTCTCACACCGTCCCTTTTATATTATCTGCCATGGCTACTTGACTTTGAGTTTGGGGGCGTATGGATTGCAATCCTAGGCATGTTTTGTTTAGTGGATTTAACTATGAATTTGAGTATGACTTTGAGTGTGACTTGGGTGCTGTGTGTGTGCAATACACGCCTTTCACATTTATGGGAGCTAGCTACTCCACCCCTGTTGATACATGAGGACACCCCTCATATTATCTGGTTGCCTGAGAGGTATCCCCTCTGATTGTGAGACTATGATTTTGAGATGTTGACTTTGAGATTATGACTTTGAGTTATGGGCTCGTGGTGGATGACTATCCTTAACCTTTACTCTTGTATCTTATTTATATTTCATCCATTATGCTACATTCTGGTTATTTCCGTTTACTTTCGTTTCCGTTTATCATGTATCTGTTCACTGGGCTTTTTAAGCTCAGTCGCACGTTTTCTTTTCGTGTGCGGCAGGTTTTAGTTGGAAGATGGGTACGAGTGAAGAGACTTTTGGACTTAGAAGACTTGATAGTTCGGCCTAGAGATGATTAGAAAGTATTCTATTGTTAGAAATTGTATTCGCTTTTGTAACCTTGTAATTCCAGTATTTCATTTGTAACCTTTGAGAATCTTTGTATTACTTTTGAAGGTATGCTTTGTTATATCTGATATGAAACCATTTGCGTGACATCTGTACCCTTGTCGGGTTAGGGTGTTACAAAACTACTTAAAGAATTAAATACATGCAGGACCTTCTTACAGCTCTTGTATCTTCGTTCAAGGTATGTCCTGTGCTGCTGCCTTGACTGAATTCGTCCTAGGGTTTCTGTACTTCGGTCTTCTAAAACTGTCGAACTCTTTCTCTCATCTGACTTTGGGGTATTTATAGTTTCTGTCTGAGGGTAAGACGCGGCGCATCTAGTAAGTAGATGCGGCGCATTGACCTAACTTCGTGTGGGGTCCAAGATTAATATATTCAGGAATATTCGTACACCGCCAGAAGATGCGGCGTAACTCCATAAATAGATGCGGCGCATGTCCTCTTGTATCTTGGATCGTATCTGGTGAAATCTTGATAGTGATGCGCCGTATGTAATAAGCAAGATGCGGCGCATCTGGAGCAGAATAGTCTTGATCTTGTACATTTTAGTAGACTCTTAACTTCTTGCTTGTTTTGCTCCATAATTAGTCCAAAATCGCCAAGTTTCACCAAATGCTTGTTTTTACCTGAGAATTACAAAAGTAAACGATTAAGTATCAATCCTCATACATAATATAATAAAACAAGTCAAATTAATAGGATAAATGATGGTAATAAAATGTACTTATTTGAGTTCATCACTATCATTTCAATCTAATCTTGCAAAGTTTCTCTCTCAAAGGTTCCACTTTCTCTCTCTAACTTCTAGTTCTTTTCATATTCGATCCATAAGTATATCAGCAAACGTGTGTTTCTTTGATCGTGAATATACTACAATTGGTATCAAGAGCCATGGTTAGGTTTATGTATGGTTATATTCACGGATTTGTGTATATTTGGGGCACTTTTGGTTCGAATAGAAAGTTTCTTAAAAATCTCTTTTGCGCTTCGTTTTGTAGCTTGAAGTTGTTAGATCTTGTACTTTCTTGCTTAGGGTTAGTGTAGAAGTTCTGTTTGGTGTTTGGAATCATCATTTTCGGCTTTGTGTGGTGGTTTTTGGTCGATTCGTGGGTTTGTAAAAAGGTGTTCGTAGTAGCGTTTTGTCCCTCTGTGAAAGTTTCATAGTAGCGACTTGTGTATTGTTGGGTAAGTGCAAGTTGCGTTTTGAGGTTTCTCGAAGTTGCGATTTGGCTTATTACCGCTTTTGGTAAAAGACGACAAATTGCTAAGAAAGGGACGTGTTTGGCGTTTTGTGTGTTGCGTTTTGACAAAGATAGCGACAGTTCTGTTTTCTAGTGACTTGCGATTTGTGGGTTGCGACTTGTATCTGTCGGAGTTGCGACTTGTTAGAGTTGCGATTTGCTTGTGCGGTCTGTTGATTCAGGGTTGCGATTTGGTGAGTTGCGACTTGAGCACTTGCAAGTTGAACTTTGCGTTTTGACTCATAGTTAACAAATTGCGATTTGATTGTCTGCGATTTGACAAGTTGCTACTTGACTCATTGTGATTTGATAGTTGCGAGTTGATCTATTGCGATTTGACGTTGCAAGCTAACACTTGTGACTTGACTTATTGTGATTTGATAAGCTTGCGATTTGTCTTGTTGCGATTTGTCAAGCTGTGTCTTGAATCTTTGCGATTTGATCAACTGAGATTTGTGTTTCCTTGAGTTAGGACTTAAAATTCTATTTTCCAAGATACTCATTTGTTTACGGTTTGTGTCTTGGTGATTTTAGAAAGTCCCGCAAAAGAGTCAATTTCTAGGTTAAATCACAAGAACTGTAAAATCCCGTATACATTATGGCCAGCATTACAAGCACCGCATCCGATGACATTCAAGCAGCAGGGTCCGATACCCGTCCGCCTATGCTAGATAGGACGGACTATGATTCGTGGGCACAACGAATAAGGCTGTACTGCTTGGGAAAAGAGAATGGAGCAAACATCCTTAAGTCCATTGATGAAGGACCATTTCAGATGGGTACCACCAGAGATGCGGTTACTACTGGTGAAGATGGCACTGTCACCTTTGGAATTGACAGACCACGCACTTACAATGACCTTAATGAAGAGGAAAAGAAGAGGTATGATGCAGACATTAGGGCCTCAAACATTGTTATTCAAGGTTTGCCAAAGGATGTCTACAAACTCATCAATTTCAACACTGAAGCTAAAGCAGTGTGGGACAATGTAAAGATGTTGCTAGCTGGGTCAGAACTCACAAAAGAAGACCGTGAATCACAATTGTATGATGAGTTTGAACACTTCAAAATGAACCCAGGAGAGAATGTTACAGATTACTATGTGAGATTCCATAAGTTGGTGAATGACATGAGGATGATAAGAATGACTATGCCCAACATCCAACTTAACTCAAAGTTTGTGAACAACATGACTCCAGAATGGGACAGATTTGTTACTGCTGTCAAACTCAACAAAGGTCTGAGAGATACTAACTATGAACAGTTGTATGCCTACCTACAGCAACATGAGAAGCATGCTGCCTACGATCGGGTGCTGAGAGAAAAGCTCAATCCTTCAACTCCTAATGACCCACTGGCATTTATGGCAAGTGCTCTACCAAACACCCAACCATCACCTAACCAAGGTTATCATCAACTTCACTCACCATATTCTGCTATGAGCTCACAACTCGACTCAGGCTATTCTCAGACCGACAAAATGATTGATAACCTCACCAAACAAGTATCATTACTGGTTCAACAATTTAAAGCATCTCTACCTCAGACCATAAATCAGTTAAGAAACTCATCCAACCCATGCAATCTAGCAATGGTGGAGGATGGGAAAATTGTGGTTCAGAATGTGCAAGGGAGAGCAGGAAGAAACATGGGTCGAGGTAATGTGCAGAACAGAGCAGGGAATGCCAATCAGGGGCAGGGGAAATAGCTCAAGTGTTATAATTGTGGAGGACTGGGACACATTGCCAGGAATTGCAATCAACCAAAACGTCCTCAGAACTCAGATTACTTCAAGGACAAGATGATGTTGATGCAGGCTCAAGAGAATGGAGCTGTATTGGATGAGGAAGAATTGTTGTTTTTGGCTGGTGATGGGGGAAATACTTTTGATGAAGATGTGGATGAGCACCCAATTCAGGATCTAGCACTTAACGATCCCAACATCTTCAAAGCTGATGATTGTGATGCATTTGACTCTGATGTGGATGATGAACCAACGGCTCAAACAGTCTTCATGGCTAACTTGTCATCCTTGGCTTCATCACCTCCACAAGCTGGTTCTTCAAATGCATCTGTGATTTCTGAGGTACTAAAACTTTATGACACATATGAAGTAGTTGATGAACAAAAGATTCCCAACGAAGTACAACATGGAGATGTTTCTGACTCTGATGAACTCAAATAAGTACATTTTATTACTATCATTTATCCTATTAATTTGACTTGTTTTACTATATTATGTATGAGGATTGATACTTAATCGTTTACTTTTGTAATTCTCAGGTAAAAACAAGCATTTGGTGAAACTTAGCGATTTTGGACTAATAATGGAGCAAAACGTGCATAAAGTGAAAGTCTACTGACATGGACAAGATTAAGTCAATTCTGCTCCAGATGCGCCGCATCTCACTCTCGACATGCGCCGCATCTCTATCAAGATATCACCAGATACGATCCAAGATACAAGAGGACATGCGCCACATCTAATCATGGAGTTACGCCGCATCTTCTGGCGGTGTACGAATATTCCTGAATATTATAATCTTGGACCCCACGCGAAGTTAAGTACATGCGCCGCATCTACTTAGTAGATGCGCCGCATCTTCCCTCAGACAGAAACTATAAATACCCCGTAGACCAGACGAATTAAAAAGTTCCAAAAACCCTAAAACCGAAGACCAAACAGGAGGAACAAAGGACGAATTCAGTCAAGGAGGCAGCACAAGACACACCCAAATCAAAGATACAAGAGCTGTAAGAAGGTGCTGCATGTGTTTAATTCATTAAGTAGTTTTGTTTTATTGTGTTAGCAAACTTTAATTCATCAGGATTGGTGGCTTGTGTAATGTGACAACGAAAGATTGCACTCCCTTTAATACTTGCTTTCCCATCAATTAAAGTTTATATGTTGATGTCTTTGGTTACTACTTATTAGTGCATTGATAACCTCTGTGTTTATTAGTGGCTTGCGGGCATTTGACTGCGGGACATAATGTGGCTCCCACGGTTGTTTCTAAATTGATCACTTAGGAATAACTTTTAGACATAAGTAATCATTAAGGGTTTACTCGCCGATAAGATTAGGACCAACGAGAAAGGGTTAACTACATACACTTCATATAAAGCTATCAATAAAACAAGTGACAATCTACTTAATCATAAGGACAGCCCTCTTATTGTCTCGAGTATTTATCTGTGTACGTGTGTGCTACTTGCTGATTCGTGCCTATTGGTTTATTTTATTATTTAATTGCAAACAAATCGTGCCAGTCTCTCAGGCTGAAACCCCCTTGCGTTAGGATATTAAAATACTGATTAGAATAACGAGATAATACGTTCCACTCTTAGTGATCGACACTCTACTTACCATTATCTTCATACTGACCGGGTACACTGCTCGTTAAGTGTGTGTGTTATTGATAAGTCGGCTAAATATAAATTTAAAACTTGAGTAGGCATTAAAACTGCTAAACCGCAACGACACATCACGCGCATCAAGTTTTTGGCGCCATTGCCGGGGAGTGAATTGTTATTATCTGTTAATTTGATTAGTATTTTAATTAGGTTTTTCTTTTTATTAGATTAATTGCATCATTGTACTATTTTGCATATTTGTTGTATTGTGTGTTAATTGTTTTCTTTTATTTTTGTGTGTTTATTTTTGTTTGTGTGTTTAATTTTTGTTTTTATTTTTCGTATTTTTCTGTTCTGCTATCGTTGTACTGTGCTAAATCAAACGATACGGCGCATCTGATCTCTCAGATACGGCGTATTGCGTTTAATTTTTTTTTTAATACAACGCGTTTAATTAATTCGATACGACGCATCTTTTCCCCAAGATACGGCGTATCTGTTTTTAATAAGAAAATTTTTCTAAGCGATAAAGTAATACGACGCATCTGCTTTAGCAGATACGGCGTATCTGTTTTCGATAAAAAAAAAATTTCTAAACGTTAACGCCATACGACGCATCTGCTTTCGCAGATACGGCGTATCTATTATTTTAATTAAAAACAGTTTGCGAATTATTAAACAGATACGGCGTATCGATCTCTGTCGATACGGCGCATCTTTCTGAATCAAAAATCGATATTTATTTTTGAACGTAACGAAAATACGGCGCATTAACTTTCGTTAATACGACGCATTTAATTTTAATTAGATAAACTGATTTTTGATTAATTAATTCGATACGGCGCATTCTTAAATTCTAAAGCGGCGTATCTATTTTCTGAATAAAGTCTGATTAAATTTTAACGATTATAAGATACGGCGTATCCAACTTTTTGGATACGGCGCATCGTCTGCAGATATCAGTAACTTTAATTTTTCGTATTCCGTTTTCGTTATTAATTATCTGATATATTACTTTCTCGAGCATACCCTACTGATATTTTTGTGTTGATTTCAGGAAGTGCATGACCAGGAGTTCTACGAAGAACTTGATTCAACCTTTCGAAGATCCTGAACGAGCCCTACATTCGCTTAAAAGGCTTTTCAACACAAGAAGCTTTGATCTTTCAAGTTCACTCGAGCTTGATTACTTTTCTGAAGAAAAAGAGGAAGTTGAAACAGAAACAATGGGCGAAAACACTACTATGGAGGAATACATGAACAATACCCGTGTTGATTACACTTCAGGAGTTGCTAGACCTAAGTTTGATGATAATTCAAAATTTGAGTTGAAGGGTCAGTTTCTCAAAGAGCTAATAGAGAATGCTTTCAGTGGGACGGAACAAGAGGATGCTAATGAGCATGTTGAAAAGGTCCTGGAGATTGCAGATTTGTTTACTTCAGAAGGAGTCAATACCGATCAACTCATGCTAAGAATCTTTCCAATCTCACTAAAAGGAGCTGCTAACAAGTGGCTAAGGAATGAACCTGCTAGTTCAATCACTACATGGGAAGGTTTGAAGAGCAAATTCCTGAAGAGATATTGTCCACCTGCTAAGACTGCTAAAAAGATGGAGGCTATCAATAGTTTCAAGCAAGAGCCTGATGAAACCCTTTATCAGGCTTGGGAACGATTTAAAGATTTATTGATAAAATGTCCTCAACACTATCTAACCCCTATGCAGGAGATAATATTGTTTTATCAGGGACTGGACGTGCCAACTAGACAGATCTTGGATGCTAAGGGAGCTGTACCTCAAATGAGTGCAACCAATGCTAGGAAAGCAATCCAAGATGCTGCTGATCATTCCCAAAAATGGCATGATGGGACCACTACTAGATCTAAGAGCAGCACTAATTTTGACGGGATTGCTGCTATTCAAGCTCAATTGGATAAAATTAGTAGAGAGATGAAGAAGCGAGATGAAAGAGCATATGCTGCCCAAGTTGGATGTGAAAAGTGCGAAGGACCTCACTACACTAAAGATTGCCCGAACAAGAATGAAAGTGAGACATTTGAAGAAGCATATTACACCCAATTTGGACAACCATTCCGACCTTCAGGAAGATTTAGGGAAGCTAGTCCGGGATTCTATCAAAAGAACAACTTCAATCCCGCTTATCAAGAAAGGAGGCAAACTTTAGACGATACTTTAAAGCAAATTATGGCCGATGCTGCTAAAAGACATGAAGAGAATACTGCTATGATCAAAGAAATTCGAGCTTCAACGGACACTACTACAAGAAATCAAGGAGCTTCGATCAAAGCATTGGAACAACAAATCGGTCAAATGAGCAAAGTTCTTCAAGAAAGGGGATATGGAAGTTTACCGAGCTCAACTGAAACCAACCCAAGAGATCATGTCAAGGCCATAAGCACCACTGAAGAAGTCACTCCTAATATACCTAGAAGATCGATGAATGGTAATGATGGTGCAAGACCCGAATTTTTCTTTAATTCTTCAATCAGCTTAAGGAGACTACTAAAAGAGAAGACAAAGATTGAAGAGGAGATCAAGGCAACAATGAAAGAAGAGAGCCCTGCAACCGACTCAAATGCCTTGCCTCATAAAGAAAGAGACCCAGGAAGTTTTACTCTACCTTGTTCTATTAATAATATATCTTTCAATAATGTGTTAGCTGACTTAGGAGCTAGTGTTAGTGTTATGCCTCTTAAGACATTCGCTACCCTAGGACTAGGAAAATTAGCACCAACTAAGTTACTTATTGAATTGGCTGATAAAACGGTAAAACGACCTGAAGGGATTGCTAATAATGTGCTAGTTAAGATTGAGCAGTTTATTTTTCCCGTAGACTTTGTTATACTAGACATGCCCGAGGATGTTAAGATTCCTTTAATCCTCGGAAGACCTTTCTTGTCTACTGCCCATGCTAAGATTGATGTGTTTAAAAGAAAATTTTCATTAAGGGTAGGGAATAATAAACTAGTCTATAAATGCCAAGATCCGGTTAAAAGCATAATTAGAGGTGTTTATGTGCTAGGATTAAGAGAGCGTATGGACCTCGATCTTGAAGCTAGACTTATGGGAGAAACATTGATTCAAAACAACTCAACTAATCCTAATCATGAGAACTTTGAGGAATTCATTGACCTTAATGTACCCACCGAACTTAGACGCAATGTTGTTAATGATTCTGATGATGAGTGGTATGATTGTGTAGTAATTAATAAACGTAGGAGAGTAGTTGAGAAAACGAATTTGAACAATGATGTGTTTATTGAACTACCACCCCACCTTGCTTATTTGTGCCTATATGATAATAAGAATTTCCCGTCTATCATTTTGTCATCTCTGCCCGAAAGGGACAGGACTTTGTTCATACAGATAATGAAGAAGAACGGCGTGGAAATTAAGGAAGGGCAAGGAGTGTTCAATATTACTGAATTGGCGATGAAGGAGCGCGATGTTTCCGACTCCTTCAATGATCGATATTAAAGAGCTGAACGTGAGTCTAACTTGAAGACTCTGGAATAAAGACAAGTGCTTACCGGGAGACAACCCGAAGATTTATCTATTTATTATTCTGTTTTCTGTGTCGAGTCAGTCCAGGCCGCATGAAGATACGGCGCATCTCAATTCTGAGATGCGACGCATCTCCTGCAATGGCCATATCTTATTTTATTTTTCTGCATTTTTATTTTCGACTTTAAAACTATTTATCAGTTTATTTTAATGCGGCGCATCCCTGGTTAAGGATGCGGCGCATCTTTATTCTGATCCGTATTTATTCCAGGCTCGATACGGCGTATCTTCTTCAATAAGATACGGCGCATCGACTGACCTGATGATTTTCAGTTTTAATTTTTAAGTTTTATTTTTCCTAACTACTAATGTGTTATGCAAGTTGAACCTTTCTTATCTTAGGTGTGTTTTAAAGTATTGGTGGTATTATAGTTTCCTGGATTTCCTGTGGATACATCAAGTATGAAGCTTTAACGTTCTAATCCACAAGAAAGATGATTTTTGCTCTTATACTAATGGAGGATCATACCGAGCAAATCCCAGGGGAGTTTTTCTGTTCTAATTCTTTTATTTTCCAGTTTTTAACCTTTTATACAAACAACGAGGACGTTGTTTAACTTAAGTGGGGGGATTGGAGAATTAGAACACTTAACAATTACTTGTCCTAAACTTTTTCAAAAATTATGCTTAAAATGTGCTTAATATATCAAACTTAAAAAAAAATTTTAGCATGTTTTTGTTTAAGATCTAAGTTACATAGCTGCACACATGACGTTATTTTCAAAAATTGTGATTTTTCAAAATTCACAAATCTATGAGTGTGCCGGTGACTTGTAAACTTTAGAACTTGGCTTGTATACTATTCGAGACCACCATAATAAGTATTATTTATATAATTGGAGTGACTTGTCTAACTTGGTAAATTTCTAGGATTACACCCAAATAGCCTTTATATGTTATGTGTTATTAGCTAACTACACTGGTTAGTTAACCCCCGTATAACCCTTTTGTTACTCTCATTTTTAGAGTAAGATACCCCTAGAAAAACACTCAGAGCCATTCCTTTCGTTTCTTACACCTATGTTTAAAATGTTTCGTTACACCCTTACACCTTAGCCTACCCTGTAGATTAGAATCCGTGGTTGGTTAATTGCTATAGGCAAAGTGTGTTTCCTTACATTACCTGTGTTCGTGTGCGTAATTCATTATCTTTGGTTAGGTCGGGAAATTGCACAATGCAATTGGAGTGAAAGTAAATATTGTATATTTTGGAGTTTATTTTTCGTGTGTTTACTACTTTCACTATTACCGTTATTTCTGAAAGTATGAAAAGTATGAATAAAAATTATCCGGAAAGAAAGTTATAGTGATGTGGTAAAATTTTACACATCTTTGTTATGTATTAAAAAAAAAAAAAAAAAAAAAAAAAAAAAAAAAAAAATGAAAAAATAAGAAAAGAAAAAGAAAGAAAGAAAAGTTGGATGTTTGTTTTAAGCCAACGATGTAAAGTTATGTAAGTGGTCGATATCACCACTATTTGTTGTACTATATCTATGGATTGAATGGGAATTGGCAGTTATGGGAACGCCAATTAAGGTTTATTCTTTGATTAAGATTTTGTTGAGTATAATTCGTGTCTACCTAAAGCGTGTGTTTCAAGTGTTAAAGCGTGAGTTATTCGATGATATGAGTCTTATTCATGGGATGGTTGGGATAGTGATTAACCACACTTAGGATTTTAATTTATTTGTTTTGTTTTGTTTATTTTTTTTTTTATCTTTACACCAATTTATATCCCAAATGTTATCCATACCCTTTATTATTCTTCATCCAACCAAACCTTTGATTTATTGAGATTAGGGATTTGAGCAATCTTAAGTATCGTAGTCGTGGATTCGGCTATGTATTTATGATTTTGTCGCCCTTTTTGATATATTATTATTGGTGAAGTTTGGACCTATCTTTAGCCTATTCGAGTTAAGGATTTGAGCAATTGCAAGTATCGTGTTCGTGGATTCGATCATGTATTTGTGATTTTGTCGCCTTTTCTGGAATTTGAGATCGATAGTGATTAAGAATAATTAACCCTTAAGCCTAAAAACCCTTTTTACCGCTTTAGACTTGTTATTCCTTAGCTTTAGTGGTGGAGATGTGTATACTTGCCAAGCTTATGATAGAATATTCGTCGCGACTGGACAGTTAAACGATTAGATTTGATTTTATCGACTTATTTTATTTTACTTCTAATTCATTAAGTGTTTAGTTGTGTGATTATGAAATAAACGAATACATGCTTAAATATAAAAATAAATCCTAACATCTTTTAGGATACATTTTCATAAAAGAAATTCTAAGGTTTACTTGGGGACAAGTAAAGTTCAAGTGGGGGGATATTTGATGAACTCAAATAAGTACATTTTATTACTATCATTTATCCTATTAATTTGACTTGTTTTACTATATTATGTATGAGGATTGATACTTAATCGTTTACTTTTGTAATTCTCAGGTAAAAACAAGCATTTGGTGAAACTTAGCGATTTTGGACTAATAATGGAGCAAAACGTGCATAAAGTGAAAGTCTACTGACATGGACAAGATTAAGTCAATTATGCTCCAGATGCGCCGCATCTCACTCTCGACATGCGCCGCATCTCTATCAAGATATCACCAGATACGATCCAAGATACAAGAGGACATGCGCCGCATCTAATCATGGAGTTACGCCGCATCTTCTGGCGGTGTACGAATATTCCTGAATATTATAATCTTGGACCCCACGCGAAGTTAAGTACATGCGCCGCATCTACTTAGTAGATGCGCCGTATCTTCCCTCAGACAGAAACTATAAATACCCCGTAGACCAGACGAATTAAAAAGTTCCAAAAACCCTAAAACCGAAGACCAAACAGGAGGAACAAAGGACGAATTCAGTCAAGGAGGCAGCACAAGACACACCCAAATCAAAGATACAAGAGCTGTAAGAAGGTGCTGCATGTGTTTAATTCATTAAGTAGTTTTGTTTTATTGTGTTAGCAAACTTTAATTCATCAGGATTGGTGGCTTGTGTAATGTGACAACGAAAGATTGCACTCCCTTTAATACTTGCTTTCCCATCAATTAAAGTTTATATGTTGATGTCTTTGGTTACTACTTATTAGTGCATTGATAACCTCTGTGTTTATTAGTGGCTTGCGGGCATTTGACTGCGGGACATAATGTGGCTCCCACGGTTGTTTCTAAATTGATCACTTAGGAATAACTTTTAGACATAAGTAATCATTAAGGGTTTACTCGCCGATAAGATTAGGACCAACGAGAAAGGGTTAACTACATACACTTCATATAAAGCTATCAATAAAACAAGTGACAATCTACTTAATCATAAGGACAGCCCTCTTATTGTCTCGAGTATTTATCTGTGTACGTGTGTGCTACTTGCTGATTCGTGCCTATTGGTTTATTTTATTATTTAATTGCAAACAAATCGTGCCAGTCTCTCAGGCTGAAACCCCCTTGCGTTAGGATATTAAAATACTGATTAGAATAACGAGATAATACGTTCCACTCTTAGTGATCGACACTCTACTTACCATTATCTTCATACTGACCGGGTACACTGCTCGTTAAGTGTGTGTGTTATTGATAAGTCGGCTAAATATAAATTTAAAACTTGAGTAGGCATTAAAACTGCTAAACCGCAACGACACATCACGCGCATCAGACTCAAATAATGTTGACATGGAAAATAGCGATATGATTCCATATGAACAATATTTGACTCACAACAACGTGCCTGATGTACAAGATGGAGAATCTTCTGTCGATAATAATGCTTGTGTTGTTAATAACGTGTGTGCCTTAGAAAATACATGTGACGTTGATAATGCATGTGAGTGGCATGAAAACACTGTACTTGCTCCTAATGATAACTTGATCACTAGACTAAACATCTATAAGGAAGAAGTAGCTATGTATGAACAACTTGCTAAGTTTGAACTAACTGAACGTGAGCAGAAAATGGAAGGTCAATTGCGTACACTTATAAAAGACTCTAGAGTGAGAGAAGAAACATTAAAACAAGAGTTGAATTCTTTGAAAAGCCAGCTAGATATGTCTGTTAAACAAAAACAGGAAGTACAGAATTGTGTGAATAGGCTTAAGCTAGAATTCAAAGAAAAAGAATCTAAAATCTTAGATGATTTCTCTAGACTCAAAACATTAAAGAATAAACTTGAAGATAAGTTGTACACACAAGACCAAACCAGACAGACTGCCCAAATGATTCATAAGCACAGAAAGTTAAGTGACAAGCATAGTGAAAGCAATGTAGGTGAATCTCAATTAGCTCTTCTTAATATTGCTAAGGTAGCCCAACCTGCATTATATGATGCCAATGTGATGATTATGCCCAATCATGAACCACCTGAGGTTGTATCCTTGAATGAGGCTGATGAGATAGAAGTGCAAAAAAGAGAAAAAAATGAATGAGAAAATGAGGGATCCCATGTGCATAGCCAAACGAGTAATAGTCAAGCCCCATGATTATTATGAGGAGAATCGTTTGACTGTGTTTGCTCCTCAAAAGAAGTTAACACCTGAACAAATATTTTGGTCACAAAGATATAGAAAAGCTAAAGGAAGATAAACTTAAAGCCAACACCCCATCCCTTAGAAAAGTTGCGTCCATAACGGTGTATCCTCCCAATACACCTAGGAATTTGGTTCCTTTGTCTCTTCCCACTGAATGCAAAACCTTAATTAGCTTATACGTGCTTTGGCAACTATTTGCTGATTTTGATAAAACATGTAAGAAGAGAATCACACCAACCGGAATTACTGAGGGGGAAAGGTGTTTTGAGCACGCAAAAAGGTGTTACTTGACTGAGGTCATTCCATTCTTTAAACTACTTAAAGAACATTTTGAAGGGATGCAAACTGCCCTTAATACCGAAATAAATGAAATGAAAGTAGTGTTTAAAGACATGGAAAATGAGGTAACTCAATGTGCAATAGAACTTAAGAGTTGTGAAATTGAAAGGAAAAACATACTCATCGCCAATGACAACTTGATTGCTAGATGTATTGCGCAAGATGTATTTTATACTGCTACTGATTCTGCTTTATCTGCTTGTCAATTTCATGAGTATGCTATTGCTTTAAATGTTACCCAGAATCGTGTTGTTGAGCTTGAGGGGGAGAATGTGAAATTGCTTGACAAAATTCAAAATGATGACCATGTTAACATGGTTATCTAAATCTGCAACTAAAATATCAACATTTAGAAGAAAAATGCAAAATATCAAATGACAAGACATCCTTGGATGCTCCTGAGTTTGATACATATTTTGAATTAAGCAAACGAGATGAAAAGATTCAAGCTCACACAAACACGATTCGACTGTTGAGGGCCCAAATTGCCCAATTGAAATCCAACAAGTGTGATGTGTATGGCACCAATAAACCTTCGTCTTCAGATTCTCAGAATTTTCAATATCAAGACACCATCAATAAGTTACATTATGAAAATGAGTGTTTTCGAGAAGAAAATTCTAAGATTAAACAGCATTACAAAGAGTTATATGACTCAATTAAAGTTACAAGAAATAGTCATAATGAAAAGATAACTTCTTTGTTAAATGAAATTGAGAATCTTAAGACTCGGGTGAAAGGAAAAATGCCATGCACCTCTTGTAATTGTGTTGCATCAAAGGTCTCTGCTCGTAAAATGTACGATGTTGATGTGGGGCCTATTCCATTTCCCATGAGAAACAACAGACCTGTCCATCAAATGTATCTCTGTCACCTTAGGGATGGACTTGACACTTTTTGTGAGGTTGTGGAAGAGGACAGAATAGAAAAACCACTTGATAAGGCAGTAGGTTATGCCTGCGTCCTCACAAAAAGGATCCAGGAACAGTTAGAATATGCCATTGGCACGGGTCCCAAGTCTAGCAACCAAAGAGATAGATTAGGTGCATGATCATCCACTATTAAAAACAAGCATGTAACCTTTTATTTGCCATCAAGAACATCATAACCCAGCACATCAAAATCAGGAAAGCATGTGACAGTGAAACAAACTAATGTTCCTATCATTACTTCTACAGGAGTGAAATGTGACACCCAAGCTAGCGAGTCAAACCCTAGAGGCAATGCAAGGAAAGATAGGACTGCGCCAGCTAATAGTGATCACAAGAAGAGTGTAGAAGCCCAACCTAGGAACAATAAGTTTGTAATGACTAGATTGAATCGTGTTGATTCTAGTATCAAAAGTACTGTAATTAATTCGAATTCTAATGCGGTCTGTAAAACATGTGACAAATGCTTAATTTCAGCTAATCATGATGATTGTGTTGTGTCATTTCTGATATCTCATGCACCACCCCAAGTTAAGTATGTTAGGAAAACTGAAAGAAGTAAGAAAGTTTGGATGGCAACAGGAAAAACTTTTGCTACTGTTGGGTATCAATGGAGACCCACTGGAAGAAAATTCAGTTTAGGAAATAAAAGTCCATTGCCTAAGTTGAATGATCATAGGTTTGTGAAAGTTAAAGAATGGAGGCCAACAGGTCGAATTTTGTCTCTAGGAACACAATGCCTTCCAAATAGGCCATCCGCTGACTGTAGGATTGTTCCCACTGTAGAGACTTCAGTATTAGCAAACTATGTTGCTCCTGAATTTGTGAATGCTAACCGAACAGACCCCAGCTACACGTGGGGATCCACATATTTCAGTTATCCATCTTTGTCTGTCTTCAAATGCAGGTCGTATAAATCGTCCTTTGGTATTTGGATTCAGGCTGCTCAAAACATATGACTGGGGATCGCTCACGGCTCAAGAACTTCGTGAAAAAGTTTATCGGGACAGTTAGATTCGGGAACGACCATTTTGGTGCGATTATGGGTTATGGAGATTATGTGTTCGGTGATAGTGTAATCTCACGGGTATATTATGTGGAAGGATTAGGGCACAATCTGTTTTCTGTGGGTCAATTTTGTGATTCAGATCTAGAAGTGGCTTTCAGAAAACACACATGTTTCGTCAGGGAATTGGATGGTGTAGACCTCCTAAAAGGCAGTCGGCACAAATCTATACACCATATCAATTGAAGAAATGTTGAGGTCCTCTCCCATTTGCTTACTTTCTAAAGCCTCCAAGACAAAATCATGGCTGTGGCATCGTCGTCTGAACCATCTAAACTTCAGTACCATAAATAATCTTTCCCGCAAAGATCTTGTACGAGGCATGCCCAGACTAAAATTTGAGAAAGATCATCTCTGCTCCGCATGTCAACTAGGCAAAAGCAAGAAACAAACCCACAAACCCAAAACCATCAACACCAACTTGGAAGTTCTTCACACCCTTCACATGGATCTGTGCGGCCCAATGAGAGTACAAACCATAAATGGAAAGAAATATGTTCTTGTGATAGTAGATGATTACTCTCGGTTTACATGGGTAAAGTTTTTGAGAACAAAGGATAAAACTCCAGAGGTTATCATCAAACTGATAAAACAGCTGCAAGTAAGGCTCGACAAAACTGTCAGAATCATCCGCACTGACAATGGAACTGAGTTTGTTAATCATCAACTCAGAAATTTCTATGAAAATATTGGCATCACGCATCAGAAAAGTATCCCTCGCACTCCTCAGCAGAACGAGTTGTTGAACGAAGGAACCGTACTCTGGTGGAAGCTGCGAGAACCATGCTTATATTTTCAAAGGCACCGATATTTCTCTGGGCAGAGGCTATTGCAACAGCATGCTACACCCAAAACCGATCTCTGATTCATCCTATTCATGACAAGACTCCCTATAAGTTAATTCATAACAAGAAACCAGATCTTTCCTTTCTTCGTGTGTTTGGCGCACTTTGCTATCCGACTAATGATAGTCAAGACTTGGGAAAGTTAAGAGCTAAAGCAGACGTAGGTATTTTTGTTGGTTACGCACCAGATCGCAAGGGGTACAGAATCTACAAAAAGAGAACCCGACAAATCATGGAATCCATCCATGTCACGTTCGACGAGCTGAGTGAGCAACCTGCTTCAGGACAAACCAGTTCTGGACCCGATCTTAAACTTTTGACACCTGGACCAATTAGTTCAGGGCTTGTACAGAATCCCACGCCTGCAGAGTCTTATGTACCACCAACTAGTGAGGAGTTGAAGAAGTTATTTGATCCTATGTTTGACGAATATTTTGAGCCAACAAATGAAACGACCTCAAATGCTGTAGCTGTTCTTCCTAATGCTGATGCTCAAGTTCTGCAAGGCTCTGAAGGCCCATCAGCATCTGTCTCAATCAGTCTCAATGCACCAGCTGCCAGTCAATCACCCTCATCATCAAATACTCAATCCTCTCCGGTGCAACAAGAATCTGCAGATGACCATTCTTTGGAAGTTAATCCGTTTGCTCCTATGGATGATGTTCCTTTTGAGAATATATTTGCTCCTGAATCTTCAACCCACACATCCTCTTTCGAAGAACACAGCACAGCAACATCAGTTCAAAACCCTCAACCTCATGATCATCTCAGAAAATGGACCAACGATCATCCAATTGACAACATCATTGGCAATCCCGCTCGTCCTGTATCCACACGTAAACAACTGGCCACTGATGCACTGTGGTGCTTCTTCAATTCCGTACTATCCAAAGTCGAACCAAAAGATGCCAAAGAAGCAATGACTAAAGATTGCTGGTTCGAGGCTATGCAAGATGAAATCCATGAATTTGATCAACTTGAAGTATGGGAATTGGTGCCTCCTCCATAGTGTGCTATGATTATTGCTCTCAAGTGGATTTTCAAGGTGAAACTAGATGAGCATGGTGATGTTCTAAAGAACAAGGCACGGTTAGTTGCAAAAGGATACAGACAAGAAGAGGTCATAGATTTTGAAGAATCGTTTGCTCCAGTTGCTAGAATTGAAGCCATTAGAATCTTCCTTGCCAATGCTGCTAGTCGGAATATGATAGTCTACCAGATGGATGTCAAAACAGCATTCCTGAATGGAGATTTAAAGGAAGAAGTCTATGTGAGCCAACCAGAAGGATTTGTGGATGCTGAACATCCTACTCATGTCTACCGCTTGAAGAAGGCTCTCTACGGTTTAAAGCAGGCACCAAGGGCATGGTATGATACATTGTCCAAGTTCCTTCTAGAAAATGGGTTCTCGAAGGGTGTTGTTGATCCCACATTATTCACTAGGAAGTCGGGCAAACATCTGCTTCATGTTCAGATATACGTAGATGATATTATTTTTGCTTCATCTGATCCTAGTGAATGTGATAGATTTTCAAAGGAGATGAGTTCCAAGTTTCAAATGTCAATGATGGGACAAATGTCATTCTTCCTAGGATTACAAATCTCACAAAGTCCCGGAGGCATTTTCATAAATCAATCCAAATATGCCCATGAGATCTTGAAAAAGTTTGGATTTGATTCGAGTGATCCTGTTGACACTCCCATGGTTGATAGATCAAGACTAGATGAAGATCCTTCGGGGATTCCAGTCGACCAAACAAAGTATAGAAGCATGATTGGATCCTTGATGTATATCACTGCTAGTAGACCAGATCTTCTGTTCGTCGTATGCATGTGCGCTCGCTATCAATCCAAGCCTACTAAGAAACATCTAGAAGCAGTAAAAAGGGTATTCAAATATCTTCATGGCACAGTTCATATGGGTCTCTGGTATCCGAAGGACACAGCAATGGAGTTAACTGCGTACGTTGATGCTGATCACGCGGGATGTCAAGACACTCGTCGAAGTACTTCGGGGGGAGCTCAGTTTTTAGGGGAAAAGTTGGTGAGTTGGTCTTCTAAGAAGCAAATGAGTACGTCGATATCTTCTACAGAGGCCGAATACATCGCTATGTCTGGTTGCTATGCACAAATTCTATGGATGAGATCACAGCTTTCATACTATGGCTTTTCATACAACAAGATTCCTCTATATTGTGACAACAAGAGCGCTATAGCTCTTTGTTGTAACAATGTCCAACACTCCCGGTCAAAACACATCGACATCAGGCATCACTTCATTAGGGAACAAGTTGAGAAAGGAATTGTGGAGCTATACTTCGTGAGGACAGAGTTTCAGTTAGCAGACATCTTCACCAAGGCTCTTCCGAGAGAAAGGTTTCAGTTTATTCTCCCACGTCTTGGAATGAAGAGCTTGACACCTGAAACCCTCAAGTGTCTTCAAAAAGAAAAGGAGGAGTAAAGGATTGACTTCCCATATCCTTGTATATAGTTGTATATATCTTAAATCAAAAAGAAAATAGAAAAATATAAAACCTATAAAAACCATAAAAATCAAAAAATCAGAAAATACCAAAAATAGTTTCACCTAGGCATGTCTTCTGTTTATCGATAGCATTTACGGACCTAGAAATGTCATTCAATAATGACACGGGTCTTTAAATGAAGCTCGAGCAGAAGTTACACTAATTGGTTAAAACATGTCTTAATGGCTTGCAGTTACTTCATACTGCAACCCGCGCTATACAATGGGGAAAGCATGTCGCCAAAAAGACAGCTGTTCCTCCAACCGGGTGATGTTCACCTGGGCATGGATTACTTTATATCCATGTTTTTCTTCCGATCTGATGTACATTTCAGTGCGTCATTTCGTGTACAAGAAGAGAAGTCTTCTTTACAATCAGACTCTTTATCTTCTTTGATTCTTCAAGAGAGTTTTGAAGTTACACAAGGTGGTAAATTGAATTAAATTTTCACAAATACTCGTCGCTCAATTGAATGACTACAGCTCTTTAAATAGAAAACGGGTCACTAATTGAGGGGGAGAATATTTGTTCAAATTTCTGACACCTTGCCAAATTTGTGCAACATCAGCAGTGACACTCTCTCGTGGTTTAAGGGGGAGCATAGTATGCTCCATAATCAGAACACAGTATAACCTGACCACATTTTCTCCCAAAATTTCTCACTTATTTAAATCAATTGGGATCACAAATCTCTAGTGGTTTGAAATTTTTGATCGGGGGAGAGAATGTGATTTAAATATGGAATTCTGATAAAAAACGTGATCTTTTGAAACTCAAGTGTAGGCTCTCCTATATGTGCCAAACCTTTTCGTATATCGATGCACATATTGAGGGGGAGCAAATGTTTTGTGATGGCAATTGTGAAAGAATACCAAAAACCGACCATTTTACTTTATGTATTGGAGTTATAAGGATGGTAAGGTTAGGTATTAGTTCCCATGATCCAGCCAGAACCGGAGGGATCTACCTAGGGACAATCCACTAGTTAGTTTAGAAGTCCTTAGGTATGATTACAAGAAAGGAGAAAAAATGAATAAGGGAAGAGTGTCGACTGAGATGGAGCTAGTGCTGGAACAAACCCAACAAGGTGCTAGTAATGAAGTCTCGGTAAGCGCTGAAGGGGTTGAAGAATGAAAAAGAAATGTAAAGATAAAGGGTGAAAAGAAAGAAGCCCTCCTTACATCTTAGGCAGAAACCGGGTCAATACATATGCTGTCAGAATCACGTAGTTGATTACTGACATTGAAGACAAAGTATCATGGACCCAGTGATACGTTGCACAACCCTCCCTAGCCACTCAAGGTCCCTCAAAGGACTCTTGTTTCACTTGTCACGGAGATCAATACATTGCTATCATCTTTCTCACTCCGAGTTAGATGATATTGAAAAGGTGGCAGTCCTCTCCAGCCTCCGATCACTAAATCAAAACGCACTATTGAGTCTAGAGCCCAGAGATCATCAATAAATCTCAATAGGACACATTTCTAATATGCTTGTTGTTTCATACACCGTAAAAAGCAAGAAAATATATATGAAGAGTCCTACGCATTATCCTTGTGGTATTGCCAGAACATCTGAGTGATACGTAAAGTATTCACAATGAAGATGGAAATCCTTCTAGAGCTAACATCAAACAAGCTATTGGTGGGTGACACGTGAGATCCTTCATGGATCACACTTGTGACAACTGGAAAGAAACGATGGGGCGATTCTCATTTGAATCAAACTTGTTCCAGGAAATGGATTGACAGACGCTTTTGGAAAACCTTTCAATGTGCTCACCAACTGAATTTCGAGCACATTGATTGTGAAATTCTTCTAACAAAAGTGTTTTTGACAGAAATGTGATTCAATTTATAAAACCCTTGTCGTGTTGCACAAAATGTTTATCCAGTGACACGCAAGTGATTTTTCTAATCAATTTCTCGTCAATCAGTGGGTATTTAATTCACTGATTCACTCTACCGTGTTGTCTGCTTTGAGACGTTCCGGTATGAGAACATGCATAGTATGATGATTCTGACATTAATTTGTTGGAAGACTCATTACTACAAGCTGGAAATTCCTGTCAAGGAGAATCTTCTTTAAAGGGGATTCTACCTGATCACAGGTCGGTCTTCACAGAACCGAAGGTTAAATCCAACCACCACATCGAACGAATGACAAAGCCATGTTCGTTCTCCAACTTTATTGCTAACTGTTTTATTTCAGATTCATATAAAGATGGCGATGGTGGTTCCTGATTCCAGCAGAGACGTGTCAATCCACACTCCATGCTCACACTTCCAATTCATTATCAAAGACATCATGATAGATGAAAGACCTACGACACAGCGTCCGCAACTCTGATGATAGCTATCATGATCCAGAAAAGTGTGAGCATGCGAGTCCAACAGTCACAACAAATCACATGGAGGCATTACTACAATGGATGAGCTCAGAAATTTATGGTGGCCGAAGATCTCAAAAAGGGCTCCAAGATCACAACTTCTTATGATGACGAAGCCACAAGATGACTTGAAGACATATGTTGGATAATAACTTCAAAGAATACTCAAAGATCATCCAAAACAAAGAACAGTCATCGCAAGTTCACTGCTGAAGGCACAAAGATTTTTGATGTAGAAGAATCAAGGTCTACGAGCTATGAAGTCAAGATTCAAGGATAGAGTGCTAGAATTCAGAACGTTACTTCCGGGGTAACCTCCCTTAGGGGGAGATTCTTAGGAATATAAATATTCAGTTGAAGATTCGGTCACCCCGAGTACTTAATAGCACTTAATAGCTCGTAGGTTTATTAGTAATATTAGCAGTAGATTAGTTAGTATTAATATTGTGGAGTGGGTCGGGTCTTTTACCCACTGTCAGCTCGCTCCACAGCCCACTAGGGGCATCCTATGTAGTACTATATAAAGCCCTCTCCACCAAAGGAGAGGGTTGGACCTTCCTATCATTTCAATCTAATCTTACAAAGTTTCTCTCTCAAATGTTCCACTTTCTCTCTCTAACTTCTAGTTCTTTTCATATTCGATCCATAAGTATATCACCAAACGTGTGTTTCTTTGATCGTGAATATACTACAGTACGTAATTACCTCTAACTATTCATGAAGCCTTCTTTGCACCTCAATCTGCATCCTAATTGCATCAATGAATTGAAGTCAACATATGAAACTAAATTCGAAAAAGGGTCATAAATAAAGGTAGCAAATTAATCACTATATATACATACTCATTCATACTTCGTCCCAATGGTCCAGAAGAGGATGTGCTACCGTTCCTTTGAACATCCATAGCAGAAACTGCATGTCGTGTATACATCATTCGTAATTACAGTCTCATCGAGGTTTGTACTGCCTGTGTTCGGTTTGTACTGCTCGCGACCACAACTTTGTACTGCTACCGAGAACTACGTTTGTACTGCTAGTCGACCTTCAAAGTTACTTTGTACTGCTGCCTATATCAACTTAGTACTGCCAAGATCCACTTTGTACTGCTCGTGTAACATGTAAATGCCTCAAAACATCATCAATAAAACCAATTCAATATGTTCAATTAACTTATCGACTATGTGTCGAATTAAGCTTTTTAATGTTCATGTGATACAACAACAGTAAACAAAAAATGGTAAACTTTACATACCACAGTTTGACTTTATGCTAGTAGTTTCTCACATAATCCTGTGTAGTTTCATGGTTTCCATCTGTTCTCTCCTTGATACTGAAACAAATACGCAGTATCAGGAAAAGATTTGACCCAAAAGTATAAGATTAACGCAACCTTAAACATGGATTTCAAAGATTTCATCTAAATTGTTATAAAGTTTATAAAAAACAAACACAAAATTGAGGGAAAAAAGGAAACTACCTTGGACTCGGTGATGAATTGATTTAAATAAAAACCTGTTTCATTGCTTAATACCTTGGATTCACCTGGAGTAAAATACACAATCACTGAAGATTAAGAAAAGGAAGTAGATCAACTAAGTTAGGGTTTTCTACTTTTCTTAAGGTGTTTCTGGGATACAGGGTGTGGGTTAAGACAGCTATGCTAAATTTATGAATTTGCGAACATCTTTTAATTAATTTATGAATTTGTGAGAATCTTTTAACGTGAATAAAATAACACGGGCGAAAATACCTTCCATTGGTTGGTCCTTCAGCAGCAGCAAACTCTGTATTGTTTGTGTGTGGTGTTTTAGGGTTGAAGGGATTTGTTTTAGGGTACGTAGAATGTGTGGTGTTTTAGGGTTGAAGGGATTTTTTTAGGGTATGTAGAATGTGTGGTGTTTTAGGGTTGCAGGGATTTGTTATTGGGTACGTAGAATGATATGGGATGAATTGGGCTAGGTTTTCTCATTAAATTAAATAGTTAGTTTTTCTAGATTTATAGATTTGGTTTTGCAAAATCTAAACCAAAAAATGTTTTGGTCTAGTGGTTATCATGTTTGTTTGTGGACTAACAGACCCATGTTCAAATCCCGCAAGTGTCAAGTTTTTTAAAAATCCGAATTAATTCCGGATTTCACAACCCAAAAGAATGCTTATGTGGCTTCATTGTGATGACATGGAATTAAAAGATGATGAGGTGGATTTTTATGTCATTGATGACGACATACACCTCCAGTTATATATATATATATATATATATATATATATATATATATATATATATATATATATATATATATATATATATATATATATATATATATATTAGTCTATTATGATTCCATTATCCATTTGTTGAGCATGGGGCAATTAATTGATAAGTGAATATATAATGGTCTATAAATACTACCACCAAGAACTACACATAACAACACAAAACACAAAGAACACATAAGCATTTTATTTCACACACATAACATGTAGATCATACAATATGGCTAAAGCATGATCCTAACTCTACTTTATTTCCACAAGCTTGTGTTCATACTAAAGAGATATTACTAGCTCTTCAAGGTTACTCCAAATTACTCTTCCTCATTGTCTTAGAGAACCACCCTAGTAATGTCTCTAACCACCGCGGTCATCACCAACATATCATTGTTGATGGACATTTGGAGTTCTCTCATTTCCTTTCTTATGGAGAGAACATCACCTTCAACCACTTCTTGAGAAGAACAACACTTACACTCACGTGCATGGTTGTCTTCACGTGGCTCATCAAGATCGAATTTGATCTTGGTCCAAACCTCATCCTCCACAAAGCAAAACTTAAAAAAGTCCTTCACAATTGAAATGTCCACACCGTTAATGCTATTCCAATCAATGCTTTCTTCTTCTTCTGGAGTCATCATTCTTCTTCCATTGTTGTAATGGAATGATGATCCTTCATACTCATCATCAAACTCTTCCATTTTTTTTTATGAGTGATTAGTGTGTTCAAGTATAGATATGCTAGTTTTGAGTGCCTAAGAAACATGTAATACTAACCCTTTTATAGATGAATTAAGGTGGTAGTTAGGATTCATTTAGCCTAAAAGTTGGTCAAGCCATCAAGATCAAGGTACTTAGATGCTTGATAAGATGTTCAAAACATCAAAATCATGTACTTAGATTCTAGATCATATGTGATGGTGTAAGTTATTCAAAGGATGGCATGAGTTTTTTAGTTTGTATTTGGTTAAGATTGGATGATCTAGTTTCTCATGCTAGTTCCCATAATTAATCATGCATGCACCATAATTTGTTAAGCCATGCATGATGCTTCCAATTATGGTTGGATGAGAAAGATCCTAGATCATCATTTTTTGGAATTAAATGATTCTATCAAACACAATTTAGAACCTATATCTCATCATACATGAACCAAGTGCAAGTATTTCATGTAAGTCATCTCAAGAATGTAGTTGTATGTGTATAGAAATCAAGTGTATTTTAAATTAATGAATACATAAACTAGATTCTATAAATTATCACACATTGTATAGAAAGTCAATATACAATGCAAGATATCACCGATTTATAGTTTGTTGTATAGTGTGTCAATATTAATAATCCTTATTTGTTACTTGCGTTAACAAAATAAGTTTATAAGTTTTTCGGAAGAAATAATTAGCTTATTAAATCTATTAAATGGGTATTTTAGTTTGCTATGCAATACCATACCGAATTCAAACCATAGGGATTCTCTTCAACTACGCAAGTAGTTTGTATACTTACATACAATATTTTCTTTTCTTTTCAACCCTAAACACATAGCATGCAATTTTCACATAAATTGAACAAGTAGAGTTAGATATAAAATCTTCAACACAAGTGTAAGTTGTGATCCGAAATTTTATCTAGTCTTGGTAATTTGACACAAATAACTTTCAATTCTAGCAAATGTAGTAGAATATTTTGTGTCAAATTTTCTTGTTCATCACACATAGTATAAGCATGTAGGATCTAGGATATTATCAATCATCGTTTGAATAATGCATTGATAGATATCTTTCCTCTCGAAAAACATTTATTTGACTTTCCTTCCATGCCTTCACATAAGTCCTAATCACATAACACATAAGCTCTAAGAGCACCTAAAGGACCTTGCAAACGACCATCTAGACATCTTAACTTATCCTATAAGATTGTTCTCCTAAGATGTATGTCAACCATGAACAGGGCCGTCCTGTGAATTTTGGGGGCCTGTGCCGCTGTCGCAAAAGAGGCCCTCCTTAAACCCAAAATTTTAAGCTAATGCAAATAAATTCATAATATTCTTTAAAAAAATAAATAAATAAATAAACGTAAGTATCTAGATATGTTAATTTAACGATAACAAAGTACTTTCAATCATGGGTACAAATTAGACTATCTATTTCTTAAATAATGCAATTCTCCTAGCATTCTTTGAAGCAAAGTTGTCGATCACCTCTTCATAGTCAATAGTAAATCGCTCTCAATCGCTATCAATGCCAACCCATTATTGCTTAAAGAAATTAGTACATAGAAATCATAGCATTATTGCTTAAAGAAAACTAAAGAACTTCTTGTTTACTAACTGATGTATATTTTGATATTTATTATAATGACTAAGTGAAGTATATATCATTGTATCAATGGATCAAGCTTAAAATACTTCCACTGATTCTAATTTATTCACAGGCCTACAGGGAATACACGCACAATAACTTAAACATGAATTCAAATTAGTGGTTCCCAATCACAACAATTATAGAATAAAACTAAAGTGAAGGAGAATTAAACTAAAGATGTCGTACAAATCTCTATCGACATCAGGTTCCCAATCACAACAATTGTAGTTCAAAAGCTATTAAAGTAAAAACTAATAAGGGAATTAAACTAAAGAAACAAGGACTAATGAAAAATAGAGATTTGTACCTGTTGAAATGTGAATGATGAAGAGGATTGTCAGTCTCGAATGGGTTAAAACCCTTTAGAATGCAAAATTCGGGTGTTTAAATTTTTTAATATACAGATTTTTTGCTACCGCCAAACAAAAAAACGGGTACTGGACCTTCATTGCTATTGGGCTTGAAATACACTATATACAGGCTAACAATTATGGACCCCTCTAGGATTTTGGGCCCTGTGTAGTTGGTCACTTTGCACGGGCCCAAATCCGGCCATGACCATGAACACCTAAACCTATCCCAAAAACAATTTGGATTTTTGAAAAATGTCATGCCAAAACCTAGTCTTGTTTAGTTTGTGACCTAAGTGTTCTTTTATTCAAGGTACCAATGACTTGTCCTATAGGATGACCCCTCGCTTCTCTCACTTTCTTAGGATTACCTTCATCTGAAACATTAACTTGTAATGACGGCGACCTTTCTTGATCTTGAACTATTTGTTCGTCGATCACATCATCTTCTACCGAAGAAGATGATTTAGGCTCGGGCATCCTCTCATCAAAGGTCACATTGAGAGATTCCTCAATCCTCATTGTTTCCTTATTAAGCACTATTTATGCTTTACTAGTTTGAGAGTATCCTAAGAACACACCTTCATACGACTTTGGGTCGAATTTGGTGAGATATTCTTTGGTGTAAAGTACGAATACTTTACAACCAAACAACCTAAAGTATTCTAAGGAAGGCTTCCTATTTCTAAGTATCTCGTAAGGTGTTTTATTATTGACCTTCCTAATGTAAACTCTATTAAAAATGTAACATGCGGTATCTAGGGCATGACACCAAAACTTTTGTGGAATGGATTGCTCGTCAAGCATTGCACGACTTATCTTTTGTAACTTACGATGTGTTCTTTCAACAATCTCAAGCGATTGAGAAGTGAGCGGGCCCGATAAGTTATAAGATATTCCATGTTGTTTACAAAAGCTACTGTGGAAAACTAGAAGGGGGGGTTGAATAGTTTTACCGGTTTTTAAGCTCTTTTGAAAACTTCTTAAAAGTCTACTTATTGAAAACCTTGATTCGAATCTTATGTGTAATCAATCAACACCAATATGAACTACACACTAAACTAACTAATAATAAGTAAAGTAAGTAAAGAGAAAAGTTGGAAAGATCAAACCGGGATAAAGGATTTATAGTGGTTCGGCTACGAAGCACCTCTTCGCCCTACTCCACTCCCCGAGTACCACACTCGAGAGTTTCAAGCACTATGTCAACAACCTCCCTTAAGGCGGAGAAAACCGTACACGTCGCTTATCCTATTTCCGACACTAAGCTAGATGTCGAGTGCTAATCTTAGCTAGCACCAATCTACCACGATCCACTTGATCAAACATACTAGCCCAATGGCTTCAAGAGATCACCAAGATCTCAACACGATCACAATGATCAACTCTCACTTCACTCAACCTATTCTATCTACTCTAGATCCTTTGATCAATCACACAAGCCCAATGGCTTCAAGAGATCTTCACTATCTCTTAAGATCACAATGATCTTCACTCACACTCTCACAAAAGAAAAATAATCTTCATGTAGGCTATGATACAATCAAGGATGTAACAAATGTTACAATAAACCTAACAACTATAACTCTTGTATCTTCTTGGATACTTTGAGCTCTTCTCTTGAACTTGAAGAGGAATGATAACACTTTGTATCTTCTTGGATACTTTGTGTTCTTCTCTTGCTATTGAAGAGGAATGAAGAGGATCACTTGATGGGATGATAGGATCACTCTTGAACAAAAGAAAAACTAATCTAAATGATCAAAGAAAGAAAGTGTGAAGAGGTTTTTGAACTCAGAAAGTTCTGTGTAAAAAAGGATACCCAAAAACTGTGAATAGGGCTGGTATTTATAGGCAGAAAAAATCTGGCCGTTACAGAGGGACGGCTCCACTAAATTACCCACGGATCCACTAAATTTAGTGGAACCGTGGAGCCGTCCCAGACAAAGACGCTCCAATTTTTGTCTTTTCTGATGAAAACTTATTTGGGGAAGTTTGGAGCTGATTTTGGGGGGAAAATAGTTGTTATGTAATTTAAACTTATTTTTCCATTAAAACATTTCTTAAATATTCAAAAATAATTTGTCATGTATATTTTTGAAAAAATGTTTTGTCACATTAAAATGTGAAGTCTTAAAACCAAAATTTACTTCTTTGATCATTTGTCAAGTTTGTAAATTTGTTCTAGAGTGGTTTGCGTAGAAACGGGATCTTCCGATTAAAAACTTGTTTACGTTAATTTTAACGTAACGTGATTTCACATTTTGTCATCCTCAAAACGTGAAGTAATCGAAAGATATAAATAACATTTTTAGAATATTATTTGCATCAACAATCTCCCCCTTTTTGATGATGACAAAACATAAACTCATTTTAAGTTAAAATTAGTTTTAACAAGTTTTTAATGAGTTTACTCCCATTTCTCCCCCTTTTTGTCGAAGCAAAAAGGTTGCAAGGCTCCCCCTTGATGTATACTCCCCCTCATTTGGAGAACACCAAGGAATCGAGCAATGATTCGTGCTACAAAACAAAGTTAGAAGACATATATACAATATCTAACAAGTAGCACTTAAGACAAATATCTACGCATTAAAGAAAATAACCAAGTAGCCAAGCCTCACAAAATGATAAGATAACCATAGAAAAGAGAACATTCATTCATAAAACAAGTGTCATACATAGGTATGACTACATGATGAAGATAACAAGAGACAATTAGAAGCATAAATCCCTAATGACTAGAGGCAAGCTTCATTTCCAAAAGGGGTCCTAATGATTTATTAGTGAAAAACTAAACATGAACATGTCTTGTTTTGTTGGCTAGGAGGTGGTGGAGATGGTGTCATCATTTGGGGGGGTGGTGGTGTTAAGAGGTGTTCCACATAGGAGAACATGAAGTGAATTTCATCTCTCAAGGAGAAGATGAGGTTACGGTTGTGGAGGCAACATAGGCAATTGGCACTATGTAGATCAAAGGGATGGGGTTGGATGGGTTGTGCCATGATAGGGGAAGGAGGTAGTGGTGAGTTTGTTTGTGATGGAGTTGGCATGTTATAGTCCAATGGAGTTATGGGGGATAGTGTGTACTCCATTGATGATGTGGTGTTGAAGGATGATGAAGATGTTGTGTAGGAAGATGATGTTTTGGAGGGTGCATTAGGTGGTGATGGTGATTTAGGAGTGGCTTGGGAAGGTGGTGTCATTGCTTCATCATCTTTTGTAAGATCCACAAAGAGTGGTCTTGTTGGTGGTTTTACGGTTATTCTAGGTTTCTTTGAGATGTGAGTGGTGGATCCTTGTGTGGAGGACATGGTGTGTGTGTGATGAGAGGTTGAAGATGAAGTGCAAGATAAACTTGCAAGGGTGAAGCCTTATATAGGCAAGAAATTTGAATTAAAGTGGATGGGAGTGTCCTATGGTGTAGCAAGGGAATCTTAGGGTGTGTGTGATGTTGTAAGATTTGCAGGTTTGAGGTTAGGGTTGCAGGGATTGTAGGAGGAACAAATGAAAATTCGTGAAATAGGTGCACGGTACCACTAAATATCACACGGTACCGTTAAATTTAACGGTACCGTGACACTGTAGTCACGAATTTTCCAGTTCAGGCTAGTTCTGGGCAGCTAGTGGAATGTTTTCTAGGGGAACTAGTTCCTGGAAATGATAGTGCCTAAAGTCACTAAAGACTTATTTGCCTAATATGTCCCATATTAAGCTATATCTAGCACATAAAGGTTACCATGTAAATTGCCAAGATAAGCATAAGCATGCAAGCATAAAGGACAAGATAAACTATCATCCAAATAGAATATTCATGCAAGGTGAAGGATTTAATGTTAAGCATGCAAGATAATTAAGAGTATTAAATCCTAATATGATCTATTATGAATAAACCCTAATAAGAGATATAAATCCTTTCATAACTACTTATGGCTTGAGCATTCTCCCGTTCTTGTCACATTCTCGTCTTGAACAAGCATCTCATTCTCATGATTAGGATCATCAAAGGGTGCATAGTGGGTGGAGGATTTGGAAATGAGAATGGATGAGACATATGACTCGGTTATGGGTTTCATGACAGGTGTGAAAAGTGAGTATTTAGGACCATGAAGGTAAGGGTGAAAGGTTATGAAGTGGTGATAGAGACGGGTTAGGAACATCCCATAGGGTATCAATTTATTTTTGTTTCCCTTGAGATGTACAATTCGCTTAGCGAAGAAGTAGGCGAGATTGTATGGTTGTTGGGTTAGGAGACAGTAAATCATATGAGCACAACACGCCGGAAGTTGCTCACGATTTTCTGTTAGACTTAGAACATTTTCTCGCAGGATGACTGCCCAAGAAAGTAGTTCATGACGGACCTCATCCAGACGGATTTTTGTTGGATTTGGGTCAGAGGAGGAGTACTTGTGATTACGAATGAGTTTGGTAAGTTCGGTTGGAGAGGGTATGTAGGAGCAATATGGACTATCCTCTTCACAATAGTTGAAGAGGGACTCAAGACACCAATCTTCAGTATAGGCACATTGCCCATGATTGGGAATACGAAGGATTTAAGCGAATTGCTCAAGGGTTAAGACAAATTTGAAACTTTGGATCCAAAACCAAAGTGACAAAGATTGATCCTCGTTACGTACGAGTTTTACTTTTCGAAAGAACTCCAACATAAAACGAGGACAAATGTGCTCGTTGATGTTGAATAAACAATCGAATCCTATAGCTCTAAATGAAGTGTTGATGTCCCGATGATAGATTAGGGATGGATCAATGACACGACCTTCATGAAACTGACGGGTTTCAAGATTGACATAGGCACGAATGTGGTTACCGGGTGTTGTGGGTTCACGAGAAATTTCAGGTGTGTAGGTATCGGTTAGAAGATGATCAAAATCATATTCATGAGACATTTTTGTTTCCTATAAGAAAATTTTTAGGAAAAATTAGAGCTAAGAACAGTTGCATTACATACACATGTCTAGTGTGTGCCTATATGCAAACTATGTGGAGGTGCGGTAATCTCGACTCAAAAGAAAATAATGAGATTACCCAAACACTCCTAATTTTACTTTTGCTCAAACAAATATATCGAAAAATACATATTGATTATGCAATTCGATCAATATTCGTGAGATCATGTATGCATGAGAAAACATTTTTAGTTTGCATCAACAATGCATGCAAAATGTTTCATGATCCTAGTTTCGTGAGATTCTCGAAAACCATGGAATTGGGGTGTTTGGTGACTTCAATGTTTTAGCACCAAATATTTTGAAATATTTTAGTGATGATGACTTCTAATTGAAAGCTTCCTAGTAAAAATTGAAAGACCCCAATTCAATTTTTATTAATGAACAAACCCTAGACTCAAAATTAGAGAAAATTAGAGTAAGAAAACTTACAATTAGTGTTGAAAAAGTGGAAATGATTGAGAATCTTGAAAGACAATGTCTTGAATATGATCTTGAAGGGGTGTGACTATGTTTTGGGTTGTGAGGTAAGGCTATGACAGCAGTTGCAGAAGTAGATAGGTTTTGAAATGAGAAGTGTGGGTAAAAGGGGACTGAAATACGGAATGTGCCAGATACACGGTTCCACGGTACCGTTAAATTTAACGGTGTCGTGCCACATTTAGTGGAGCTGTGATCTGCTGGGATGGTTTTCTGTCCCATTTTTATTTTTGACGAATGAGTCTTGCTGTTTTAGTGAGACTTTTTGACACGAGGAAAGAATTTATCCCTAATAAATTCTTTTGACGAGGGGAACCTAAACTAGACGAAACGAGACACACGAGATGACTTCAAGAGTCATGAGATTTATGGAATATGTTCCATCATTCCTAGACCTAGATGGAGGTAGTTAAAGGATTCTTGTTGAGAGGTTTGGTTAAGATGTCTACGATATTGTCCTGAGAAGGAACTTTCTCAATAGAAATATTTCATTTCTGTGCATTATCGCGAAGGAAGTGGTGGCGAATTTCGATGTGTTTAGTACGGTAGTGTTGAACGGGGTTTTTGCTCAAGTCAATAGCACCTTTATTATCCCACATAATTGGGACGTCATCTAGATGGATATCATAATCAATAAGGTCTTGTTTCATCCATAGTGCTTGTTGACATGCCTTTCCGGCGCTTACGTACTCGGCTTCGGTCGTGGAGATAGCAAGAGCCGTTTGTTTCTTGGAGAACCAAGAAGTTAGACAACCACCCATGAAGGTACAAACGCCACTCGTACTCTTTCGATCCACATAATCTCCCGCATGATCAGAGTCAGCATAGACAACAGTTTCTATACTGGTCCTCTTGGGATAAAATAATCCCAAGTGTATAGTGCCTTTAATGTATCAGAAGATACGCTTAACCGCTTCAAGGTGAGAGGTTTTGGGATCCTCTTGGAAGCGAGCACAAAGGCAGACACTAAACATGATATCGGGCCTACTTGCCGTGAGGTATAGTAAACTTCCTATCATACCTCTATACTTAGTGCTATCCACGGACTCACATTCTTCATCTTTCATGAGTTTTATTTTCGTGGACATGGGAGTTTTCATGGGCTTAGACTTTTCCAAAGTAAACTTCTTAAGCATTCCTTACTATACTTAGATTGCTTAAAGAAGATATCATCTTCCATTTGTTTAATTTGTAGACCAAGGAAGAAATTTAATTCGCCCATCATGCTCATCTCAAACTCGTCACGCATGATTTTAGAGAAATCATTACACAATTCTGGACAAGTTGAGCCAAATATGATGTTGTCAACATATATTTGAACAATGATGAGATGTGAATTACGTTTCTTTGTTAAAAGCGTGTTATCTACCACTCCCATGGTATATTCATGTTCGATCAAGAATGCTTTTAGTCTGTCGTACCAAGCTTTTGGAGCTTGTTTGAGACCATATAAAGCTTTCTTGAGTTTATAAACATGATTCGGTTTCTCAAAATCAACGAATCCCAGAGGTTGTGCAACGTATACCTCCTCATTGATATAACCATTTAGGAATGCACTTTTCACATCCATTTGGTACAATTTAAAGTCAAAGGCACATTCATAGGCAAGGAGTATCCTAATGGACTCTAATCTAGCTACGGGTGCATAAGTTTCATCATAGTCTATTCCCTTTTGTTGGTTATATCCTTGTGCTACCAACCTTGCCTTATTCCTAGTTACGACGCCATTTTCGTCGAGCTTATTCCTAAACACCCACTTATTTCCTATGATTGTTTGATTCTTAGGTGCAGGTACTAAATACCAAACTTGGTTTGCGGTGAATTGATTAAGTTCTTCTTGCATGGCAACTACCCAACTTTCATCCTTAATCGCTTCACTTACATTCTTAGGTTCTACGGTTGATATAAAAAAAAGAAATTACTTTTGTTTTGGGCTTGTGACCTAAGGGTTCTTTGGTTTAGGTTTCCTATGACATTTTCAATAGGATGGTTCTTGGATTCCTTAATGTTGACAACTTCGTCAACTTCAACTATTTCATCCTGAATGTCATCTTCTAAAGGTTTCTTGCCATTGAACTTACTGGCTTCATCCTCATCTAAGTCATCATCCACCAAGGGTGATGTCTTAGTTGGTAGAGGACTTTCATCGAATGTCACGTTGAGTGATTCTTCGACTTTCATGGTTTCTTTGTTTAGGACTACATAGGCTTTACTATTTTGGGAGTAACCTAGGAAAACACCTTCGTAAGACTTTGGGTCAAACTTGGTGAGGTAGTCTTTAGTGTTAAGTATGAAGCACTTGCTTCCAAACACTCTAAAGTAATCAAGAGTAGGTTTTCTACCTTTCATGATTTCATATGGGGTTTTTACTAAGATAGGTCTAATTAGAATCCTATTAAGAATATAAGTTGAGGTGTCCACCGCATTACACCAAAACTTTTGCGGAATTGATTGTTCATTCAACATCGTTCTACTCATTTCTTGTAGAGTACGATTTTTCCGCTCAACTACCCCATTTGATTGTGGAGTGCGTGGAGCTGAGAAATTGTGTGTAATACCATTAGCATCACAATATGCTCCAAATTGCACTTCATTATCAAATTCCCGACCATGATCCGTCCTAATGGAAACTATTGTACATCCTAGTTGATTTTGAACTTTCTTACTAAAGACCTCGAATTCTTCAAAGGCTTGTGTCTTATTCTTAAGAAATCTAGTCCAAGTATACCTAGAGTAGTCATCAACTATCACTAAGGTGTAGTAGTTTCCTCCGTAGCTCCGTACGGTGGATGGACCAAATAAGTCCATGTGAAGTAGTTCTAGGCATCTAGAGATCGAGACCATATTCTTAGCTTTGTGACTAGAATGAGCTTGTTTTCCAACTTTACAAGCGTCACAAAAATGTTTATCAAACTTAATCTTAGGTAGGTTTCTAACTAGTGCCTTAGACGCCAATGATTGTATCAATCGCATATTGGCGTGACCTAACCTCCTATGTCATAGAGTGGAATTATCATCTATGGTTGTTAAGCATATCCTATCCTGAGGCTTATTTCCTATTTTCATGACAAATAACCCATTTCTCGTAACTCCCTTGCCTATTGTTTTACCATCCTTAATGATCTCACTACCCTCTTCGGAGAATATAACTCTACATTTATTATCTACCATTTGACTAATGCTAAGTAAGTTAAATCCTAGGTTGTCTACATGCTCTACATTTTTAATATTGAGGGAGTTTTGAGTGATCGTACCTTTGCCAATAATGTTGCCCTTAAGTTTGCTACCGAAAGTGACATTACCTCCGTTGTATGCTTTGTATGATGAGAAAAGACTTCGATTACCCGTCATATGATTAGTGCATCCACTATCCTTGACCCATTCGTCAGGCTCCAAGTCGATTCCCAAGCATATCTATTGAATAAGACAAACATTCAAAGATTTGGTCCCCAATATCTCATGGGTCCAAATTTGTTAGCATTAAACATCCCATGCATTAGTTGCATTTGGTTAGGATGTTGGAACGGAGGACAAATTTCCCATGGTAAGTAACTTTGTAGATGACGGTCATTCCAAGTTACGGGATGGTTACTTGGATAACTTTGTCTTCTAGAGTTACGTCTCGGTAGAGGAGTTCTTGACCGAGGTTTAGGGGAATTTTTTTTCTAGGTGGAGGTGTCTTAGACCTAGCATCGGGTTTTACAAAGTTATGTCTGGGGGTTGATAACGACTTGTAAAATCTTTTGGCTTCCTTTATACTAGCAACAGATACCTTGGTACCATTTACAACTATGTGACTTGGTTTAGAACTTGAATTATTTTTCAAATCAGACTCAGTTCTGTCTTCAGCAGCACACGGTACCACGGTACCATTAACTTTAATGGTGCCGTCTGATGTTTTGACAGAATTTGTGGGTTTGACAGATTCTACCTTTTCTGTTTTACTTGTTGAAGCATTATCTGTTTCTTTTTCAAACCTACTGATCCTAAATACATTTTCTTTGAGTTTTTCGTTTTCTACTCGAAGGCTTATGCATGACTTGCATTCTACATCTACTTCTTTATTTTTCTCAAGTCTTTTGACTTGATTCTTTAGTTCTAACACTTGCATTTCAAGTTCATGTAATTTCAATTTTAGTGATTTGTTTCTACCTAAAATTTTAGAACTAACTTTGCATAGTTTATTATATTCGTCATTTAGTGTGTTCTCATTTATTGACGAATTATCATCAAGATAATCAGGATAGTAGTAACGTACCTCATGAGAAGCTTGAGCCATTAGGCATGTTTCGTCCTTGGGCTTCTTCTCTTTTTCTTCACCGCTATCACTCCAAGAGCCTCCTATGAAAGCTCGTTGGTTGTTGGATTTCGGTAATTTGGGACATTCTCCTATGAGATGATTAGGATCTCCGAATCTAAAGCATCTCCTATCACTTGTCCCATTCTTTTCAACTCGGTTCTTTTGTGATGTCTTCTTTTCATCACGAGGTTGCCTAACGAACCTACCTCTTCTCCTAAAGAACTTCTTAAAGTCCCTAACCGCTAATGCATATTCTTCATCTTCACTATCGGAACTCGAACATTCCTCATCACTAGACTCCTTCTTGGCCTTTAATGCTAAAGATCTAACTCTTTCACTTTTGCCTCTAACTATATCGGAGTCTTTCTTGATTATCATCTCGTGAACTTTCAAGTTTCCTATTAGTTCATCGAGTGACAATGTTGGCAAGTCCTTTGACTCTTCAATGGCGGTGACCTTTGCTCTCCATTTAGGATGTAGAGCCCTAAGAAACTTCCTAACATAATTTTTGCTAGAGTAACCTTCATCAAGAGCTTTAAGACTAGTGATAATAGTATTAAATTTAGCAAAAGCATTATCTATTAACTCATCTTCGGAAATGGAAAATTGTTCATATTGTTGAACAAGAAGATCAATCTTCTTCTCTTTGACTTGATTATTACCTTGGTGAGTGACTAACAGAGTTTTCCAAATATCTTTTGCCGTATTACACATGAAAATTCTTTCAAATTCCTTTTTAGGCAAAGCATTGTAAATCATCATTTTAGCCTCATTATTTTTGGCTAGTTTTCTTTTAAGTTCATCACTTTGTTTATCATAAGAAACTATTTCATCCTTTTTAGTTTCCAGATTCATTTGAATCGGTTTAAAGTCACCCTCGGTAATAACATGCCAAAGATCAATGTCTTTTGATTTCACATACGTTTCGAATCTTGTTTTCCAATAAATAAAACAATCGGTTTCGAAAAGTGGTGGTCTTTGCATAGATTGCCCTTCTGGATATTTGTCGGAATCCATTGATCGATTCAAGTTTTAAAATACAATATACTTTAAAATCTTGACTGACGTGGCTTCTGATACCAATTGTGGAAAACTAGAAGGGGGGGGGGGTTGAATAGTTTTACCGGTTTTTAAGCTCTTTTGAAAACTTCTTAAAAGTCTACTTATTGAAAACCTTGATTCGAATCTTATGTGTAATCAATCAACACCAATATGAACTACACACTAAACTAACTAATAATAAGTAAAGTAAGTAAAGAGAAAAGTTGGAAAGATCAAACTGGGACAAAGGATTTATAGTGGTTCGGCTACGAAGCACCTCTTCGCCCTACTCCACTCCCCGAGTACCACACTCGAGAGTTTCAAGCACTATGTCAACAACCTCCCTTAAGGCGGAGAAAACCGTACACGTCGCTTATCCTATTTCTGACACTAAGCTAGATGTCGAGTGCTAATCTTAGCTAGCGCCAATCTACCACGATCCACTTGATCAAACACACTAGCCCAATGGCTTCAAGAGATCACCAAGATCTCAACACGATCACAATGATCAACTCTCACTTCACTCAACCTATTCTATCTACTCTAGATCCTTTGATCAATCACACAAGCCCAATGGCTTCAAGAGATCTTCACTATCTCTTAAGATCACAATGATCTTCACTCACACTCTCACAAAAGAAAAATAATCTTGATGTATGCTATGATACAATCAAGGATGTAACAAATGTTACAATAAACCTAACAACTATAACTCTTGTATATTCTTGGATACTTTGAGCTCTTCTCTTGCACTTGAAGAGGAATGATAACACTTTGTATCTTCTTTGATACTTTGTGTTCTTCTCTTGCTATTGAAGAGGAATGAAGAGGGTCACTTGATGGGATGATAGGATCACTCTTGAACAAAAGAAAAACTAATCTAAATGATCAAAGAAAGAAAGTGTGAAGAAGGTTTTGAACTCAGAAAGTTCTGTGTGAAAAAGGATACCCAAAAACTGTGAATAGGGCTGGTATTTATAGGCAGAAAAAATCTGGCCGTTACAGAGGGACGGCTCCACTAAATCACCCACGGCTCCACTAAATTTAGTGGAACCGTGGAGCCGTCCCAGACAAAGACGCTCCAATTTTTGCCTTTTCTGGTGAAAACTTATTTGGGGAAGTTTGGAGCTGATTTTGGGGGGGGGGGGGGGGGAAATAGCTGTTATGTAATTTAAACTTATTTTTCCATTAAAACATTTCTTAAATATTCAAAAATAATTTGTCATGTATATTTTTGAAAAAATGTTTTGTCACATTAAAATGTGAAGTCTTAAAACCAAAATTTACTTCTTTGATCATTTGTCAAGTTTGTAAATTTGTTCTAGAGTGGTTTGCGTAGGAACGGGATCTTCCGATTAAAAACTTGTTTACGTTAATTTTAACGTAACGTGATTTCACATTTTGTCATCCTCAAAACGTGAAGTAATCGAAAGATATAAATAACGTTTTTAGAACATTATTTGCATCAACAGCTACCAAATTGTAATTTATCAAATTCACTACTATGATTTGTTTTTATTGAAACGATAGAACAATCAAGTAGGTTTTCAAGCTTCTTCCTTAATATATCAAATTTTCCTAAGACTCCATCCTTAGATGCTAAAAATAACACCCAAGTGTAATTTGAATAGTCATCAACAATCATCAAAGTGTAGAAGTTTCCTCCATAGCTTTGGATTGGGGATGGACCTTACAAATTCAAGTGTAACAACTCTAAAACCCTATTAGTTGACACCTCATATCTATTCCTATTTTTTGCATGTCCTTGACTCCCTAGACTACATGTATCACAAAAATGTCTTTCAAAGCTCAACTTTGGTAAATTCCTTACTAGCTCGTTGGAAGATAGATTTTGGACTAACCTCATATTGGCGTGACCTAACCTCCTATGCCAAAGCGTTGAGTTATCTACCATGGATGTAAGACATATTTGTTGATCTAACTTCCCTTTCGAGTTCATAAACCTTTTTATTGATTTTAACACGCTCTTGTTCAAGAGAGGGTTTTTCCTTAACAATATTTTCAAAGGTTTTCATAAAATCCTCATTAAATTTAACTAGTTCCTCATTCTCCTTTTGCAATTTATTATCATTATTAGAAGTAGAAGGGTTTTGAGGTACCTCTAGTTTTTCTAAGGCCATGAGACAAGTAGCACCCTTGTTTGGTTGATCTTCATCTTCACTATCACTCCAAGCTCCACCGATGAATGCTTTCTTTTCTTTGGGCTTTGGACAATCACTTATGAAGTGACTTTTGTCACCACAACTATAGCACCCACGTTCACGCTTAGCGCTTTCACCAACCTTGTTGTCGTAACCTCGACCTCTTCAAAACTTGTTCCTTCCATCATTTCATCGGTTACCAAACCGATTTCCACGCCTAAAATTATCACCTCTTCTAAAGAACTTTCTAAAGTTCTTAGCCATTAGATTGGACTCTTCATCGTCTTCATCACTTTCACCACCACTTCCTTCTTGACTATCGCTATCATCACTAGCTTGGTTCTTAGTGACTTTAGCTTTGAGAGCCAAAGACTTCACCTTTTCCTTCTTATCTTTGGAAGCAACCTTGTCATTTTCAAGGATCATTTCATACACCTTGAGGTTGCCGATTAGTTCATCAATAGGAAGTTCCGCCAAATTCTTGGCTTCTTCAATAGCCGTCATCTTCGGCCGCCACTTCACTGGAAGAGCTCGAAGAAACTTTATCACGTGGTTCTTGTTGCTAAAAGTACGATCTAGAGCCGTTAAGCTATTGATAATAGCATTGAACCTAGTGTAACCATTATCAATGGTTTCTTCATCCGAGATCGAGAACTTCTCATATTGTTGGATGAGTAAGTCGATCTGGCAATCTTTGACTTGTGAGTTCCCTTGATGGGTAATGATGAGTATATGCCAAATCTCCTTGGCGGTCTTACACGTGTACACCCTCTCGAACTCCCATTGAGGTAAAGCATTGTAAATAATCATCTTGGCTTCTTCATTCTTGCCAAGATTTTTCTTCTCATCATCTTTTAACTCCAAATATGGCTTTTCAACCACCAATTTTGTTTCAGGATCTTGCATCATGAACACAAAATTGCCATTTTGGATGATCTCCCACAAGTCAATATCTTTTGACCTAACATAAGTCTCAAACCGGGTTTTCCAAAAGAAAAACCATCGGATTCTATCAAAGTTGGTCTTTGCATAGAACAGCCCTCAACATAGTTCTCTTGAGCCATGGATCTATACTCAACTTTTCAAAAAATTTCGTTAGGTATTTTAAATTTTTGAAAAAAGAAGTTTTTGACTTAAAACGACTTCTCGGGAAGGTTTTAATGCTCAAAAACTTGAGTATACCGCTCTATACCAATTGTAGAACCGTAGAGGGGGGTGAATATGGTCTCTTCGGCTTTTTGAGCGTTTAAAACTTTTAGCCTCAAAGAGCACCAAGTGGTTTATACAATAACAACCACTAACATAATCACAATCAAAAGTATATAAAGCGAGTAAATGACACCACGATATATATTGGTTTGGGATGGGGGGTTTATACCATCCGTACGTCCAGTTGCGAATCCACGACACTACACTATTCACTAAGTATAATCCTTTCGGTGGACTATAAACCGTTACAACTTCGCTCCACCGATATGCACTAAGATCGGCACTCACTAAGAAGAGCTACTCCCCAACGGTATTCCAGCCATGGAAACCACCCTCAAGGACTCGTGATTCGACTTAACCACAAAGACCACTAAGACCACAAAGACTTCCCACCGGAAGTATCAAACCCCAACTAGATCCCCAATGATCTAGGCTTGGTCACCTCGACACAAGACTTCCCTTACAACCAAATTAAATGAATAAATGTTTGATTGTTTAATCAAGCCCTAACCTAACCTAGAGACTCGATTGTAATAGAAAGGGTATAGATAAGAAGACCCTCGACACAATCACAAGAGTGGATTAGGTTCTTGTGATTCTTCCCTTGCAAAGAGATGTGTTCTTTCAATTGATGTATATGTGAAAGATCAAGAACACAAGATAGGATTAGAGGATTGAGAGAAAAGAGATAAGAGAGAAAGAATAATGGCAATGGGTGAGGAATACAAGAGGCAAGGGAGGGTATTTATAAGCCAAAACCCAAATTGAGAAAAGTTACTCAGAGTCTGGCGCGCTGCTGGCGCGTCGGAGCGCTGGCAGCGCGCCAGGATGTTTAGACTTTTCTCATTTGGGATTTGGTCTTTTAAATACCCAACCTTGCTAAACCCCCAATTGTACTTCACACATTTAGACCTTTATATTATCCATCCTCAAGGTCTACCAACTCAAATAGCCAATTTGTAAAAATGTTTTGTGAAGTGTTTAAGTTAAACCAATTATTAAATAGAGAAGAGTAGATGGGATAATTGGATAAGGTTAGTTTGGGTATTCCTCACATGGCATAGAAAAGAGAGAAAGAATATGCCATGGTATATTCCTTTGCTTGGAAAGGAAGTGTGTATGTTAGAGATAGATCACATGGCATAGAAAAGAGAGAAAGAATATGTCATGGTATATTCCTTTTCTTGGAAAGGAAGTGTGTATGTTAGAGATAGAGAGAGGGAAGATTTGAATTTGAAATTCAAATGTGTGAGAGGGAAGTGAAAGAGTGAGGTTGGGTTGAGAACAAACCATGGTTGGGTAAGAAGATAAAGCATGGTTGAGTTAAGAGGAATATCCAACCGTATATGCTTTGCTTAGACGCAAAGGGGAGATGAATGGTTGAGATGAGTTTGGGTAAGTTGGCTTCATGTGATGGGGAGGATCCTTGGTTTGAAATTCAAATTTGAATTTGAAGTGTGAGAGAGAGATAGAGAATTCCCTATGTGGTGAATTGAAGGTGTGAGTTGGATTGGATGTGATATGGATGTGATGGGGAGCCTAAGAGAGAATTCAATTTTGAATTGAGAGGGTGAGGGAGAGAGTGAGGGAGGTTGTATGTGATGGAGTGAGTTGTATGTGTGTAAGAGTGAGTTGGATAAGGATGGGATGTTGAGGTGATGGGGAGCCTTTGGCTTGGATTCAAAATTTGAATTTTGAATGTTGAAGAGTAGGAGGTGGTTTGTCGTGATGGTTTATTTGTGTTTGAGATGAAGGGTTGGATGAAGAAGATGATGAGGTGGTGAAATCCTAGTGGTTGGATTGGAATGTATAGAAGGGAATGTTTGGAAGATTTGGTGTGAGAATGTAGGGGACGAGAAGTACATGCAAATACAAGGAATATTAGGGAATGTTGGGGATAAGATTTGGGATGAATTTGAAATGGTTGGAGGATTAGTTTGGTGAGGAGATTAATCAAAGGAGTGATTAAGGTTTAATCATTTTTTTATTAAGAAAGAAAATAATTGACAAAGATGATTATGGGTTGAGAAAATCAAATGTTACTTATAATATCAAGTAAGTCAACATCGAGTATTCATAATCTCATAATATGTGAATTTCCACGACTCGACGTAATCAATAATCATCTTGATGCAAACAAGCTAAGTGCTTTGCATTATTGTAATTTGTAAAGCATATCCCATAACGGGACATGATACGTTTACGCAAATGGACCTTTTACTTAGTTTGACCAATAAGGGAGTAAACCGGTTACGTGATTAGAGAAGACGTAAACACGGATTATGGCCATATGAATACTTTCACTTGATGTCACGTGAAATATATAAGCTCCCTAGGTTTAGAAAGGCCTTGGTTAGATGCGTTTATCAAAATACTTGAGTTGGCGTTTTGCCAAAAACAGGAGGTTGTAAATTTAGATTCCTCTAATTCTAAAACTCGTTTCGAGTGTTCCCAATGAAGCACATAACATATTCATACTTGTATTGAAAGATCCACATTTGTCGGGTAAGGGGAAAGCCGACTTTCAAATTTCGTCCCAAACCTTAACAGAAGGCTGGCCCGTCGGAGCGCTGGCAGCGCGCCAGGCCCAGTTATGGGTCGGGAGAATTTGGCTAATGTTTTGTGATTTTATGTGTTTCGAAGGTTTATTTTTCATTATTAAAACATAAGAAGATCTAACTAATGTTGTCCCAACATCCTCGTTTAAGAAAGAAATGACGTAAAGCCCCAATATTTTGTTGAATTTCACCAATTACTAAAAAGGTAGTCCATGTGGACGAAGCACAAGTATAACACAAGTTTAACATACTGGAAGACATCCGACAACCTTCGATAGAACATCTTATATTTAAGGGTAGTGGCAGTCATGCTTCCCAAAAAACTCATACCTCCCAAACCCACCAATATATCATTCCACCTCATTCCACCTCATTCATACTTTTTTCATACCTCCCAACCATTTTTTTAGTGGCAACCATGCCTTTTTCATACCTTCCAACTAATTTTATTTTTTTATTTTTTATTTTCATAAATTTGAGAAAATATGTGTTGCTGACAAATTGACATTAAATTACCAAATACGTTTTTAAATAGAAACAAATCATATTCTATATACCCACTGAGAAAAGTTCAATACAAAACAACATTTATCTAAAAAACAAATAACAAGATCTCAACCGTCCATCATTCTTCCATCCAACGGCTTAGATTAAAATGAACAAATATACTGAGGGGCATCTTAGTCATTCCATACTTCCTACCTAACCCCCTAAACACACACATTGTACACACACAGTCACACACTCTCTCTCTCTCTCATCTTTCTTCCAATTATCTCAGATCCCCAAACCACCATAGCCTATGTTCTTTGAAATTTCTTTATTCAAGTTAAATCTGAACAATAAAACCTCCAATCGAAAAATATAACCTCCGATCTGTGACGTGGGATGTGAGGAACCTCCGATCTGTGGCGGTTTGTGGTGGAGGTGGTTCTGAAGGTGAGAGGATTGTTAGGCCGTTAGGTTGTTGTCGAGTTTGTTGTTGTTGTTGCTGACGTAGCGGTGGGGATGCCGGAATATTATAGTAAATACCGGACTTAGTTTGGTCGTATTTGCTGATTGGTATAACGTTGACACAATGGTTAAAGTGAGGTTTGTTGATGATAATACACGAAGCTGGTGGACTCCTGTTACTGGTGGAGCCAATATTCCTGCATTAAATGATCTTTTGGCACCATTTGGTATTGCAAAAGAATAATGGGGCTTATGTGGATTCATAGTGGAAGGATACTGGTGATTTCTAATTTGGCTTTGTGGATTCATAGTTTGAAACATAAATTACAAAGGTAAAAGCTGCAACAAAGGTGCTATTTTGGTAAATAAACAACATCAGCATGTCCGAAAAACAAGATCAATTGGAGTTGTTGGGCCTAAACAAATAGTATTTTTTTATCATCTACCACATGGGTTGCAGTTGGTCCCCACTAAAGCTAGAAGTTTATTTCAACTTTTTTTACAACTAGAGGAAAGACTATTTGATGGTCATTGATTTTTTTTTTCTAATGTTTTTCATTGTTTAGAGATATTTATTGGGTATAAGTTTGACTTCCTCGATAGTAATGTAATGTGAGATGATTGGATTAATGTAATTGTCACTGCAAATTTATAAAAAAATATTCTCTTGTGATTTCATACATAATCTCATGGGATGCACCAAAGAATCCAATGGGATTCATACAGAATCCCATGGGATGCACCAAAAAATCCCATAGGATGCACCAAAGAATCCCATGGGATTCACAATGAATCCCATGGGATTCACAATGAATCCCATGTGATTCACCAAAGAATCCCATGGGATTCATACTGAATCCTTTGTGATTTATCGTCTTTTTACGAATCCAGTGGGATTTTTCTAGACGGAAATTTTGAAGAAAAAAAAAATTCGTATTTTTACGAATCCCATGGGACTTTTACGAATCCCATGGGATATTTCTGGACGAAAATTTTGAAAAAAAAAATAATCTTTTTAAGAATCATGTGGGATTTCTTTACGAATCCCGTGGGATTTTTCTGGACGGAAATTTTGAAAAAAAAAACCGTCTTTTTACGAATCCCATGGGATTTTTACGAATCCCGTAGGATTTTTTTGGACGGAAATTTTGAAAAAAAAAACGTCTTTTTACGAATCCTATAGGATTTTTTACGAATCCTGTGGGATTTTTCTGGACGGAATTTTGAAAAAAAAGTTCGTCGAAAGTATATAACAATGCATATCTATACAAAGATAATTTTTTTCTCGTCGCGATGGTGTATTTTTCGTAGCTTGAAGATTTACCGTTTGCAAGATATGTTGTTTTAAAAAAAAGTGAAAAGTGGGTTTTTATATTAAATGAGCTAAAATGTCAATTTTGCCCTCCCTTTTTTATTTTTTGATTTAATCTTAGCCATTAGATGAAAGGTGGATGGATGGTTGAGATTGATTTATTTGTTTTTTAAGTGATACTTGTTTTGCATCGATCTCACCTCTATACCCACTTGGCTCATCCCACTATTCCACACTTTCTTTCACAGTTCCCACTATCCCTCTTCCTCCATATCTTCCGATCAAACAAAACAACCTGAGAAATCCAGTTTTTTTTACAGCAGAGCACTCTCAAATTTTTGGCAAGCTGAGTTGAGGGCACGAAGAATTTTTTCCCATAAACTGAGCAACCCAAATATGATGTTTCTCGAAAAATATATGGACGGATTAAGGATTCCATATGAAGAACTAGCATCAGCAACCAACAACTTTTCTGATGCAAATCGCCTCAAACAAGCAAACGGTCGAATATTAATTGCTCCAACGTCTCTTTTTTCTCCATACCGTTTAATCATCACATGCCGCCCAGGCAAACCGCCTATGTGGCAGCGGTGTTAACCAGCGGTTTGAGCCATGCCGATGGCCAAACCGCTTCCACTGCCACTACCCTAAGGGTCAAGTCATACGTACCCATCTCAAAATGATTCTAATCCCTCTTACCTTTTTTGTTTTTTAATTTTTTTTTATCATTTTGTTTTTATTATAAAACTACATAATTGAAAGTACAAATAAAAATTATAAAGTTTGATAAGATAAAAAGTATTAAAAGACATAAAATATGAAATAGAAAATGATAAAAAAAAATGTTTTATTTTGTTAACAAGGGGTAAAAGAGGTCAGGAAGAGTACCAACAACATCATCGTAACTTTAATTATAAGATTTACTTATATTATTAAACTATTAGATTAATATATTATCCATATTCATGTACTAAGGTGCATTTTTAAATAGATTTTAGATCCTGTATTTACAGCGTTTATTTATCTATTTCAGCGTGAGTTACTTACTTTGGGTAAATAAAATAAACATTATCTTTCACAGATTATGCCAAAAAAAAAATAAATAAATAAATAAAAAAATGATGCTTGAAAATCTTTTTCTTTCTAAGACAATTTTTAGAAATTCATTAAATTAACAAGGTGCTTGAAAATATAACATCATAAACTAACACATTTGAAAATAAATAAATAAATTAAAAAAAAAAAAAAAAAAAAAATTATAACGAAACTTAAACTTGTACACCGACTAATATTTCTGACCAAAATAGCCCACAATGAGAACTCTATACTTCATACCCTCTGAAAAACTGTCATACTGACCGCAACACCTAACAACCCAATGAAAGATCCACCAATAAGGGAGCCGTCCAAGCTCGACACAATCATATAACAACTTAAGGGTAGTCATCAATCACCGGACACAAAACATGGAAACGAGTGAGAAACTGACCATTGCTTAACACTAAACCTGTCAGAATCCGAAACCGAACGGTTGCGGCCACAAACACAAACCTAGTGGTTGTGCGATCATATGTAGGGTAAGTTTATGAAAACAAACACATATCCGGTATATTTTGAGACGTCCTCGATCTATACCGACCCTTGACACTTGACGCTTAATCTTTTGAGAGATGACCCGAAACTATATCTGAAACACACAACCACCATGCCATCACCAAACATCGTAGCACCTTAAGCAACAACCACTAGAATTGCCATCGAGCAACAATAAACACGAACAACCACTAGAACTACAACCATCTGGACACGACACCACCAAACAAAACAACCGTCACACAACACCTATCGAAATAACAACCACCACTTGAACATAAACAACTACTATAACAACAACTTCAACGGTTCCGCAAATCTGACTAATCGATTAGAGCGTTGCTTAAGTCAATACCTCCAACTACCTCCGGGCTGCGGCCAAAGCCAAAACATTTTCGATAAAACCAATTATTTCGTCGAGTTTACTTTCTATGAGTTGACACCATTAAAAACACTAATAGCAAGTACAAATCATATTCATAGGTGAACCCAATCATTTTAATTAACCACCCCTAACCCGAATACATAAACACTAGACTAATTAAGCCGACACACATTAATATCAAATCAAATCAATTAAAATAACCACTCCACCATTAACGGTACATCCCTCTACACTCTCTTCACCCAATCAAACAAACCCTCACACACTAAACACACACACACACACACACATCAATGGCAGAAACAACTAAATACACCCCAATCCCCATAACCACAACAAACCAAACTAACCCAACACCAGATTTCAATCTAACAAAAACGTTATTTCAATTCAGAACCAAAAAAACAAGGGCTTTTGCTTCTGTATTTATACTTGTTTTCATTGCAGTTACTGTTTTCTTAGCTTTTAACCCTTCATCTAACGCTTCTTCACCTTGGTTTTCAAATATCTTCTCAGTTACAACGAACCCACATAGCAATAGTACTAATTCCGTTAATTCTGTTAATTCTGTTAGATCTCAGTTTAGTTCCATTTATTCCTACTTTTTCGCTGCGAATTCTACTAAGTCACTTCATAAGTTTACCTTTGATGGATTTAATACAACAGTTAAGAGGAATGAGAGTAGAACTGGAGTGAAATCGACTTCTGGGAGTGCGAAAATTGGGGGTGGATTTAATGAAACAGTTAAGAGGAATGAGAGTAGAATTGGAGGGAATTCGAGTTCTGGGAGTGCGAAAATTGGGGTTGGGGATTCGGGTTTAAAGGCAGGGTTGAATTCGGTGAATAAAGGGTACGAGAATAAGCTGATTGATGTGAAGGATTTGGTGAAGTGTGATTTGTTTGATGGAGAGTGGGTGAAAGATGAGAGTTATCCGTTGTATAAACCGGGGTCGTGTTCATTGATTGATGAGCAGTTTAATTGTTATGTTAATGGTAGGCCGGATAAAGGTTTTCAGATGCTTAGATGGAAACCTAAAGGTTGCTCTTTACCTAGGTATGATCGTTAATTTGGTTCGTTTTTGCTTGAATTATACGTAATAGGAATAGTTACCGAAGGGCGGGTTCAAGTTTTGTGTGAGATATTAAATATTGTGAGACTTTATTAGAGATTGTGGTTTTTTATGTTTATTAATTGGTTATTTTTTTGCTTGGTTTATACTCAATTGGCATATGTTTTAATGTTAATTTAGTATGTGTTGATTGGCGTGTGACTTTGTGTTTGTTAGTATCAGTTTTAGAATGTTGTTATGGTAGTGATTTTATATGTTTGTTAGTTGGTTCATTTTGCTTGAATTGTATTCAATCGGCTTATGTTCTATATTAATTTAGTATATGTATTGATTAGTGTCTATTGGTTGTGTTGCTGTTAATTTTGATTGTGCTAGTGTTATCGTTCTCTATTTATAAAAAAATTATTAGGCTGCTATTACTTTTTTAACTGTGTTTTATTCAAGTGTTGTTACAATCAAATTTAGCATGTTACAGTGATTATGAATGTGTTATTAAAGTATTTCTTTTGTATAGGTTGGATGGGAGTAATATGTTGCAAATGTTGAGAGGGAAACGATTGGTTTTCGTTGGGGATTCTTTGAATAGAAATATGTGGGAATCGTTGATTTGTATATTACGGAATTCGGTGAAGGATCAATTAAATGTTTATGAAGCGTCTGGTAGGCATCATTTTAGATCTGAACCATCTTATTCGTTTGTGTTCAAGGTAAGTTTAGTAAATTTTGTAGAATCAGTAAAAGTTTTTGGTTAGTTGTTTAAAATTGGCTTAATTTATGTTTCTTTGAACTTGTAGGATTACAATTGTACGGTTGAGTTCTTTGTGGCTCCGTTTATAGTTCGGGAATCTCAAACAAAGGATAAAAATGGGACCGTGAAGGAGACTCTTCGGCTTGATTTGATTGGTACCTCGGCTGATCAGTACAAAAATGCTGATATTGTAGTCTTTAACACAGGGCATTGGTGGACTCATGATAAAACCGCCAAAGGGTAACTAAATTTGAATATGTTGGGCTTGAGCAACTGTTTTTAGTTCTTCAGTTATCATGTTCCTTACAAATAAATTTAAAATGTGCAGGAAAGATTATTATCAAGAAGGCAGTCATGTCTATAATGAACTGAATGTTTTAGAAGCTTTTCGTAAAGCCATGACAACATGGGGAAGATGGGTCGATGCCAATATAAATCCTAGCAAAACTTCAGTCTTTTTCCGTGGTTACTCTGCTTCACATTTCAGGTAAAGTCCAGATTAGAAAGCAGTAGATTTATGTGCAGACAATACTTGGGCCCTAAGTTGTAGGTTAATAATCAAACAAGGGTCTGGTCCCCTAACATAAAAATTGATTGTTAGTGAACGCTTTCTTATTTGACTATAGGCCTATAGTCCTATACAGTTATTTGAAAGTTGGTAAAACTTATCCCTTTGATGTGCAATTTTACCTAAAATCATCATATTCCTTTTGTCATTTTGCAACTTAATCAAGGAATACTGGAAATTCGAAATCAGTCTGACATCTGTTAATTTATATACGACAGAGGAGGGCAGTGGAACTCCGGAGGGCAATGTGACAACGAAGTCGAGCCCATAAAGAACACAACTTACTTATCACCATATCCCGACAAGATGAAAACACTAGAAAGGGTTTTAAGAGGAATGAAAACCCAAGTCACATATCTAAACATTACAAGATTAACAGATTTTCGAAAAGACGGGCACCCTTCAATCTACAGAAAGCAGCATTACTCAGAAGAAGAACGAAAATCACCATTACATTTCCAAGATTGCAGTCATTGGTGTCTTCCAGGTGTACCCGATTCTTGGAATGAAATTCTGTATGCCGAGCTTTTGGTAAAACAATATCAACACCAACAGCAAAAGCATTAGGTAAAAAATGAAAATAAATACGGATTGGTTCGGGTCAAGTTAGTTAAGTTGTCTCGAGTTATGTAGATTTGAGTTAATTTTACCGATCTAAGAATTGCACCCTTATTTTTGTTCCCTATGGGGAATGTATAAACATATAATCATATGATCCAAGAAGAATTGTTTTATTATGTTGTTTTTATTACTTTATATTTTTAAGTTATTTAAAAGAAAGCAGGATTCAAAGTATGCGGTGAGATAGTCTTTCTGGGAGACACAAATGGAGTTTAAAATTCTGTTTATGTTTATTTAAAGCAGGAGAGAGAGAGTTTTTAAATAGTTGGACGACCATGTTTGACTTATTAAGTTTATAATATTTGGTTTAAGAGAAAATTATTTCTTTATCAAACATTGATTAGGTCGCTATTAGAGCGCTGGGTACCATGGTGGCCATGGCCTAAAAAGTGATGCCACGTCACCGAAAATTTCTATGCCGCGAGATCTTTAACGGCTCCAAAAAACCCTTCTCTCGTACAAATGTTGTTCCATAGCAAAAGTGATGCCGTTGGGTCCATACATACCCCACTAAATACACAAATACAACACACACACAAAAAAAAAAATAAAAAAAAAATGCTATGGCGATACCCCACTAAATACACAAATACAACACACACACACACAAAAAAAAAAAAAAAAAAAAAAAAAAAAACTATTGTTTGGGCTGGTCATCATGGCGTGAGCAGCCATGGCGCTACTCACGGTATGGTGAGCCGTCGACTTTTTTGGGCTGGTGGGATGGGGGCTCGTGCGTACCTCCCACTCTTAAATGTTAATGTGACCCAAACCAAATTTTAGACACGTAGCATTTTTTAATTTAACTCAAACAACAAGGGTGAAATTTGGAGATCGGGTTGAATTATAACTCAGACAACAAGGTTGAAATTTGGAGACGCTATAAAATTCTGAACCTGTGCAAGTGATGACTATGCCTGTGACACAATAATTGTGGATGGTTAAAATTTTAAAAGGGTTTTGGTCGCACAATAAGAATGAACTTTTTCAAATATACTGATTTGATATGTGTACTATTTTTTTCCACTTAATGTAACCGACTTTTATGTTTTGTGCTATTTGCACCATTAAACTTGTTTTACCTGAACAGGATAAATTTCTACTTCATTAAAGTATATCTTTTTTGCAATTATTAAATGACTTATGTACCTTTATCTCTTTTTTTTTTTTAATTTTTTTTCATCTTCAATTACCATAAACACAAGTAGATATCTCTATGTTAATTCATCCCATCCATCTTTTCTTAAATCCAACCAAATCACAACATGAGAGCATGTCATGCAACATGGGTAGATTATTAAGCGGTAGAACTTCTCAGTGATGATCCAACCAAATAACATTTGTGAATGCATCATTCGCATAAATCAATAAAATCATTGTGTTTTCAAATTTCAAGGAGCATATAATCAGTTTCATGTTTTGATCAAGTGATATACGTTGAAGATTTGCAGATGATAATGTATGCTGAGTCAAAGTAAACGTTTATGACTTATGATGGTCAATGAAAAGAAAAATCAATCATTAAAAGTTTATTGGAAAAGTTCACTTACCAAATCGTTACATTTGTAAAAGTTCTTTATTATTGTACGACCGAAACCCAAAACATTAAATATGTCAGGTAGGTTTTTTACCGGTTTTATACAAATTTAACTGGTAGCCTGTAAACATTGGTATAGTTTAGCACAAAATATGAAAGTTTGTTACATTAAGCGGAACGAAAAATAATATACCTACCAAATCGGTACATTTGAAAAAGTTCTTTGCTATTGTACGGCCAAAACCCTATGTTATTGTTGCATTTTTTTTACAGTCATTCATTTTTTTACAGTCATTCACTTGTTGCTTTTACAATTCTTTTTAATTAAGTGTCATTTGTTTTGAGCTTGTATTTTTTATTTGTACCAAAACTCGTAGCAACCTAATAAGTGACTTAACCTGACACAGTCTAAGTCGAACTCATACCCAACAACATGATCCCTTACAGAGTCGGGTTGCAGGTAACATTTTGCCACTACCAAAACGAAGCTAAAGCAACACCAATAAAGTGTTGTATTATGTCTATAAAATGTTGCATTATGCTTAGTGCAACACTTTTGCAAGTGCTACGTTATGTAACGTCGCCTTAGGTATAAGCAACACTTTATATTGGAATATGCAACATTTTCTTAAAGTGTTGCTCATGTTAAGCAAGTGCAATACTTTGCAATGCAACACTTTCTAAATTTAAATGCAACACTTGTTACATTCAACCGCAACACTTTTTATACACAAATACAACACTTTTTAGACTCAAATGCAACATTGCTACACACAAATGCAACAGTTTTTGCACTAAAATGCAACACTTTTTCATTTAGTACCACTAAATGAGCAACACTGTAATCTATCAAGTGCAACACTTTATATTGTTTTCCTTTTTATGCAATACAAATGTTGCATGTCATATCTATGTAAAAGTCTAATACGTTAAGATTTTCCATTCCATCACAGCAATAATAAAATTTAAACATAGTGTATATTGTACTTGGACAAGTAAAGAGCCCTTCGTAAAAACTTGGACAAGTAAAGAGCCCTTCGTAAAAACTTGGACAAGTAAGAACTACTCGTAACATTCATTGTCTAATCTATAAAGTTATCAAATTACAATCCTTGGACTTGACATCCTCTTTGCAATCTTCACTTGCGGATTGATGTAGGCCTGCAATCTGCAGCCTGATACATAGGAAAAGGAAAAAGAACCCAGTTAATTTTTTGTCGTCATTGAGTGAAAGAAAGTAAGTTGCTACGTTACAACAATTATTCTCATTTATTCACCAGTACTATACTACTAATACCTAGAAGAAGAAAAAAAATGCTTCTAAACCTCTAGGATATCATTCAAATAGAATTTAAATGACCATATCAGTCCAAAAGTAAAGTTTGGAAACCGAAAACCAAGAAGGTTTATCGTTTACCTGTAATAACAAGAGTGCAAATTCAGTTTAAGCCTTTAAATAAAGTTCTATATGATGTAGCCGTATAATGCATATTTATACTAAAATCAATATCGCTCCTCACTTTTCCAATAAATAAAGCTTGAAAATAGGCATGTGGGTTTGGTCATGTCATAGGTTGGAGCATGATCGGGTAAGAATGTGTTGTATGACTTGTATCATAAACATAATTTTCAAATGGTCCAAAAAAATTCGGGTGAGGCGGGACAGTTTGTCAGCAAACTTCTTTTTTTTTCTTTTCAGTTTCACGATAAGAAATAGTCCAATATAACAGCATTAGCATGCAACAAATTTCAACATAGTGGAATTCATATATTTATTGCTACCTTCGCGTCAAATCTTTATATTCAAACGATTATGCCATCTAAATGTGAACTAATGAAAGACTGTAAATACACATAATGAGGACTCACCACCAACAATGAAGTGAAAAGAACCATCTCCTCAATCGCTTATGCAACTGCCAAGCCAGTAATGGTGTGATTGTGTGGACCTCCTTGAAATCCAGGAAAGACAGCCTGGTTGATCTTGTCTTCAAGATCGTACATAACCTTTTAACCATAAAGTGTTAATATTTCTTATCTTCAACTTATAAGTTATAACCCAAACTTCAGGTGATTAAGTAGCAATAGCAATTTAGAAATATGTACCTCTTTGCCTTGTTTGTTGACTTCTTTGAGACCTTTTCTGTAAAAGATCAGGGCACCACGATAAGACATGGCTGCGAAACTGATTGTCAAGTAACATATTGGTGAAGAAATAGTGAGGTAGTGACAGAGTTGTACTGTGTATGGAGAAATGAAGAAGGATTGATGTACAATGGTTAGGGGAATTAAAAATTTTAATTTTGGGAGAGAGTGAAAACTGATTTGGGGGAAAATAATTTTGGAAGGAGCGGGAGACATAGATCTGAAATTTCATTTTGGGGGGAGTGGGAGGCGGTTCAATTTTATAGCTTTTTTTATTCATAAGATAATTAAAGATACAATCTTTGCACCACTTTTAAAAAGATGTTGCACTAGACCTATAAATGCAACACTTATTATGAAAATGTTGCTTATTGTTTGATATTTTCTAAAAACCAACACATTTCAAAAGTGTTGCTTAGAAAATGTTGCATTAGCCTCATTTTGTTGTAGGTAACATTGTGCGAAACCAAAATGCGAATCAACACAACCCGATATCATCCCTAGTTGTAATGTTAAATTACATACACAATAATTTACATGTACGTTGCCTAAATAGTTTCAGTCGAACAGGCGAATAGAACACCACTTTACGCATACGTACATCATACTATAAGATTTTACATACAACTATTTAATAAATTTGTTTACATATTTAGTAAATATATATATGTAAATATTTATGTCAAACTAAAGAAAATATATTACAAACTTGGTCTCGAAAGTGTTTTAAAGTTAAATGATGTACCATTTCTTACATTATACGGAGTAGTTTCATTAAATGATAAAAAGAGCTATAACTTTATGTGGTCATTAATTTTTTTGGGTGCTTTCTAAAACAACTAATTTGACTTACCCAATCTGATCCGAATCCACACCCAAATAATCATACTTCGATCGGGTTAATACGGGTTAAGATATCAGGGTCGAGTTAATATGCGTTAGAAACCTCATTTGGGTTATTTGGTCCCGTTAATATGGGTTAAACACCTAATTTGGGTTATTCATGTCAACCTAAATAACCTAAAGTGTAAGTAGGGTCGAGTTTAATGTAAAAGTTTTGTCGAGATTTGAGTTTTAATTTTACAGAATAACCAGAATGTGGGAATTTAATTTTTTCCATATCCTTTTATGCTTAGAAAATATATTTGCCAAACTAGCTTTCTTATATAAACGGGTAAACGCATAAGATTTTCCCTGCTTAGGTTGTCGGAGAGGGCGAGCCCTTTTGACTCAAATGTATGCGGCCTCACCGGGTTAATCCCGATGCCGTTTTCGATCATTTCCTGGCTACGCTCTAATGTACAAACCCACCAAAGTTTGAACCACTAACCTCTTGTGAGAAAACAAAAGACTTTACCACTAGACCAGTTGATGGTCGAGGAAACCACTCAAGAACACCCTAAAATTTCTTATATATATATATTATTAAAAGTATTTCGCATTCCGATTGGCAAGCAACCGATCAATCCAAACCCGAATCATGTATAGGCGCCATGCGGTTACCAAATTACCTCCAATGGCCTTTAGTTTTTCACATGATCTGCGTTTATTACGTAACCTCACATGCTTACATGTAACTTTTTTGTTTCTCAAATAAGAAGCACACGAATTATGATCCACACTACATGTATACAGTTACTTTTTTTTTATGTAATGCAAGTGTCTTAAAGTTATATGTTGTACATTTTTTTGCATTATAAATTACTCTAAATAATTTAAATCCTCATTGATTCAAATAGATGGTTAATTTAGTGTTTGGAGTTTCATAAATAGCATAACTCGACTAACCCAACCCAACCCAACCCAACTCAACCCAACCCAACCAGAACTATAATAAGCTTATTATAGTCAGATATCTTATTTGATATGATTACGTGCAAAATAGATAGGAATTTGGAAGCTTATTATTATCACAAAAACGATTTCGAATTAACTTCTACCACTACCTTTGATTTTTCCATTTTCCATCACCACCATTGATTCTCTCAAGTTACAAAACCACTGGTGCTTACGTGTCACTTTTTATTAGCTAAAATCATATTACACGATTTATGATCTTGCTAAAAACATAGTTCAAATTTAAAGCTGATGAATCTATGCGACCAATATCGATTTGGTCAATAAGTTGGTCTACTTATGGGCAACCATTATATGATTGCAGGTCTAGCCTTCAAAACGGATATATAATGTGAACAGTCAAATTTGCACCATGACATACGATTCAAGAATATAAATAAGAGAGAATGAGGTGGATGTGGTTGAAGGCACTTAAGAGGAAAAAAATGTGGAGGTTAGGCTACATGTTGGGATAATGAGAAAGGGTGAGGTGGTTGAAAGATGGTTACGGTTCAATGGACCATCGACGCATACATGTCATGTAGTTATACGCTAAAATTGAAATACACGGATCATGATCCTACAGTTGAGATCAAACTACAAATCAATCCAACCACTACCTAAAATAATAAATCATATTCGTTGAGATTGAATGTTGATAAATTTAAATGATCAAGATCGTTTTGGTCGATCAAATACAAGGCTAATATTTATATAGAAGTGTAACAAATACAAGACCATATATAAAAGCATATCGGTGACTACAATATATAATATATAACATATAACGGCTAAGTTTCCCTTCATATCGTCCACAACTGAATTGGGTGAAGATACCGGCTTAGTGGGTGTCTGAAGAAACTAAAATATGGTAAGTTTAACACTGGTTACAAACAAAATTATATGTAAGAACAACAAATATACCGTGTAGTAATATTTATAGACTACCTTTTGTGGGTAAATTCCCAAAAAGGGACAATTTTTTTTTCAAATTCCCTAAATGGGACAAACTCAACATGTTTTCCCAATTTAGTCAAGTGCTAACGTGCGATCGTGCGAACCCTCTGGTTTCTTGACACGTGTCCCAGACAAAAGGTACTAACCAATCATTTGCAGGCCCACTTGCACCCCACGTGGCCTTTGACTTTTTTTTTCAAATGTGCGATTTCCTAATGTGCTAATGTGCTAGTAAACGGAAAATTTCTGAAAAAAAATTATTTCTGAAAAAAAAAAATTATTTTTCGGAAGAAAATTATTTCTGAAAAAAAAATTATTTTTCGGAAAATTTAAATATTTTTTCGAAAAAAAAAAAAATTTGAAAAAATTAAATTTTATTTTTATAAAAAAAAAATTTCGGAAAATTTTAAAAAATAAATATTTTTCGGAAAAAAAAATTTCGGAAAAACATATTTTTTGGAAAAATATATTTTTTTTTATAAATTTTTTTTTTCGGAATATTTAAAAAAATAAATATTTTTCGGAAAAAAAAATAATTTTTTTGAAAAAAAAATATTTTTTGGAAAAATAAATTTTTTTTCGCACATTAGCACATTAGGAAATCGCACATTTGAAAAATAAGGTCAAAGGCCACGTGGGGTGCAAGTGGGCCTGCAAATGATTGGTTAGTACCTTTTGTCTGGGACACGTGTCAAGAAACCAGAGGGTTCGCACGATCGCACGTTAGCACTTGACTAAATTGGGAAAACATGTTGAGTTTGTCCCATTTAGAGAATTTGAAAAAAAAATTGTCCCTTTTTGGGAATTATATGTAAGAACAACAAATATACCCGTAGTAATATTTATAGACTACCTTTTGTGCGTATTGTTGATGAGTACGTTTATCATCTTCACATTAACCACAAACATAACAACCCTTCTAATTCTTCGTGTCCTGGTCATGAATAAATCGTTACTACAACTACACATATTTTCTGAATGCACATGTATGAAATATATATAACTGTTTTTTAAAACTCATGACCATGGAGAGTATTTACAAATTTCGTATTGGATTGCATGAAATAATCAGACTTAATTTTCTAAAACATAAAGTAACAGCACCATATAAGAATCATGAAATCATGTAATATACGCTATTTAAATGCGTGAATGTAATAATGAGATTATGCACTTAATTTCCATCATTGTATGCACTTTCCATCGTAATCAAATATGACTACCACATCCAAAAGTGAAGGTAAATTGCCACCATCATCTGCAATTGAGTTGGGTGAAAATTAGGCTTAGTAGGTGACCAAGCAACATGAAAATGATAAGTTTAACGCTGGTTACAAACAAAAAATAAATAAAAACAAAAGATATATAGGGCAATATATTCACTACATGTTGTCTTTTTTGTTATGTTTGGTCATTATCTTCACATCCACCACCCGTATAACCATCATTTTTATTTTTCGTATTTTGATCATGAACAAATTGTTAGTATATAGAAAAATGTATTTCCGGAATATATATGATGGAATATATGGTACGTGTTGTTGAAACTCGTGAGCATGCTGAGTACTTAGAAATTCTATATCGGACTGCATGGTATCATCAACCGACTTGATTTTCTGAAACATAAAGTAACAAAACCATATAAAAATCATGTAATCATGTATTCACTATATTTAAACGGTAAATACAATAGTGAGATTATGCACTTACCACCATGGTTGGTTATGAGACGGGTGAACATAATGATATTTAAGAGTGGAAGTGATGGGAGAAAGAATGAATTTAAATTTGTGATTTGGATATATATAGTTGAAAGAAAAGCACTTTTGAGAAGTTACACATAGTGGGTATTGGGTAGTTCTATTTAGTTGGTGGTTAAATTTATTGGATGGTTACATGTAGGGAGAGATTATTACGTGTCTGTCGGATCGGGTCAACCCGACCCGAACCCGAACCCGATCGGGTCGGGTCTAATCGGGTCGGGTCTAATCGGGTCAAAAATTTTAATCGGGTCAAATTGACCCGACCCGATAACCCGATAGCGTTATCGGGTCGGGTTTCGGGTTAAATAAAAATTGTTATCGGGTTATCGGGTCAACCCGATAAGACCCGACAAGATTCAACATAATTTTAATCTCACCCGATATATTCCAGACTCTGATTCATACCATACTGCTGTTCATAAGATACTGAATGTACTTGAAGACTTTCCTACTTTGGCACTTTCTAAAAAACCGGGTGGAATCGAGACAGATCAAGGTGAACATAAAAGGTGAGCCATTTACTTGCTGAGATCAGGCCACCAGCAAAAATGAATTAGCAGGTCTAGTCACCTCCACTGAGATTCAGTTTTTGTAGTTTTGCTTTGGCTGTATCAAGTTGTTCTGGGTAGACCAATACACAAAAAATGAAATTGTTAGCAACAATCATCACAATAAGGGCAGGCAACATATTGCTAGTATAATAATATCATCTTACTCTGTTCAGATACGGTGGCCTGTTGGACATTTGTACGGAAGAAAATAGTCCCGTTTTTCTGATAAACCTTCTGTGATCAAGCAACACAATCAGTTTTTTTATACCTTGAAGATAATGACAGCAAGAATAAAAGAACACACATATTCACACTATGACAGTAATTCTTGTGAATGCATATACATTCAAAGATAGGAGTATATACAATTCTTGAACAACTGAAGATAATCATCATACAACCATAGTCCACAAGAATAACTCTAATTATTTATACTTGTTGAGTTAAAAAGTACACAAATTCAGACATCAAACCTTGATTACATTGAAAGGTGTACCATTGTTTATGTGGATAAAGCAAATGTTTAAAGATCTTGTACCAACTTTCATACAACAAGAACTAGCTAATATACAATCCGCGCTAATATTCAGTGCTCAAATTTAACCCACTCTTTCATTTACGTAATTGTGGCAGGCTTGTTAACATGGTTCGTTTCTAAACCTTTTTCCTATCCAACCCCAAGATGCAACCTATTGTTCACGTAAACAATACAAAACTTCAATAAAACAATCTTTTATAACAAGTTCTAACCGATTAATACACGATGCCAACCATGAAAATGACAAATATAAGTTTGAAACTTACAACTAGACATATCTTTAGTGCAATCACAAAGACCAGTGGAAAGAAATAAACGCATGCATACAAAAGAAACCAGAAACCATGATTACTTACCTACTTTGGCACTTTATGACATTTACTGTCGGGTCACCCGATAACCCGAATCACCCGACCCGACATAACCCGACCCGACTACCACCCGAACCCGATAACCCGATTCCTTATCGGGTCGGGTGTCGGGTGAGTTTTTAAAAAATCCAAACCCGACTCAACCCGACCCGACTAACCCGATAACCCGTTACATGTAGTGAGAGATTACATCATGTGGTGGAGCTGGTTGAGATTGTGCGAACACCACCTTAGATCGTTTGATCATTGATCCAATGGCTGTCTAAAATCATGAATTAACATGGGTAAGATTGAAAGTTGGTGAATTTAAACTATACAGGTCGGTCAACTGTAGAGGTCAAATCACCGCAACAATATATATAATGAGAATACTCATTGTATTCCTTAGGCTACTCACAGTAGCGATCGACGATCGACATATGATCGAATGGGGCGATAGATTCATCTACTGTGGGGAGTCGATCATGGTGATCGAATGCGCCATCTTAGTCGAGTACTCGATCGATTAAGAAAGCTATATTACCGTTTGTTTTTTTGAATCCATGGTGCAAAGTAAAAAAAAAAAAAAAAAATTCTTTTAAATGTAAACTTTTTTACACACTATAAAAACACACAACACAAACACACAACACACACACATTTCAATCCACAAATTTCACAATATTCAAATGGCTTGTCGTTTCTCCCATACCGTCGAAGAAATGCAAAACTATATCAAAAAACAAGCCGAACAAGAAGATGAGACTCGACAACATGCTCTTGTCGAGGTTATCAAGCAATTTGAAGTTGCAAAGGCACAGAAACAAAAACTGAGACAACGATACGTAGACTGCAAAGACATATCTGAAGATAGAAAAGCTGTGATCGACCAGTTTTTGAACGATGAAGCTCGCAAAGATGGAGCCATTAGTGAGACGTTGTGGGGTTGCGTTTCACAGATTCAGGGCCAAATCAGCAAGATCCGCTGGAGTTATGAGGAAAACGTTGAAGCTCGTTCTGTATCACAACAGAACCGAAACTTTGGCCAAGGTGCATCTACTTCATCTGTTGCACCAAGATTCGTTGCGCCTGGTTCTGAAGACAATTCGGGTTGGGACGATAATAAGGAGCGGGAGTTTAGCAGATTGGAAGCAGAGTACGAAGAGAGCAAGTTTGCAAACTAATCTGCGTACGACGATGGTTACGACTCCGACAACTCGAAAACTTGAGATCACCCGGATTACTGAAATTTACGTTAATGTTTATGTATGAAGCTTATGTTTATTTAATGTTTTTTTTTTTTTTTTTTTTTTTTTTTTTTTTTTAATCTATGTAATGTTTTAACTTTTAATAAAATTTAATTTTGTGTTAAAAATGTTTTTAAAAAAAAAAAAAAAAATTGAACTTGGTCGCCTTTACTGGGGCACCTAATCGCTTGTAGGTCGCTGGAGAGAGAAAGCTGACATGGCAGAGAAAAATGGGAGGGATTTAGTTGCCTTACTGTGGGCAGCCTTAGCATTAGCATTTTCTTTTTCATTACCTAAAATAAAATGAAACAATCACCCTTGAGTTTTATTGATTATCGGTTTTACATAAACGTCATAATAATCATATAATGGTTTGTAAAATTTTAACTACTATTGTAGAGATATAAGCAAATTCAATGATTAATTAAAAAGAATTGAAAGTCGAGACAAAGCGAAACTTTTTAATGATTATGGTCAAATCTCGTTCTCGCGACAACTTTAGACAAATCGTCATACAGTATATATATGAAAGTGCATTATATGATCGTTTGATATTATAACAAAAGAAAATTTTAGAACTGAAAATATTTGAATTCCGAGCGACGTATGTATATAAAATTTTTGGTCCCAAAGTTGGGTCTAATGGCTAAAGGCTGCTTACCCATGCGTGTGGCCTTTACAGACTTTTTGTAATTTGGTCGCATACTCGCAAATGTAGCTTTATATATACGAGAATGGCGCGGTCCGCCGCGTTGCGGGCGGGCCTGTTTCTCGGCCGAGGTGATTTGACATAAATAAAGCAGAAATTTATGTTCATTGACGGTCTCATGTCGTTCGTTATTCGAAGGTATTTTTTTAAGTAAATCCAGGCACTCACATTTTAACACGAAGACAGATTCTTACATTCTGGCTGTTTTTGGTTAAAAAAAAGTGCATGTTCTACCCAAAAAGTGCATGAATTGACAGTATGATACATATTAGTGTACAACAGCAATTCAAACAATCCATTTCCATACACCTTTGGCATGCAACATTAGGTTAAATATTCAGTTCCAAACTTGAATGCTAATAAATATATGTTTCTCATAGACATTTTTAGGCTTCAATATCAAGAGATGCCACTGTTTGTGCTTACCCAATTGATTGAAGGCAATAACATTGACAATCCTACTATAGAGATAATATAGTACTTATTGGCCAACTCAAGTACTCATGTTGAAGTTAAATGACCACAACGCACTTCCATAATGGCCATACTAATTGTTTCAAAGTTCCAGACTTCAAAGGTTTTCACTCTATTTGAAAGTCTACAGGTTAGATCCATGTGTACCTTCCAATCAATGGAACCAAAAAATCCCGATGAAGTTATTCATAGGTGGGTGTATCAAAGTGTCAGTATGAAGCAACTTGCAAGTGATATCTCGCTCTAAACAAAAAAAAATCTGGATATTTATAATGCAAGAATTTTATTAGAATCCAGTGTACATATTCTTACCCCGTTGATGAATACTTTTTCTTACCCCGTTCAGCAGTTGCATCTTGCTCATGATTTTCATTTGGCTCCTTAACATATATTTCATTTGGCTCATTTATAGGATTTACAGTTGACTCCTTAACAGGTTCCTGACTTTTTCCCACTAATTTGATTCCGGGACTTATAGGTGAACTAACTTCCGTCACTTGACGACCTTCCACCACAGAAATTTCACCTGGTCCAACACCTCCATTTTGATGATATTCAACTGCAATAATATTTAATAAGGAAAAAAATGTTCAAAACCATACACTAACGAATTGTCAAACAATGATATTCAAATATTTAGGAGGTTTAAATCATACCTGTGACTGGAGTCTCCGGCCTTTTGGGTTGTAGCTTAGGTGGTCTACCCCTTTTCCTTTTTGGAGCAACAATTGCGGCGTCCTCTTCCTTTCCCTCCTAAATAAAAACATGGAACTATTTTTTAAAATGGTTCCTAATAAGTTTTAGCACCCAAGAATCTGAAAACAGCTTACCTGCATTCTCAGAATGCATTAACTTCTTAAACTCTTTATTGAACCAACCTCACCATATAAAAGGCGTAAACTCTATAAAAAGCCTCGTTTTCTCCATTTGCGAAACCGTTTGCCTCAAATCAGCGAATGCGGGACTGTGGCCTCCCTTCAAATTTTGAGCTACATAAGAAATTTTGCAGATATTAGAGCTGCCGTAAACCGAAAGGAAAAAGTTCTATTAATTCATACGCGGGTGTCACTTACCCATTGCCACCAAGAACCCCACCTAGCATCATAGGGAATAAAATATAGATGAAAAATCTTCCACCAACTCGTAAATAACCAACTAATCCATTTTGTTGATAAAAGAATAGATTATTATCCAGTGAAGATCACCTGCAATAAAATCAAACCTTTTTGAGAAGGTGCAATATTTTATATACTGATTCAAATGTGATGTGATTTATCAAAAAGAACGAACCTTTAAATGTGAGTTTCAGGAGCACACTACCAGTTGCAAGTAAGTGTCAGGTACATATACGAAGAAAATTTTCTTCAAGAAGGAACGCGTCACTAAAACTATCATTTGAACTGCTGCTTGTTATAACCACATAAACCAGGGAAACATTAATCAACACGACAAAGTTTTTAAATTCCGAAAACCAAAGAGCAAGTCGAATGAACCTGTTTCAAGGATATCGAGCTTAAACAAATTCCAAAGATATTTTCGTCGGTTGGCATTATCTTGGGTAACAGAGTAATACAAACCCAATCAAATCCACCTTCATCCGACGCCTACAAAAACCACATAAGCGTTAAACAAAACCCAAATGCGAATATCAAATACATGTGCCCGAAAACGTACCGTTACCTACCTGTTGTAGCAGCCATCAAGTCCACCATAATAATAATAGAAAGGCAAAATTTAACATTGCTAAAAAGAAAAGAATAACGAAATAGGATTTCAACGATATACACGGACCAAAATATTTATGATACAAATCTGTTACCTATAAAACGAAGACACAATAAAGAAAAATATAGTTTTAATAGACAATCCCAAACACCCTCTTAGCAATGACCAAAGAACTTTAACATATGAGAAGACCGTAAAAGCAAAGTTACCAACCCGTAGTATCTCATGTACCCTCTGAATTTATCAGCTTCTTTGCTGTCTTTGAGCACAACCTGTTCATGAATCAAAAGATGTTAAAAAAACAGCAAAGACGGTTCAAATGGGTGTAGCACTATATTCTTATTACTTACTTTGTCCCTGCCCGACTTCCTGGTCGTTGTCGCTGTGCTGTCTTTCAGCATAACTTGATCACGAATCAAAATATATTAAAAAACAGCAAACACGATTCAAGTAGGTACAGTACTATATGCTTAGTACTTACTTCGGCCCTGGCCGACTTCCTAGTTGTTGTCGCTGTGTAGTACGTTCCATTTATACCATCGTAAGTAGCTTTCTTCAAGGTTGCACATTGGAATTGGAAATTATCTGAAGGCTGCAAATCATAAAAGACGATATGTACACCGAAAGAAACACACGCTTACTGGTAACAAATAAGTCTGTCTGAAAATAATTGTCTTATGTATGCAGGATACTGCTGATGACTACGTAAGACAACGCGTCCAGCTGCACAGCATCTGTGATATTGTGGGGCGGTGCTAAGTGGCAGAGACGCAATCCTCTCCTCTAGCAAAAAAAGAGCACGGGAATGGGAACATATCTGGTCGCATATTCCTAAGCATCTATATTCCACTGGTGCACCTATATGGATATAATAGAAAAGGTAATCAATTGAGTAAATCATAGTTGAAAAAAAGAAAGAATAAGTAAAAAACAATACATATTTACTAAAATGTAACCTTCACGTCGAACAGGAAGTCGTGAACCATTTGAAGATGACCGGCAACGGTTAAGCATATAGGGTCCAGCTGTATAAAAAGTGCACATAAATTAGTCAAATATGGTGATGAAAAAAGAAGAAGCAGAAAGCAAATAACACAAAGTAAACTGTAAGCAAGATGTAACAAAATTCATACGTAGGATGCGCATATGTTTGCATACCAGCAGAAAATCTTGGCAGGGAATCAAGCCGGCATGTCCGCCTATGCGAACTACTGCAGAGGACATCCAAAATAAACCCACAATAATTAGTTAGGCAACCCGGCATCACAAAAGTAGTGTATGCACTATTAAAAAAAATATGAACACGTAAACATGCCTCGAGTTGCCAAGGGTTGCAATGAAACGATGCCTCTAGAAAAATCTAATATCGTTGATACTGGTGTTGCACGGTTCTGTGCATCAACTGAGGAGCCAGTCTCAGGAAAATCTGCAGACACCACATTCTGTTACAACTTATTGCGAAATAATATTTAAAAGGGGTTGCTTTAAAATTTTTGGCTGACAAAAAATACCTGCAGGCATGAATGCAGAAGAGGCAGAGCTGGAAGAATCTTCATTAAAACTATGAGATTCAAACGTTACCTGAATCAATGTCAATTCCAAGGATCTTCTGGCAGCCGAGTTTTTTTGCTACAAAATAAATAATCACATTCAGATGAAAATAATTGTGCGAAAAGATTCCAACATAATATTTCATTTCTACCATTTTAGTCATTGGACCTTTTTTGTAAATCGAGACACTGAAAGATGGTTTTGTCACTGTTTGGGAAATTTATAACGCGCAATTTTGTTTATTTTGACATTAAATGTAAATATTAACACTTTGTGTGCATAAATTTACCATTTCCACTTAAAAATCATCATTTCTGAAAGTGTTTTTAAGGGTTCTTAGGCTACCAAATGACGCAAACAGGTCACAAATGAAGAATTACTTAATAAAACGTTTTGTTCAACTATTGAATTCTAACGCATGGTCATCTAACAGAAGGATCATCATTACCAATTGTAATGGTTATCAATCCACTATTGCAGCCGATATCAAGACAATTTTTCCCTTCAAACCATTTCTTCTTCATAACCTTTAATCTAGGATCTTCCTCCAAACCTTGGTCAATCTGAAACATAAAGTGAATAATCAAAATTTTCCCTTCAAATTACTTTATCATATCAAATCAATTGATAATCAAATTCTCGAACATGATTTGGCAACAATCACTAAAAGAGCACACATCCAAACACTCAAGCTTCAAACAATCAGAATCCGTTTTATTGCGACTACTCCTAAGGTAATTACCTAACGCCTAAACAATCAAAATCAGCTACACAATAGCCCACACACTGGAAAACTAATATCTTCAACTAAAAACGCAATACCAAACACCTCTCAATCCCTATAAGGCCATAACAATTGAAAAACAAACCCAATATTTAAAAAACTAAAAATTAACAAAATTAACAATTGAAAAACAAATCGTAGGCAACAACCTAGATAATAGCAAACATAAAGCTTATAAAAAGGCCGACAATTTGTAAACAAACCCTAAATTATCAAAACCCCCAATCTTACTTAAATCCACAATCCGCAATCCGCCATCACCATCGCAGGCGCAAGTATGAGATGGAAGTAATCGATCTTGAAACTCATCATTCTTCCCCATCTTCTTCATGATCTGATTGATAATAATAGCAGCCACACGTTTTTTATATGTAGGTGCCTGGAAACTTCTCGGTGTCTCGCCATAGTTATTTTGGATTAGTTTTGGATCACATGGGCCACCAAGGACAGCTAAACGGCTAAACGCTATGGCCTGAATTTTTGGCGGGAAAATAGCCGGTAAAACGGCGTCGTCGTCACCGGTTTTAATATAAACTTATATATATGTGTCCGGAAAATAAAAGTATTATCAATCTGAAGAGAATTTGTTTCTAAGGCTCCTCCAATGTTTTTGTTTGAGTCGACTCGTTGGGTTATTTGCTCTGTCATCACGTACTAGATGTTGTCCCATCTGGATCTTATCGGGCTCGAATCAAACATCTCTATTGAACAAAACTCACGACACAATCTCACACTTTGTATATATGAATTTTGTTAACTTTTACAATACATGGATGCTTCTATTTATAGACATCCATATGAACCATTGTGACTCTTTATGAAAAGTCATATCCTTACATTAATAACTACCTATGACTACCATAACTACCATTCGGTTAGTAACTTTATTCTTGACACATTAGGACCCTAAACTTATAAACTTTACATACTCGACTCTAAATACACAAATAACTAATTACATAACGACCCCTATACTTTAAATTCACATGGATTAATGAATTAACTTCCAATACTCCCCCCTTAATTTATTAATCCATGTCTTCAATATCTTTGTGTCTTCAAACTTGATCATCTTTATCTTGAACATGTTGTAGCGGGTCTCGATCTCTTCTTTGTCTTTAAGTAAACAATCCATAGCCTTTATACCTTAAAAAAATCTGCCCACTTTTCTTTTGAACCAAAGGCCCACAAATAATTTCTGGCCCAAAACTGTTGGTCCAACACTTTTCCCCTTTTTCTATCTTCCAGTATTCGAATAATGAACTAGGGCAATTAATCACCTTTTTCTTCTTCTATGGCTATGGCAACCACGGTTGTGGTTCTTTTTTTTTTCTCCGGCGATTGCTACTGCAACCCGTCCTTTCTTCTGGTTCGCGACTCAACGGCCTAAACGAACAGGTTTGTCTCTTTTCTTTCTCTGATTTCTTCTCTTGTAATGAATCCCAATTTCTAACTCAATCTTTCTCCTTAATTGATTTCAAAACCTGGCTGTTCATCTGCTTCTCCTCTTTTCTGGCGAGCGCACACAACGGTGGCGGTTTCTCCTTCGCACAACCGGTATGTCTCTTTCTCTCTTCAAATTCTCTGATTCGATCTCTACTTGACCGGATCGTGTCTTTCTTCTTGATTGATTCTGAATCAATTTCTTCTTTTTCTTCTCTCTGTAGCGATTCCCTGAATCGCTGGTCAACCTGATTCCCTGAATCAAATTGTTCTCTTTCTCTTTTCTGGAACGATTCCCTGAATCGTTGGTCTTTCTTCTCTAAGGCTACAAGGAGTCATGAGTTTTAACCCTCCAACCCTCCCAAATTTTAACCAATCATCTCCCTCCACCTCATTTCAACCCTCCAACCCTCAACCCAACCTTTTTTACTGGCGCCCATCACTTTCAACCCTCCCAAATCTTTTTTAAATATTCATAATTTGTCCTTCAAAATTATAAATTTACAACATTAACCCTTCCAATACTAAACAATTATATATATAAAAACAAAAAAAAAAAAAAAAAAAAAAAAAACTTATTAAACTTTGGTCCAATGATATAGTATCTTCGACAGCAATTAACAACCATGCTTCTACACGTATTATGAATTCATTCGAATTCATTGTGTTGTTACAACACATTACATGCAAAAGCATCTTATCCTTGACTTTACTCAAGTCCATTCAAACTTCATTCAAAACACCAACTCCTTCCTTTGTTATTGCTACTGTACGAAAAGGAGAAGAACACCACAAGGCTTTGTTAGTTCATGCAAGCCATCAACAAGTTTCATTCAACATAAAACACACCAAGTTCTTTTGTTGCTTACTGCTGTACGACAAGATCAAGTCACCACAAGGTTTTTTGGTTGTTAATTTGTGTTTGAGTGTGTTTTTTTGGTTTGTGGTTTGTTTGCTTTTTGTTTGTGAAAATGGTTGTTTGTGTTCGGATTAAATAGGCAAACCGAAGGGACCAACTGTGTTTCTTTCTTTTTCCCACGCTCCCATTTCCAACGTTCAAAAAATACACCAACGTTCACTTTTGGTTTCAAACCGCTGCGAGCTTCTAGCCCTCGGATGGAACCCGCCTGGCCAGCCCGCCTAGGCGGCGGCGGTGTTCCCATCGAACCCGAGCAACCCGTAGAGCAACCCGAAGGCCACTCCCTCCAGCGTTGGTCTTTCTTCTCTAAAACGATTCCCTGAATCGTTATTCTTTCTTTTCTGTCTCTGGTTCCCTGAACCTTTAGCTCTATTGATCTTCTCTCTATAACGATTCCTCTGAATCGTCTGTCAATTTGATACTCCTGATCAAATTGTTCTTCTCTTTGTCTCATGTTTCTGGTTTAGTTTCCTGCAATCTGCAAATCGTATTCCTCTTGAATCACTGCACTCCTCTTAATTGCCTCTGATGAAACGCAAACTGAAACACTGGTTTGATTCGAGCCTCAGGCTCTGATACCACTGTAGATAATTCACTGTAGAGGATTCGAGATTCTCTAGGATCGTATTAACACAAGATTGAACAAGGACTAGATTCTATTATAACCATGTAAACCATTGTTTACATTATATTGACACACTTTTAAATGATTACATTCGATACATATATATACTACACTAATCGGTACAACCAACCATTGTGTCCCTTGGTTTTGTAACCTACTTTAACTAACTTAACTAACATAACTGACTTTAACTACCATTCGGTTATAAACTAATAATCTAACATGTTCAGCCTTTCGGCTTTCGTTTGTTACAAATGTACCACAATACTTATGCAATTATCGTGCAACATTTCCCCCTAATTGTTTGAGTCTTGTTCCTCGAATCTTCATGCTTGTTGTTTTGCTGTTCTTCATGTTAATACTTCACTGTTGTTGCTGTCTCGTTGTTGCTACTACTACCAGAAAACAAGTCGCCTCCTTTTCCTTTTTTGATATTACTGAGTTTGTTGTTCTTTGTTTTTGTTTGTGTTGACTCCAAACAAACCCAAAATCCTCTTGTTTTCTCTCGGCATTCTTCCAACAGCAAGCCCCTTTTGATGTTGTTGTTCCTTTTTATTATCGAACACAACTTGTCTCCACAACTAAAATTTTTGTTGCTCTTTTCCTTTTGTCGCACATTGTTTCTAATCCACAACAAAATGTTGTTGTCCTTTTGTCGAACACAATTCTTATCCACAACCAAGTATGTTGTTCTTTTCCTGTTCGACCACTATGTACAACAATTTTCCTTCTTTTCCTTTATACCTCGAAACGTTTTTATCCTTTCTTTTGTGTCGTTTTACTGCAGCAATTACCCACACAAATTCCTACGTTTCCCTTGGTATCCCACTTCTTATAACAAAGTGTTGTTCCTTCCTTCTGTGCCGCTTCTGTCCAGCAGTTCCCACAAAAAGTTCCTTTTCTTCACACAATCCTCATTACCCCTCACGGTATCCTTCACCAAACAAACGATATGTTTGTTTTGTTTCCTTATCGTTGTTGTCGTAACCTTGTGTCGCCTTGATGCGTTTTCCACAATAATCCTTGAGTACCCTTTCTTACTTGGTTATACTTTCAAACCTTTCCACAACAACGTTCACTACTCGTGTTTTAACCCCGCGTGCTTCCTTCCCTTTGTTGTCACCAACAAAGTTTTATCCCACCAATCTCGTTTTGTGTTAACGTTTGCAACTTCCGTCTACTCTTGTTCCACGCTCCACTTGTAAACGTTGCTACTTCCTTGTGTACGACTTGTAAACTGTTCCAAGACTACGTGCCCTAGAACCTTCTTCCTCGGTATCCTTTCAACCAAACCAGAAAACTTTTCGTTGTTTCTGTCCTTGTTCGAACCCTCTTTAATCATTTCGAACCCCAAGTCTACACAAAACCAACTATCTATTGATATTTTAACCAAAGCAATCAGTTTGCTTTTTTTTTCTTACTAATACCACTCGGTATTATCCCATGACAAAACAATGTTTGTTGTTGTTGCTTGTTCGTCTCCAAACGTTGTTCCACAATACACCTTCTTGTTCTCTTTCTTGTATTGCTAACGTTTTCTTTCCTACAAACAATCCTAGATTGTTTTTCTCCTCTTGGTATCTTCCAACCAATATACAAGCAACCATTTCTCTTGCGCTTATAACGCGTATTCCTTTGTGTGTTTCTTTGTCAACCGGCTTCCTTCTATTATACAAAGTTTCCTTTATCTTGACGTCGTATCCTTCCTTGTTGCTGCGTTTATGCAGTTACCAACACTATCTCGTAACAATTGTTCTTTTCCTTGTTTGTTGTCACGTACCAATGATCACAACAAACAGTCCACCAATGTCGTTTGGTGCCAAACGTTTACACAAGTTCTGATCGTGCACTATCTCCCTTGCGTCTCCTATTCAGGCGATGTTTCCTTTTGAAACACCACTAATCCCACTGAAAACAAAAAGTTTCCAGCGTACGTTTGGTGTCGTTTCCTTTATGTTGAATCAAATCCTTGCAATCTTTCTTTCTTTTTCTTTCTTTCTTTCACAGGTTCTGTTCTTCCAGGATCTTTAACCATGGTCTCTGATGCCACTGTTGTCCCATCAGGATCTTATCGGGCTCGAATCAAACATCTCTATTGAACAAAACTCACGACACAATCTCACACTTTGTATTTATGAATTCTGTTAACTTTTACAATACATGGATGCTTCTATTTATAGACATCCATATGAACCATTGTGACTCTTTATGAAAAGTCACATCCTTACATAAATAACTACCTATGACTACCATAACTACCATTCGGTTAGTAACTTTATTCTTGACACACTAGGACCCTAAACTTATAAACTTTACACACTCGACTCTAAATACACAAATAACTAATTACATAACGACCCCTATACTTTAAATCTAGACACGTCGAATAGTTAAGTTTTGGACTTTCCCAGTTCTAATAAACGCGCGAACAATCGGTTGTATAATAGTGTCCAGTGAACTCGATAGGCGTATCCCATGCATGTGCTTGTCCTCGATTCCAAACTACTTACTATAGACATGCAGATTTTGCCACGATGTATCTGTTGCAAAGAAATTTCATGTATAATGACAACACAACTTGGCATGATACATGGTAAAATTGACAGGTACTTTCATGATCCATGGCAATTTTCTATTCCGATGGAATATGAGTATGATGATGTCACTACAAAAAACTAGTTAACTTTTCCACATTTTAAAGGCCAATTGGCCACGGTAAAAAATGTGTAAAATTATAAATTCCACACTTTCTTATGTGTAGTAATAATGGGTGTGACAAATTTTGCTACACATATGAGTGTGGAGAAACTATCCAAATGTCTATGGTTAAAAGTGTGGAAACACTCTTTCAATGTCCACACGTAAAAGTGTGGCAAAATTGCAAAATGATGCTTACAATTAAAAGTGTGGAAACATTGTTAAATATTCACACCTCAAAGTGTGGATATATTTTCTGGAAGAAGAAAAAAATAAAAAGAAATTACATACAAATATGTAACTTTTCAAAAACCTGATGCGGGAACAAAATATATCAAAACTGAAGCAAGAACAAGATATTTCAAATGTCTACACTCATTAGTCAAATCCTATTTATTAATCAATTATTTATTGTAAGATACTCATAAATCATAACACGTATAGTTTTGTGATTTGGGCCGATTCTAGTGAGAGAAAAAGAAAGAGTATGGAACCTTGTTAGAGAGAGAAAGTGAGAGGTTAGATTAAAGTGATTGAAGGTCCAACCCTTCCCTTGTCAGGGAAGGGCTATTTATACACATACATGAGACGCCCCACTTGGGCTGTGGAGTGAGCTGACAGTGGGTAAAGACCCGACCCAACTCCACGAATGATAAGATATCTAAACTAAACTATTAATAATCCTACGAGCTACTTAATGCTAATAGATACTCGGGGTGACCGAGTCTTTCACTTGAATATTTATATTCCTAACAATCTCCCTCTATGGGAGGTCACCCCGGAAATTACATTTTGAATTCTAGCATTTTATAACATAAATTTCAGTTTCTAGCTCGTAGTAGTTGATTCTTCTAAGTCATTAATCTTCATACTTTCAGCAGTGAAATTTTGATGACTGATCTTTTGACTTGGATGATCTTTGAGAATTCTTTGAGGTCATCATCCAACGTACGTCTCTAAGTCATCTTTCTGCAGTATTGTCTCCATGTGATATTGTGATCTTTGGACCGACATGCTCCCACTTTTCTGGATCATGATTTTCAGCATCAGAGTTGCGAAAGTAGTGTTGAAGGCCTTTTAATTATCATGATTTCTTTGTATATGATGGGGAAGTGTGAGCATGGGGTGATGGATCGGCATCTTCTCGGCAATCAGCTGCAACCACCAGGAATTCCTGCATACGATAGTTAGCAATAAAACGTCGGGTACTTACAGGTTCAGACTTCGAGTTTGTTAACAGCATAGTGTGAAACTTTCTCTAATCCTTACCAAGGCCGTTCTTAAATCGGATACCCCGAAAGGGCTTACAAGATCTACCGAAGTACATCAACGATTAGGTGAGTCGCTGGAGTTCACTCCACAACTGTAGACCGTTTGAAACCGCCGCGACCACTAAGCGTAATCCACAAGAAATTACCGAAGTGACCTACTTTCAGGGCTGTTTGATGTTGACCCTGGTAGGAATTTCCATTCAATCACTGAGAATTACATTTGTAAATTGCCTCATAAATGTTCTGGCAGATTGCTAAGATATGTGTAGGACTCATAAGTTTACAACTGGTGTCCTTAATGTTGAACAGCCAGTGTAGATGTATAAAGTGTTCCTATGAGATCTTATGATGTATCTCGCGGCTCTAGACTCGATAAGTGCAATTTTGGTAGTCGGAGACTGGAGCGGTGTCTCATGTTTCAATATCAACATAACTCGTAATGAGTGGTCGATAGGTTATGCAGGGTTCCCCGTGAGAATGAAACAAGTTCTTTTAAGAGAACTTGAGTGGCTAGAAGGTTTAGTGCAGTGCGTCACTGGGTCCATGACGTCTTGTCTTCAATACCGGCGTCACCTTAGTAACAACCAGTAGCATATGAATTGAACCCGGTTTCTGCCCTAAGGTTGAATAATTGGAGGGCTATTTCTTTTCACCCTTTCTCATTACATTTCTTTTTAATTCTTCAACCCCTTCTTTCTCCTTTCTCATATTACTCCTTTTTTCATAATCATACCTAAGGACTTTCTAATACTAACTATTCGGTATTGTCCTTGGGTAGATCCCTCCGGCTCTGGCGGATCATAGGATGATTTTCCTAACCTTAGCCACCTTATAACACCATGACTATCGTATGTTGCCATAAACCATTTATTTGAAAAATCTCTCAAAGTGTTTATAATTAAGAAACACTTTGAGAGTTTTGAACTTTTCAAATGCTCCCCCTTAACATGTGCTCAGATGTTTTTATTATAAATTTGCACATGTTGGGTAGAGCTTGCACTTTTTGAATTGATCCACTTTCAGTGAACATGACCGATTCGAGACACGCTTACATCACTAGTTAGACTAGCTTGAAATTATTACCCGGCCTGGTCAAGTCCACATAAAGTTTCTCGAAATGGTACACTCTACTCCGACAAGTCCTCTTCGAGACACGCTTTTATCACTGGTTAGACTAGCTTGAAATTATTACCCGACCAGGACAAGTCCTTTCGATTAATGACAGTTTTTGTTTCTTCAATTCATTGGTGAAGTCTGAGTCGCGTTCACATGAGATACCACCAAAGATGCCACATTCTTTTTGTCACCACAAACCATTTGCTCCCCCTCAATATGTGCATTGATATACAAAAGAGTTTAGCACATATGGGAGAGCTTACATTTAAGTCCAAAACATCACATTTTTATCAGATTGCATATTTAAATCACATTCTCTCCCTCGATCAAAAATTTCAAACCTTTTGAGATTTTGTGATCCCAATTGATTTAAATAAGTTTAGAATATTATGTACAAAGTGACATGTTTTGATGATATGAAATTTTGAAATCATCACTCTCCCCCTCAATCGATGACCCATCTTCTATTTAAATAGTTGTAGTCATTGATTGAGTGATAGATTTTTTTTATGAAAAGTTCAATTCTGATTGATATTCAAAAATCATGGTACCCCCAAGTTTAGCACAAATACTTTCCTGAAGAATCATAGATGGAAAAGTATATGTGATGTAAAGAATACTTCTCTTCTTATACGAGAAATGATGCACTGAAACGTACATTAAATCGAAGAAACATGGATATAAAGTAATCCATGCCCAGGTGAACTTCACCCAGTGGGAGGAACAACCGTCTTTTTGGCGACGTGCTTTCCCTTAATGAAGAACGGGTTACAGTCTGAAGTAACTGCAAGCCGACATGACATGTTTTAAAAATTTATTTGAACTTCTGCTCGAGCTTCATTTAAAGTCCCGTATCATTATTGAATGACATTTCTAGGACCGTAAATGTTATCGATAAATAGAAGACATGCCTAGAGGAACTATTTTTGGTATTTTTGTGTTTTTCGGATTTTTTATGGTTTTTATAGGTTTTATATTTTTCTATTTTCTTTTTGGTTTAAACTATATACAAGGATACATGAAGCAAATCCCTTACTCCTCATTTTCTTCTTGAAGACACTTGAGGGTTTCTGGCATCAAACTCTTCATGCCAAGTCACGGGAGAATAAATTGGAACTGTTCTCTTGGAAGTGCCTTAGCGAAGATGTCAGCCAGCTGAAACTCTGTCCTCATGAAGTAGAGTTCAACAACCCCTTTCTCAACCTGTTCCCTTATAAAGTGATGCCGGATATCGATGTGCTTTGATCGGGAGTGTTGGACATTGTTGCAGCAAAGAGCTATAGCACTTTTGTTATCACAATACAGAGGAATCTTGTTGTATGCAAAGCCATAGTCCGATAGTTGAGATCTCATCCATAGGATTTGAGCACAGCACGCAGACATAGCAATGTATTTAGCCTCTGTGGAAGATATATATGTACTCATTTGCCTCTTCGATGACCAGCTTACTAACTTTTCTCCCAGAAACTGAGCACCTCCCGACGTACTTCGACGAGTATCTTGACACCCCGCATGGTCTGCATCTGCATAGGCGGTGAGTGCCATGGCGGTGTCCTTAGGATACCAGAGACCCATGTGAATAGTTCCTTGAAGGTATCGAAAGACTCGCTTTACCACATCCAGATGCTTTTTGGTGGGTTTAGACTGGTACCGAGCACACATGCACACCGCGAACAAGAGATCTGGCCTGCTAGCGATGAGATACATTAGGGATCCAATCATACTTCGAAACTTGGTTTGATCAACCGGGATCCAAGAGAGGTCTTTGTCCAACTTCGATCTCTCAACCATAGGAGTGTCAACAGGATCACTTGAATCAAATCCAAATTTCTTCAATATTTCATTTGCATATTTGGATTGATTAATGAAGATGCCTCCGGGACTTTGAGAGATTTGTAAACCTAAGAAGAACGACATTTGTCCCATCATAGACATTTGAAACTTAGAACTCATCTCATTAGAAAACCGATCACATTCCATAGGATCAGAGGAGGCAAAGATAATGTCATCTACGTAGATCTGAACGTGAAGTAGATTTTTGCCCGTTTTCCTAGTGAATAGGGTAGGGTCAACAACACCTTTGGAGAATCTGTTTGCCAGAAGAAACTTAGACAAAGTGTCATACCACGCCCTAGGTGCCTGATTTAAACCATAGAGGGCCTTCTTCAAGCGATAGACGTGAGTAGGACGATCAGGGTCCACAAATCCTTCAGGTTGACTTACATAGACTTCCTCTTTCAAATCACCATTTAAGAATGTTGTCTTTACATCCATTTGGTAGACTGTCATATTCTGACTGGCAGCATTAGCGAGAAAGATTCTGATAGCTTCAATTCGAGCAACAGGTGCGAATGATTCTTCAAATTCTATGCCTTCTTCTTGACGATATCCCTTTGCAACAAGCCGTGCCTTATTTTTCAGAACGTCGCCATGCTCATCAAGTTTCACTTTGAAGATCCACTTAAAAGCGATAATCATTGCACTATCTGGAGGAGGCACTAATTCCCATACTTCAAGTCGATCAAACTCATGAATTTCTTCTTGCATTGCAGTAAACCAGCAGTCTTTAGACAAAGCATCTTTGAAATCTTTGGGTTCGACTTTAGATAGTACGGAATTAAAGAAGCACCACAATGCATCGGTGGCAAGTTGCTTTCGTGTGGATACCGGACGAGAAGGATTTCCAATGATGTTGTCTATCAGATGATCATTAGTCCATTTTCTGAGATGTTCATGTGGTTGAGGGTAAGGAACTGATGTTGCTGTGTTAGGATCCCCTGAAGAAGATGTCTCATTAGAAGATTCAGGAGCAAAAATATTCTCGAATGAAGCATCATCAGCAGGAGCAAAAGGATTCACTTCAAAAGAATTGTCAACTGCAGAACCTTGCTGTACCGAAGGGGATTGAATATTTGATGATGATGGTGAGTGACTTGCAGATGGTGCATCTTGACTGATTGGGATAGATGCCGACGGACCCTCTTTGTTTTGTGGAATTGGAGCATCAGCAACTGGAGGTACAGGTGGAGCTTCTGTTGTAGTATCAATCATTGGTGGCTCAAAGTATTCATCAAACATCGGATCAAACAAATTCTTCAACTCTTCACTGGTAGGGGGTACATAAGGAACTGCAGGAGTGGGATGTTGTACAAGACCTGAACTAATTGGTCCAGGAGACAAAAGATTAGGTGCGGGTCCATAACTTGTGTGTCCAGGAGCCGTTTGCTCAGTCAGCTCATCGAATGTCACGTGAATGGTTTCCATGATTTTTCGGGTTCGTTTGTTGTAGATTCGGTATCCCTTGCGATCTGGTGCATATCCAACAAAGAATCCTATGTCTGCTTTAGCCTTTAGTTTTCCCAGATCCTGACTGTCGTTTGTTGGGTAGCATAGTGCACCGAACACTCGTAGGAAGGAAAGATCTGGTTTCTTGCCATGTATCAGCTCATAAGGAGTTTTGTTGTGAAGAGTATGTATCAAGGATCGGTTTTGGGTGTAATAGGCTGTAGCAATTGCTTCCGCCCTAAGAAAATCGGTGCCTTAAAAAATATCAGCATGGTTCGTGCAACTTCCACAAGAGTATGATTTCGTCTTTCAACAACTCCGTTCTACTGAGGAGTGCGTGGAACACTTTTCTGGTGAGTTATGCCAATACTTTCATAAAACTGAATGAGTTGTTTGTTAACAAACTCGGTTCCATTGTCTGTGCGGATGATTCTGACGGTTTTGTTAAGTCTTACTTGTAGCTGTTTGATAAGCTTGATAATAACCTCTGGAGTCTCGTCCTTGGTTCTCAAAAACTTCACCCATGTAAACCGAGAGTAGTCGTCGACCACCACAAGAATATATCTCTTCCCATTTATACTCTGCACTCTCATTGGACCGCACAGATCCATGTGAAGGGTGTGAAGAACTTCCGTAATGGTGTTGACAGTTTTGGGTTTGTGAGTATGCTTCTTACTTTTGCCCAGTTGACAAGCAGAACTAAGATGATCCTTTTCAAACTTCAATCTGGGCATACCTCGAACAAGATCCTTGCGAGTAAGTTCATTTATGGTGCCGAAGTTTAAGTGATTTAAACGATGGTGCCAAAGCCATGATTTGTTCTTTGAGGCCTTTGACAGCAAGCAAATAGGAGAGGACCGCATCATGTCTTCAATAGAGATGGTGTATAGATTAGTACCACGGCTGCCTTTAAGGAGATCAATACCATCCAATTCTCTGACGAAACATGTGTGTTTTCTGAAAACAACTTCAAGATCGGAATCACAAAATTGACCAACAGAGAACAAATTGTGCCTAAGTCCTTCCACGTAGTATACCCTGGAAATTACACTGTCACCAAACACATAATCTCCATAACCCATAATCGCCCAAAAATGGTCGTTCCCGAGTCTAACTGTCCCGATAAACTTTTTCACGAAATTCTTGAGCCGTGAGCGATCCTCGGTCATATGTTTTGAGCAGCCTGAGTCCAAATACCAAAGGACGATTTGTACGACCTGCATTTGAAAACAGACAACGATGGATAACTGAAAAAGGTGGATCCCCACGTGCAACTGGGGTCCGTTTGGTTAGCACAAACAAATTTTGGAACTACAGGAATCATAGATGCCATGGTATTCACATTGGAAACTTCACTAGTAGATGCAATGGACCTAGTTACAGGGCATTGTTTCTCTAACGGGAAAATTCTACCAGTTGGCTTCCATTCCTTAACAATCACTACTTTATGATTAGTCATTCTAGTTAAGGGGCACTTATTTCCTAAAGTGAATTTTCTTCCAGTGGGCTTCCATTGATAACCAACATTATTAAACAAATTTCTTGTTTCTTTCCAAATCTACTTACTCAGTTCAGGTTTCCTAACATTCTTAACTGGGGATCGTTTAGGAGACATCAAGAATGACACAACACAATCATCATGATTACCAGAAATTAAACATTCGTTACATGTTTTACAGACATCATTAGAATTCGAATTAATTACAGTACGCTTATAGCTAATACTAGAATCAACACGATTCTTTTTGATCAAATCAAACTTATTGTTCCTAAGGTGGACTTCTACTTTCTTCTCATGAGCACTCTTAGCTGGCGCAGTCCTATCTTTCTTTGTATTGCGACTAGGCTTTGACCCGCTAGCTTTAGTGTCACTGTTTACTCCTGTAGAAGCAATGATGGGAACATTAGTTTGTTTCATTGCCATTTGTTTTTCCGGTTTTGATGTGCAGGGTTCAGATGTTTTTGGTGGTACATCAAAGGTAACATGCTTGTTCTTAGTCATTGATGAAGATGCAATAAACCTATCTCGCTTGTTATCAATCTTAGGACATGTGCCAATAACATATTCTAAGAGTTCCTGAGATCGTTTAGTGAGGAAGCAAGCATCTACAACTGCACTATCTAGTGGTTTCTCTATCATATCCTCTTCTACGGTCTCACGAAGAATGTCAAGACTATTCTTAAGATGAGTGAGATAAACTTGATGAGCTGGCCTATTGTTTCTAAGAGGAAGCGGGATAGTCACAACATCAATTGCATATTTTCTACAAGCAAAAACCTTTTGAACAACATTTTCACTAGTGATGATTTGCATTTTCCTTTTCACCTGAGTCTTTAGATTCTCAATCTCATTTGGCAAAGAAGTTATCTTTTCATTGTGATTGTTACGTGTGACTTTAATCGAGTCATATAACTCTTTGTAATGCTGTTTGATTTTTGAATTTTCAGCTTGAAAACACTCATTTTCATATTGTAATTTATTGATGGTGTCTTGTTAGTGAAAATTCTGAGAATCTGAAGACGATGGTTTATGGGTGCCCATCACATCACTCTTATTTGACTTTAATTGGGCAATTTGGGCCCTCAATTTTCGAATCGTGTTAGTGTGAGCTTGAATTTTTTCATCTCGTTTGCTTAATTCAAAATATGCATCAAATTCAGGAGCATCCAAAGATGTCTTGGCATTTGAGATTTTAACTCTTTCTTCTAAATGTTGATATTTTAATTGCAAATTAAGATTATCAACCTCTAGTTTTGAAAAATGCCTGACCATGTTATCATGGTCATCGTTTTGGATTTTCTCATGCAATTTTAAATTCTCCCCCTCAAGCTCAACAGCACGATTCTAGGAAATATTCAATGCAACAGACAACTCATGAAATTGACAAGCAGTTAATGCAGAATCAGTAGCAGTATAAAACACATCGTTTGCAATACATCTAGCAATCAAATTCTCATTGGTGATGAGAATGTTCTTTCTCTCAATCTCACGACTCTTAAGTTCTATCGCATTTTGGAACACCTCGTTTTCCATATTTTTAAATACCTCTTTCATCTCTTTTACTTTAGTTTTAAGGGTTTTTTGCATGCCCTCAAAATGTTCCTTGAGGAGTTTAAAGATTGGAATAACCTCAGTTAAGTAGCACTCTTTTGTTAGTTCAAAACCCCTTTCCCCTTCAGTAATTCCCGTTGGCGTAATTCTCTTCTTACATGTTTTATCAAAATCAGCAAATAGTTGAATAAGAACATATATGCTAATTAGAGTTTTACATTCTGTGGGAAGAGTTAAAGGAACTAAGTGCCTGGGTGTATTGGGTGGGTACACCGTTGCAGCCGCTATTTTTCTAAGGGGTGGAGTTTTGGCTTTAAGTTCATCGGCCTTTCTCTTTTCTACGTCCAAAGACCAAAATATTTGTTCTGGCGTCAACGTAGTTTGAGGTGCAAAAACAGTCAATCGGTTCTCCTCATAGTAATCATGGGGTTTGATTATGACTCGATTGGCTATACATTTGGGATCCTTCATTTTTTCAGCCATTCTTTCTCTACTTATTACTTCTACCTTATTACTCTCTTCAAATGATGACACATCGGGAGGGGCATGACCAGGCTTAAGCATTACATTTGCATCATATAAGGCAGGTTGGGCAACTTTAACACTCTTAAGTAAAACTGATTTAGGTTCACCTACATCCTTTTCACTATTTTCATCACACAACCTTTTATGCTTTTGAATCATTTGAGCAGTTTGTCTGGTCTGGTCTTGTGTGTACAACTTATTTTCAATCTTGTTCTTTAACGTTTTAATTCTGGAAAAATCATTTAAGATTTTTGTTTCTTTTTCTTTGAAGTCATGTTTTAGTGTAATTACACTTTCTTGTATCTCCTGTTTTTGTTTAACTGTTTGATCGAGTTGTTTTCCTAAAGAATATAACTCCTTTTTCAATGTTTCTTCCCTTAAATTATGTTCAGTTATGAATGTACGCATTTGACTATCCATTTTCTGCTCACGTTCAGTTAGCTCAAATTTTGCACGTTGTTCATATATGGCCACCTGATCTTTATAGATGTTAAGTCTAGTGGTCAAGGTGTCATCGGGGATAAACACGGTGTTCTCATGCAACTCACAAGCATTATTTACAACATAAGCATTATCTACAACAGAAGATGCACTACTTGGTACAACAGACACGTCGTTGTGATTCACATATTGTTCATATGAAATAACATTACTATTTCCCATATTAACAGTATCTGATTCAACAACATCTGTCTGTTGTACTTTGTTAGGAATCTTCTGTTCATCAACCATATTATGGGTGTCATAAAGCTTTAGTACCTCATATATGATTGATGCATTGGAAGGACCAGCTTGTTGTGGTGATGAGCCTACAGAAGACAGATTAGCCATGAAGATGGCTTGAGCAGTGGGTTCATCATCAACATCTGAGTCAAAGGCATCGCAGTCATCAGCTTGGAAGATGTTGGGATCATTTAGTGCCAAGTCCTGAACTGGTTGATCATCCACATCAGCATCAAACGTATTCCCCCCATCACCAGCAAGAAACAGTAACTCTTCTTCGTCTAAAACTGCTCCATTCTCTTGAGCTTGCATCAACAGCATCTTATCTTTGAATTAGTCGGAGTTCTGTGGACATTTTGGTTGAGTGCAGTTCCTTGCTATGTGTCCTAGTCCACCACAGTTGTAACACTTGGGTTGCCTTCCCTGTCCCTGATTAGCATTCCCAAATCTGTTCTGTACATTACCCCGACCAATGTTCCTTTGATTCACATTCTGCCTTTCCTGAACATTCTGAACCACAACCCTTCCATCCTCCACAGTTGCTTAATTACGTGGGTTTGATGAAGTTCGAAGTTGGTTGTTGGTTTGAGGGAGTGTTGCTCTGAACTGTTGGACAAGTAATGACACTTGGTTGGAGAGATTGTCAATCATCTTGTCGGTATGAGAGTATCCTGAATCCAGTTGGTTGTTCACAGCAGATGGTGGGTGCAACGATGATTGGGCAAATGATGTCTGATTCTGTGATGAAAGGGGATGGTGATAAACTTGATCAAGTGAGGATTGATTGAATGGCTGAACATTTGAGACAAATGCAAGAGAATCATTAGATGTTGTTGGATTGAGTTTTTCCCTCAGTTGACGATCATAGACAACATGCTTTTCATGTTGTTGTAAGTAAGCATACAGCTGTTCATAATTGGTCTGTCTCAATCCTTTGTTGAGCTTCATGGCTGTAACAAATCTATCCCACTCAGGTGACATGTTTTTCACAAACTTAGAGTTGAGCTGGATATTTGGCATTGTCATCCTGATGATCCTCATGTCATTCACAAGCTTGTGAAATCTCACATAATAGTCAGTGATGTTTTCGCTAAGATTCATCTTGAAATGCTCAAACTCATCATACAGCTGAGATTCACGATCTTCTTTGGTCAGTTCAGATCCGGCCAGAAGCATTTTAACATTGTCCCAAACAGCTTTGGCTTCAGTGTTGAAGTTGATAAGTTTGTAAACATCTTTGGGTAGTCCTTGAATCACAATGTTCGAGGCTCTAATGTCAGCATCATAACGTTTCTTCTCCTCCTCATTAAGATCGTTGTACTCACGTGGCCTGTCGATTCCAAAAGTGACAATTCCATTCTCATCGGTAGTGACAGCATCTCTAGTGGTGCCCATTTAAAAGGGTCCTTCAACAATGGATTTAAGAATGTTGAATCCATTCTCTTTTCTCAAGCAGTAGAGTCGAATTCTTTGTGCCCATGACTCATAATCCATCCTATCAAGCATAGGAGGGCGGGTATCGGACCCGACAGCTTGAATGTCATTAGAAGAAGTGCTTGCCATGATGTATACTTACACGGGATTTTACAACTCTTGTGATTTAAATCGAGAAATCGAATCTTTCGCGGGATTTTATAAAATCAACAAAAGAAACCGTAAGATAGTGATTACTTGAGTGTGATATGATAAGGTTTGCAGATCACAATGAATAACCGAAGGTAAGTTGCAATACTGGTCTTCAAAAAAATCAAGTCACAGAAGTCAAGTCGCAACTAATCAAATCGCAACAAGTCAAATCACAATTAGTCAAATCGCAACAAGTCAAGTCGCAATTAACCAAATCGCAATAAGTCAAATCGCAAGTATCAACTCGCAATGTCAAATCGCAACTGGTCAAATCGCAATCAGTCAAGTTGCAACTAGTCAAATCGCAAAGATCAAATCGTAGGCTCACTCAAATCGCAAGCTCACTCAAATCGCAACCCAGAAATACCCAAATCGCAAAGATCAACTCGCAACAAAACCAAATCGCAACAGTCAAACTGCAACTCACAACCGGACAAAACGTCCTTTTCTTGCGATTTTGTCTTCTTTCCCTTTTTAAGTAAAACGCCAAATCGTAGCAGAAAAGTATACCAAATCGCAATTGAATTATACCCAACAAGACACAAATCGCAAACAAGAAAATGCTATCGAGACTCAAATCGCAGACAAGAAAAATCTTCAAACTTCCAAATAAATCACCAAGTGATTCGTGGATTAGCTAGAAATGATACTAGAGACTTTTGTGAATACGAAAGTACAAGAATATAACGATTCTAACCACAAAAAAATTCGAACCAATGTGTTTTCACAAATAACTAGTCGAACCAAATAAAACCACAAAACCAATCTACAAATCCGAGAACATAGATCAAACGAACCTAACCATGGCTCTTGATACCAAATGTAAGATACTTATAAATCATAACACGTATGGTTTTGTGATTTGGGCCGATTCTAGTGAGAGAAAAAGAAAAAGTACGGAACCTTGTTAGAGAGAGAAAGTGAGAGGTTAGATTAAAGTGAATGAAGGTCCAACCCTTCCCTTGTGAGGGAAGGGCTATTTATACACATACATGAGACGCCCCACTTGGGCTGTGGTGTGAGCTGACAGTGGGTAAAGGCCCGAACCAACTCCACGAATGATAAGATATCTAAACTAAACTATTAATAATCCTTCGAGCTGCTTAATGCTAATAGATACTCGGGGTGACCGAGTCTTTCACTTGAATATTTATATTCCTAACAATTTAGCATGTTTTCCAGTAATGTACAAGTAAAAACCAATTATCAGTGAGTATACACATTTTTGATTTTCTATGCTTTTTCTACCTTTTGACATCAGCAAACTTCTCTTTTTCTACCTTGAGACGACTGTACATATCACCTGGATTACAATAGGCTTTTAGATAAGAGGAAGAGGTCCAAGGATCAGATCGTTCTATACTTCATCCCCTCCGTCTATCTTGGATAGTTCTGCCATTGAAGATTTGACATGTAATCCTCCTAGAAGCTTTATGAACTCTGCTTCGGCATCAGCACTTCTTCCTCTCTAAATAAGATAAAAGAAAAGAAGTTTATTATAACAAATCATTATGGAATCTGGTCCTACAGAAAAGTGCGACATTTTATGCTTTGATATAAATGTAACTAAGATGTCATAAATGGATGTGGATAGATATCAACCAAAAAATGTATATATACACAATAGCCAATGAAAGGGGCGCAATGAGCAATTCTAACCTTAAAAAGTCTATGAGGACTTTCTGCACAGAACTCCATCAGAAGAGCAAGCAAAGCTGCTGGAACAGTAGATACCCAAAAGCACATACGCCACCTAATCCAATAATCAAGAAAAAATTATTGGAAATCTAAAGTGGTTGTATAAGAAATCAGCGATTACATATCATGTTCCCTACCAACGAGAAACATCCTTTGTCGGTATCCCAATGAAGAAAGAACATATAAGTCCAAGACATGTTGCAATATGAGTGAAGCTCACGTATGTGCCTCGCACAAAAGCTGGTGAAACCTAACTTTTGATAATTACAGGTCAGGAAAAGGATAATCTGGAATGCCAACCTAATAAAGTATGCGATTAAAAGATGAAAGTGTTCAATCAAACTTATACCTCTAATGTACAAAGCTGCATCAGGAGGGCTAACACCCATCCTGGTTCCTGCAAGAAATCTTCCGAGAAGCATACCTCCAAGACCGTCTGCTGTGGCACTGCAATTTATAGTTTGAATAAGTCGGAGCTCATATCTATCTATCATTGCAAATAGTATAGCTTATAGGATTTATAGCATTACATTATCCCTCATAAAGTTTCCCACTTTGGAAACTAAAAGGAACATTGTATAAGCTGTTATTAGGCAATTTTGGTCTACGTTTGCCATTGATCTATAGCCAAACCGCAACAATACCATTTAAAATATCACTTAGGGAGTGATAAAACTTGAAACTAAATTCATGATAACAGCAATTAAACAAATTAAGAGCATAGATAAAATGTATACCTCATTGAAGCACCAATTATCATTGGTATGACACACAATTGGAATGACCTTCGACGTCCTATCCCATCAGCAATCCATCCACTGATTGTAGATCCAAAAAAAGCAGCTCCCAAACATGTACTGACCACCAAACCTTCATTTACACATAGGTAAATGATTGTACAAATAGATGCACTACCAGGCCTTCGATGATGATCAAAGGATTTATGGGGTGTTGAGGTTGCGCCTAGCTTGTCTTTAACCTGAAATAAGAAATACTAAAACACTACGTTAAGTGATTGCGCAGGGGATGGACCCTACGAACCACCTCCGGCGTACGAGTAAGTATGTGTAATGGTAAGTTTGTAGTAAATTGAGAGAGTTAAGTTGATGAGCAGTTAACGTTACCATGATTCTGGCCCGTCTAAGCTATTTATAGGGGAGAAATAGGCCTTAGAGGGCGGTTTCACTTTGTTCAGAGATCATGGGGGCGTCCCATGATTTGTGGTAACCGCTAGGGCTTTGTAGCCCACGTTCTCTCTTTTGGCGGGAAAGCCTAAGGGAAGAAGGGACGTGGGTATGACCAGGTCAAAATGGTTCTCCTTTATTTCTCCTTCGTAGGAGATACCCCGAAGGGCTTAAGGCTTCGATTGGCGGATTCCCACATGGTAACCACTTCATAGATGAATGGTTTTACGCCAATGAAACGTGTTAGGAGATTAACCTGGGCCTCCGAAGAGAGGGCTTCACGTAGGCTCGAAGGGGAGTCCTTCGACCCGTTCGGAGGGTACATCATCAAGCTCCCCAGTCGAAAGTGATATATACGTACGAGTATAAATTGCTTTCGACTCAAAATCAGCATGCTACACCATATCTCTTGCGTCACAAATTCAGACGAAAAGAAGATATGTGCTTAAACAAATATGCAATAAATGCGGCTAATTAATTTCCAACTACCACACCCTATGCTACAACAGCTAGTATTTCGGCAACCAGAAACTTCTTTTCAAAATTTAAAAATCGAATTGAAGTTCGTGTATAATTCGGATTACAATTGCACGTGGATGGCTAGGATAAAACCACAAAGGTTATTGATAAACCCTTCATGATCCTAACCCTAGAGCACTTTTTATTTTGCGCCAAAAATACACATACACTACACTGTGCTTAGTGCTTCGGTTGAGCTTAAAGGTAATTTTTCCTCCCCAATCCTTTGTCCATTTGCTTTCATAGTTTCTAGTTTACGATGAGCATGGCAGCGAAAAGAATTATTAGGGAGCAAAAATGTACTCTATCAGAGAAGGATTTGACGGAATTTCTTGGAAAATACCCCATACCCAGGGAGTTTAAAGTGATTCTTCCAAATGGAAACCAAAACATTTTCGATGCTCCACCTGGGTATGTGGGGCTTTATGTTCATGCATTTACGGAATCCAACTTTAGGATTCCTATTCATCCCTTAATCCTAGAATTCTTACAATATTATCAAGTACATATTTCAAGGTTGAATCCATTTGGCTTAGCCAAGTTGACCACCTATATTGTTGTTTGCAAAGCATATGGCTATGAGCCCACACTAACTGTGCTCAGAGGCTTCATCAACCTTTGCCCTGGTGGTGATTGGATAACCTTGGCCAAGAGATGTGAGTATGATGTGCCTTGTTTAATTGCTAAACCTTTTGCCAATATAAGAAAATGGAAAGGCCTGTTCTTTTATGTACAAAACACAATCATACCTTCAAAATATCCAGCCTTACTAGATAAAGCATTCCGGTTTGACGAGAAACGCTTTGATGATCCTTTACCATATCATATAAGGAGCAATCCCCTCTACCAGTGTCTGGCACGCCACCCTTTTGATGTTCAAACATTTCCTGGGTCGGTTCTTTATATGGCGGGCATCATTGATCATTAGGAAGGCTCTCCGATGAAACCTGAGATAATGTGTCAAGGGAAAAGTATGTATATATCTATTTGAATATAGTAAATAACTTATCTGCTGATATTTATCTTTTCTCCTTTGTTGTTGCAGGAATGGCGTTCAGAAATTTTGTTGTTGCCCGTGGTAACAGAGAAGTTAGTTTCATCCCCCAAGATCCAAGAAATGTAAGTTATGGAGTAGGCTCTCCGTCAATATCAGTCAACGATGAAGAGACCCCACACTTTGTGGAAAATGTGGCAGATTCTGATGATCCCCTTATCAAGGAATTTCAAGCAAGGCTCGCACGGTCCACCGGCATATCAGACAAGAAGATTAAGAAAGGAAGAGTTGCTATGTCTGTGAAGACCCCTCTGAAAAGGAAATTATCTCTTCTGACCCCTTTGAAAAGAACGGTTAAACCCAAAAGTTCTCATGCTAAAACCTTCGTACCAACCACCCTAAAGATTCCTGAAGATCAAACTCCTAGTAAGTAGAAATTTCACATGCATAATAGATACCATACTTCATACAGCTGACTGTCATATCTTTCGCAAGTTTTCCTGATACAAAGGAGCTTCCTAGTGCCCTTGCGTGTCACCAATTAGTTGACAAGATGACACCTCCCAGTTGGAAAGGGATTTTGGACAATATGTTAATGGAGGAGCTTTGCAACTTTCATTCCAAGAGCTATGCTAGACAGGCTGTTTTGGATAACCATCTTAATTCCCGAACAAGAGAATTGGTGCAAACGGTGGTGGCTGTGAGAGGTAAAATGGATGCTATTTTAGCAAAGAGAAGGACAGGGATCGTCAGTATGACCAATTGGAAGCTAAGTGCAAGGAGGCATTGGGGGATTTAGAGAAGAATCTAGTTGTCCAAGATATGCGAGTGAGGATCAATATTCTCGAAAGACAGTTAAAGGGATCTTGTGAGAGATTGCGGATGGAGGAGGCTAAGGTGTCTGGGTTTAGAGCACAGATTACAACACTTAATTCCACATGTTCAGGTCTCGAAGCCGAAAAGGCTAGGTTGGTGGAGCAGAATATCCAACTTTGTGAGGAGATTGATGATCTTAAATTTCAATGTGAGAAATTGAAGGAAGATAGAGCTGAGGTGGTCTCGAAGGTTGTTCCTCATATTGCAATGGAATTGTACCATAGTGATGAGGTGGGGGAAGTCATCGGGAGGCTGGTGAACGCAGCTGTTTTCTATGGCACGTGTACGACATTAGAAGAAATTGCTCAAACAAAGAATCCTGTGGTTTTGTCGGAGGTACCTTACTATCATCCGAATTCTGAGCGAGAGTATAATAATGCTGGCAATGCGTTCACTACAGCAGAATTCCCTTTCCTCACCGAAGCAACCAAAGACCCTTCAGCTTCAGTAGAAGATCTCCTAGCAAAGAAACCGAGGAAGGTTCAGCCCCCCTCTCCAACCAAGAAGACTGTATCTGTGAGGCCTCCGTCTCCATCAAAGAACCATAATTTCTCGAAGAATGCCTGATGGCTGCCGGTCGGCATTAATTTATTCTTAATGGTGGCTTGTACCCTTTTTGAACAATGTCCCGTTATGTTTGTTAGGCGTTTACATGTTTGAACAATTTGTCTTTGCTTTATGCTGGGCTTCGACCCATGCCTCAAACAATTGCTTTATCATTTTTTTTGATGGCTTTGACCATGCATGGTCTTAGTAGTACCATTTAAGGGATAATATCCTTTTTTTTTTTTTTTTTTTTTTTTTTTGAATGTCATGCTTTTCTTCTCTTACGCTTATATTAAATGTACACATACAACCTAAGGTTATAACCTTATTGTGTGTATTTTGAACCAAGATTTTCTGCAATCTTATAATTTGACTGCGACAGAGGGTCGCAACCCACTCCGTCTTTATCCTTAAGTTGCGAAGGGCTTAGAATACCCTAAGACTTTATAGGAAAGTTAATGTTAATTATAATGGATGTTATTTGCATACAAGACATGTGTCTTGCTTCATCCTTCGACATTGAAACTTGTAAAGTACTTGGCTGAACAAATCTTTGTTGTAAATAACGAAACAAGAGATTTGAGGGAAATGCGTTATATCATTAAGTGGGTAGGGAGGATTACATCATTTTAAGAAATGAACACTAAGACACCTACCATTAATGCTTCTTTCCCCAAGTGAGAAGAATGCGTTACATGAATTTGAAAAAACAAACTGAGTGCTTTTAATAATAGTAAGTCTTATATGTAAAACTTACGAAGATTGGTACCATTCCAAGTCCTATCCATGACCTCTCCTTTAAGCGTTGCGAGCTTGTAGGCTCCATTACCGTAGGCTTCTGATATGACGTAGGGTCCTTCCCATGTGGGCTCTAACTTTCCTTCGTACTCAGCCTTGCTTGCGCTCTTTAACCGAAGGACATATTCACCTGGCTTGAATGTTGAGGGTCGAACTCGGTTGTTGTAGTACTTCTCAAACTTCTGTTTATAGATAGCCTCTATGATTGAGGCTATTTCTCTTCTTTCTTCAAGAAGATCAAGGTTTTCCCGAAGCCTTTCTTCATTTTTCTTTTCTTCAAAGTTCACAATGCGTTCTGTTTCGATGCTTATTTCGGAGGGTATAACAGCCTCCGTTCCATAAGTGAGACTGAAAGGAGTCTCCCCATTGCTTGACTTGGGGTGCGTCCTATGTGCCCACAGAACCTGGGGTAGTTCGTCTACCCACCCATGATGGCTTCGTCCTAACCTCTTCTCAATTTCGTTAATAATGTCCCTATTGGTGACTTCGACTTGCCCATTGCCCTGAGGATGGTAGATGGAAGTGAATGACTGTTTTATCTTTAGGCCTTCGCAAAAGACCGGGAACACCCCTTGGGCGAACTGCTTTCCATTGTCAGAGATGATAGTGTGAGGAACACCAAAACGACAGATTATGTGTTCCCACACGAATTTTTCCATATGCCTCCCCGTTACTGATGCCAAAGGCTTTGCTTCAACCCATTTGGTGAAGTAATCAATGGCTACGACCAAGAACTTTACTCCTCCTAGAGCTACTGGCAGAGGTCCGACTATATCAATTCCCCATTGACAGAAGGGCCATGCTGAAGTAACTGAGGTCATGTCTTGCTTAGGCATTCTAGGAACTTTCGAGTGGATCTGTCATGCTTCACACTTTTGTATTATCTCTATTGCGTCCCTGTGCATGGACGGCCAATAATATCCGAGCTTCATTACTTTCGAGACAACGGAGCGAGGGCCTGCGTGCAGACCGCAGGATCCTTCATGTACCTCACAGATGATGTTCGAAGCTTGCTTTGGTCCCACGCAGCGAAGCCATGGAGACAAGAAGGATCTTCGGTAGAGATTATCCCCAATAAGTCTATATTGGGGAGCCTTGACCCTGACCTTTCGTGCTAGCTTTGGGTCTACAGGAAGGATACCACTGATCAAGTATTCCCTTATTGGGGTCATCCAATTTGGGCCTTCTTCGGGTATAACATCAGATACTTCTCTTCTTTTTATTGACCTGTCAGCCAATACTTCTACCAAAACTTCCTTCGTTAGATGAGCAAATGCCATTGAAGCTAGCTTGCTCAAGGCATCTGCTTTCTTGTTTTGATTTCTGCGAACATGTGCTATCTCATAGGAGTCGAACCCCTGAAGAAGTTCCTTAGCTTTATCCAAATATTGTTTGATGGTGGGTTGCCTTGCTTCGTAAGAGCCCTTGACTTGGTTGGCGACTAGCTGCGAATCCACAAAAATGGAGAGGTTTCCAACCTCCATTTCCTTTGCAAGTCGAAGGCTGGCTAACAAAGCTTCGTACTCAGCTTCATTGTTGGTAGCTTCGAACTCAAAACGTAGAGCATAAGTATACTCCTTTCCTTCTGGACTGACCAGCATTAGACCTGCTCCAGACCCATCGGAACTTGAGGCTCCGTCCGTGTATAGTTTCCACCCCTCCTTCATCTTTGGGGGCTTCTCTTTTGGGATTTCCTTGTCTTGGCTAGGTCCGGAAGGTGTTTCAGCAAGAAAGTCTGCAAGTATCTGCCCTTTGACGGAGTTTCGACCCTTGTACTCTATGTCGTGCTCCCCCAGTTCGATGGCCCATTTAGCCACTCTACCTGATTTCTCAGGCTTCAACAATATCTGCTTAATTGGCTTATCGGTCAATACTGTGATGGGATGAGCTTGGAAATACCTTCGAAGACGCCTTGCGGCATAAACCAAAGCTAAGATCAGCTTTTCCAACTCTGGATAGTTCAATTCGGCCCCTTGCAGGACCCTGCTAACAAATTAAATCAGAACTTGTTTCTTATCCCTTTCTGCCAAAAGAACAGCACTAATGCTTTCGAAAGATGCCGCAATGTACATGAACAACACTTCACCTTTGATTGGGGCTGTAAGTGTTGGTCAAATTTCCATGAACTCCTTTAGCTTTTGGAAAGCGGCTTCTGCATCACAACTCCATTGAAAAGTCTTTTTATCCGTACACCCCTTGAGTGTTTTGAAAAATGGTAAAGAACGATCTGCCCCTTTTGATAGGAATTTGCTGAGTGCTGCGAGCTTCCCATTCAGGCTTTGTACTTCTTTTAATGACTTTGGAGCTTGTAGATCAGTGATGGCTTTAACTTTCGAAGGGTTAGCTTTGATTCCTTGCTTTGTAATCAGATGCCCTAAGAATTGTCCTTCTTCCATGCCGAAGGAACACTTCTTTGGATTAAGCTTCATGTTGATTGCCCTTAATTGGTCGAAGGTTTCTTGGATGTCGGAGAGTAGGTCTTCCTCAGTCCTACTTTTTATTACCATGTCGTCAACGTAGGCTTCTAAGTTCCTTCCTATTTGCTTGTGGAAGGCTTTATCCACCAACCGTTGATAAGTTGCCCCTGCGTTCTTTAGACCGAAGGGCATTTTCTTGTAGCAATAGACACCCTTTCCTGTGTAGAAGGCTGTCTTCTCCTCGTCTTCCTTCGCCATTTGTATTTGGTGATTCCCTTTGTAGGCATCAAGAAAACATTTCAAACGGAACCCCGAGAGGGATTCGACCTTCCAATCAATTTCTGGCAGAGGGTAGCAGTCCTTCAGGCAAGCTTTGTTGATGTCGGTGAAGTCAACACACATTCGCCACCCTCCGTCACTTTTCTTTACCATAACTGGATTGGCTACCCAGGTTTGGTATTTCACTTCCCTGAGAATTCCTGCTCGTACAAGTTCATCTACTTCTTTGCAAGCGGCTGCGTTCCTTTCAGGTGCCACGCTTTGCCGCTTTTGCTTAATTGGTTCAATGTGCTTGAACTCATTAAGCTTGTGCTCTGTGCCGAAGGGCTTGCCATCGATCATAAGAGTCCGAGGAACCCTTGTCATATCTGAGTACGTCCATGCGAAGATATCTTTGTTGGCTTTGAGTAGCTTCTCCAAGTCTGCTTTGAAGTTAGCAGGGAGTTGCTTTCCGATTACCACCGTTTGCTCTGGATAGAGCTCATTTACCACAATATGTTCTTCGGCATCTGTACAACTTAGAATGGCCTTCGGAGGCTCTTCGGGACTTTCCTTGATCTTTTTGCCAGCATCTTTGGTCTTCCCCTGATTGTAACTGGAGAATACGGTTCCTATCCCATGAGGTGTATGGAATTTGACCGCTGCATGTATGGTGGAGACTACGATACCCATCTTTTGCATAGCGGTCCTTCCTATCAGCAAATTGTAAGGAGAATCGGACCTTACGATAGCAAATGTGAGGGTTTCTGTCCTTGCGAGTTTGCCTTCTCCTATTGTAATGTCCAATGACACTTCTCCCAGTGGCCAAGATTGCTCATCGGAGAACCCTACCAAAGGTATCTTCGAATTGACCCGTTGTGATCTGATCGAAGGCTTGAGCTTAAGAAAACAATGCTCATATATGATTTCGCAGGAGCTTCCGCAGTCCATGTAGGCTCTGTTCACTTCTCGATTGAAGACTAGAACTTTGATGACCACTGGATCATTCGAAGGGATTTGGCCTATAATAGGAGTAAATGTTACCTCCCCCACTTCGTCTACTTCCTGCTCTGTTACCTTTCTTTTTAAACCGGCTTCGCCCCAACAAACCATGAGTATTGGGGCTTCGAGAGGAGTAATGTCTTTAGCCAACTGAGTATCGGACATTTTTTCTTTTTCCTTCTTTATACCCTTCACCAAATGTGCCAATTGCCCAGACTTTACAGCTTCTTCTATCTGTTTCTTTAGCTCTCTGCAACTGTTCGTATCATGGCCATAATCTTCATGAAAATGACAATACTTGCTTGTATCCCTGTTCTTACCCTTGCTTGTCATGCGAGGGGGTGCTTCGAAGGCCTTAGCAGCCCTCTCCGTAGCAAGTATTTCTTTCGGAGACTTAGTTAAACTTCCCAGCAAACCGTGGTTAGGACCTTTGTAGGGAGAAAACCTGTCTCTGCCTTTGTTCTTGTTCTTTGACCCTTCCCACACAGAATGCTTTGAAAACTTGTTGTTGTTGTCTCTGTCAACCGGAGCACCATTAGTGGATACTTCTTTTGCCTCAATCCAAGTATACGTCTTTTCCATTAACCCTTTGTAAGTTTTCGGAAGGTCAGTGGATAAGAATTCCACCAAACTCCAATTTCGAAGACCATGTATGAAACTTGAAATGCGCTGATCTTCATGAAGACCCAAGATCTGTAAAGTTTCATCGGTGTACCTAGTAACGAAGGCCCTTGTACTTTCGTTTTCTTTTTGTTTGATGTTGTGCACCGTTAGATGGGTCCTAGTAAACTTCTTTTGCTGACTGAAGTGTGACCGAAACTTAGCCTTGAGATCATCAAGATTGACAATGCTGCCAGGCTTTTGCCCATTCCACCAAATACGGGCAGAATCCCGCAGGGTATAAGTAAACATGTGACAGGCCACAGGCATAACCCACTTTTGCATCTTAATAGCCCCTTCAAAAAAATGTAAGAAATTGTCCGGATCCCCCTTCCCATCATAAGTCCCAATATGCGAAGGCATTTTCAACCCTTCAGGCAATGGGTAATCTTCTATCCACCTAACGAAGGGTGTAGCCGAACCCATAGGGTCCGAGTATAGACAATTATAAGGTGGTGCATACATAGGGACAGTATTGTAAGGATTGTTGTTTGGGGGCATTCCCATAGGAGTTTGGCTTGGGTAGGACTGATAAGGTGTGTTCATGGCGAACGGATAACCGTTTCCCATGGCATACGGAGGGTATACCATAGGATGCCCGAAGGGTATGCTCCCATAAGGTTGAGGGAGACTTGGGTTATTAGGCAGTCCAGTAACTAGAGGATATAAACTTTGAGGATAAGACTGAGTTTGGAACGGAGGGTACATACCATTGGGAGGAAGATTTCCTCCTCTATTAATTGAAGATGGATTGCCTTCTATGCCTGATGCATGAGAAGGCTGCAACGGAACCCCAGCTTCAGTTCTTCCAAGATGAGCTGCTAATAACGGAGGTAGATTAACCCCCACTTCTTCCCTTCGCTGACTCCTACCATTGGAGCCTTCTGATATGCTCGACCTTCACCTTGAAGATGAACCGAACCACCCTCTTTATCACACAAAGCACTCGAGAAGATGATGACTCACAAACACAAGTTAAGAAAAAGAGAAGTGTGGATCATATGGGAAAAATACTAGTCGAATGATTATAACCTTTGGAAAGAAATAATACAATGACTAGGAGGGAAAACACACACACACACACACACACTCTCTCTTTTGCAATATGAGACATCAAACTAAGATATGAGAGTGTGTGTGGTTTTATGAGTTCACAGCCATCCAAGTAGGCTTGGATGGGCTTAACATTGGACCATGTGTGGGCTAGAATAAGTATTACACATATACACTTGGAATACAAACTAAACTAATACAACTAGCCCAGTTTTAAACAACATATTATACATAACACTTTGGTTCTAACTAACAAATGACCATCACTTCCTAAATAGCATAAATTTAATGCTAACAATCTCCCCCTAAGGGATGGTCATTTCAATGATGCTCCCGTGATTGGTCTTTTGCTCTTGACGTCTTGAACTTTGAGTGTCAATGTATAATATTCTTCATTTGATGTTCCTTCATGCACTGTGATCTTCAAAGTATCGCCTTATGGTCGTTCCTGCCTTGATCTACTTCTTCTGTCTGGATGCGTCGTCGTTGTAGATGATGATGGTGGATGGACTTTCGTCGGTACCTGCATAAGACAGTTAGCAATAAATCGTCCAGCGGCCATCATGTCGTGAGGCAAGATCCTTAGATCTCATTAAGACTCATACAACTTGTATCCTTTTAAGTGAACACAAGTGTATTGCATAGGAAGTGTTCCTAAGAGATCTTTGATGAATCTCATGTCTCTAGACTCAATAATGTGCGTTTTGGTTTTTAGTCATCGGAGGCATGGAGCAGAGTGCCACCTTTTCAATATCAACACTTCTCAGAGTGATAGGTCGATAGATTATGCAGTGTTCTCCGTGAGAAATGAAACAAATATCTTTTAAGAGATATCTGAGTGGATAGGAGGGGTAGTGCAATGCGTCACTGGGTCCATGACGTCTTGTCTTCAATACCAGTATCACCTTAGTGATTACCGATAGCAGATGTATTGACCCGATTTCTGACCTAAGTTTTCATGGAGGGCTATTTCTTTTCACCCTTTCATTAAACTTTTCTTTTTCATTCTTCAACCCCTTCTTTCTCCTTTCTCATTTACTCCTTTTTTTTTCAATCTAACCTAAGGACTTCTAATGCTAAGCAATTGGAATTGTCCTTGGGTAGATCCCTCCGGTTCTGGCGGATCATTGGACATAACCTAACCATAATCACCTTATTACTCCATGATTATCCTAGATTATTTGTCACATGCCATTAAACCTTGTGAAAATCTCTCAACGTGTTTATGAGAAAACACATTTTGTTAACACATTGAGAGTTTTGCATTTTTGAAACACTCCCCCTTCACATGTGCTCATGCATTTTTGAAATAAATTACACATGATGGGTAGAGTTCGCACATTTGAAATGATCGACTTTCAATGAACATGACCTTCGCGAGACACGCTTACATCACTAGATAGACTAGCTTGAAATTATTACCCGTCCCGGTCATATCAAAGATCATCTCTCGAATTGGTACATTCTACTCAGACAAGTCCTTTGCGAGACACGCTTACATCACTGGAAAACCAGCTTGAAATTATTACCCGTCCAGGACAAGTCTTTTCGATAACTGACATTAAGTTTCATCAATTCGAGGGTTATCACTGAGTCTTGAGATTCAAACCGCAAAAACTTTTAGATCACATTTTAATCACGTCCTCTCCCCCATATATTTAAACACTTAATCTCCCCCTCAAAAATAGCATGAAGTGGTATTTTTGAAAACAGTTGATTAAAATGAAACTTTTTGAGGATAGACGGACTGATTTTAGCATGAAAATGGAACATGTTTCTTTTTATACTCCCCCTTAATCAGAGCATTTTATTAAACAATTGAGTTTAAAAGCATTTAAGGGTCTTCGAGGGAGTCATTGTGAGCACAAAATTTATAGAAAGACTTTTAAAAATCTTTTTGAAACAATTTTGATTAAGTGCTCACTGGTTTAGCTTTTTGCCATTAACATTGCGAGTTCTGATCAGAAATAATCAGAAGTCATTCAATGTAGCCTTTAGTATGAAATCTTTTCGAGTTGGAGTACTCGGGCCACGATAAAAGATTTCATAATAAAGCACGGGTTCCGTACTGAAATGTACGAAAGCCTTAATGAAGAAAAATTTGAGAAACGACATGTTTTAGAAAAACATAAAAAAGAACTCTCGCTCAAGCATCTGTACATGCCCGTATCATTGTTGAATGACATTTCTAGATACGTACAGAATATCGATTATGCGAGAGACATGTCGTGAGAATAATATTTTTGGTTTTTGAGTTTTATATTTTTTATGTCTTTTTGAAATTTTCTGTATTTACAGTATTAATTTTAACTAGTATATATTTACAAAAATATTTACATGCGAAGCTTGTTGATATAAATCAAGAAGATTTGAGAAGACTTTCTAACTCTTCGGGAGTTAGGCTTCGCATTCCAATTCGACGAACTAAGTTTTCAAACCGCTCTTTTGGGAGGGCCTTAGTAAATAGATCGGCGAGTTGATATTCAGTCTTCACGAAAAACAATTCAACAGTACCCTCTTCAACGTGCTCTTTTATGAAGTGATAGCTGACTCTAATATGCTTGGTCTTCGAGTGTTGCACTGGGTTGCACGAGATGGCTATGGCACTTTTTGAATCGCAATACAAAGGTATGCGGTTGAAAGAGAAACCATAATCTGTTAGCTGTGTCCTCATCCATAGAACTTGGGCACAACACGCAGATAAAGACACATACTCGACTTCTGCTGTTGATAAAGCAGTGCAGTCTTGTTTCCTTGATGACCAGCCTACTAGCTTTTCTCCCAAAAATTGTGCTCCGCCTGATGTACTCTTTGCTGTAACTTGGCAACCGGCATGGTCTGCATCTGAAAATGCTATTAGTGTAAACTCCGAATCCTTCGGATACCAAAGACCCATGTTAATGGTTCTTCGAAGGTATCGAAAGATCCGTTTAACCTCTTGGAGGTGAAGTTCGGTAGGCCTTGCCTGAAACCGTGCAAGTAAGCAAACAGCAAAATGTATATCTGGTCGACTAGCAGTTAAGTACATGAGAGAACCAATCATGCTCCGATATTTCTTCGGATCCATGGGTTTCCCATATAGGTCAGCGCCAATTTTTGGTGAAGTGACCATTGGAGTTCCAACAGAGTCACAATTGTCCATTCCATGTTTTTTCAAAATCTCAATTGTGTATTTGGCTGATTTAGAAAAATTCCACGTGGGGATTGATGAATTTGTAAGCCTAAAAAGAATTTTAATTCACCCATCATGGACATTTCAAATTTGCTTTTCATGAGATTTTCAAAATGTTTTGAATGTTGCGGATTAGTGGACCCAAATATTATGTCGTCCACATAAATCTGAACAATCAAAATGTCATTTTTGTATTTTCTAGTAAACAAGGTTGGATCAATTGTTCCTTTGGTGAAATTGTTAGACAACAAGAAAGATGATAACTCGTCATACCACGCCCTTGGGGCTTGTTTCAAACCATAGATTGCTTTCTTTAGCTTGTAGACGTATTCCGGATGATCTTTGTCAACGAAACCGTCTGGTTGACTCACGTACACTTCTTCTTTCAGAGTTCCATTCAAGAATGCCGTCTTGATGTCCATTTGATAAACCGTGATGTTCTTGTGAGCCGCATAAGCTAAGAAAATCCTGACTGCTTCAAGCCTTGCAACTGGTGCGAATGACTCTTCAAAATCTATCCCTTCTTCCTGTCTGTATCCCTTTGCCACCAGACGAGCTTTGTTGCGAATTACAGTCATTTCTTCATCCTTTTTTTTTTCCATAACCACTTAAGATCAATGACTAGTTTGTCAATTGGTCTTGGAACTAAATCCCAGGTGTCATGGATTTGAAATTGAAGAAGTTCTTCCTGCATCGCTTCAATCCAGGCATTATCTGCCATTGCTTCCCGAATGTTCTTAGGTTCTATGAGACTGACTGAGCAGACATAGATGCACATGTCGCAATCGGTGTTTAGTTGTTTTCTCGTCTGAATTGGTCTTGAGGGTTCACCAATAACTTGTTCTATTGGATGGTCTTTTGTCCACTGTAGTGTTGAAGGGTACCTTGGACTGAATGAATGTGTGTTAGACGGTTCATGTAATCTGGAAGATGATTCACCAGATTTCGTTCCAAACGGGTTTTCAAAGACGTCTTCGTCTAACACATCATTATTTTGTTCTTGCTCATCAATTCTTGGTAGAACAATTTCAATTACTGGAGATAGTGGGGTAAATGTAGATGATGTGGATGTTGAGGGAGGTGGTGCGCCAGCTTTGAATGTTGTGGATGCATCTGGATTTGGTGGTGGTGGTGGTGGTTGTTGATGTTGAGTGGGTGCAGCGGAATGTTGGTTAGATGCATTTTTCGAAACGCCACCATAGTATTCATCGTACATGAACTCGAAGAAATTATCCAGTTCTTGAGTTGTGGGTTGTTCGTCATGAATTGATTGAGCTCCTTGAGGTGCGAGTCCCGAACTGATATGTCCGGAAGTCATCGGGTTAAGCGCGGGTTCTAGAGCGAGTCTCTCAGAAGCCATTTGTGAAATTTCATCAAACTTCACATTCATCGTCTCCGTGATCTTTTTCGTTCTCCTGTTATACACCCTGAATGCCCTCGAGTTTTCAGAATAACCAATGAAGATTCCAATATCACCCTTAGCCTTTAACTTTCCCAGATCTTCCCTGTCATTTGTTGGATAGCATAAAGCGCCAAATACATGAAGATAAGAAATATCCGGTTTTCTGTTGTTGACAAGTTCATATGGGGTTTTATTGAATCTTGGATGGATTAGGGATCGGTTTTGAGTAAAACAAGCAGTAGATACAGCATCAGCCCATAAGAATAACGGTGCACTGGAATAAATCAGCATTGTGCGAGCAGCTTCCACAAGAGTTCTGTTTCTTCTTTCAACTACCCCATTCTGCTGTGGAGTTCTAACAGCTGATGTCTGGTGTGTAATACCAGTTTCTTCAAAGAATGTTCTTAACTCCTGATTTACAAATTCCGTGCCATTGTCAGTTCTTACTATCCTAACTGGAGCTTGAAGTAGAACTTGAATCCGCTTCAGAAAGGTGATGATTGTGCCTAGTGCTTCGTCTTTTGATCTCAAAAACTTTACCCATTTATATCTTGAGTAGTCTTCAACAATTACAAGAATATACTTTTTCCCATTTATGCTTTGAACTCTCATTGGGCCACATAAGTCTATGTGCAGCAAATGCAACCTATCAACCGAACTAGGTACGGGTTTAGGTTTGAATGTTGCTCTTTTGCTCTTTCCTTGCTTACAGGATGGACATAGGTGTTCTTTGGTGTATTTGAATTTAGGGAGACCTGAGACGATGTTGTCTTTGGCAAGCTTGTTGATTGTGTCAAAGTTCAGATGGGACAAACGTCTATGCCATAACCAGGATTTTGTTTCACCTGCCCTGGTCATGAGACAAATCAGAGATGAAGAGGCCATTTGGTTTATGTCAATTGCATAGAGATTGGTGCCACGATTCCCAATTAAGAGATCATTACCAACCAAATTTCTAACAAAGCAAGTGTTTCTCCTAAAAGCAACCTCTAAATCTGCATCACAAAACTGCCCGACTGAGAACAAATTGTGTCCCAACCCTTCGACATAGTAAACCCGTGTGATTAAGTAATTTCCAAACCAAAGATCTCCATAACCCAGAATAGCTGCAACATGATCATTCCCAAAACGTACTGTCCCCATGAACTGCCACACAAAATTGATCAGCAGCTTCAGATTCCCGGTCATGTGCTTGGAGCAACCCGAGTCGATGATCCAAAGATAAATTTCAATGACCTGCAAAGAACAGATGATTTTGTATATGGAAACCGTTTAACATTTGGTTCCAGTGGGTTAGATAAAACAGGTGAACTACTGATGCGTGCGATGTGTCGTTGCGGTTTAGCAGTATTAATGCCTACTCAAGTTTTAAATTTATATTTAGCCGACTTATCAATAACACACACACTTAACAAGCAGTGTACCCGGTCAGTATGAATATAATGGTAAGTAGAGTGTCGATCACTAAGAGTGGAACGTATTATCTAGTTATTCTAATTAGTATTTTAATATCTTAAGTTAGCTGTACAACCTAATCTAACGCAAGGGGGTTCAGCCTGAGAGACTGGCACGGTTTGGTTATGATTAAATGGAAAACTAAACTATTGAGCACGAATCAGCGATTAGCACACACGTACACAGATAGATACTCGAGACAATAAGCAGACCTGTCCTGATAATTAAGTAGCTTTTCACTTGTTTTATTGCTAGTTTTATATGAAGTGTATATAATTAACCCTTTCTCGTTGGCTCTAATCTTATCGGCGAGTAAACCCTTAATGATTACTTATGTCTATCCTATTTATTTAAGAGACGCTGAAACAAATAGGCGAGAAAGGGGCATGGCGACCCAAGCAATGCTCAGCTAGACACAGAGGTTATCAATGCACTAATAAAAGTCACCAAAGACATCAACATATAAACTTTAATTAATGGGAAAGCAATTTTAAGGGGTGCTCATGATTTTCCGTAGTCACATGAGATCAGTCCATCAATCCTGATGAATTAAAGTGTACTAATACAATAAAACAAAACTACTTAATGAATTGAATACATGCAGAACCTTCTTACAGCTCTTGTATCTTCGTTCAGGGTGTGTCTTGTGCTGCTAATACGTCTGAATTTGTCTCTGGTTTGGTACTCGTACGTATGGTATCTTGCACTGTCCAACCTCTCTAATTCGTCTGACTTTGGGGTATTTATAGTTTCTGTCTGAGGGTTAGATGCGGCGCATAGGATAAGTAGATGCGGCGCATTGACTTAACTTCGCGTGGGGTCCAAGATTAATATATTCAGGAATATTCGTACACCGCCTTAAGATGCGGCGTAACTCCATTTATCTATGCGGCGCATGTCCTTTGCTGTCTTGGATTGTAACTTGTGAAATCTTGATAGTGATACGCCATATGTAAGAAGTATGTTGCGGCGTATCTGGAGCAGAATGATCTTGATCTTGTACATTTCAGTAGACTCTTAACATCTTGCTTGTTTTGCTCCATAATTAGTCCAAAATCGCCAAGTTTCACATAATACTTGTTTTTACCTGAGAATTACAAAAGTAAACATTAACGTATCAATTCTCATATATAATATAATAAAACAAGTCAAATAAATAGGATAAATGATGATAATAAAATGTACTTATTTGAGTTCATCAATTACATTTAGAGATGGTTAAGATTGCTCAAATCCCTAATCTCAATAAATCAAAGGTTTGGATAAAGAATGATATAGGGTATGGATAATATTTGGGATACAAATTGGTGTAAAATGAAAAATAAACAAAACAGATAAATTAAAATCCTAAGTGTGGTAAATTACTTTCCCAACCATCCCATGAATAAGACTCATATCATTGAATAACTCACGCTTTAACACTTGAAACACACGCTTTAGGTAGACACGAATTATACTCAACAAGATCTCAATCAAAAAATAACCTTAGTTGGCGTTCCCATAACGGCCAACTCCCATTCAATCCATATAATTTAATATACAACAACTAGTGGTGATATCGACCACTTAATATAAAACTTTACATAAGTTGGTTAAAACAAACTTCCAACTTTTCCTTTTTCTTTTTCTTTTCCATTTTTTCGATTTTTTTTTTTTTTTTTTTTTTTTTTTTTTTTTTTTTTAGACATCAACATATGTGTAAAATTTCACAACTTTTCTATCACTATTTTTCCGGATAATTTTTCCATACTCTTCATACTTTCAGAAATAACTGTAATAGCGAAAGTAGCAAACACACGAAAAATAAACTCAAAGTTATACAATATTTACTTTCATACCAATTGCATTGTGCAATTTCCTGACTCAACCAAAGATAATGAATTACACACGCGAACACAGGTAATGTAAGGAAACACACTTTGCCTAAAGCAATTAACCAACCACGGATTTTAATCTACAGGGTAGGCTAAGGTTTAAGGATGTATCGAAACATTATAACAAAGGTGTAAGAAACGAAAGGAATGGCTCTGAGGGTTTTTCTAGGGTATCTTACTCTAAAAGTGAGAGTAACAAACGGTTTATACGGGGGTTAACTAACCAGTGTAGTTAGTTAATATCACATAACATATAAAGGCTATTTGTGTAACACCCCAACCCGACAAGGGTAAAGATATCACAATAATGGATTCATATCAGATCAAAACAGAGCATACATCTACAGTAATACAAAAATCTCAAAGGATTACAAATGAAATACTGAATCTACAAGGTTACAATGAAAACTTTCAAAACTAATTCTAAAACATAATATCTTCCATCCAATTCTAATCCAGAATAGCTACCAAGCCTTCTAAATATAGAGGTACACACTCACTCATTCCCAGCTTCCTACTAAAACCTGCCGCAGGAAAAGAAATGCGGCTGAGCTACGAGAGCTCAGTGAACAGATATATAGATGACAGAAACAATAACAGATAACAATACAGAAACAAATCCGAAATACAGATTATACAGATACTGAATTAGAGTGAAAGAATAGGAAAGGAATAAGGGTAAAAGAAAAGAAATGAGAAAGAGATAATGTACAAACCAGGTTTAGGGAAATACAGAAATCCATCACGAGCCCAGAGATAACAGATAATATCATAACAGAGTAATCATATAATAATCCAGAGGGGATGCCTCTCAAGTAACAGATAATATGAGGGGTGACCTCATGTATCAATTGGAGTGATCAGCTCCCAGATAATGTGAAAGACGTGTATCGCACACACCATCAGTCACCAGATATACATATATAACAGTAAACAGTAACAGATAACAGAAATCAGATCAGAACTAGGATGCATCCATGAGCCCCAGTAGGCCAGAATCTTCTCCTACATAACAGATAAAATCAGGGACGGGACAGGTCATCACTCTCCTGCCCTAGAGTCATGTCATCGGTGCATCAATGACATGGACATGAAACCCTCATGCCTAGTGATTGGCTCGGATATCAGACTGTGGTCAAGGTCAGATGTCATATAATAAACAGAGTCATATCTAAGGGTTCATGGCAGAAGGGTCATGTCAACAATTCAGAATAAGATAATAAGGTTTAAATCAGAGTTTATCAGATTAAGTTTAATATCAAAGCTTAAGTTCAGATTAAAAGGTTTATGTCCAATAGTCCAAAAGAGTATATCAAAGGTTAATAATTACAAGTTTATAGCAATAATCCATTTCAGAAGTTCCTGTCAAGAGTTCATTTAAATCAATCCTTTAATAATGGTTTTCATTGAAATGATCTTTCAAAATAGTTTTCATAAAAATGGTCTTCCAAAACCTTTAGTAACTTCCATTTCAAGTGGTATAGCTTCTTTTTAAAATAACTTTTAATAAAGGTTCAAAATCAATTAGGTTCAGATAAGGATTTAACAGGTTAAGGTTTATACCAAAATCAAATCAAAATTTACAACAGATATATCAGGTTAAGGTTCAGAACAAGGTTCACAGATCAGGTTCAATCAAGACTCACAAATTCAGGGCTCAGAACAAGAGGTCAATCAGAGTTCAGGAAAAAGGTTCAGAATAAAAGAATCATAGCAGAGGTTCAAACAAAAAGGTTCAAGACAAACATATCACAACAAAGATTCACAACAGAAGGGAACATAGCAGTGGTATCGGAGATCCTAATAAAGAAAATGAAAACTGAAAGAAAAAGGGGATGAAAAACCCTTACTGAAAAAGGGCAGAATATCTGTACCTTATTAGCACAGCAGAAAAGCAAACAAACACAGAAATAAGATCAGGACTTCTCCTTCTTCACACCTAAGGAAGAGGAAGACAGAATTACTAAAGATTCTATTTTAGATTATTACTTTTAGTTTACCTCTCCATTTTAAGTACTTTCTATTTTTAGTAACTTTCCAGATTTAGTAAGTTCCCATAATTAGAAGGTTTCCCGAATTAACAGATATTACCATTTCAGATTAGGTTGAACCCTTATTCAAAGATTATTATGGAATAACAGTATATTTATCAAGTTACAGAAGTTTAGGGTTTATTTATGACATGATCACAAAGTTTAGGGTTTTAAATGTAACTTCATCAATTTCCAAGGTCATAAGTGAAAATACTTTAAGTTACAGAATTATATACTCATTTTATTCAGAATGACATCATAATCCCTTTAGTTTCATAATTTACAGATTATACCCCTCTAGTTACAATATTTACAAAACAAACCTTATATTTACATAATTCATGATTTAATCCCTTTAATATCCATATTTACCATACAAGCATATTATTTTACCCATTTTCAGAATGTAATCTCTGAATATCCATATTGTACTACTCAGCCCCTCAGATTTCAGAATTTACACATTTAGTCCCTTAAGTTTACAAAACATATATTTTAAATCATAATCTCATAACAATTACATAATTAGCCCATAAATACTTCAAAATTACCCAAAACACTCTTAATATCATTATTTACTCAAAATGACTTCAAGTTTCCAGAATTTACATTTTTAGTCCCTCAAGTTTAATTAATTACAAATCGAATTATAATTATATATAATTACCCATTTAACCTTTTAAATACAAAATTTACATATAAACTCCTCATTTAACATTTTATATGAATTATACCAGGTCTAAATTAATTTACAAAAATATCCCTTAAGTTTTAAAAATTACAAAACACCCCCTTACCTTTTATTTTAAAATCGGTAAATACAAAAAAACCAATTAAAACCCTAGCATTAATTCCAATCATTGGCTCATGATTCCCAACAACCTTAAAACATCATTATTGACCAGATCTCATGTCATATACCCTAACCCTAATCAATACATTAGGGTTTCATATTTATTTTATTTCTTTTCTTAATTTTTATATAATCCGGTTTTAAATTAAATCCAAAACGAATTATATAGGCCTCTAAAACTCGAACCACTATTTTTCCCAGATTATAAGGACCATATAGAGCTCAGAAAATTTTAGCCTCACACCCAGAAAATTCATAATTAATTATTTAGAGTTTTATTGTGTTTTTAAGGTTAAATCCGAAAATAATTCATATAGCATGCATGATTCGGTTTTAGCATTTTATTTAGACCTTATATGAATTAAGAGATGTGAGAAAAATACCAAACCCAATATGGGACGTGTATAATAGGCTGGGTGATTTAACACTTCTCGAATAGATACAAGAACCAATAATTCCCCACGAGCACAAATGTGACCAACAAACCTTGGAATCAATTTTCAAAGATCATATATGATGTAAGAAACTCAGGAAAAATAGAAAAAGAATTTTACAAGGGTCGTAGGAATTAAAATGGAATTATACCTTACTTGTGAACAAAATTCGACAATAAAAGATTTAGGGCTCTATAAATCCAGTGGCTATTTTTCTTGGCTTCCTAGCACGACAATGAACTCAGGAAAATTGCTCTTGGACCTCAGAATATTCGTATGGAATGAAAACGAATTATTTGGTGTTTTTATGTTTCTCGGTTTGTTTATTTAGGAGGAATATATGGGATAAAATTTTATATAGAATGAAGATCTGGTCTTAGGGATAGGGAATACATATATTTCGGCCTAAACAAGTCAACCAAATCAGATTTTGATATAATTTGATCATATCCATATTTATTTGATATTTATCTTCACTTTTTAAATTATAATATATACCGAAATTTATTAAATAATTATATATTCGGTTTTTAAATTATTGTAGGGTAAAATGATAATTATTTTGGACATGCTAAATTATTACAAGACTTGTCTTAATTTTATTTTAGCTTATATGTAATTTATTTCATAAGCTTTGAATTAATTTGATGCTTATAAAGCTTTTAATTAAAATTTTAAGTTATGAGGGCATTATGGTCATTTTACATGTTTCATATTTTCAGGTATTACAACTTCTTCCCCACTAACAAAAAAAATTTCGTCCTCGAAATTTGCAGAAAGAAAGAGAGCAGAAAACGTAACAGAGACATACCAGACTAAAACGAGAATTGAGGTGAAACGAAACAGGAACACAACTGACGGTGAACAGACATATGAAAGATTTGTTTCTCATAACTCGAACTTGCAGATTCCAAAATTGTTTCAGGTCCTCAGAACAGACATAACATACTAAATCCAGATCAGAAGAATAGCATACCAAACGTAGTAGATGAAAATCAGATTCATAGGGTTTTGACGGATATGCCGTTCACAGAAATTGATTAGACAAATCAGATTTGAACATACAGAAAATAGATTATCGAGGACATCAATGGCAGAAAGTTCTATAACAGAAGCTAAGATTAGTATCAGATGTACAGAGGTCAGCAAAACGCATGACGAGAATCCAGACGTATCAATTCGCATAACGGTGAAAGCAGATTACGCGTATAGGTAGAATGAACTTAAAGTCTCACTAACGCAGACGATCTCAAACAGTTATCAGAATTTCTAAAGCTCTAAGGCACTTCTCGAGATATCCTATGCCCACAACAAGTGCACGTTATATGATGTAAGTATTATCACGTTGGCCAGACGTCATAATACTGGCATCATATAAATATGCCCTCATGATGGTCATACTTTATCTCAAGTTGTGAACAGAACAAACTTATCCTACTCCACCTAGTCTTCCTACGATCTCAGAGGTCATCAGAATCCAATACCCTAACTAAGAGGAAAATGAATCACTCGAAAAGTTAACGGAAGTCCCAGAATTTCTATCAGAATTTGGTACATCAGATCATCCATCATTCGTCAAATTTCAGATAACAAAACCATCATCCGACATACGCAGAATGAACACAGGGCGGAATTACTGATAAAGAACTTAAATCATTCAAAGGATTTTATCTTTAGGTAACAGAAATTTAGATAGGTCGAGAGGAAATCAATTACGTCATCCATAGCTTCATCCATCACAGAATTCATTCTTCCAAACCAAACGTTCGCTTCAGAATTTTCTTCCATTCAAAATCATGATCTCAATTTCCATTCTCAAGTCTGCTTCTGCTCCCTAATCTCCTCATAGGCTCCCTAATCAATGTGTAGGATGGGGTGGAAGCAGTAGAATCACCTCTGGAGGATATCCTCTCCCAGAAATCTCCCAGCAACATCCTGTCTGGCACTGCCCTCAAACTCTCAGCCCAGTACCTGGCAAACCCAGCAGATCCAAGCTCCTCAACAGTGTGTAACCCCATAGCCAAAATAAACTGTCTCATCGACATCTGTCTATGCACACCACCCAACCTGAAAACAAGAGTATCAGCTGTATCAATCTCCAAATCCGTCTCCCTGTAATGAACTATGCTAAAGAACTCCAGCATGAGCTCCCTAATCAGAGGCTCGTCAATCCCGAACAACCTCTCCCATGCATGTGACCTAAACACAACCTCATCATCATCATCCCTCACAACCAACTCCAGCCTATCATGAAGACCACCAACTGCGTTCCCCCCGTCAATCAACCCAACATCCGCAAAATCCAAAACCGAGACTCTAAAGATTTTCCTAAAGAAAATCGATCTAAGTCTCTGCACATAATCGGCCTCAGTATCTGCTGTCAGTCCCATGGTCTCGAAACGGAGCCACATGTGCCTGCGTGCAGCAACCGGTAGTTCCATCTGAAATACATTTTAAATGTTAGAAAGCAGTTCTGAAGTGAGGTTGATACGGCGCATCTGATAAATCAGTGCGGCGTATCTATGCTGCATAAAAGAGATGCGGTGCAAGCAATAGAATACGACGTATGGGGGATGCGTCGTATCTAAGTTAAGTAATACGGCATATATGGAAGTATTTAAATTGGAAATAGGTTGTTACGCCGCATCAAGTAACTTAGATGCGCCGCATCTAGCAATATATCAGTATAAAATAGAGGGGGTCAGGCACGTTTTCCAAGAATCCGGGCCCGTGACGTAAACTCCCACTTAACATCACAGTTCCATTTATCCCAATATCAATATCTAAAATTTCCTATAACCACAACATCTCATATTCCCTCCAAAGTTCAAAATAAACCTCCCGAACCTTAATTTTTTATTCAAATTAATTCGGTTCCAAATTCAATGATCAATTCAAAAATTAACATGGGGGAAATCATCTTAGTCCAAGTTCTAATCAAAGCCCCTAAACTTCCCATTAAAATTGATATAGCGCAAACCCTAATTTTCAAATAAAATTAAATAAGTTTATTACCTTATATCACGATTAGGATTCGTCTAGAGTTCGGATTAGAAGGTTTTGATTCGAGAAAAGAACTCAAATTAGAGGGTTTGATTCGGTCGATTGTTGTGCGTTTTAACTGTTTGTAAATTGGGTAAAACGTGGAAATCCGGCGCATCTCTTTCATATTTATAGGGCAATTAAGATGCGCCGTATCGCATAATTGTCATGCGCCGTATCTGTCTAAATTCGTTGACTGGTCAATAAGTGTTAATTAGTCAGAGATACGACGCTTAGAAAACTTAGATCCGCCGTATTGTTGCGACAGTGAACTAAATTTAAATAAGGAACGTACCTTGGCTTCCGCAACACATTTCCTTACACATCAAATTGGGGTAAAACGGTATACCATATGATATATATAAATTCAAGATAAGAGCAATAAGCTTATCCGTTTTATTAATGATTATAATCTTTATTGTTTAGTGGATAACGATTTACTTCAAGGTTAGGAGCAAATATCGTTTTAAGCTTACAAAATTGAGATTATATTCGGGAGAGGTTTCGTAGAGAACTCTCTATAAGGCTAGGTAAATTATTGTAGAGGATACCTGGAATTCTATTTCAAGAATTTTAAGATACTCAATGTTACCAGTACTGAATCCTCCTCCACTCTTGTCGTCTTATTACAGCCTTTCAATCATCTGAGGTTTGATTACTCCAGCTAGCGTCTCTTGGTTAGGTTCAGAATGTAATCTTCCATAGTGATGCTTAAGCCATCATTTATCCTGAAAGTAAACCAACTTGTGCACGAGAGTAGTGGAACGATCAAAGTGAATATCAAAAATCAACTACATTTATTGAATTAAATGCGTCGTATTAACAGAAGCTAATGCGCCGTATTTTCGTTACGTTCCAAAATACAAGATTTTTTATTTAGAAGATGCGCCGTATCGATTGAAATCGATGTGTCGTATCTGTTTAATAATTCGAAAACTATTTTTAATTTAAATCAAAAATACGCCGTATCTGTTAAAACAGATGCGTCGTATGGCGTTAGGGTTTAGAAAAATTTCTTATTAAAAACAGAATACGCCGTATCCTGGGGAAAGATGCGTCGTACTCGAATTTATTAAACGCGTTGTATTTTATAAAAATTAAACGCAATACGCCGTATCTGTGAAAACAGATGCGCCGTATCGTTTGTATTAGCACAGTACAATGATAGCGGAATGCAGAAAAATAAAATCAAAACTAAAAACAAACAAAAAGAAACAAAAATTTAAGAAAATAAAAAACACACAAAAACAGAAAATATGCAAATAATACAATGAATGCAATTTATCTAATATATAACAGGGTTAGTGGTTAGAATCTAAAAATAACTAAAAAGAAAAACCTAATTAAAATACTAATCAAATTAACAGATAATAACAATTCACTCCCCGGCAACGGCGCCAAAAACTTGATGCGGTTTTTGGAGCATTATATTAAGTAGGATAAATGATGCTATTACTTTAGATTTCATCCCCGGCAGCGGCGCCAAAAACTTGATGGGCGTGATGTGTCGTTGCGGTTTAGCAGTATTAATGCCTACTCAAGTTTTAAATTTATATTTAGCTGACTTATCAATAACACACACACTTAACGAGCAGTGTACCCGGTCAGTATGAATATAATGGTAAGTAGAGTGTCGATCACTAAGAGTGGAACGTATTATCTAGTTATTCTAATTAGTATTTTAATATCTTAAGTTAGCTGTACAACCTAATCTAACGCAAGGGGGTTCAGCCTGAGAGACTGGCACGGTTTGGTTATGATTAAATGGAAAACTAAACTAATGAGCACGAATCAGCGATTAGCACACACGTACACAGATAGATACTCGAGACAATAAGAAGACCTGTCATGATAATTAAGTAGCTTGTCACTTGTTTTATTGCTAGTTTTATATGAAGTGTATATAATTAACCCTTTCTCGTTGGCTCTAATCTTATCGGCGAGTAAACCCTTAATGATTACTTATGTCTATCCTATTTATTTAAGAGACGCTGAAACAAATAGGCGAGGAAGGGGCATGGCGACCCAAGCAATGCTCAGCTAGACACAGAGGTTATCAATGCACTAATAAAAGTCACCAAAGACATCAACATATAAACTTTAATTAATAGGAAAGCAATTTTAAGGGGTGCTCATGATTTTTTGTAGTCACATGAGATCAGCCCATCAATCCTGATGAATTAAAGTGTACTAATACAATAAAACAAAACCACTTAATGAATTGAATACATGCAGGACCTTCTTACAGCTCTTGTATCTTCGTTCAGGGTGTGTCTTGTGCTGTTAATACGTCTGAATTCGTCTCTGGTTTGGTACTCGTACGTATGGTATCTTGCACTGTCCAACCTCTCTAATTCGTCTGACTTTGGGGTATTTATAGTTTCTGTCTGAGGGTTAGATGCGGCGCATAGGATAAGTAGATGCGGCGCATTGACTTAACTTCGCGTGGGGTCCAAGATTAATATATTCAGGAATATTCGTACACCACCTTAAGATGCGGCGTAACTCCATTTATCTATGCGGCGCATGTCCTTTGCTGTCTTGGATTGTAACTTGTGAAATCTTGATAGTGATACGCCGTATGTAAGAAGTATGTTGCGGCGTATCTGGAGCAGAATGATCTTGATCTTGTACATTTCAGTAGACTCTTAACATCTTGCTTGTTTTGCTCCATAATTAGTCCAAAATCGCCAAGTTTCACATAATACTTGTTTTTACCTGAGAATTACAAAAGTAAACATTAACGTATCAATTCTCATATATAATATAATAAAACAAGTCAAATAAATAGGATAAATGATGATAATAAAATGTACTTATTTGAGTTCATCAATTACATTTAGAGATGGTTTCCTTAAATGCATTGGGAACTATTTCTAATATGCCATTCTTAAGTGCAAACTTTCTACCCGTTGGTTTCCATTCACAAAACTTAATGTGATCCTTAGGCAATAGGCTGCTAGTGGTTTTCCTAGCTTTTTCAATAAGTCTTCGAATATATCTAGACTTAGCCCTAGTTACTGAAGGATTCTTTTTTCTGTTCGGGCACATCATTCTTTTTCACATTATTAGAAACATTATTATCACATGCATTTTTAGACAAAGATTTCTTTTGCATTAAACAATCAGAATCCTTAAATGCATTAGAAACAGGTGTCTTAACATTACAACTAGGTGATACATGTTTCTTCTTGAAAAGCGGTAAATTCCTACGGTGTTCTTCTACTTTCTTGCATGCACTCTCAGAAACAGGTGAGACACTAGGTTTCTTGTTATTGCTCATAGACTGTCTTTTGCTCCTAGAGTTGCTTTCTAATCCTGTAGAAGGTAAGGCACACTCATTAGAATTTTTGTTGTTGTCCTGAGATGTTGTAGTAGCATTCCTAGACTCATTTGGAGTATCTTTCTTACTTTTATCTATCGCCCTATATGTTTTAGATGTAGAGGCAGACGCAGTAGTGGGACTAATCCTATAAAGGCCAGGCGCTATTACATTCGATGTTTCGACAACAGCTTTCTCTTTTTGTTTCTCATTAGGCAAGGGGGTTGATGGTGCAATACCCGTAGTTTCCTCACCCTGCCCTTTTTGACTTGCAAGCTGAGACTTCAAAAAATCAATTTGACCTTGCATGTTTTTATAAGAGCACTCATACGACAATTTTTCATACTTGCATTCTTCCTTTTTCGTATCAAGTTGTTTAAAATATGTAACATTTTATTTTTCAATCTTGGCAAGTGCCTTTTCATATATTACAACAATTTTGGAAGTCTCAGCTCGAAGTCGTTCATCATCCTCAACAGAATATGTTTGGTAAATAATAGACATAATGTCAGTCGATAGAGCTTCGAAGGAGAGAGAGTCATTTTGATGTTCCAAAACCTTTATTCGTTCCAAGTATTCATTTGCTTCCTTCACTAGGGATTTGTGATCCTTAACGAATTCTGCAGACTCTTTTAAAAGATTATTTTCCACATTTTGAATAACCGCATAGATTGCTGCAATATGTGGATTAATTTCCGTTTCAAAAATCTTTTTAATTTCATCCTGAACCCCTGGAAACCATTCAAATTGTTGATTATTTGTTTTGGAAGCCACAATACTTTTAAGTGTTTCAATTCTCTTTTTAAGATCCACCAAATATAGTCTAGCTGCACTTGAATCATAAGTGTTTTTAGATGCCATTTGTTGAATGTTAGACAGATGTTTTGAGACAAATATTCATTTTGCGACAGCCACTGGTTGTTTGAAAAACATTGGTGACTCTTTTTGAACAAGATGAACCCCAGAAAGTTTGTTAAGTTCATTATAGTCTATGGGTTTTATTTCTCTGTTCAATTGTCGCATTTTGATTCTACTCTCTTCGGAAAGCTTAATCGTCTCAACAGAATCATAACCCGGAGGAGGATCATGCACATCATTTATAAGAGTACCATCATATAACACATTCTGTTCTTTCTGAGCCTTTTTGAGATTATACGGGTTTTCACATCCAATTGCCATTTTCTTTAAAGTATGTAAAATCGGGTTTTTACCGTTTATTAACAAATTAATTGTTTGTGCAAAATGTCCCGTTTTTACAAGTAAATCTTCCAACTTTGCAATGGTTTCCTTTTTGTCAGTAATCTCTTTAAGAAGATCCTTTTCACGTTTTGAAAACCTTTCATTCAACTCCTTCTTTTCTTTTTCAAGATTGGAATAAGTTGATTTTTGTTTTGAAAGCTGGTTGGTTAGTTCAGAAATTTCTTTGTTAAGAGATTTGATTTGCAAATTCAAATTAACATCGAGAGTGTCAAATTTTATTTACAAACGTTTCTCTCTTAACTCAGAATCTCTTAAGCTAACCTCAAGATCTGTCTGACGTTTGTTGTGAAAATCAAAAGCTTTTTCATTATCCTTATAACTCTTAAGCTCAGCGGTCAATTTGTCATTCGCGGCCTTAACATCGCGATTAATCTTTTTGACCTTTTCTATTTCCATACTACAATTTTGCAATAATGATTCAAACATAGCACGTGTTTCCTCATCATTATCAGTATGTTGTGACTCGAATTCTACATTATGATCCATATCTGGAGTTACCAAATTAGTATTACTACAACTTGGTTCGTCCATATATGTATCATAAATGAGATTAGGAGTCGCAGGATGCTGTTCATTTTGAGGTGACATATCAAAAATTTCATTATTGTGACATGTAGCATATGGTTGTACCTCAGAAACTGCATTTGTGTTAAAAGCAAGAGGTGCTTCCGAATCCGTGTCATACTTTGCCTCCTGGAGATTAGCCATAAAAATGCAGTTTGCATCGATGTCCTCTTGATCTTCAGAATTATCCATAATAGCCATGAAGTCATTCTCTTCTACACTCAACTGAAGCCCAGCCGTTTCCTTCTGTACCAACATTAATGCTTTCTGCAAATACGCTGGATCCCTCTTATTCGGCTTGTTGGGACAGTTCCTAGCCATGTGACCAATACCCTGACAGTTGAAGCATTTCATCACATTACCCTGATTCATATTCCCAGCTCCCTGAGCACCAACATTCCCAAACTGATTCCCGGCATTCTGAACCCTTTGATTACCAACAGCTGTACCCATCTGATTCCCTGCATACTGACCCATCTGATTACCAACATACTGCCCTGCATTCTGATTACCCATCTGATATCTTGGAGCATATCCCTGCTGATTCCCATATCCCCCAACCATTTGTCCTTGCTGTCCCATGTTGAAACTCGGCTGTGCAATTTGCTTGTTGCGAGTGTTCGATGAGATTCGTTGATTGTTGTTGGTGGGTGTGGAGTAGCGTCCTTGGAATGCTTTTGATAGGTAAGCAAAAGCTTGAGTCAAAGCATCAGTTGACTCATCCTGATCATGTTGATCTGGGTGTTGCGGGTATTGTTGTTGTGGGATTACATGTTGTTGTGGGTAGAACGGTGTTTGAGGATTGTATTGTTGTTGCATGAATTGTTGGGATGAAGATGATGAGGGTTGTGTATTAACTGTTGCAGGTGTAGGTGTTTGGACTATGAGTGCAAGAGGATCTTGTTGTTTTGCTTGTTTCTCTTTTCTGACTTCATTTGCCTCTGCTTGGTTTTGTTTTAGGAAGTCATAAAGCTGATCATAGTTCACCTCGTGAAGGTTCTTTGTTTGGTTGACAATAGTGACATATCGTCCCCATTCCTCTGGAAGGTTGTTGATGAACTTGATGTTTTGAACAATTGGTTTAGGTGCCAAATTGTTTCTGATCAACTCATTCATTAGAGTACAAAACCGTGTGTAGTAAGATTCAATCTGTTCAGCTGGTGTGGATGTGAACTTCTCCCATTCAGTCAGAAGCTTGTTTTCCATGTCTTGTTTACCAATATCTGTACCATAACAGAGTCTTTTGACTCGTTCCCACATAGCATGAGCAGTTTCACAACTGTCTACAGCACAAAATATTTCTTATGGTAAACCAAGTTGGATTAGATGAATTGCCAAGTTATCAGCTTCAATTTGCTTCCAATCTTCTGGAGTATAATCCTTTTCTTCTTGGATTTTGTAAGTTGCTTCAACGGGAGGTTCTGAAGTTCGATCTTCAGCTGTTACTTCAATCCTACGAGGCTTGAATGGACCTTTCTTGACGGAGTTAACCAAGAGTCTACCTTGTCCATTAGGTTTTGATCTCATATATCGAAGCATACGACTCATCCATGGAAGATAACCACCTTTTTCTAACATTGGAGGACGGTTTTCTGAACCTGCGGCATGAATGTCTTGTTGTGTAGTCATCTTTGATATATTGTATGATAAAGTGGATTGAGGATCTTTGCAACAAAATAGGAGATGTTGTTGTGAAGCCTTGGTTTGTTGTTGATGATCGTTGAAGTTGTAGGTTTAAATGAACGAAACAAATTTAAATAAAGTTACAAAATTTGATTAGAGTATAATTAAGACAAAGTCAAAAGTTTACAAATTTCGACAAAGGTTATGCAAATTACAATTTAGATAAACACGACAATTTCTATAGAAATTTCAATTTGACCAAAAATTATACAAATTATGGCAAAATATCAATTTAGATAGAAATATATCTAATTTATATAAATTGGTAATTTATATAAAAGATCTAACACACTTATACAAGAGGGTAGATATCCGTTTGTCGAAGTATTTTACACACTTATACAAGTGCTAAAATACCGAGTTCACTTTTGAGTTGACGAAATTACGTTCGAATCAAATCCTTAAAAGTTATTTAACTTTGAAGTCGTTTAAGCCAATTGCGAGAATCTGAGCCAGTTCCGAGAAAATGATGAATTTCGAAAACTGGGACCAATTTAGAAAATCTGCCCCAATTGCGAAATTATTGTCCAATTGCGAAGAAGTCAGTGAATTGCGAAAAATAGGTCCAATTTCGAAACTTTATACCAATTCCGAAAGACTGTTGCAATTCCGAAAGAAAGTGGCAATTGCGAGACAATGTTGTAATTCCGAAGGACTAGCTCAAATTCGAAAGAAGTTGCCAATTTCGACAGACTTTGTCAATTTCGACAGAAGCTTTCAATTTCGATAGAAATTCTGAATTCCGATAACTCTACTGAATTTCGACAAAGTTGTTGACTTTCTGAATTTCGATAACCTACAGTCTTGTACCCATTCTCTAAAACTTTTTGTCCTTTTGTTACTTGCCCATGCATTGCCCATACTTGTCAGTCTTTTCCACAGCCAACTTTTACTAACTTTCACTAACTTTAATAATTCAAATCTTTCAATAAACAATCCAAAACAAATCTTATACAAGATTTGTTGATTCTTTTCGATCAAAAATCTTAGACCGAACAAGAATCCAATACTTGAACACTTGATTCGAATGAAAGATACTTAGAAACTCATAAACCAAGTCGCACAAACATGAACAAACACAACTTTATGATCTCGATTTGTGTATGAAGTTCAAGAAAAACACAAAGAGTAGCATTTTTTAAAGAAAAAAAACGTTACCGATGGTGTTTTTGGAACCGTACACACAAACAAACCTACCTTGTTAACCTTGCTCTTTGTATACCACTTGATATGCTCGAACTTCACCTTGAAGATGAGCCGAACCACCCTCTTTATCACACAAAGCACTCGACAAGATGATGACTCACAAACACAAGTTAAGAACAAGAGAAGTGTGGATCATATGGGAAAAATACTAGTCGAATAATAACCTTTGGAAATAAATAATACAATGACTAGGAGGGAAAACATACACACACTCTCTTTTGCAATATGAGACATCAAACTAAGATATGAGAGTGTGTGTGGTTTTATGAGTTCACAGCCATCCAATTGGGCTTGGATGGGCTTTACATTGGACCATGTGTGAGCTAGAATAAGTATTACACATATACACTTGGACTACAAACTAAACTAATACAACTAGCCTAGTTTTAAACAACATATTATACATAACACTTTGGTTCTAACTAACAAATGACCATCACTTCCTAAATAGCATAAATTTAATGCTAACACCTTCCGTAACCACCCCTTCTCTTCTTGTCGGAGCCCTATCCGGGACTCCTTCGAAACCAACGAACCTTCGGCTTAGCCTTCGACCAACTGGTGACCCAATCCTCAGGGCCGAGAGTGGTTGTCTATGAGCCGGAGGCCTAGGCTTCGCTTCCATTTCTTCATCATACTCTTCACTTGAGTATTCTAACTCCCTTCGCATCTCAGCATTCCTAACTTGCCTTCTGCGAGCCCTTAAGAGAGATTCCAACGCTTCGTGGTTGGCTTCGACAAAGGCTAGGCTAATAATAGGCTTCGGATTGGCTGATGTCGAAGCAAGATGGTTGGGTGTTGTTTCTGGGTGAGAACGTGTTGTAAACATGGAGGCGGTTATTGGGGGAAGGTTGTTAGAGTCATTGATTGGTATTGGCGCCAAGGTCGAGAAACCCGGTGGGGGGTATCTTCTCTCCCTTGATCCATGCCGGAATAATAGTGAAAGTAGTTGGTTGGTTATAAGCTTGGAAATAACGAGACCAATTGTAGCGGTCCCACGGATGGCGCCACTGATTGTACAAATAGATGCACTACCAGGCCTTCGATGATGATCAAAGGATTTATGGGGTGTTGAGGTTGCGCCAAGCTTGTCTTTAACCTGAAATAAGAAATACTAAAACACTACGTTAAGTGATTGCGCAGGGGATGGACCCTACGAACCACCTCCGGCGTGCGAGTAAGTATGTGTAATGGTAAGTTTGTAGTATATTGAGAGAGTTAAGTTGATGAGCAGTTAACGTTATCATGATTCTGGCCCGTCTAAGCTATTTATAGGGGAGAAATAGGCCTTAGAGGGCGGTTGCACTTTGTTCGGAGATCATGAGGGCGTCCCATGATTTGTGGAAACTGCTAGGGCTTTGTAGCCCACGTTCTCCCTTTTGGAGGGAAAGCCTAAGGGAAGAAGGGACGTGGGTATGACCATGTCAAAATGGTTCTCCTTTATTGCTCCTTTGTAGGAGATACCCTGAAGGGCTTAAGGCTTCGATTGGCGGATTCCCACATGGTAACCACTTCATAGATGAATGGTTTTACGCCAATGAAACGTGTTGGGAGATTAACCTGGGCCTCTGAAGAGAGGGCTTCACGTAGGCTCGAAGGGGAGTCCTTCGACCCGTTCGGAGGGTACATCATCAGTAAATAAGTAATTCAGAAAACAATATGAACATGTGGAGGATACAGGTAAAGTCTATTTTGACACATACCTTCCGCCATTGTATCACCATGGTTTTTCAACTAAGGTCCACAGAGAATTTTATTCTAATTGCCAAGAGGGTAAAATGCCCTCTTACATCGTCTCAACTTGGTCAACGTGATTGCCATATAAAAGTTGCAGAATTTATATTGTCCTCTGTGACATATTATATGATAAACACGAAGCCACAACCACAATCTAATAGCAAATTAAAATTACCTCCTAAACCATCTTCTCTGTCTTAAGCAGTGAGGCGATCTTTGGAAGAAACGCGCTTGTATGTACCATTGATTATTTCCCTTTGTCGCCCTCTCATATTCAAACACAACAGATAAAGTCGCTACAGAATCTGGCAAACAGACAACCATAACAGTCAATCAATTGCATATCAAATTCCTCTGTATCAATCACATCACTAACTAAACTCATTTCAGTTCAACACCATTGACATGAAACTATTTATACATTTCCTTACTACGGTAAAATTACAAGAGACTAAGGTAACCCATTTACTTCGAAAAGGTCAATTCGCATAACAATTAAATTTAAGATAACATAACTTAGTTCAAAACGGGTGAAAAATCTTATATATAGCAAAATTTAAAAAATATCAAAATGATAAACAATATAAATCAAAATTATGTCACAATGGGCAGATTTAGAATAAAGCAAAGTAACTCTACAAAAGGGAATCAATTTATCTACTAACCAGACCATGTACGCATCATTGAACTTCAAGTTACAACCAAGATACGAATGCTCTGGAAACAATGTTGGGGAAAACTGCAAATGAAACCATCATCATTAGTTTATACAATTGGTTTAGTATCTTACCACACAATACTAAACTATCACATGAGCAAAAACCACTCTACAAAACATCACCTGCTACATCTAACAAAAGAATGAGCAAAAAGCAAAAGTCTCCCAAATCTTTTGTCTCGAATAGACATAATTTCTTTCATATTGATTGACACACTAAATAGTTAATGTTGATCAACCTTACTCCACCAATATTCCAAAATACAAATCGCTCATTTTTAATTGAACTTGTTTAAAAATCATACTAAACCACCAAACTTTTTACCTCTAAACTTATAATCACTTAAGCTCATATAAATTAGCATTTTAAAAGTTTTTTACATCTAAAATTAATTATACATTGACCTTTTCGTACAATTACACCTATCCTCATATAGCCCATGACCATATATAGTTAGGCTTGCTTGGATCACAGTGAATTCTCTCAATCTGCGGTCAGTAAAAGTTATGTTTAAATAGTGCTCCCCACAAAACGATAGTTCGTTCATAAATTTTTTTCAAAATCCAGGTTCATGCAATGCCCATACCTAAAAAACCCCTTAAAATAGACACCCAAGGTTCTATAGTATAAGTATTAGTTATCTTCACAAATATTTTGGTTCGCCAAAATAGTTTTAATCGAATTTTTAAAATGTGAAAGAATTGCATCTTTAATTGGAGGTTAATAGCTTATCTATCATCATACACAATAACATGCTTGATGAAGTTGGGGAAACCTGCAAATGCGCTTCCTTTTAGCATTTAAACACCAGTCTATTCAAATGCATCTTTATTTTGAAACAATAAAGAGAATTGAGGAGTTTGAAGAAATACGGTAACTGATTTCCTTGTATATTTAAGGAATAGTCAAACAAAAATAACAATTGCAGGTATATTGATAGTGTTAAAGGAATTAGCAATTAAAGGGCTGAAACAATCCTAAATATACAGCTATTAAAGTTCAAAATTCATGGAAAGCTTCATGTACAGGTGGATTAAGTGACGTGGATTAAATGATGTGGCACCTTGTCCAGCGTAGCTTACATGACATGGCAAAATTCAAATAAACTTTTGTTTATTATATATATAGATTGAATACACTACTAGAAAAAGGGCTATCCTTGACTCCCTTTTTATGACCCACGCTACAAGATGACGCACAAAGAGCAAAGTCATAAAATATGGGTCATAATCAGTTAAAAGATGACTCGTTTTCAGAAGCGTCATAAGATATGGGTCATAATCAGTTAAAAGTCATATAATATATGTGTTTTCTCATTTGTATCAAACCAACACAAAAAGAAAAGAGAAGAGATAATCTTCCCTCTCCTCTCATCCTCACCAATCGACACCAACACCACAACCACCACCACCGGTCACTCATCACCGCCTCACCACTGATCAGCCCTGCTGTCACCACCACGAACCGCCACTTCCTTCACCATCTTCGCTAGCATCTCATCTCCTTCGATTGGTATTAACACAACTCGTATCTTCGCTTTTATATTCATCTTTTTCTTTTAATCGGGCATATAAACAAATTTTATTATGGGTTTTATAATTTTAACGCAATACAAAAGCGATTTAAATAAAAGTATCATCAAAGAAATCGTGTTTGGTGTTTTTTGATTCTCAGATCGGGTTAAACCTGATTGGGGTTTAGGGTCAAGACCCGTATTGGTCTCGGTTAAGGTTTTATTTCATTATCTTTTTTTAATTGCTTCGAAGCTTATTTTGGGTGTTTGTTTTTGTTTGGTTTTGGGTTTTCGATCCGCCACAGAAACACCCATAGGGGTGGTGACCACAACCAATAAGGGAGTGTTTGTTTTTGTATGGGTTAGCCATAAAACAACCTATGGTGGGTTGGTTTGGCTCGACACACGACAGCCCTGAAGGGGTGTCGTTGATGTTTGCTTGTCTTCGGTCCAAGAGAAAAGCCCAAAGGGGTGCGTTTATCTTGGCTTGGAACAACGAGAGACCCACAAGGGTTGCGTTGGTTATTTGTTGATAAATCTGTTAGTTTTTGTGATTATATTGTTTGGTTATTTGTTGTAGTGTGATTTAATGTTAGGTTTTATGGTGATAACAGGATGGATGATAGTTTGTATGATGAATTTGGGAACTACATTGGACCGGAAATCGAGTCTGATGTAGAGAGTGATAGAAACGATGAAGATGAGGATCCTCCTGATAAGTCAGAGGTTGATAGGGTCGAGTCTGATGAAGAGAATGCGGTTGCAGTCGCAGGACGTAATGGGTGGATTAGTCGAGTCTGATGGTGACGTTGATATGGATAATCAGAATAGTGAGAAGCATATGAGGTATACGGATACTAGGGTGGATGAGCAGGAGAGAAGGATATCTATCAAGCGGTTCCTATGGCTACAGATATTTTACTTGAGAAAGGAGAAATCGAGGCTGATGAAATTCAAAGTATCTATGAAAGTACCCCTCGGATATCTCAGGTTACTTCTAAACTAGTTCAGTTATAATAATGATGCGTATATAGGTATACATATAAGACATTTTCTTATCTTGAAACATTATTCGTCTATCTCGCATGACATGTAAGATTAAGGGCATAAACTGTGAATCTGTTGGAAATCTGCATCTGATATATATGTATCCTATCTTTATAAACTTTAGATAATTAGATACTGGCTTTGATTCCACATCATATTTCAAATTATATTTATTATTCAGCCTAGTGTGACCCCCGTTGATGAGTATGCTGCACTGATATATTATTCAGCCTGGTGCTATTCAACCACCATCTTCTTGCTCTAATAAAATACATTTATTATTCAGCCTAGTGTGACCCCCGTTGATGAGTATGCTGCACTGATATATGCTGGAAGGTGGGGAATCCATGGTGCTTCTCTTCCAGGTAGAGCAACATTTGCACCAGGCAATGTTGGATTTGCAACTTTTGGTGCCCCGCGTCCTATGGAGGTTTGTGCAGTGTTTTTACATACCACCGAAAATTTATTTTATTTCAACCACCATCTTCTTGCTCTAATGGCTGAATGCTTGTGCTATGCAGACTCAAGTTGTCAGTGATGATACCTGGAAGCTTGTTGACAAAATTTGGGAGACAAGGGTTCAGGAAATTAGAGATGGGGCAATAAAAGAAACTGAAGCAGAAAAGGAGAAGCCACGGGTTTTGATTGCCAACCATTTCCTGTGACCTTTGTCACCTTGTTTTATGGTTAGTGTCTACTTATCTGCAAATATAGTGTTAGTAAGAGGGTTAAACGAAACACTTTAAGTATAAATCAAAAGGACGCTTGAGAGGTTTATTTTAATTCATAGACTTCTAATTGCTAAAGCCATATAGGATATGAAAAAGGGTTGATTGCCTAAAATGGAATACAGATACACATTCAATTTCTATTTCAGGTAATCAACTTTGTTTTTACCCATAAGACCCTGGTCCGTTTATTAGAAATAGTTTTATTCTGGCTCGGACTTCTTTTGCAACTTATGCTCTTTAAACTGGACAATTAATTGGGTTTCTTTCTTTCTTGGTGACTGAGCAGCGAGACCCAGAATCTCAAGGCAAGTATCCAAAGCAGCAGCCACCGCCACCACCAGCAATGAAAGATGATGACGACGGGTTGGATGATGAAGACGATGATGAACATGGTGAAACTTTATGTGGGTCATGTGGCGAAAGTTATGCGTCTGATGAGTTCTGGATATGCTGCGACATTTGTGAGAGGTGGTTTCATGGTAAGTGTGTGAAGATCACTCCAGCCAGAGCCGAACACATCAAGCAGTACAAGTGCCCAACATGCAGCTACAAAAGAGCCCGTCCTTGATGCTGTATCTGTATCGTGGTGTTCTTAGCTGTGTACTTTGGTAGTCTCTAACTGCATGTTTAGTTATGTTTAGCAACGATAAACCTGGTTTTTAATTTTGTATTATCAGGTTTTTAATATATGAAATGCATTATTTTGATATTTGTGTTTTCAATTTTGTATTATCAAGTTTTTAATTGTCATTTAATAGAAAATTAGGAACTGAAAAAAATTATTTAAAAAAAAAAAATTAGGTTATGACACGCAAAAAGGAGAGTCATAAAACGTGGGTCATAAATGCGCGTCATAGAGGGATGACGCACAAATGCGAGTCATGAAGCTTTATGATTGGTCCATCCTTGACTCGCATTTGCGCGTCATAAGACCTCTTCTTGACTCGCATTTGGAGTCAATGATAGCCCTTTTTCTAGTAGATATATAGATTGATAGATCGATTTCCTTTTAATAAAACGAAATAAAACTCGAGCAAAACAAGTGTGAGTACCAAAAATATGTTAATGTGTGTGTTTAAATCAGTAAGCCGATAGATTACTGAATATAAAAATTCCAAAATTTCATATAACAAGAGGCAATTTCATTCAAGGATTAAATAAATGCCAATTGCAGATAATAAATTACATAATAATTCCAGCAGTGTGTGAAAGTGTTTATTCACTTTTGTACGCAGGAAAAGGAAACGAAAGAAGTTTGTTTATTTTCTAAGACATGGACATAAGGCTGTGTAATGGTGACCAACTTTCCACTTAACCAAACATACCATCAACTTCACAACCCAAACATACACACTTAAATACAAATTATTTACTCTCTCCACACAACTTGGTCGTAGCCTAAGAGGCAAAAAATGACATTTTTTCACTCCAGTTTTTTTCATTTCATTTTTTTAAGTCTGTCATTTCTTAATTACATATGAGACATAAGAAAATTTTGTGAAAAAAGTAACAACGCCTAATACTACAGCAATTCATCAAATTAAACAGATCAAGTGTGCAAATCATCTACAACAACAGGCTCTCATGTTGCTCGATTACAAAAAAAAGGAACACAATTATTATACTCGAGTCATTTTCACCATAACTTTTTTGTTCCTTTACTCTTAAACATCCTAACACTAACTAAAAAATCTAAATTATAGTTATTAAAGCTGATTATATCAAAAATCCTCTCATCAATAGTTGCACAAATGAGCGATTTCATGATTTGCTAACGATTAACAAGTACTTGTACATATCACCTAGATTCATTTAAAAACAACACTTCTACCACAATCAACTCGCAAATACTTGTACAGTAGCAGACAACAATTCGACAACGATTAACTAACATATAACCGATCCACGTAACAGTTAACAACTAACCTAATCAACATAATATAACACCTTCAGTTCCAGATACATACAATTCAACCAAGCATAGCCTTCAACTAATCCGGACCGAATCGTTATATCTCTAAACTACTTAACCATCATAAAACACATTAATAAACGATTAACTAACCACAACGACGATTACAAAACCACGGCGATTACAGATCCACAGAGATGATTCCAAAACCACGGCGATTACGAAACTACGGCGATTACAGATCTTCGACGACGATTACGAAACCACGGCGATTACGGCAACGATTAACGGACCATGGCGGTAACAAAAGCACGACTACATAGTGATTAAAAGTTAGTGTGTGTGTATAGGGTTTGATTTTATGATTTTATTTTGATTTTTATGAATTTATTTTGAGTGAGGAGGAGGATCAGTTATTTTGATGGAACAGTAATAAGGGAATGGATAGGCTCGTTATTTTTATTTTGTCGCTTTTTTATATAGTGTAATACTATACATTTTTTTTCTTTTCATTTTTGTAGCTTTTGTTTCCACAATTATAAATGTGGCTTTTTTATGAAGTTATTTTTACATTTATATAAGTGTAGCACTTTTTAAGTGTTTTCTTACACTTATAAGTGTGGCCTTTTAAGAATTTGTTTTACTTTAATTATAAGTGTAGCGTTCTTGTAATTGTCCACACTTATATATGTGGAGTATTTTTTAAAATATTTGTGACACTTATAAATGTAGCAAAATTATGATTTATATAAAAAAAAGTGCACGGTTGACTGTACTGTGGAGAAATTAGTGTATATAATTCAACTTTTTTTGGTAGTGTGTTGATGCTTTCATATGGAAGAATGTTGTTCAATAACATGTATTCCACTAATTTTAATAACCGAACATTTCAACCAAATGTGGATTCACGTATACACATAGGAACAAGTCCCCTATCCATGAGCCAATTAATTCAGTTATATTACTTGATACAAGATGTAGATGTTGACCTTGATAGGAGTCTACTAAGTTTGTATTTAGATGAGATTATGTTAGTCGGTCAAAGCCCGTGTATGAGCTTAGGTCAACGAACTATTAGATAAAATTATGTTAATAAACCCAAAATCCTAATGGACCTAAGCTCGTATACGGGCTTAAGCCAACTAACATAATCTCATCTAATTGTTGATGATGACAAACAACACCTCTTTATAAATTGTCACACTGCAAAGCAAATTTTGTTTGATATTTTCACATGTGGAATCTTCCAAAAATGGCTTTTCCAATATTTTGGTAGTAATTAATCACCTTGGCTTGGCGGACCAAGGTAATGTTCATTCCTCCCTATTTCTGATGTTTGATGGGTTGTTCAATCCACTCTGGATTTATTGTCGAAATAGGAATGATGTAGTCTTTAAGGCAAAAAGAAGCAATAAAGAGGTGATATCTAATGATGCGAAGCTACTCTCCTTCAATTGGATCACAACCAGATATATAGAAAAGGCTTTTGTAATTGGGTGGAGTGGTTTATTAACCCTCGGAAAGCCCTAACTAACTCACTGTAATCATTATTCTAGCGTCTTGTTAGTTCAGTCAAATGCTGCTAAAAAAATGATACAAGATGTTGACGGCCTTGGTACAAGGAGTTTCAAAACTGGAAAGTATTACAATTAACAAGCTATCAAAAGGTTGTTCAATTGAAAGTCATTCTCTAATATACTTGCGTTGACCTTTATTTCTGCAGTTGTCGTCTCAAAAAGTTAAGAAAGTTCATATATGAGACAACTAATTAAGGTTTTGATGAATAGTAGCTAGTTGTCCAAAACTTAGGATATATGCTTGCAAACACCCATTGCATGCTATTTTAAGGTGATTATGTATTTAACAACTTTTGATGGTGCGGACTCGTTATAGGAGAGGTGGGCGAAAGGTCTCTAACTTTGTGTAGACGTACATGTCAATTGCTCAGAGACTTTAAAGGATCTAAATGTGAAAAAAAAAAGACAGCCAAATTAAGAAATGAATTTGACACTTTGATCACCAACTATCAGTGAAAACATTCCGTCGTCCGGTCTTCAATGCGGTCATGCAAACTGCCTTGTGGTTCTATAGAACAATTTAAAATATTTTTCATTTAATGTCGAAGACCAGCTAGAATCGATGACTTATGTGATGAAATCAAAGTGCATCCTTTTTTTTTTAAATTGGAAGTGAAATTAGGAAATCACTTGTAAACTTGGTCGAATGATCATGTAACTCTCGATACTTTTCTTTTAACTTCTTTTAATTGTTATGGTTTTCAGTTAGCTAGCTAATTGCTAGTATGTTAATCTGATTGTTGTTTAAAAAAAGTGAGAACCTTTTTTTATGAACAAACTATAGTGTTTCTATTTGACTCCAAAATAAGTTTTCTCAGTACTAGTACGACTTTAAATAGATATACCACATAATATATTATATCTCCCTCCGACCCATATTAAGTGTCTACTTTCCAAATGCACAAAGTTTTAGAAAAGTGGGGCCAACTACACTCTCCACCAATCAAATATCACTATTACCCACCAAAGTCTCTTCTCATTGGTTGAAAATATTCCCTGGACACTTAATTTGGGACATCCCAAGATTCCATTATAGACACTTAATATGGGACGGAGGGAGCACATAATATATTATATCTAGAGACAGACCCAAGATTTTGAGAGGGTGTTAGCTAGCAAAGTATTTTCTTATGATTATGAGTGCTGAAGTAGCCTTATAAAGAACTTATTAGGTAAAATTGGGGGTTGCACGTGCCTTGAAAAGACATAATTTATAAAAACTTTACACTTTGTGACCTAAAATTTGATGTGGCCCATGCCACACCCGGCTCCTATGTGGGTCCGTCCATGAATTTATATCAATTTTCCGATAATTAATAATTGATTCAAATTCGTTAATTACCAAGTCTAAAAAAGAAAAAGGCATGATTTTGTCGAGTATTGATGAAAAAGTTTAATAGGATAATATCATTACTTTGAGTGATATATCCTTAATGAGTAGAGTATCAAGTGCCTGAATTGATTAGGGCGATATAAACTAATCTTAAACACACATCATGTGAGAATCTACAAAGAACATGACATGATAACAAAACTACATGAGTATAATAATGGCAGTCCATATCAAACCCATCATCTGTTATTCAGATGTTGGTCATAAAGTGTCCCACACTTGGCCAGCATTAAGCGGCATCCCAGGTCGATGAAAGTGAACTAAAAAGGGAAATATACATGATGATCATGGATGTAATGATGCTATTAATCATGATTAGCTTTAATGAAAGAAGAAAGCATGACAATATCTACTCATTTTGTCTGCAGACAAACTATCCTTCCATTGCTAGGGTTTGCATGAGATGTCTTTTTAATCCATCATCTTCTAGTAATTATAAATCAACTATGTTTAGCCACTAATTAATTATTGTAATAGCATGCACTTTTTATTCAAGATAAGACTTAGATGGGATTCATAGAATGCTTAGATACCTATCTAAATTACTCCTCTGATTAGCCTTCACACCATAAAGATCTCATTTGAAATATTGTCTTCTCAAAGGCTAAAATCCTAAAAGTATTATGAGCCCACCTTTTCTGCTTTCCTTGAGTAGCTAGATCATTTCAATGTTGGTCAGCGCCCCATAATTAGCAACAACCTAGAAGCTACTTTGGATTTCTTTGACGAAACATCCCATCATTTGTTTCAATTTGTTGGCCATAATCCTATGATATGAATTAAGATGACTAGACCTTTTCTGTTGTAGTTACACCATATGATACTGTAGCTAGTACCTTTTAGCAAAATTGTTTGAACAATTCTATTATGTAAATTAAATGAACCAGTGCGAAGCTAGTGAGACAAGGTCAATTAAATTAAACCTGAGCAAACTTGTCCAAATGAACCCGTTATCATACTAGTCATTCGAGGGTAACGCATACCAATCTAACCACACTAACTTGACCTTACTTTTTATGTGAACAGAATAACTAAGTAATTTTCTTTTTAAAGAAACAGTCATGCTTGCAACACGCTAATTGCATAGGAAGTACAAATACATTCCAGTCTGTCCATTTGAGATTAAACTTCATATTCCTAAACCTTACTACTACATGTGCTTTCAGTCAAATTAAATAACACATATTCGACTACATTAATAAGACTTTTTTTTTTTTTTTTTTTTTTTTTTTTTTTCTCTCGAAAGGAACCATTAAGAAGAGATGAAATAAACAACTGCATTGTAAATCAATTTCATATATTTTTCCTAGTAGAGAGCTGTTGGTCCCAAATGTGTTAGTCGAATGAAATGAAATTGCAAGAATATAATTTTCTGAATAACTAATATTTTTCGAACCATTGTAACATTTACATGTACATGAGTATTTATACTAAATGAATGGTTGCAAAGTACCATTGTGTTCGTTCGAATGGACACAGCCAAACGACACAACCTTTCACAAACCATTGTATCTATTCGGTTTTTATGTAACCGATTCATTTAACTAACATAACTAACTTTTAACTAACTTAACCGCTAATCGGTTATAAGCTTTCATATTAACAACTTTGGTCCTTCGTGTTTGTAAAAGAAGCAATGTCGAGATTATTATCCCACAAGAGCTAGCAATGAGTCATCTATGAATCTCGAGAACGCAATAGAAGAATCTATGCTAACATTTGCAAACTCCTTAATCGGGTTGTTGACTTGTGGTGGTTCAGTTCAGGTGAAGCAACAATGTTATATAAAAATTAGCCAATCGCTTAACCAAGCTTATCACGGGGCTAGCTAGTGAGGTTCGTGCGATCCCATTATTGGTGATTCGGATTATCTCTATTTTCCTTTTACGATAGTCTATCTTTTAACTATGTCCAGTCTTACCTTTTAGCAAATTCAAATAAATAAGAAAAACAATAGATTTTACCTTTTAAGGTATATATTATGGTTTGAAGAAAACAAAACATCGCCAAAACATATGATTATGCCTAGACCAGCTTTGTTTAATCATTAAAATAAATTTGCGCATAACTTGTGAAGAAAGATGTCTCTCCTGAAACTTTCCTTTCAATAAATAACACAGACCTTATCTCCTCTCGTTTTTAAAAGTATCTTGCATATCATTAGAGATTTTTAGAGAGGGAAAGACAAACGATGGAGCTTGCTCTGAGCTTAGGAGATACACCAAAACCGATTTTGCTTGCCGGTCAAAGCAAATCACAGCAGCTGAAAATGAAGGAAGTAGGGTTTTGCATGGGCTTAGAAAGTAGCAGCTGCCAGAATCAAGATCATCAACACAAGAACTGCAGCGAGAAAGCTGATGACGATAAAACAAACTATTCTTCATCGTCAGATCCGCCAAAATTGCAACTCGATCTCCTTCCCTTCTCACCATCTCACCAAGCTCCACCTCCACCTACTCACCGTCCTTTTCCATGGCTCTCTCAAATATGTAAATCCAACTCTCTCTACTTGGTTGAATTCCCAGAGTTTTGATGTTCTACCTGTTACTTGTTTATCATTTTATCGGTAAAAAGGAATCACTATTTCTATATGGGTCACAACTTTCATAGAGATAAAAAAAGCCATGGTTTCACATTTTTGTATCCACAGTTAGGAAAGCATACAATCCACTTGTTTTTTGTTAATATTTTAGGCTGTTTTCCTCCCAGATAAAATTAACCCTTTGTTACTTGTATATAACTTACTATTTTTGTTAAAGATTTATAAGCTTCTGTGAAGATTCTACACCAAAGGCGAAACCATTTTTCAGTGTGTTGTTTTAGGTGAATATTTGTAAACGTGGGCTCTTTCTTTTGAACATCGGAGTTTTATCGAAACCATTTTATGAATATTTATAAATAATTACTATTATACAATCATGTGTTTGGTGTAGCAGAGCTACACCTTAGTTTCTTTAAGCTCGATCTATCATTGTTTTTGTACTACCTTCATAATTAAGGTGGTGTCTGGCATTGCTAATTCAAACCCCTTACGCTTTTTAAAGTAACTAGTTAAGCGCACTGTTTGGATGTAGCTACTCCAATCTGATTACTCAAATTTGTCAATATTTCACCATCAAATAATCATATACGATGCAATCTCAAACACCCTGAAGACTGTTGATAAAGATTTTTACTAAATAAGCAATCTCATACACCCCCTAATTTATGTAACTTGAATTCAATTGTGTAGTAGGTGAACCAGGTTCCCAGCCTAGGCTGGGACGAGGGCTGGATGTGAAGCCTATAACAGCAGTATATGATCCGGGCAATGGTGAAGAACCGGCCACCGTTCTCTCTTCTCCTAACGATAGTAACAGTGACACATCATCATTTCAAATGGACTTCTCTTCCATTTTCAGGAGCAATGCAGGCAGTAGTAGATTTCCATCTAGGAAAAGGGATACCGAATTTGTAACAGTGAATATGGATTATTTAGCGGACGTTTCAGAAAATGATCAGAGATTTTCATCAAGAAAAGGAGTTTATGGTGGAACTAGTGATGAAGATGAAAATGGACTGTGCAGAAAGAAGCTCCGACTTACAAAAGATCAATCTGCTTTTCTTGAAGATAGCTTCAAAGAACACAATACACTCAATCCTGTAAGTATCTTTTTCTAGTGTATGTGCATCAAACCTCACATGAAATGATTCTTATAAGGTTACTCTTAAGACATGCGTAGTAATTATCATGAGAGTGGATTTTTTTATGGATTTATTCGCACTAGTGCCACTGTTCAGATTTAGAGCCACAAATTCTTTTTGATGACATATATATTTTCCTTTTGGGCTATGCAGCATGCTTTGCTGGAATTGAGGGAGTAAATGTATATGTATCCTAACTTTGAAGAACCTACCCTATTCACATAAACTAGGGTTATAGAAAATAATAAATTCCATGGGACTTTCTCATGGAAATAATCGTATGATGTTTGCCTCATAACATAAAGGAGGCTGCTGTCAATCAGAAACAGTCGTTGCATAAAGAACAGTCTTATTTATCGATTGCATTCTCTCTCAATGATGAATAAGCATGTAGACATGCATAGTCGATAGTCAATACAATATTGCATTTATCTGATTTTCCTTACGTTGCATGATGTAGGATAAGCGTGGGCTTCCATATATAATCTCAATGCTTGACTTCATAAAGTGTACATTAATATGAAAATAACTGTTAAACACCAATGTAACAGAGATGTTCATAATGTTAGACCGTACTGGAATCCCAAAGCGAGAAAAAAACAGTGTAGTGCTATTGTATGGAGTAGCATATTTCTTGTTATTGCCTACACATGCGTTTTCTTCTATGCATTAGTAATGGTTTTGTTTAACGTGTATATATTGCAGAAACAAAAGTTAGTATTAGCTAACCAGTTAAATCTTCGGCCGCGACAAGTTGAAGTGTGGTTTCAAAACAGAAGGGCAAGGTACAACATAATATTTGTACTAGCTAGTAAGCAAAACACGGATTTCCATTGATATTCCAACTATTGGGTAGATAAGTCATAAGTCCAAGAGGACTTTAGATCCTTGATGGATTAGCTAATTAATTTGATTCTTGATCTACGTCAAAAAACTGTATAAATCATTCTATTTACAAGCTTACAAACTAGTTATCACTAACTAGTAAAACCGGCCTCCTTAACTGTTATTAACACTGGTACTGGCTAATGACAGTAATATAATAGTCCAGCTATCTAATAAAGGGGTTAATCAGTTTCAAGATGCTGTTATGACACTGAGTTCATACATCAATCCAAAAAGGTTCAATTCATCGATTAAGGAAAAAAATAGACACACTTGAAGAAGGAAAAAATAAGGTCCTCTAAAGCACTTAAATTGCTTTGGAAATCGGCGTCTTAATTTGTTTGTTTTAAGGAGTTTTCACTTTGTGGTGTCTTTATTTATGTTAGGTTTTATTGAGGGTTTGTTTAGGTTTGGAGTATTTTAGGTGACTTCAATGTGGTTGTAATTGGGTGTCTTTTTAGGTAGTTTGGTAGGTGTTTCTTTCATGTTTGCATGATTTGTAACTTTAGCTCCTTGCTATCTTTTAATTCAAAATTGCCGTTAAAAAAAAAAAAAAAAAAAAAAATCAATCCAAAAACAAATATCTCTGATTCATGCTCATTGATTTTTACAAAAAGTTTACAATCTGTGTTCTAGGGAGAGTAGACACTATATACATGACTGTATTTTGGTAAATTGAAAAATGAGGGAATAAGGAGAGAAAGGATGATTTGAGTAACAGAGGATTTTATGACAGGACAAAGCTCAAGCAGACTGAGGTGGACTGCGAGTATCTAAAATCATGCTGTGAAACGCTGACTGAAGAAAACAGGAGATTGCAGAAGGAGCTTCAAGAATTGAGAGCTTTAAAGACTTCTCAGCCATTTTACTTGCAACGCCCCGCTACTACCCTCACCATGTGTCCATCTTGTGAGCGAGTCGTGACAACTACTTCTACCACCACCTCAACCACCACGACCGCCACTATTCCCCAGCAAACCCACTAGTGGCTGCCCATCACACTAGCAGAAATTCAACCAATATGGTGATGCATTGTGTTCATTACCTTTCGCAAAGTCTTGTGGTGAGAATCTAGCTGTAACTCAACAACATGAAGAAAGAAATATAGTAATCGGCACGTTTTCTTTTTTGTGTAGTGTATAAATCTTTTTCAATCTTTACGTATTTCATGATTTATCTTTGTTTTGTTCCAGTTTTTGGGCTCTTTTGAACTTTTGCAATTGGAAGACACGGTTTGACCAAGAAATGATATGAAGAAGAAAAGGTGTCATAATGTTTTCTTCTGTTTAAACTTACTTTCTTGTCCATAAAATATTCAGGTAACTCAATTAAAGCTCTTAGTATGAATGTGTTGTCAATTAAAAATCTACACATTATCAAATATCGATGGAGTTATATTTCCTTGAGATCAGCAGGTTTTCCTCTTAGAAACTCTTGCAACTCCAACATAAGAAAAACAAACATTCTAAATTTAATTTGCTTACCAAAAATTGCTGCAATTCAATCCTTTCTCTAGTTTTGCTCTCCCCTAGACATTGGTAAATCCATATAAGCACACTAGGTCCAAGGACCTAATTTGATATTGGAACAAGTACTGTGTTTAAAAGTTCTTGTTAGAAACTACGTCAAAATTTGTTGGATGGTGACAACCAAGATGTAAGCAAGATTGGTATAGAAATAGTAAGTGCGCTCAAACCGTGGATTTAGCACTTGTGGCTTGGGCATATGAATAGAAAGGTGAAACCAAGTTGCTTAGATTGGATTGATAATCCAACTAAGGCTTGTTTATCTACTGTTTAATCTTGTGATTTGTATTCTTATAAACTCTACCAACTTGATAGAGATTTAATGAAATTACGGCCGTTTATAGAGGAAACAGAAAGATCGGTAACATTAATCGGAAACACACCAATGCCAAAGTTCACTCTTGGAGAAATTACTTTTATTTAGGAAGCTAAATGAAAGGCCGAAAGGATGCGACAAAGATTTCCAGCATTCTAAAAAATGATCTGCTTAGTCCACTGGATATCTCGAATTAAGTCAAAAAAATCTTTAAGAGCATGCGTTCTGGGCACGTCATATAGCCTTGCCGACCTATGATGCCGCTCCACCACAACGCAAGCCACGTTGGGCCGAGTGTTCGCCCACTTGAGAGTCTTCGCCTTTAGATAACAAAAAGCTAAATCATTTTCATTCTTTCCAATTCCAGTGGGAAATATTATAGGGCATTGTGTCATGGTGGTGGTGATGTTATCCATATATCTCTTAAAAATGTTTTTTCCAACGGGTGAAAGACAAAAGAAGCGATAAGAAATTTTAATTTTTTAAAAAGATAGCCGTTAGGCTCAACAAATAAACCCCTTTTTCCAAATCTTTTACCTCTTATTGTTATGTTTAATCCTATAAAGACCTTTTATCACTACCCTTGGAAAGTTCAATACGAAACAAAAAAAAACCAAAGAACAAACCGCTCAATCTCAACCATCCATCTATTTTAAATCTAAAGGTCTAGATTAATCCTCATTTTAATATAATTAATTATTGAAGGGCACTTTTGTAACATCACTCAAATTTAAACACATCACTTAAACTCTCTTCATTTACTCTTTTCATTTTCATTTTACACACACACCATCAACAATCCTCACCTACCCCCTAGAAAGCCAAACGCCTCTGCCACGTCACCAAACCACCACAACCGCCCGATCAGATTACTAACCCTTCAGCGATGGATAATTAAGATGATGATGATGAAGTGTTGTTGAGTGGTTTTTTGGATCGGAGCGAGGCAATGATTGAGACGGTAATCGATCAGACGCAATAGCAGAATCAACGGTGCGGTCAGCTGAGCCGAGACAGAGGATGAGCTGGTAGGGGCGGAGGCGGCGTTGGGCGGCGCGTGGGAGGAACGCGAGCGAGTGGAGTAAGACGGCGGAAGCGTGTTCGATGTTGGAGTTTGCGAGTAGGTGTAAGGGGAAGTGTTCCACACGCGCGATGGAGGAGAGGTATTGGGATTCGAGAGTGGATAGCAAGGAGAAAGAGCAATGATGCCAAATATGTCTTTTTTCTGAGGTCAAATGTGCTGTGAGGTTTGGATTTGTACTGATTATAATTAGCAAGCACGACTTTTTTCTGTTTGTTTTACAAATGAGTTCCTGCTGTTAACTACACATACAAGCTTTTATTAAAAGCCAAATTAATTTAAAGTTAGAAATTATTCTCAACTGGTACTTGTTTTGATAATGTAATTGTAGTTTTCATATAACATTTATTTGAATCAATGATAAGTCAACAGGTCATGAGAGTATTAATTTATCCAATATACAATCTTATCACTACATTAGGCTTGTTTAAGATTGTCATATGGGGGTTTGATGTGTGACGTGTTTGGGTGAATTATAGCAGTTGGATTAGTTGTTGTTATAATAAATTTTTGTGTGAGAGTGTTTGTTGGAGATGGTGTTGAGATTTGGAGTCAAAGGCATGTGTGAGACACGCGGATAAAAGTTTTTTCTGGTGGACAAAAGATGGTTGTTGTATACAATGTGATTCATTATGAATCCCATGTGATTCAAATTAATCTCATGGGATTCATAATGAATCACATGGGATTCACATGTGACTCATGCTGAATCCCATGGGATTCATTATGAATCTCATGGGATTCATGCTCAATCCCATGGGATTCAGATGAATCCCATGTGATTTCATGCTAAATCCCATGTGATTCATGTTGAATCCCATGTGATTGATTATGAATCCCATATGATTCATAATGAATAACATGAGATTCATTTTCATACATAATCTCATGGGATGCACCAAAGAATCCAATGGGATTCATACAGAATCCCATGGGATGCACCAAAAAATCCCATGGGATTCACAATGAATCCCATGTGATTCACCAAAGAATCCCATGGGATTCATACTGAATCCTTTGTGATTTATCGTCTTTTTACGAATCCAGTGGGATTTTTCTGGACGGAAATTTTGAAGAAAAAAAAATTCGTATTTTTACGAATCCCATGGGACTTTTACGAATCCCATGGGATATTTCTGGACGAAAATTTTGAAAAAAAAAATTCGTCTTTTTACGAATCCCGTGGGATTTTTACGAATCCCGTAGGATTTTTTTGGACGGAAATTTTGAAAAAAAAAATCGTCTTTTTACGAATCCCATGGGATTTTTTACGAATCCTGTGGGATTTTTCTGGACGGAATTTTGAAAAAAAAGTTCGTCGAAAGTATATAACAATGCATATCTATAGAAAGATAATTTTTTTCTCGTCGCGATGGTGTATTTTTCGTAGCTTGAAGATTTACCGTTTGCAAGATATGTTGTTTTAAAAAAAAGGTGGAAAGTGGGTTTTTATATTAAATGAGCTAAAATGTCAATTTTGCCCTCCCTTTTTTATTTTTTGATTTGATCTTAGCCATTAGATGAAAGGTGGATGGATGGTTGAGATCGATTTATTTGTTTTTTAAGTGATACTTGTTTTGCATTGATCTCACCTCTTATAATCCTATAAATACCTTTTATCACTACCCTTTCAACTTTCACCTTCAAATCTCAATTTTCATTTCTATTTTAACTTTCAATTCAAAAATGAATATGTACGAGTGAATCACAGATAAAAATTAAATACCAATTTCATCAACTACGTCTAATCGCGCTACACCAACTTTTGCACTATCATCACGTAAAACACAAATCAAATTCCTCCACATTGTACAACATACAAAAATTCCATCATTCCAAGTTACATAAATGGCACCCGAACAAACACAGCTTCTTTGAAAATTTCAACTTTAAAAACAATACCAACAAACCCAAAATTTGCAACAAACACAACCGAAAGATATTATGCCATCTTCAGAACGTGAAAAATGAAAGAAAGGGAGAAAAATCGATATCGTGCACACTCCTTGGACTTATAAAACATAACTACTATTTGCGAAAAATTGAACACAAGTATACGAGGACCCAGACACGGGCACCAAACAACCTTCGAATACGTTTTGAGGAAAGTTATGGCTGATTTTTTATACACCAAAGACTTGACCGGGAAGTGGGTAACTTTCAACAATGTTAGAGTTTAATGGAAAAATATTAATCGTGTATGTCTAGATTCGAACTCGGGACCAAAGGATTGAACACTTTACGTATGAATGATCAAGTAAATAATTAATATATATAATAGTTATATATTTTAATTATTTGGACACGAAATGATAACTAACGGATGTTAAGTAATTAACGGAATTAATTAACGACCGTTAAGTAAATAGTGGAAGGACTATTAGTGAAAATAGAAGCTTGGAAGGATCTAGAAAACCCATTCAAAGGGTTGTGGCCGATCGGCCTATGGGTGACCCAACCCATTCGATTCTAGCTTTTGCTCCAAGTTAGGTTTTGCCTATAAATACAAATCAAGGGTTATTAGTTATTTTACCTTGTGCATTGCTATAACCCTAAAATTTATTTTCTCTCTTCCTTGTCTTGCAAACCGATCGTACACCTCTTAGGAGTGTCAATCCATATGTTTTTCAAGTTAACAAAATTGTTTTCGTTAATCGTGTTCATTCACTAGCATCAATACTTGATTAGTTATAGTACGCGTGTACAAGAGTTCGGTAATAACTTAATTTAGTTATTCATCTTGGATTGTGAAACAAAAAGGTAAGGGGTTTCACGTTAATCCTATTTGTTAGATCAAGAAGAAGAGTTCAAGTTCGATCCTTGTTTGGCTAGGATCTAAAGGTATGTAACCATTTATTATTCGGTAATACTTTATACGTATTAAATATTCGATCTTGCTTCCGATATATGCTCTTTGGTGTGTTTATTTATTTAGATAATAGTCATTTTATTTAAATTCCAACAAACAATGTGTGCGGAAAGTTCAATGTATCGTCACTGTAAAAAAACAATTTCATAACAATGAAGTAAAGATAGGTCTCACATATTAGCATAAAGCTTCTTGAACCACAAAAAAGAAAATGGTTGTATCCCAAGTCCATTACACTTGGAAGAAAACCCCGATCACATCTTGATGCTGAGGTATTTAGATACGATGTTCACCTGCCTCTTCAGAAACAAGGATAGAGCATGAGGCGACTACTTATTTGTACAAGTACGAGAATGATCTTTAATGTGATGCCCTTAACTTGGTAATTGAGAAAGCACCACTTATGAATAGATACTAAGGGGTTAAATTGGCTAAATTAATCTTTCCAAACAAATATTCCACACCATTTCCAGTTCAAGTAAAACCAAACTTCGGGCGTATATTGGATAACGTAGCGCGAGAACTAAGCCCTATAAGTGTAATTGGTAGCACGGGTGACACAACTAGCTTAAGTTTACTAAAAGGTCATTAGCTAAACCTAATTCAACATAAATCACTCTTAACCGGATATGTCTGAGTTTCCAAATTTATAAGTCTCCTACCAATTCAAATTACTAACTTTGATTAAGCTAGGTACCAAACAAGTTATTAATTGTGTAACACCCAAAAACTAAAAAAATAAAAATAAAAAAACAGAAAAAACTCCCCTCCTCTGGCGATCAATGATACCCTAACAACCCTAATTCATCCTTGCTCTAATCGTATTCTCATATAATCTTTAATGAACCAAACTGAAGACACATCTTAATTAGCGTTTGTTACAGATCTAGTTTGTGATCCGTTAGGGTTTAGTCTCACGTTTCGTGGGGTTTCTTTGTTTGTGATCGTCTAGGGTTTTTACTGCAGTAAATACACACTGTTTTATTGATTCACCGCATTAATTGATTCTAGGGCTCCATTAATAAAAAAAAAAAGTAAATTAGGGTTTATAATCATGTAAAGATCGGGTTTTGCGTTCTTCTATAAAGCCTAATTTTTTAGGGTTTTAGCGTTTAACTGAAGTTAGATGTTATATGAGCTTCTTTTTTTTGTTTGTATGTTAATTGTTTAAGAATGAAGAAAGGGTTTTAGGATTTGGGAGGTTGAAGGGAGAAGAAAAAGAAAAAAAGAAAATAGTGTGGTTGATACTATGGATACTTAAACTGTTGCGTCGAGGTCTGATAGTGCAATGGAGAACGTGGCTACTGTTGATTTAAATATTGCTGGAATCGTTCTGTTTCCATATTTTTATGATGTATACGGTAGTCCTAGTCCCTCTTCGTTGGCTGGTAACATACGTGATATTGAAAAGCAATTGTTATAACTAGAAATCCTACTTTATCATACACTTCTTTGTAATATACGAATGGCAGCAAAGAACAATAAGAAGAATAGAACAATAGATGGGAATATTAGAAAGATAGAATAAGATAAGGTGAGATGGTGTTGTGGTGGCAGTGGAGAAACCTGGAAATGGTGTATATTAGATTTAGAGAGAATACAAGTAATACACACACACACTCTCTCACAGCACTCTTTGCTAAATGAGAGAGTGTTTGGTTATATGTGTTGACTGCCACATCTATTGTAATAGATGGGCTTTCATTTGGACCAATTGTGTGGGCTAAGTATATGCACTACACATATATACTTAAACTAACAACACTAATGCTACTAGCCCACATGTAAAATACATATTATACATGACACTAAGTTCTAAAACTACAAATGACCATCACTTCCAAAATAGCATAAAATCAATGCTAACAATCTCCCCCTAAGGGATGGTCATTTCAATGACGCTCCGGTGATTGGTCTTTTGCTTTTGATGTCTTGAACTTTGTGTGTCATTGTATAATAGACTTGATTCATTGTTCCTTCATGCTCTGTGATCTTCAAAGTATTGACTTTGAATGTTCTTGCCTTGATCTACTTCTTCTGATCAGATGCGTCTACGTTGTAGATGATGATGGTGAATGGACTTTCGTCAGTACCTGCATAAAACAGTTAGCAATAAATCGTCCAGCGGCCATCATGTCGTGAGGCAAGATCTAAAGATCTCATTAAGACTCATACAACTTGTATCCTTTTGATGAACACAAGTGTATTGCATAGGAAGTGTTCCTAAGAGATCTTTGATGAATCTCATGTCTCTAGACTCAATAATGTGCGTTTTGGTTTAAGTCATCGGAGGCATGGAGCAGAGTGCCACCTTTTCAATATCAACACATTTCGGAATGAGAGGTCGATAGATTATGTAGTGTTCTCCGTGAGAAATGAAACAAATATCTTTTAAGAGATATCTGAGTGGCTAGGAGGGGTTTGTGCACCGCGTCACTGGGTCCATGACGTCTTGTCTTCAATATCAGTATCACCTTAGTGAGTACCGATAGCATATGTATTGACCCGGTGTCTTTCCTAAGTTTTCATGGAGGGCTATTTCTTTTCACCCTATCATTAAACTTTTCTTTTTCATTCTTCAACCCCTTCTTTCTCCTTTCTCATTTGCTCCTTTTTTTCAATCATACCTAAGGACTTCTAAATCTAAACTATTGGAATTGTCCTTGGGTAGATCCCTCCGGCTCTGGCGGATCATAGGACATAACCTAACCATAATCACCTTATAACTCCATGATTATCCTAGGTTTGTTGATCACTTTCCATAAAACCATTTGAAAATCTCTCAAAGTGTTTATGAATAAACACATTTTGTTAATACTTCGAGAGTTTTGCATTTTCTGAAATACTCCCCCTTCACATGTGCATATGAGATTTAAGAAAGAATTGCACATGATGGGTAGAGTTCGCACTTTTTGAACTGATCGATTTTCAATTAATATGACCATTGCGAGACACGTTTACATCACTAGTTAGACTAGCTTGAAGTTATTACCCGTCCCGGTCATATCAAAAGATCATCTCTCGAATTGGTACATTCTACTCAGACAAGTCCTTTGCGAGACACGTTTACATCAATGGATAACCATCTTGAAATTATTACCCGTCCCGGACTAGACTTTTCGATTACTGACATTTCTCTTTCGTCAATTCGAGGGTTCATGCTGAGTCTTTTTGAAGAACTCATTTTTGAGATTCCTTTTCGATCACATTTTAATCACATCTTCTCCCCCTCAAAAATAGCATGCAGTGATATTTTTGATATCAACTGATTAAAAATGAAACTTTTTGGAGAGAGAGACGGATTTGAGCATGAAATTGGAACATTTTTGTTTTTCTACTCCCCCTTAAACAAAGCATATGGTTAAACATTTGAGTTTAAAAACAGTTTTATGGGTTTAGAAGGGAGTTATCTTGAGCACTTTATGAAAGATTTGGAAAAATCTTATTGAAAAATCTTGAAGAAAATGTGCTTAAGATGGAGAAGATTTTGAAAATCTTTGAAGATATGTTAGGAGAAAATATCTTCATTTGTTTTTAGGACAAGTGTTAGAAAAAGAAATTGGTTTTGCACAACACTTTCCTTTATTTGAAGTTCGGGTCCGAAACTGAGATGTTCCGAAGCCATTGAATTAAGCGCGGGTTCTGGAGTGAGTCTCTCAGAAGCCATTTAAGAAAAAAGTTTGAGAAAATGACATGTTTTGAAAACATTTAAAGAACTCTCGCTCAAGCATCTGTACATGCCCGTATCATTGTTGAATGATATTTCTAAGTACGTACAGAATATTGATTATACGAGAGACATGTCGGAGAAGAATATTTTTGGATTTTTGTGATTTTATATTGTTTTTGTATTTTTTTTTGAAAATTTTCCATTTTTGTATATTCTTTTTGATGTTTTCAAAAAATGTATATTCACAAAGAATGATTATGTATGAACAAGTAAAAGTGGAGTTAAGAGTGGAACAAGACCAGGGTTTCCAACTGAAATGTTGGCATAAAGCTCTTCTTTTCCACATTCAGCGTACGATGTCTCACCACTTTCACAAGTACCTGCAATCACAGAATCCAAAGAAGAATATGCACAAATAATAGTGTTAGAAGAACATGAATCATCATATTGAGGGTGTCCACTATCAACGGTTGTAGTGGTTTCGACATCCTTATCCTGATGATTTTCACTATTACTTGTTGTGGTGCAACTATCAAGAATCTTTCCTGTGGGAATCCATCTAAGACCAACTGATTTAAAAACTTTTCCCGTGGGAATCCACCTAGGGCAAGATCTAGGAGTGGTTTCCTTTTCAGATGCAGCGGAAGTCTCAATTTTAGAAACACTACGTCCTGTAGAGATCCACCTAGTTGGTTTCTTAGCCTTTTGCTTCTTAGCAACGGGTTTGTTGCTATTTGGTGTCTTAGAGGATTGTGCCTTAGCACTTGCATTTGCTTTCTTGATATACTGTGCAACACATGCATCATGATTAGCCGAAAAGACACGTTTTTGACATGTAGGACAAACAAATTCAACATTCTTGTTTAAAACGGCAACCTTAACTTTGTCACTACTGTCATTTTGAACTTGCTTTGTGTTCGAAGAGGAATTTGAATTCTTAGTGTTGGATTCTACGTGGATAACATTTTCTTTTTCGCAACTACTCTTAGATGCAAGCCAATCCCTAGTCTTTAGTTGAATGATCCTAGGTAGTGGTTTACTACTACTGGCAGTGCTTTGTAATGTTGTAGAATTCATCACTCTAGGTTTTGTACCTAAAATTCCATCTTGTCGAACCTGTGCCTTTTTCCTAGCATATTCTAGGTAATGATTGTGGACCGTTTTGTTTGAACCAACTGATTCCTTAACTGTTTGAGTGGTCACATTCGGTGAGCTATTCCTAGAAAGGCCAGGTGCTTTCAGTTTTGGTGTTTTAGGCAAGGGTGTTGGAGTGACTGGTTTTGTCAAATCAATTGTCACATCAACTGTTGGAACCGTTTGAGAAATTAACATTTTTGGTTGTTCCAAAGTTGATGGTTTTGCAAACTTAGTTTCCTCACCCTGCCTTTTTTGACTTTCAAGCTGAGACTTCAAAAAATCAATTTTTTCTTGCATGTTTTTGTAAGAGCGCTCATACGACAATTTGTCATACTTGCATTCTTCCTTTTTTGTATCAAGTTGTTTAAAATATGTGCAATTTTGTTTTTCAAGTTTCAAAAGCGCCTTTTCATATTTTTCAACAATTTGAGAAGTCTCAGCTCGAAGTGTTTCATCATCTTCAACAGAATATGTTTGGAAAATAATGGACATGATATCAGTCGATAGAGCTTCGAAAGAGAGAGAGTCATTTTGCTTTTCCAAAACTTTTATGTGTTCCAAGTATTCATTAGCTTCCTTTACTAAGGATTTGTGGTCCTTAACAAATTCTGCAGACTCTTTTAAAAGATTATTTTCCACATTTTGAACAACCGCATAGATTGCAGCAACATGTGGATTAATTTCCTTTTCAAAAATCTTTTTCAGTTCATCCTGAACACCCGGAAACCATTCAAACTTGTTATTGTTAATTTTGGAGGCCACAATACGTTGAAGTTTCTCAATCCTCTGCTTAAGATCAACCAAATATAGTCTAGCTGCACTTGAATCATAAGTGTTTTTAGATGCCATTTGTTCGATGTTAGGCAGATGTTTTGAGACAGCTTTTTGTCTTGTGAAAACCACTGGTTTTTGAAAAAACAGAGGTGACTCCTTTTTAACAAGATGAAACCCAGCAAGTTTGTTTGCTTCATTATAGTCAATGGGTTTTATTTCTGGGTTCCTTTGTCTCATTTTCTTTCTACTCTCTTCTGAAAGCTCAATCGTTTCATCAGAATCATGAACCGATGGAGGGTCATGGATAGCATTTATTAAATTACCATTAAAAAGCACATTCTGTTCTTTCTGAGCTTTCTTGAGAATATAAGGGTTTTCATAACCGATAGCCACCTTTTTTAATGTATGTAAAATCGGGTTTGGATCGTTTATTAACAAGTTAACTGTTTGTACAGAATGACCCGTTTTTACAAGCAAATTATCCAACTTTGCAATGGTTTCCTTTTTGTCATTGATCTCTTTAAGAAGATCCTTTTCACGTTTTGAAAACCTTTCATTCAACTCCTTCTTTTCTTTTTCAAGATTAGAATAAGTTGATTTTTGTTTTGAAAGCTGGTTGGTTAGTTCAGAAATTTCCTTGTTTAAAGATTTTATTTTGTTGTTCAAATTGACATCTAGAGTATCAAATTTGATTTGCAAACGTTTTTCTCTTAAAACAGAATCTCTTAAACTATTTTCAAGTTCTGACTGTCGATTGTTGTGAAAATCATAAGCTCGTGCATTCACCTTATAACTCTCAAGCTCAGTGGTCAATTTCACATTCGCGGCTTTTACCTCGCGATTGATCTTTTTGACCTTTTCTATCTCTATTTGACAATTATGAAGTAATGATTCAAATAGAGCACGAGTTTCCTCATCATTATCATCATTTTGTGCAACTTGAACTTCATTAGGATCCATATATGAAGTTTCACAGTTAACATTGCTATTAACTTGCTCCCCCACATATGTATCGAAATTAGGTTCGAGAGGCACAGAATGTGGCTTTTCATGAGCAAACAATGATGGTACCTCATGAAGTGGTTCTGTGTCATAGGACGGAGGAGTTTCAGAATCACTGCATGATGTTGTTTGTTGCAGATCAGGCATAGGATCGGAGACTCCTGTGACTTCTGTGGAATTATCATTGATTCTGGTTGAAAGCAAGAAGTCGGATTCCTCAGCAGTCAAAGGTATTCCCGAATGTTCCTTGTTGGCTAGCATCAGCATGTACTGAAGCTTTTCTACCTTCGTCATTGCAGGAACATTACCTATTCTGCCTATATCACTCCTTTGGCTTTCAGATGAAGTCATGAAACAATAGTACTCATTCGGATTGACCCCATTCTGAAGCATTTGATTCCCCGTCTGTATACCCATAGCATTTCCTTGTTGATTCCCGATAACATCAACCATTTGACATTCTTGTCCCATATATAACTGCGTATTGTCAGTGTACGGTGAATTCCAATGGTTGTTGTTATGTGGTTCGATGTTTAATGCCCTGTATACCGAAGCAAAACCATTTGCCAAAGCAGTTGTGATATCGTCTTGGTGACTTGCCATTGATGATGACTGTATGATAAAATGGATACAGGATCGTTGCAACAAAGTAGGAGATGTTGTTGTTGAAGGTTAAGCTTGGTTGTTGTTGTGAAGCTTTGGTTTGTTGATGATGATCGTTTGAAGTTGCAGGTGATATGTTGATTAGTTGTAATTTGGTTAGGTTGATGCAAGTTGTTACGGTGGAATTTTGGTCTGGAAACTTAAAACCTCAATAACTTCATTCTGGAGCGTTTTCAGGCCTCGAGACTTGGGTTGAATGAATAAATTAATTCAACGTGTCATTCTCCTCAGTCTCACGGTCGTTTTGACAGGTGTTTCGCTGAAAACGGAGTTACGGTTCAAAAGTTATGGCCGTTTGAAGTTTTGACGTAAAGTACAAGGACTGAAGTTGCCAATTCTGAAAATTGCATCAATTGCGAGTCCAAAATGTGAATTGCGAGACCAATTTCGATAAAATAGCTCCAATTGCGAGACTAACAATGAATTGCGAGACCAATTCCGAAAGAACAGCCCCAATTGCGAGATTCAACTTGAATTGCGATATACAATTGCGAGAAAACCTCTGAATTGCGAAACAGCCCTTGAATTGCGATAAGGTTTGAATTGCGATAGAGGTTTGCCAATTGCGAGACCCAATTTCGATAAACCAATTGCGACAGAATCAATTGCGAGACAGTATCTGAATTGCGACAGAATTCGTGAATTGCGAGAAATAAGCTGAATTTCGACAGAGTACTGCAATTGCGAGAATCTTGTGCAATTTCGAAACTTTTCACTTTTTCCCACTTTTTGACTTTTGAGTACTTGAGCCCACGTGATATCTTACAACTTTTCACCAACTAGCAAGTATTCCTGACCACTTTTTACCACTTTTCAACAACTTGCAATATAATATCAAAGATATTCCAATTAAAGTATCCAAAAACACAATCTTATAATTCTTTTTTGCAATTATACGATCTGTGAACCAAGAACCACACAAAAATCTTCCAAACCAAGTTGTTGGAACATAAAATAACCACAACTTACTGCCTTTGATTTTTGTATAGATCGAAAAGAAATATAAAACACAAATTGTAACTTTTCTATATAAAGAAAAATAACAATGAATGTTTTAGATTCTAAGATCAAACAAAAATACTCCTTAGTTCTTTTGATGTTGAGTACAGTAGCCAAAAGAAATACAAAAGGCCACGTTTTTAAGAGATAAAAAACGCAACACAAGTGTATTTTTCAACAAGATTCGAACTCAAAGAACTTCCTACCTCGTTGACCGGCTGTTGATACCACTTGTTATAGCTCGAAATCCTACTTTATCATACCCACTTATACACTAGATCGAATGGCAACACAAGAACAATAAGAATAAGAGAACAATAGATGAGGAATGAGAAGAAAGATAGAATAAGATAAGGTGAGATGGTGTTGTGGTGGCAGTGGAGAAACCTGGAAATGGTGTATATTAGATTTAGAGAGAATACAAGTAATACACACACACACTCTCTCACAGCACTCTTTGCTAAATGAGAGAGTGTTTGGTTATATGTTGACTGCCACATCTATTGTAATAGATGGGCTTTCATTTGGACCAATTGTGTGGGCTAAGTATATGCACTACACATATATACTTAAACTAACAACACTAATGCTACTAGCCCACATGTAAAATACATATTATACATGACACTAAGTTCTAAAACTACAAATGACCATCACTTCCAAAATAGCATAAAATCAATGCTAACAATATTGAAAAGCAAATGCTGGAGGGTAAACTTGTGTTATTGGAGATGATGGGCTACCACAAAAACCTAGTAATGAGGCATCATTTGGTGGAGATTACTTTGAGACAAATGTGGCTAAAGAATCAACTAATACGCCTGGTGCTACACAAGTAGTTGATAATACAAATGTAAGTAGGATTGCGATTGATTTCGAAAAAGAACATGTTACTAAACCTATTTGTGATAGTTTTAAAGAGTCTATGAATAAGGCTATGATACATTCTTCTAATATTTCTGATCCAAACAGTGCAACCACTCTTGATAACTCTAGCTCGTATGCAACCAAACTTAATATGGTGTCTAACTCGTCTATGGTTGTTACTGATGATACTTCTATAGGCAAAGTTAACTTTTGTCTCATTGAAAGCAACGATATAGTCAAAGATACTGATTTGATCATTCCTAGATCATCGTTCAAGGAGGTTAACAATAGATGTGTAAACACATTGTATGGATATTTCATTTGCAAGAGGGTGGCGTTTCCCATCGTACAACATTTTACTCGAACTATGTGGGATTAATATTGTCTTGAACGTATCATGATGAACTTGCAAGGGTTCTTTTTCTTTAAATTTTCGTCAAAAGAGAACTTGGAGGCCGTTCTTCTTAATGGTCCTTGGATGATTCATACGATACCCATTATTCTCAAAACTTGTGTTTGTGCGATATATTTATGTAACACCATGAATTGTATGAACTAAAGCTTAAGCAAATAAAAATAACCAATGTTCATTAGAAATATGAGCATGTTTACAAAATCTTGATATGAGTAAACTAATAATACCTAGTTGTACATTATGACAATATCATTCTTACTTAGTTGTTAAGATGAAGGCTTTACGAGGGATAGCTGTGGAATACTATCCCTGGTAATGATAAATGTTACTATTCAAGTTATAAAGAGGAAGATCCCATTTAGAAGAAGAAGACTCTAGAGGTGGAATCGATTACTTATCACTATTACTAACCTCCCTTTATATACTAGAGAGATACACTGTTAGTAGTTACAAGAGAATAGTGATAACTTAACTAGAATCAAACAGGAAGTAAGGTACTCGTGCACTTGTCCAGCTAGGGTTGCTTTACTGTGCCGACAAATTTTGTACATGCAAGTTGCTTTCCCTGCTCTCGATGAGTCCTTATCTTCCCAAGGGTTTTCCCGCTTTTCCTTATCTCAAATTACTCGCACCTAAGTGTGTCTGAGAACTTCAGCTAGATCCAAGGATATACTTTGTTAGTGAAAATATTACAATATTTAAACTAAACGGCTTCTTCACTTTTAATAATGAGAAATATGTAACTTGTAATGCATAACGTAAAATGTACAAGTTACTTGTAAACACATATCATCAATGCATACTTACATCAACATCTCTCGACATCTAAAGTATGCTTCAACAAAGTCGTAGATTTCTATCCCGGCGTAAATCACTCAAGGTAAGAACAAACAAATCTACAACTTGACTAATGATCAAAGGATTATATTTTTCTCTAAACTCCACATTTTTAATGTTACAAAACATTTTTTTCAAAAATACATTTTACAAAATAATTTTGAATTAAAAAGAAATGTTTTATTTTGAAAAATAAGTTTAAAATCACCAACAGCTATTTTTCCTCCCAAATCAGCTCCAAACTTCCCCAAATAAACCTTCCTCTAAATTTAGTGGTACCATCGGGCATTTAGTGGTACCGTGCCCCCTGTAACAGTCAAATCTTCATTGCCTATAAATATCAGTCCATTCCAATGTTTTTAGGAATCCTTTTTTACACACAATTTCTGAGTTCAAAACTCCTATCACATATACTCTCCTTTGATCATGTAGTTAGTTTATCTTTGTTTAAGAGTGATTCAATCATCCATTCAAGTGATCACCTTTATTCCTCTACTAGCGCAAGAGAAGAACACTTCGTATCAAGAAGATACAAAGTGTTGTAGTGTTATTGTAGTGCACTCGTAACATTCGTTACGTACTTGATGTATCTTGAAATACATCAAGTAGTCTATCACCTTGTTTAGTTAGTTTGTGTGGATCATTGTGATCTTGTGGAGATCGGGGAGATATTGTGTAGCTTGTGTTGATAGTGAGTAGATCGGGTAGATCGTGTGAAGATAAGGTAGATCGGGTAGATCGTGAGTAGATCGAGTAGATCGAGTGTAGATCATGTGGATCTTGTAGCTTGTGTGATTTGTGAGAATCGGGTAGATCGTGAGTGAGAATGGTACTAGCTAGATTAGTACTCGACATTTAGCTTAATGTCGGAAAATAATGTAAGCGACGCGGTTTATGTGTTTAGGCCTCAAAACACAAGGTTTGTTATGTTGGGCCATAAAACCTAACGGGTTTGGTTGTACCCGAAGAAGAACTCGACATCTAGCTTAGTGTCAAAAAATATTGTAAGCGACGTTTTATGGTTTTCTCCGCCAAGAAGAGAGCTTGTTGATTAGTGAAGTAACTCTCAAGTTGGGTACTTGGGGAGTAGAGTAGGGCGAAGAGGAGCTTCGTTACCGAACCACTATAAATCATCGTGCCCGATTTTCTCTTTCCTTACTTTTATCTTTACTTTTTATCTTTGCATAAACCGTTTTATATTTGCATTGCTTTTATGTTTGTGTGGCTTATTGCTTATATTGTGTGGTAGTTATGTTGTGTCTATGTTTGTGTTATGGTAATATGATTCACTTATGGAACTCCACTATCACTAGTTGTTACAAGACTTTTTGTTGACACTTCTCATATTACGTCAAATTTGATTGGTCATTTGATACAAAAGATTTAAGTTTTTAAATGAAAACGTAGTCACCCCCTCCACGGTTTCCACAATTGGTACCAGAGCCACATCGCTCAAATTTTTAAAACAAATGGTTTTCAAAATTGAGTACGATCCATGTATCAAATTACCCATGAAGGGGAATATAATATGAAAAGTATTTACGTGCTTAATACTTACAAGTTTTGTTGTTAAGTATACTTTGTCATACTAGCTTGAAAGTTTTCTTAAACATGGAAATGTTACTTAACATATTCTACATGTTCGGTATCTAGTTTACGAAGTTTTACATCTCTTCGTTACGTCGAAACAAAAATTCAGTCTGAGACAGAACTGTAACAACAGTGGACGGTACCACTAAATATAGGACGGTACCGTTATATTTAACGGTACCGTGCATGTGTCTGTCTGTTTTCAGAATTGGGTCATTTTCATAAATTCGTATAAAATCAACCGTAAGTCCATAGGAGTTGTGCCATCTATTGTTTTAAACGTAATTGAGTCTATTTTCATTTAAAAAATATCTTTATGAATTGTTTCTAAGTGAAAATATATTAGAGTCATTGATTTGTAACGAAAGATCCTTTTAATTATGCCGTTTGCGCAAATTTTTGGCCAAAATAAAAAAGGGCGTTTCAATTTTTGAACATTGATGTATTTTCAAAGTAACTTGGTAAAAATCTTTAAAATGGGGAGAAAACAAATTCATTTGAAAGAAAATAAATAAAGTCAAGCTAGGTATACATTGTTATACTTAATACAGAAAATGACGATAAGTATTTTTGTGTGTTACGCTAAATGGTTATTTGTTTTTCTTTGTGTCCTAGTACTGTTAGTTAATATTTTTGAGTGCTTATAGTTATCTTTAGTTGAACTAATTATATCTATAATAACAAGTGTTTTACATGCCTTGTTACTATGTATTGATTATTAGTTTTCTGGTTTATGCATCAATAGGACTTAGACTACTTCTTGCACTAAGTTGCTTAATTGATATTGCATTGCATATAGGCATAGACCAGTTTTCTTGCATATGTGTTTTCGACATCTTGCAAGTTTTAAGATGCTTTAGTGAGCTTCTTAGGAATGCAAACTAAGTTGGTTGATCATGTACGTCGAAAGATATTGTCTTACACAATTATTTTTCCAAAGGTTTAAGTGTAAAAAATATATCACCTCAAAATATTTAACACTTTCATTAAATCCGTAACATGATCTCTAAAGCAATACATCCTTTTGTCTTGCTTGACCATGGGTTGTCTAAACAAGATAAAAGATCATATTAATACATTAGTATTTAAGTAAAAGAAAATGTATTAAACTTGCATTGATCTAACACACACACAAAATGTTTTAAACATTTAGTATTTTACGTATGTTGTATAAAAATGGTTAAGATAATTATTTTTATACTCATGATATGTTGAAAACTAAGAATATTATACTTAATAATATAAATAGGTTTTCGTAAATAAAAATAAATGACAATATCGAAGTAGTTAGTTAATATGTCATTAACCTGACACATACAACTTGTATTAGAATAAATGGAATACATTCCTTAAATTTTTATTTTCATATTAAAAGAAGTGATCGTGAGGGTCAAGAAAGATTTCGAGTACATATCAATTCATTATTCAAATTATGATTGGTATCATCATCAAATCTAATTGACAAGTTTTCGAGTATGGACATGAAATTAGAGTCATTATTTGTCTAGCTTCAAGATAACATCAAAATATAATGAAATATATTATCTTGAATCTACATACTCAATCACACTTGGTTGTTATGAAAATAATGACTTCCTATCAAGACGAGAATAATATGCATCGGATCATAACTCACACTTGTGTTGAAGATGCCATATTGAGTCTTCTTGTCCAATGGTTGTATTCCAAACATTAAACTAATATGTTTAAAAGATGCATAAAATACACAACTAAGTAGGATTGACAACTTGGATGTTTCATCCGAAATATACAAGCAATTTACATTGCAATGCAATTAGTAAATGTTTCATTTCCGAAAAACCAAACACGAGCAAACAAATAACATATGTAAACTTTGCTCATGAATGACTCAACACTCAAAATTACACATCAAGTAAAAGTGTCACACATAATATGTTATTAACTATTATGTACGACATCAATCTTCGAGTAAATCACATGTATTTCTCTTATCAAAAGATTGACAAAGGATAATTTATATCATATGCATCTCATTCCCTTTGTAACATGAATGGTTGTGTTACAAGAGAATAAATTGCATCTTGTTAACAAATATAGGATATTAGATTTGAATAATAACCCAATACAACATGTGTCATTGCATAAACAAGTAAAATTGATCATACACTAAAATACTTATTTTACTAAGCATTCGTAACAGTGATAAGTTTCCTATTAGAAAAGCATATTTTGTTGAAATATACAATATGTCTCATTTCTATCATACATCATATAATACTCACAAGATCTATTGAGGTAAGTAACCTTTACTAGATTCTTTTCTCAAGATATGCAAAGGAGCATTCTTGAAACACTCTCGATGTAGTAGATTCTACATTGTATCACATTAAGGCATCTCTTGACTCTAGAAAATCAAATCGTGTTAAAATAACATGTAATGACTCAACAAACAAAAATGTCATCCATGAGATCTTAAAATGCACCATCTAAACCAAATAATCTCTAAATCTCAAACACAAAATTGAAACGTGTTTGCCTTTGTTAGGATATTGTGTAAGACATGTCTTCCTCTTCACCGACTTTTAAAATATGGTTAGTTGAGTCATACTAGGCCATGTATTAGCGAAATAAGCTAATATCATCTTTGCTACACTTCGATAGGAAAATATAGGAATTTGAATTTTTCTAACATGAGAATGACTACTGGAGAACCTATTGCACTAGAAATTCAATTTGACCTAACGGTTGAATTGCTTCCAGGAGAGAAGTTGGGTTCGTGGTATAACCCATAAAAATGGTCGTGTTTAGCCTGAATTAAGCACCATTAGTGATAGTCTCATACTCATTCTCTAACTTGAAAATTTTTTATTCCTACATTTGACTAAAGATAGTTTACATCGATAAACTTTATCTCCCATTAGGATTTCATTTTGAACAAGTAGTAATTAGGATCCTCCTTAGCGAACCTAGATTACTTACATCCCACATATGTGTTTCAAAATGATAACATGTTCTCGTAAGATATGATTGAATGTCTTCATGCTCTTAAATGCTAAATGATTATCATGTTTTGCATGATGTTTGCATTTATTCCTTATGTGCATTTTACATGATTTGCTTGTAAATTTTGCACCCACACTATGTCATTTTGACACATAATGAATTAGGTATGCCTATCACTATGAACTCTTATATGTCATATAGTCATACACTAGTGTCAAAATCTATAAGTTAAAGTAGTCGTGAAATTGTCCTAATTCCTTGGTCATCATTTCGCTTTCTTCCAAGTAATACACCCTTTTGTCATGGGGAGGTTAGATACAAACCTAGTAGAACTCAGAGTAGGTTTGACAACTTCAATATTTCATCCAAAATATTCAAGTAAGTTTAACTTGCGATCGCAATTGTTAAATGTCATATCCGAAACATCATAATCAAGTCTTTTAACAACATATGTTAAAACGCTCATCCAAATTCTAAAGGATAACATCAACCTTTGGGTGACAAAGGACTCATGAGTTACTACTTAAGTGATTAGTAGTTCCTTTCATCCTCGTGTGAATATACACTTCTTAAGACCAAGTATATTCATTTCCGGTAGTTCCTTTTATCCCCATAGGTTTGTCATCGTGTTTTGTCGTCAAGCTCACCTCATATATAATGAGGATTGAACTTTATCCATTGGTTTTAGGGTAGAAAACCAACGTATCATCCTATCTCGTCAAGAGTCCGTTGATACTCTCTTTCTTCCGAATAACGGGCAATATGCCTATACGAAGATTGATATTTTTGAGTCTCTTCTATTTCGTTGTCAATCTTGATCACCTACCAACGTGCAGTGATCTCACAACAACAATGGATGTTCATCCCAAAAATCTCATCAATCACCCTAAAAACACCAAACCTCAATCAACTTTTAGCCATCCTTATGTTCCAAATCGAGTCTCACCCACACATCTACCACCGTTGTGTCAGTTAAATACTTCATTCTTTTAGATCCTAAACCCTGCTGCGAATCAGCACCATAGGCCTTGCTTTACGCCTTTCAAAACCCTATGAAACACTCGCGTGCGAAGCACATCAAAATCCATAAATTAGCCAAACCTCTCAAACGCGAACCATTCAACTATCTACGTCTAGGTCTAGGAATGATGGAACACATTCCGTGAATTTCATAATTTACGTATGTTCAAGAACATCTTCCGAATTTCGTCTTATGACTATCTAAATATTTCATTGGAAATATTAAAGTCATCCTTCATATCCCTCTAATGACTACTTACGTAATTCCTTGGAAATATTAAAGTCATCTCTTCTCGTATAGTCTCGTTCATCTCGTAAAAAGAATTTATTTGGTATAAATTCCTTTAATCTAAGGTCTAGAAAAATCACAACATATGTGAAATTTCTTTGTCAAAAATCAAATTCTGGGACAAAACTGACCTCAGCAGGTCACGGTACCCTTAAATAGGGGACGGTACCGCTAAATTTGACGGTACCGTCGGACCGTTGTCTGCTGAGACAATTTATTTTGTTTTCAATTCTCACTGTTTCAAAAGCACTATAAAAACCCACTCGTTGTAGTCTTGAACCATAACCGTCTCCTATCAGAATAGATTCTGCCTATCTTCTGATTCCTTAGCTTTTTCCCCTTTCACTTCCGCATGGTACTAAACACACCATATGTTTGGTTACTTCCGTATCCATTATCTTCTCAACTTATCTACAATTCTCAACCTTCGTTCTACACTACCAATGCTTCCGCATCCCACTCATCTTCCACACACTTCAAGCGAAGAACCGCTAGGATAAGTTGAGATAACCCTTCTTCATCAACATAGTTTCTTCTATAAAAGATAACCCCATAACCCCACTAGAACCTTATCACTAACTCCACAACCTTGAAGATTCTATCTTCTTAACCCTTAGCACATTTCCACGTAATCACATGCCTCATCATATGAATGTTCTATGAATATTCACAATGATTGAGAAGAGCTACGTGACTTCAAAGGTGAAGTTTATTGTATGCTATCCACCACTTGTCATGATGTTACTAAGCTCATCGCTTCCGTCAATGTTTGTTTTCCTCTTGATTTTTTTATTCTTTTTCCAACACATCTTGTTCGGATGGTCATCGATTAAGGGGGATCAAAAACACACTCATATAGTCTTTCAGCAAACACTCTCAAAAACACACAAATGTGGTTCTTATTCCCTAGAATTCTCTACTAAAACACTCACCTCCTAAGTACCTACTACTTAGCAAAACCTCAGTCACAAAACCACAATCGGTTCTAGCTTCCTAACCTCTACTCTTTGTGACCACCTAGATATTTGTTCTATACAAACACCTTTAACCCTCACATCAAACCTCACATTAATATCATTCATCATCACACTCAACCTTTACAACTAAACTTCACTCTTGACAGTGATATTTAGTTTAAGAACCTTCAACCCATCGATCATTACACTCAAACCTCACAACTATCCTTCACTCTTGATAGTGATAGTTAGTTCAATAACCTTCAATTCTCACAATCATTATACCCAATGTGTATAAACTACACAATCACACAAAATCCTTCATACATCAAATAGGATCATCCAAAACTAGAATTCTAGAACTTCGTTACCTCAACCCTGTTAGAGATATTCGTCCACAATCCTGTTAGGATCACATGCACATTTTTTTTCTCCTTTGAAATATATCATGCATCTCATTGTCAGTGCAAACGATATATTAATCTAAACCGTCTTTTCCCACCTTTTCTCAAAGGTCAAATCCAACACTTCCCATCTTATGGAATCATTTCCATTCGCATCTAGGTGCATATCGTTCTCATTTTCATTTTTTTGGTATATCTTCTATCGAGTCTACTTTATGGCATGACTTGTCATAATAGTAATCATTTAGAGTATGTCTTATCAACAAACTATCATTAACACCAATCATCTTAGGTAGATGATTATGTTGTTCAAAAGGTTTGTTAGAATTTGCCTTCCCAATGACAAGTTGGAAGAAGTCAGTTTATGTGTCAGTCAACGAACGAATCTCGTTCTTGTTAGTGTGATTGATTGAACAATTACACCTTAGGTTGTCGGTCAAGTTGTGACTCTCTAGTGTCATTGAATTGCCTTACGCATTCATATCTTTGTGTCACTCAACTTTCTTGGGCTTTCTTCTTGGTTTTTATCCTTTTGGCACACTTTCACAACGTGTCTAACTTCTTGCATACTTTGATATGCTCATTAAACTCATTTTGTTTTTGTAGCTACGTTTTAACATAGTTTAACCCTTGCATGTCTTGCTATGTGTATTCTATCCCTGTAATGTTGTTCCTATTCTTTTATATATTATGTTGCACGAAGCTAACTCTTGATGTTGGAAAAGCCTTTGTAAGAATTTGATTAATGGATTCGCTAGAAACAAAGGTAAAAACAGAAGGGAATACAATTACCATAGGGGAGCATTGAGCTAGGGGAAGCTCGGGAGTATTTGAATACATAGCATGGAGTCTTTTTAACAGTGGTGATAGAAGACTTCACTGGTATGATGCAAGCTCGAATTTTTTGGGAAGAAAGGAAAGTAGTGTAATAAGTGGGAGTAGGGATTGAATTCAAGGGAGAGCTCGAGGCAACTACCTTTTTGCTTCAACAAAAGGGGGAGAAGGAAGTGTAAACAGGTAACTTGTACATTTTACTATGTGTCACGGTTTACATATTTGTCATCATCAAAAAGGGGAAGATTGTTAGTGCAAATATTACGATATTTAAACTAAACGGTTTCTTCGCTTTTAATAATGACAAACATGTAACTTGTAATGCATAACGTAAAATGCACAAGTTACTTGTAAACACAAATCATCAATGCATACTTACATCAATATCTCTCGACATCTCAAGTATGCTTCAACAAAGTCGTAGATTTCCATCCCGACGTAAATCACTCAAGGTATGAACAAACAAATCTACAACTTGACTAATGATCAAAGGATTATATTTTTCTCTAAACTTCACATTTTTAATGTGACAAAACATTTATTCAAAAATACATTTTACAAAATATTTTTGAATTAAAAAGAAATGTTTTAATTTGAAAAATAAGTTTAAAATCACCAACAACTATTTTCCCCCCCAAATCAGCTCCAAACTTCCCCAAATAAACCTTCCCCACTAAATTTTTTTTTGGAGCGTCTCTGTCTGGGACGGTACCACGGTACCACTAAATTTAGTGGTACCGTCGGGCATTTAGTGGTACCGTGCCCCCTGTAACGGTCAAATCTTCATTGCCTATAAATACCAGTCCATTCCATAGTTTTTAGGCATCCTTTTTTACACACAATTTATGAGTTCAAATCTCCTATCACATATACTCTCCTTTGATCATGTAGTTAGTTTATCTTTGTTTAAGAGTGATCCAATCATCCATTCAAGTGATCACCTTCATTCCTCTACTAGTGCAAGAGAAGAACACTTCGTATCAAGAAGATACAAAGTGTTGTAGTGTTAGTGTAGTGCACTCGTAACATTCATTACGTACTTGTTGTATCTTGATATACATCAAGTAGTCTATCACCTTGTTTAGTTAGTTTGTGTGGATCATTATGATCTTATGGATATCGGGGAGATCTTGTGTAGCTTGTGTTGATAGTGAGTAGATCGGGTAGATCGTGTGAAGATAAGGTAGATCGGGTAGATCATGAGTAGATCGGGTAGATCGTGAGTAGATCAGGTAGATCGAGTGTAGATCATGTGGATCTTGTAGCTTGTGTGATTTGTGAGGATCAGGTAGATCGTGAGTGAGATTGGTACTAGCTATATTAGTACTCGACATTTAGCTTAATGTCGGAAAATAATGTAAGCGACGCGGTTTATGTGTTTTGGCCTCAAAACACAAGGTTTGTTATGTTGGGCCATAAAATATAACGGGTTTGGTTGTACCCGAAGAAGAACTCGACATCTAGCTTAGTGTCGAAAAATATTTTAAGCGACGTTTTATGGTTTTCTCCGCCAAGAAGGGAGCTTGTTGATTAGTGAAGTAACTCTTGAGTTGGGTACTCGGGGAGTGGAGTAGGGCGAAGAGGAGCTTCGTGACCGAACCACTATAAATCATCGTGCTCGGTTTGCGCTTTCCTTACTTATCTCTTTACTTTTTATCTTTGCATTTACTGTTTTATATTTGCATTGCTTTTATGTTTGTGTGGCTTATTGCTTATATTGTGTGGTAGTTATGTTGTGTCTATGTTTGTGTTATGTTAATATGATTCACTTTTTGAATTCCACTATCACTAGTTGTCACAAGAATTTTTGTTGACACTTCTCATATTACGTCAAACTTGATTGGTCATTTGATACAAAAGATTTATGTTTTTAAATGAAAATGTATTCACTCCCCTCTACGGTTTCCACATACTTTGTAAGTATGTTAAAGAATACTTTAAGTGTATTTGATCAGTGTAACTGGTTCACCTGCACGGCTTAAGATGATAAGTCTTTTTCAGAGTCCTAACGACATTTGTCAGTCCTTTAGGTCTCTGATGGTTTTCAACATCTTTGCCCTTTGCTAGCTGACCCCGTTATCAGTTTACAAAGTTTTTCATCCAGTTTGGACTTCGACTTTTGCGAAGCTGGACTGTTTTTACTAAGAAGATTTGCCACATATCCGAGGTGTTATTTTCTGATATGTGAACACTCAGTGAGTCTCTTAGAATCGTTGTTCTTCCCTACAGTGGTTTTTAACTCGACTTCCCTGAGGTTTGCTCATAAGATGTATACCTTTGAGTCTTTTGGATAGCTGATAGTGATCAGCTGTGCTGATCATTAGTCAGGGGGTAAACTTTGCTCTTTGGTTTACGTTTTGACTATATCAGAGAGAGAGAGAGAGTTAGGTCTCTGATGTAATCAACTATGTTAACTTAGGCTGATTTAATGTTTCAAATACTTGTGAGGGATAATTTGGTCAGAATTTGACTCAACAACTTGGTCAGCTATTGTCTCTTTATCCAAAGATGACCTGAAAAGGATTCCGTTGTGGACTAAATTCAGGATGTCCATATGGCTGCATTTACCGGTGATGGATTAAGTATCACTGCGTAAAAAATGGGTACTCTTATGCTTCTTGGATCTTATACGAAAACAATGTTTGAGGAATCATGGGGGAGGAATATTTATGCTCGGACACTTATCGAACAAAATGCGGAAAATATAACGAAAGAAAAATTGGTGGCTACTATCTCGTTGTTAAACGAACCGGGTTACACTCGAACGACCATTCTAGTTGAGTACGAATAGACACCCCTAGGTGTGATTCAGGAAAGATATTTGGGCACGCGAATATAACAATGCTCAAAGGATGCTATCTCAAAACCTAGTGTTGTATTAAATGGTGTCCAAAAAGATGGGTTTACCGAAGTAAAGAGAAAGGGTCTAAAACCGAGGAAGTTTGAAGGCCTTTCATTAAGCAAGAAGGTTAAGTACCGTCCCGTCAGGAAAAAGAAGATGTCGAATAAGGGTTCAACATCTAAGGATAAATCCACGGAGGCTTCTACGTTTAAATAACAAACGAAGGATGCTAACTTGGTTAAAACTATAAATGCATTTTATGTTCTTAGTGGAATGGATGAGGGAGACAAGGCTTGTGAGGAGCCTAGTTCGAATATGAAGAACCCTCCTATTGATGAGGGGCAAAAAAATAAGAATCCTATTCCTATAGTAAATAAACTAGTAACTACAAGTATGCATGGTACACGTGTGCATGTTGGTGTCAGCTCGAACGCTAGAATAAAGCAGGTTAATGATTTGGTTTATGAGGATAATGAAAACGAAGTGGAAGAGGTGTATAACGAAACTGTGAACTTTATGACATCTAATCCAAAGGTTGATAAGGCTTCTACAAGTGGAACTAGAGGTGGGTCTTCTAATTTGTACTAACAATGAAAAGAGACATGTGAAGAGGACCTATACAATGATGCTGATTTTGATTCTCTTAGCCTTAGCGAAGATCAAATGGCTTATGCTAAAGCATTTGACATTAATCTTCGTGGTGAAATTAGATAGGTGTTTATAGTAGCTGTTCATAAGTTTGGCTTGTCAATCTTATGATAGTTTTTGTTTGAAGCACAAAAGGTGTGTTTGTTTGCCTCCTGTTATAGGTTGAGATGTGGGACTCCACCACATCCTTTGTAATTAATTTTTTTTGTTGTAATAAATTTACCAGGGTTCAAACCCGTTACAAAAAAAAAGCACCAAAAAACCGGTTTTCAAGTATTTTATTATTAAAATGCCTTGTAATAGTTTGACTATAACTTTTAAGTGTTGAAATACTAAATAAGATTGATTGGTTAAAGGTTTAAGTTGGAAGTCAAACTAAATAGTCAAATTATAAGTCATAGTGGTTAGCAAATACTTATAAAGTTTAATGTGGCCATTTTATGATGAAAGAGGACTTGAGGGACCTTTTTTTTGCCAAAGTATCTAACTAATACCCAACTAATACTAGAAAAATACCCAGGCTTCTACACATTTCATTTTGGTACGTGTGTGTGTTGGGTGTGACGTGAGAACCAATGAGAGGATGGAAACAAGAACCTTTCTAATGATCAAATTGAAGGAAGATTAGTGTTCTAACTCAAGTAGTGTGTCCTTACCAATCATCCTCCTTAAGAACTAAAGGACGATGATGATGATGTTCTTGGTAAAATAGCTATGGATCCAAGGTAAGTAACTTTGGTTATAACATGTATTAAATTGATGTTATACTATTATGTGTCTGTGAATGAATGTGTTTAGAGCATAAAAATCTTGGCCTAGAAAGTATGAAATATTTTGAGATTTTATTAGTTAAGATAATGTGAGTGTTAGTCTAATGGTTATAGACTAATTAAGGTATGTGATGGAATTGTTATGTGCTTTGTGTTTAGTTATAACATGAATTGGTTTATGTCGTTATAACATGATGATTACTGTTATAGTGTTAAAGAGGCAAGTGTTGAATGGTATTAGTCTTTGGAATAATGGTAGAACTTTCATGATGCATGTATGATTTGTGTTATTAGCGGTTACTTATTAAGCATAAAGCTTACGTATTATAGTTGCAATGTTTTGTAGGTTATGTGGATGAATTAAGGCCTTAGATAAGACCTTAAGATTTTGGAAGCGAAATGGAAGTACTTGCAGATTTGTATAGGAAAGTAAAACTAGTAGGTAACCATGCTATGGAAATGAGTTGAACCTCCAATGTGTCATAAGTTATGGTCTTTTGAAAATGAAGAGTTTTGTTGGGTCATGTTATAGTTTCGATTCCATATTTGTAGACTTTAAAGTATGTTGAAGCGTTATGTACAATTGGTTTTGAAAGTGTTTAAAAGGATTATTGGGACAAGATCCATTGTTACCCATTTTGGTTCAAACGGGTAAAGTTGTTATATGAGACATTGTATATTGTGTATTTATAGATTTATATGAGTTATATGTGATTTTGTAAAGGTATTAAGTCTTTGTTGTATGTTAAAGTGGGTATTGGATCAGATTTAGAAGCGCATGTCCTGTAACATACTGCTTCTACGGCATAAAGCCCTGGCAGGCTCTACGGCCTAGATAGCATTTGATTTCCATGTTTTTGTCATTGAAAGTGTATACCGCGTAGAGCCTTTAAAAAAATTATCGAGTATGGAAAAGGGCGTATCAACTTTGTATCCCAGTTGAGCTTCACGATCTTATTAATTACTTTAGATATAAACCTAAAGCAATCGTTATAGAAACTGATCTTGAGTTTTATATCAAATATTATGCGGAAACTAATACTTGATCTTAAGAAGAATAAACACAAACGAATTATCAAACAACACTTCAATTATATTAATAACGATTGCTCGATAGCAATAGGGTTACAGAAACCTTGAAGTGTAAACAATAATGATACGTATATCTAACCTAACCCTAGATCCTCCTTTTATAGCGTAAGGAGTCCTAGTCGGTTTACAAAACTTTCTATACAAGAAAAATATCTTACGTATCTTTTCTATACTTATCCTTAACATACTATACATATCTAATAAGCAGCAGAGTAAATCTTCTAGCAGCAGAGTCTTCGTGAGCTAGCAGCAGAGTTACACTATGCCTATTATCCCAAACCAGCAGAGTCACAAACAGCAGAGTTATTGTACTAATCAGCAGAGTTACATAACTGTTCAGCAGAGTTATGTTTCTCGAATCAGCAGCATCTTTTAGACCCAACAATCCTCCCCTAAACTTGATATTTTTCTTCAAAAATCATCAAGTTTCCTTAAATCCAGTCAATCACCAGGAGGATGCTTCCAAACACTTTACTGTTTTGAGGTCTTTGATTCCAGCACTTTTCTATACCTCTCCACTAACTCAAAAGCTTGATGATCTGATAAGAATGGTCTTTGCAAACTCAGCTTACCAGGTTGTAACATGTTAGTCAGAAGAGCAGTATTCTTGAACACAGGATAATCTTTCTCTGTTAACATGTACAAACACAAACCATCACTTCCAGTCAATGCATGTACTCCACATGATTGATATAGATACCATCTGATAAATCTGCTTGAACTAATCACATTCTTCCAATCAAGACTTCTTTCATCAGGTTCAAACATATTCTTCAAATAGTAATAATTGAGTCTTTCATGCACCACCTCTGGTCTAGTATCACCATAATTCATCTTGTAAAGATTCCAGAGTTGTACAATATCATCCCTATCCATGTAATGCACCATCTGAGAAAAACTGACATATCCCACACTTGAACCATTTGATCTCCTAATAACCCAGCATGCTTGACTACCATCTAGAACATCATGTGAGTATGAAATGATTGGATATTTTGTTGACAAAGGAACTTCATTAAGTAACTCAGGTTCTTCTTGAGGTTTATGAACTGTGAGATCCATAATCCCTTTCATATCATCTGCAGTCACTTCTTCAAAATTATGCTCATCAGTCACTTCTTCTTTCTCAGAAACACTATCCTCTTTCTCTGAATCACTCATCAATACTGACTGAGTTCTTCTCTTCTTCCTAGCTACCTGCTTTACTTTCCTCCTATATCTTTTTACACTATCAGTAGGTTCAGGCTTTTTCTCTGCAACTACATTCTCTTTCTCTTTCTCTTTCTCAGCATCTGATACTTTGGCCATTGTAGCAGTAGACTCAGGATTCATATAAGCATTTGATGCTACTTTGATTCTTGTCAACTCTTTGATCTCATCATCAGTTAAGGGTTTAAAATTTCTGTCCATCTCTTTCTTAGCAGCCTCAAACTTCTGCTTAACTTCTTCATTAGAGTATGGCTTCAACTCCTTCAATTTCCAACCCTTCATATTCCTCAGATATTGCTCATGAAGAGTTCTCTCTTGCCTTGCAGTTGGTGGTCTATTCACCTTTTTATTCTTTCTTGCAACCAGAAGCCTTTTCTTATTCTGCACAATAGCTTGATGAATCCAGTCATTAATACCTTCATCTGTAAAAACATCATCCATCTCTACTTTCACTTTCTCCCTAGTCCATATTAGCTTTACATCTTGCCTGCTCATTTTCCCATGCAGCCACTTTGGCTTCAACTTCAGATTGTTTCTCAGATTGTTGCTTTTGTATCTCCATTGCTTTATCATACTCAGCTTTTTCTTCATCAGCAACTCTCTGAGCTTCTTCTGCATCCCACCTTTCTTGCAAATGTCTAGGCCATAACTCAATTGGAACTTCATTAGGATCAGGATAAGGTTCAAGTTCTTCCACCATTTTCATCTTGCCCTTACCCTTGTAGGTAGGTGTTTGAACAGGTTTTCTTGTTTGCACAGGTTCTTGGATGACAACTCCTTTAGCTTTTGGTCTTGAGACAGTCACTTGTGTTGGTTTTGTTAAACTTTGAGCAGCTGGTTGTGAGTGTGATTCAGGTTGTGATGGTGTAGGTGTAGGTGTTTTGTTTCCAAGATTAAGCAATACTTGGGCTAAGGGCATTGTGTCTTCATCAAATTCACCAGCAGAGTGATGTAGCCCTTCAGCAGCATTGTTTCTCCCATCAGCAGAAAGTTCTGCATCAACAGCAGAGTCAACCTTTTCATTTGTTTCCATTACAACCTCCCCTGAACCTGCTGCATCCTTCTGATCATTCCTCCCCTGTTTGGAAGCATCCTCTTCCAAACATGGTTTGGAACCTTTCTTCAACCTCCCCTCAAGATGAGTAACCCTGAGCTTAAGCCTTCTTATCTCAGCACCTTGAGAAGCTTTGACTGTTGATAACTCTTTTCTTAAACCAAGAACCTCCTGTGACAATTTTGTACATTTATCCGTCAATTCCTTAAATTGTTTCATGATATCCTCACAACTTCGGTCTGTATTACTTGACCCAAGAGGTTGATCACTGGAATTGGCATTTTGTACAGGGGTTTTAACCGTCAAATCATCTTTTTCAAGTTCAATGCTAGCCTCAACACTTCGACCTGTGTGACCTGGTCCGAGAGGTGTATCATGGGCAATGTCAATATGTACATCAGTGTCCATCAATTCATATGTTTCAGTCCTGTCCTCATCACTTCGAGATGTGTTACCTTCTCCGAGAGGTGAATCTTGGGACACAAACTCAGTCTCAACCCTAGGTTGAACATCTGAGCCCCCCATAGAAGCCATTTGGCTGGGGTTACCATCAGTTGTATTAGGTTCTTGAGAACCTTCTACAAAATATGTTGCCATGGTTGAGGTCTTAGTTATGTTAGCACTGTCCTGCTCAACTACTAAGTTGGAAACAGTAGTGCCAGCCTCTTCCATCATGATACCTCCATCACCTGTACCAGCCTCATCTGCATCCATACTAACATTGGCCTGAGGTTGCACAATGTCCTCTTGTTGTGAAATCCTAGGTGATTGGGTATTTTGAGGTTCATGGGATGATGAATCATTCAAACTTGTAGATGAGGATGTGTGATGGGAAGCTGTGGGTGTTCCAGCTTCTTCATCCTCATTAACTGCAGCCACAATATTCAAGATGTGTTCAGTCAGGGGAGTTATAGCACCAGAAAAGCCTTTTCCATTCTTCTTTAGAAAAGCAAACATCTTGATTGCCATTCTACTACAGGGCTCAACATTTGTATGCCTAATGGTTCTCTTAGCTGATAGTTGATAACAAGTTGTAGAAACCTTGGATACAAATAGAACTTCTTCTTAATAAACTTCTTCATACCCTCAAAAATCATAGAAGAAAAATCAAATGGTTGCCCTGTTGCCAAACAAACTAAAGCCATAGCTTGAGAAGCACTAAACTCACTCCATCCACCTACTTTGGGAAACAAGCAGTGTTGTAGAGTATGAAACAAGAACTTCCAATGGGGACAAAGATGACCTTTCAAAAATGTTCCACCAGCCTCAGGTCTCTCATATCCAATGTTCTCAAGCTCAGTCAAAACAATTTCTGGGGTAAGGGTAGGAGGTGTAGGTACGCCTGATAAACGAAGACTTCTCTTAATGGTTGTTTCACTAACTACAATACTTTCACCATCCACACTACCTATCAACCGTTCCTCCCCGTCAAGTATATCCAGCTTAACAGTTGACCAAAATTGGTGCATATGAGATTTATAAATGGTAGGATCAACTGTTAAAGCATACCTGAGTCTAGAAGCACTAAGAAAATCCATAACCTCATGAAATCCGTCAGCAGCAGTAACCTTACTAAGAAATGCAATTTGATTATGCTCATCAGGAAACGTTCGTCGAGCCATTATGATTTGGGGGTTTTGGGTGTAATGAAATAAATTAGTGTTCTTGGGTGAGAATCAAATGTAGTTTTGAGCAATTAAAAGGTAATGAGATCAAATTGGTGTATGAGACCGTTTTGATCTAATTAGGTTTAAGAACGCGCCAAAAGTTTCAATTTGACCCTTCTACTTTCAAACTCATCAGCAGAGTTATGAAATTGTTGACCAAAAGTCAACTTTCCCAATATCTTCAAAATCACTCCCTTAAATACCATACCAACCCCGCATTGAAGTCCAAAAATCCCTTAATCTCTTTAGCAAATCCCCAATTCACAAACCCTAACTCCAATAATAACCAACCATGAGCTCTTCCAAAGCACCAATCATCGACATATCCTCAGATTCCTCATCAGACAGCTCACAAGGATGGTCAAACTATTTCCACCAACTTCATCCTCAGCACACAAAGGTAAGTCGATTGTAGAAGACGAATATTCTAACCCACTTCCATCAACACCATCCTCCTTTGAAGATTCTGATGATGATGAAACAGCAAAATGGCCAAGATCAATGACATACTACCAAGGTGCCTGGGAAATCATTCCTCCGCAACATCCTTTGACCGCTGAGCTTCAAAAGCAAATGGAGAATGCTGCGACCGCTTTTGCAAAGAGTTTCAATCCGCCGCAACCACAACCACAAACAGAGGAGAGGAAAGTCCCTGTTCCTAAGAAAAAGCCGATGAAGAAACAAGCTCCTTCTACAAGCCATCAGCAGAATCCACCACCACGACCAGTCATACTTGCTCTTCCTTGTCCAAGAGTGTCAGCCGCAATGGGTACTAGGGGACCACGCAGCAAAGTGATGCCAGACTTTGTTGGAAAAGGGAAGGATAAAGCGTGATGTGGAATAGGTGTTTTAGGTTGTGAATCCATGGTTCTTGTTATCTTTTGAACTCTTTTGATCAATGGTTGTAAGAAAACTTCATCTTGTACTTTGTTTTAGTTATCAATGAATGTTTAAATTTCCTTGCTTTACTTGATTGTGTGTTCATGTAAATCTGCAAAAGGTTAGTAGAAAACCACAAACACAAGCAAGAATATCCAAAAATAACCGCAGAGTAGCATAGCAGCAGACAACTAAACAGCAAACAACTTAACAAACCGCAAATTTTCACTTAACAAACAGCACAAATCCTTACAAAAGTTTACAAAAACATACAAGATAAGATGACTAAAGATTAAAGATTTATCATGCCAATACTAGCAACTAAAAATTGAAATCTACTTATATCAAAACTTTTTGTAAGTAAATCAGCAACATTGTTGTCAGTATGTATTTTAACCACTTGAATTAGCTTTTTCTCATAACAATCTCTAATAAAATGATGTCTTATCTCTATGTGTTTTGTTTTAGAATGAAAAAAGGATTTTTGATAATACACATTGTGCTGTTGTTGTCAATGAAAATTTTTGTGTTCATGAAATTGTACCCATAATCCAGCAATTGGTTCTGAATCCAGAGCACTTGTCCACAGCAGCTAGAAGCAGCAACATATTCTGCTTCAGTTGTCGAATTAGCCACCACTGTTTGTTTCTTACATTGCCAAGAGATCAGCCTATGTCCAAGGTACTGACAGCCTCCAGTGGTTGACTTTCTATCCATAGTAGCTCCAGCATAGTCACTATCTGAGTATGCTATCAAGTCAAATGGTGAATTATTAGGATACCAAAGACCCAATTTTGGTTGACCCTTTAGATACCTAAAAATTCTTTTGACTACTTCCAAGTGTGAAACTTTTGGGGACACTTGAAATCTAGCACAAGCACACACAGAAAACATGATATCTGGCCTTGAAGCAGTCAGATACATCAATGAACCAATCATTGACCTATAAAGATGTACATCAACCTCTACCCCATCTTCATCCTTGAGCAAAGGTTTGTTTTTATCCATTGGTGTCTTAGCTGCCTTCACATCTTTGAAACCAAATTTCTTTAACATATCAGCCACATACTTGTCTTGGCTAATAAAAATCCCATCTGACTTCTGCTTAACTTGAAGCCCTAAAAAGAAAGTCAATTCTCCCATAGAACTCATCTCAAACCTGCTGTGCATAAGCTTCTCAAATCCTTCACATAACACCTTATTTGTAGACCCAAAAATGATATCATCTACATAAACCTGAACAAGTAGGATATCCTTTTTGTCTTTCTTAATGAACAATGTTTTATCAATGGTTCCTCTGCAAAAACCATTGTTTAACAAATATGTAGATAAGGTGTCATACCAAGCTCTAGGAGCTTGATGTAGTCCATACAGTGCTTTTTTCACCTTGTAGACCCTATCAGGATACTTAGGATCTTCAAACCCAGATGGTTGCATCACATAAACCTCTTCAGGTATCTTTCCATACAAGAAAGCACTTTTCACATCCATTTGATACACAGGAAAATTCTTGTATGAGGCATATGCCAAGAAAAGTCTGATAGCCTCCAGTCTTGCAACTGGGGAAAATACCTCATCATAGTCTATTCCTTCTTCCTGAGTGTATCCCTGAGCCACCAATCTAGCCTTGTTTCTAATAACAATACCTCTTTCATCTCTTTTACATCTGAACACCCATTTTGTACCAATTGCCCTTTTTCCATTAGGCAAATCAACTAGTGTCCAGACCTCTTATAGCTTGAACTGCAGCAACTCCTCTTGCATAGCTTCAACCCAACTTTCATCTTTCATAGCCTTGTGAATGGTCTTGGGTTCTTCTTGAGATAAGAAACAGGCAAACATGCAATTCTGTAAATCTTTGTGGCTATTTCTCTTCTTAAGTGTTTGAGCAAACAATCCCTGATCAAGTAAATCACTCAGACCTTTTGATTTACTTCTGGTCTGAACAGCAGAGTGAACATCACCAATTATCTGCTCCTTTGGATGATTCCTGTGGATTCTGGTTGTTGGAGTGGGACTAACAGGTATATCAGTCTCCAAATTTGATAAATCAGCTTCAGCTCCAAAAACATCAACAACTTCATCATCAGTATCCACATACACTTCTTCTAATTCGGGCATCTCATCAGAAGAATCATCATCAGAATCACCATCTTTATCAGTAGAGTCCTTTGGCATAGCAGCAGAGTTACCAAACCTAACAACAGAGTGTTTTGGCCTAACAGCAGAGTGTTTTGGCTTATCAGCAGAGTTGAGAGAGCTGCTGCTATGTTTATTCCCTTGTTGCCCATCAACTTCTGACTCTTTATTCCTATCCTTATCATCATTCTTGTCATCATGAGAAGGTTCATCAACACCTTCTACATTAACCTTTGGAACTTCCTTATGAACAGCATCACCATCTGAACTCTTTCTCTCTTTATCTGTTGGAGAGAAGTACTGATCAAACTTCCACTTTTCAATCAAAACAAACTCCTCTGCAGATCCATCCTTCTTTGCTTGTGTACCTGCATTAGGGTTAGTTTGTGTACCTGCAGACATGTTAGTAGTACCTGCAATGACTGGTTGATAATTCATACTCTTGGTTAAAGAATCAATATCAAACATCCATTCAGGACCTTTTCCATCAACATTAGGTGTGGTTTCTCTAATTCTAACATGCAAATTTTCCACCACATGCCCAGTCCTTTGATTGAAAACCCTAAAAGCCTTACTTTCAGTAGAGTATCCAACAAAGTAACCTATGTCTGCTTTCTCACTAAACTTGCCTAAGTAATCAATGGTGTTTAAGATAGTGACAGGACACCCAAATGGTCTAAAGAAATCTATCAGTGGTTTCCTACCATGCAATAACTCATAAGGGGTCTTATTGTAAGGTTTAACTATCTTAGTTCTATTTTGCACATAACAAGCAGTGTTGACTGCTTCAGCCCAAAAGATAGTGGGTAACTTAGACTCTGACAACATAGTCCTAGCAGCCTCAATTAATGTTCTATTTCTCCTTTCAGCAACACCATTTTGCTGAGGAGTTCTAGCCACACTAAATTGTCTAGTTATCCCTTTTTCCTCACAGAACTGATTCATCACTTGATTCTTAAATTCAGTTCCATTGTCACATCTGATGATCTTAACCTTGTGATTAAATAGGTTTTCTATCCTAGTAATAAAAGCCTTAAGAATGCCAGGTGTCTCATTCTTAGTAGCTAAGAAGAATACCCAAGTAAACCTACTAAAATCATCAGTGACCACTAAGCCATACATCTTTTTGTTCAAACTATTCACATAAGTGGGGTCCAAATAGGTCCATGTGTAACATAAACAAGTGTTCAGTTATAGAATTCACCAATTTGGACTTACAAGATGCTCTATGTTGCTTTCCCATCTGGCAAGCAACACATACTTCAGGATTCTCAAAAACCTTTGAAGGTAATCCTCTGACCAAGTTCCCTTTCACCAACTTGTTGATAGCCTTGTAGTTCAGATGTCCAAGCCTTCTGTGCCATAGTTTGGATTCATCAATAGTGGCTTTGGCAAACAGACAAGTTAAATCTCTTTTGGGAATAATGTTTTTTTATGTCCACACTGTATATGTTGTCAATTCTAGGGACTTTAAGAAGTACTAATTTATCATCAGGTATCTTATAGTCAGGAGATAAGACAAGAAATTCAGTGTCTGTAAAAAGAACAAAATTCTTTCTGTCACACATTTTTGAGACACTAAAAAGATTGAACTTTAAGCCATTCACCAAATACACTTTTTCAAAATCCAATTTTCCAGTTCTGATCATGCCTTTTCCAACAATTTTTCCTCCTTTAGGGTCATTCCCAAAGGCAACATATCCACCATCCAAAGCTTCAAAGTTCTCCAAATTGCTTTGGTCTCCAGTCATGTGTGAAGAGCATCCACTATCAAAAATGCACTTGTCCTTTAGCTCCTTTTTGTAGATTGCCCTGAACAAAAAGTAAGAGAATTAGTTTCTATTTGGGACCCAAGCCATTACTGACTTGGATCTGCCTTGTGCATCAAAGTAGTCAAATTTCTTCAACTGCATTGGTGCACTGCTGTGTCTGAGAACATGATCTATAACTTTAACCTTAGGTTTCCAGACCCAGCAAGCTGAGGCCTTAACAACATAAAAATGATTGCCCACAACAGTATCAGTAACAACTTTAGGCAAAACAGCAGAGTCTGCCTTAACAAACAGAGTTTTCCTTAACAGCAGAATCAACTATGTCCTTCTTTATGGGCCCTGTTGGTGCAATAGGAGAGATAACTCTAGAAGTACCATCTCTCATCAAAACTTCCTTGGGAACCATGTTTCTTTTGGGGTGAGGGTGAGTCTTTCTAGCAAAGTTTCTATGGTTCACCCTTGTGTACTGGTTCCTAACTGGTTTTTGATAGTAGTAACATTCATCTTGCAGATGTTCAAAACTACCACAGCCATAACATGCCTTCTTAAGTAATTGAAAATCAGTACCTAATCTTTGTGAAACTAGGTTGTTCCAATTTCTCTGGTTTCCTCTAGGCAAGTTATTGGGTTTCTTAGGATATACTCTAGGTTTGTATTCATACTCAGCCATCTTCCTAGAGATACCTTTACCAAACCTAGGCTTAACAAACTCAACCTTTTTAGCCTTAGGTACTTTTGATTCAACAACAGTAGGAATTTCTTCCTTTTTGTTCTTAGAGGTTGAATCAGATTCCACTACATCATCATCACTGTCAGACTCCCAATCTTCAATCAGGGGTGCTTGTTCATACTTCTTTACCTCAACCTTAGGTGACTCTATTTCTTTTTCACTAGTTTCAACTACAGGTTTACTAGTTTCACCTACAGGTTTGGCCCCAGACTCAGATATGAAAGTCAATGTCTTAGTAGGAGGGGCATTGGCACTAAGTTTCTTAGGGTGAGCAACAGCATTATATCCTATACCATTAAAGTGTCTTCCTAATGGTTTACTGAGAATGTCAGTGGCAAATTGTTGTTTTTCCACCCTAACAATATGTTTTTCTGTCTCACTAATAGCTGAATCTTTAGCCTTTTCAGCCTCTTCTACTTTTCCCATAAGAACCTGAATCTCACAATCTTTCTTAATAAGTTCATTTTCTAGAATAGTGATCTTATCAAGATATTCAATTTCAGTCTTTTTATAAAATTCAAGCTTCTCTTCTAAATTCTTTAAACCATATTCATAACTAAGATTATCTAACTTAAGTATTTCATTTTCCTTTTTAAGGTTTCCATTGCTAGACTTAAGTATCTCAATTGTATCAGAACATGATTTAAATGAACAAGATGATTCATTGGATACCTCAGAGTCTGATCCAGAAGAAGAATAGGCCATGAGAGCAAAATGTTGTACTTGAGGTTTCTCTTCAGCTATCAATGCACAATTTGGACCATCTTCAGCATGATCACTCCAGTCATAATCTCCTAACCCATCACATGATACCATAGCAGTAGTAGGATTTGGCTCTTCATCAGCAGACTTCTTGAAATTCTCATTGCTTCTTTTTGGTGCTTTGCATTCTCTTGCAAAGTGTCCCTTCTTTCTACAGTTAAAACATTCAGCCTTTGATTTGTCAAATCCCACATTCTTGTTCCTTCTGAACTTCATCTCTTTACCAGTCCGTTTAAGAAACCTTCTTGCTCTCATTGTTAACATTGCAAATTGCCATTGCATATCAATCTCTTCAACATCATCAGGATCAAGTTCATCCAGATCTTGAGGCATGACTGAAGTACTTGTAGTAAGTTCAGCCAAATAAGCACAAATTGCAGCATCACTGATGGTGTTGGTGTTAGCAGAGTCAGCAGCAGAGACATGTGTACCAACAGCAGGAGCAAAAGTACCAGCAGCAGAGTGCTGTTCTTGATGACTACCAGAATTCTTGCTGTTTGAGGAAACAAAAGCAAGATTATTTGTGGTAGAAGATGAGCTTGACAATCCTTTAACTTCTGATTCATACACCTTCAAGTTGTTATACAGATCATCCAATGTCATAGTATCAAAATCTTCCTTATGTCTCCAAACCACTGTATGAGTGTTCCATTCAGAAGATAGACTTCTCAGAAACTTTAGATTGACATCTTCTTGAGATGGCTCAATCTTCAAAAGAGCCATCTGACTGGATAGCTTATGAAGTCGATCATAAGTTCCCTCAATGTTCTCAGAACTTAAAGCAGTGAAAGTTTCAAACTGATGCTTCAGTAGATTCTTTCTTGATTTCTTGGTAGCTTCATTCCCACCAAATCGAAGTTCGACTGCTTCCTATAACTCCTTAGCAGACTCAATATGAGTAAAACTCAATTGATAATCATTAGGTATTCCCATCATGAGAATACTGTGAGCCTTAACCTCCAATCTTCTCTGTGCTTTCTCCTCACTTGTCTTGAGAGTCAAGACTGATCCAGTAGCAGTCTTGGTTTGCACACTGTCGCCATGTAGAACAACTTCCCAAAGTGAGTAATCAACCATTCTCATGTATTGTTGAATCCTCATCTTCCAGATCTCATACTCTCCAGTCTTGAGCATGGGGACCCTTGATGCAGTAACCATGTGTGTAGAGTCGGAATCCATTGCTTACTTTGATGATTAGCAAATCTTGTATTCAGAAATTCTTCTTGGTACCAGTTTCTAGATCACAAGCTCTGATACCACTTGTTGATCCCAGTTGAGCTTCACGATCTTATTAATTACTTTAGATATAAACCTAAAGCAATCGTTATAGAAACTGATCTTGAGTTGTATATCAAATATTATGCGGAAAACTAATACTTGATCTTAAGAAGAATAAACACAAACGAATTATCAAACAACACTTCAATTATATTAATAACGATTGCTCAATAGCAATAGGGTTACAGAAACCTTGAAGTGTAAACAATAATGATACGTATATCTAACCTAACCCTAGATCCTCCTTTTATAGCGTAAGGAGTCCTAGTCGGTTTACAAAACTTTCTATACAAGAAAAATATCTTACGTATCTTTTCTATACTTATCCTTAACATAGTATACATATCTAATAAGCAGCAGAGTAAATCTTCTAGCAGCAGAGTCTTCGTGAGCTAGCAGCAGAGTTACACTATGCCTATTATCCCAAACCAGCAGAGTCACAAACAGCAGAGTTATTGTACTAATCAGCAAAGTTACATAACTGTTCAGCAGAGTTATGTTTCTCGAATCAGGAGCATCTTTTAGACCCAACAAACTTGGTATCAGACCGTCGGTTTAAGGGATTTAGGTTGCCACTATAGGGTTGCCTAAATTTAGACCACTATTAGATACGTATGTCGTAAGTATAAGATGTGCAAAAACTGTATATGCCTTAGTTATAAGTTTTATTAACTGCTTACAATGTTGATAATATAATGGCCAATATATGGTATAATAGAAATTCAGGTCTAATGTATGATAAATGTATCTTGCAATATAGAGTGGATGATTTGAGTTTAAATACATAAATACGTATGTTAAATCAAGTGATGATTGTGAAATATGTTTTAGTGTAAGGCTTAGAAACGCATGACTGAGTTAGATGGTGTTATTTGCAATGTAACAAATGATTATAGTATGATGTGCTAGAAGGCATGACGACTTAGTAAAGGTTAAAGACTTTGATAAAAATATTTTGTTATGTGAAACTTGTTGGACAATATAATTGCTTAAATGCATAAATATTAAGCATGATAACATTTACGTGTATGATTAAGTGGTGATCATGCCATATTTTCTGGTAAAGGATTTCCACGGTAAATATTATTACCCAAAAAAATAATCAAGTACAACGAATGCAGGTGAGTACCACGATCATGCTACATTTCATAGAAAACATGATAAGTGAATCGCGATAGCGAAATGTGATGAATAGAAATGATGCTTAAAAAAACTTGTGCTAGAAATCATTAGTGATATATAATGTGCTAAAAGAGTTGAAAACATAAAAAGAATCATGTTGATATATTGAGGATAAGTATGATGATAAAACAGAGATTAAGGGAAGTGTAATAAAATAAACCAAAATGTAATGTTCATATATGTGAAAGAGTTAAATAGACCAATATGATGTGATGGCATAGAGTTGAGTATGTGGTAAACTTGGGTTTGACGGGTGAATGATAAAATGCGTTGTGAAAACCATATGAAATTATGAGATATAAAACCGACAAGTATCATATAAGATCTTATCTAAGATAAAGACGGATAAGGAAGTTTGTCTTGAGAAGTGCGGTAAGCAAGCATAAAAGTACATAAATGATGGACGTGAAAAGATGTTAAATTGATAATAGCTTGGATCCAACATCAATGTTATAGATCACTACGGGATGTGTTAAAGTAAATCCTATGAGATGTGTTATAGTAAATCATACGGGATGTTATAGCCCCGAGTGAGTGCTAATCCTATGGGATTGTGTTAAATTAATTTTATGGAATGTATAATAGAAATCCTTCAGGATGATATTAATTGACTTTCCCGACAAGGATTGCCTATTTCTTTGGCATTGTGTTTTAGTCTTTTTTTACATGTGCTATAGTCCCTACGGGAAATGTTTTAGCAGGGTTGGATCTAAGGTTAGAAAATATTAAAAAAGAAAAGATAGGTAGGTAAAGGAAATTAAGATAAGTATGATTGTTGTGCCGGGAATGCATAAGTGGGATGATTTATAATCTAATTATTTAAATAATTTGGGACGCCTTTCATATAATAAATAAATTGCAAGTCGCCAAACCAAAAGATCATAATCTCTTTACTTACATGGATTGGGACGCCTTTTTCATGTAAATAAATAAGTGTAAATCATTGGGCTTATGTGTATTCAATGTGACACGAGTAAGGTGAAATCTAAAATAAGTTATACCTTGTTTAGAAATAAGGTAAGTTGAATGGAAAATGATGATGATGTTAAATTTTGACATGAGACCTATAAGGTAGATGCCTATAATAAAGGTCATTGCCTAAATTGGAAAGAAATTAGCAGCCAATGTGTAAAGAATCTTGAGTATGAATTAAGACATATCTTATGAAAATGAATAAAATGCGAGAATAGCCTTGATTGACACAGTCATATTAGCGCATTGATAAATTTTGTGGAAATAGTGCTTAAAGTTTCACTTATATAAAGTCAAAGTAGCGTTTTCTAAGTGACCATCAGTCCTTGTTGGAAATCTTAGAAATGAAAGTTAGAAAAATGTGGTGTTGCTAGCAAAAATGTGGTAAAATGGTAGACTGGCTTTAGGAAATGCAAGAAAAATGATGTACATAGGTATTTGGACACGATGTTCACCTACCTCCCCAGAAAGGAATGAAAAAAATTCAGATTTTTTCAAACTCATTCGTAATCTCTTCAAAAATATCTATCAAGAAATGGTACAACAAGAAACGAGGCTAGTGAATATTTGATTGTGCAAGTACAAGGATGATCTTAAATGTGACGCCCTTGACTTGGTAATTGAGAAAACACCAGGTATGTATACATACAGTCCGAGGTTAAATCGACTAACACAACCTTTCCAAACAAGTATTACAAACAATATCCAGTTCAAGTAAAACTACACCTCGGGCGTATAATGGATAACATAACGCGAGAAATAAAACCTATAAGTGTAATTGGTAGCACAGGTGACACAACTAGCTTATGTTTACTAAAAGGTCATTAGCTAAACCTAATTCTACTAGCTTAACTTTGATTAAGCTAGGTAGCAAACTTTGATTAAGCTAGGTACTAAAAAAGTTATCAATTATGTAAAACCCAAAATCGGTTTCTAAGTATTTTATTATTAAAATGCTTTGTAATAGTTTGACTATGACTTTTAAGTGCTTAAAGACTAAATAAGATTGGTTAGTCAAAGGTTTAAGTTGAAAGTCAAACTAAATGGTAAAATTAAAACTCAAAGTAGTTAGAAAATATTTATAAAGTTTAATGTGGCCAAATAATGATGAAAAAGGACTTGAGGGAACATTTCTATCAAAGTGTCAAACTATTACTCAACTTATACTAGAAAAATTTCGAGGCTTCTACACACTTAATTTTGGTATATGTGTATGTTGGGTGTGACATAAGAACCTAGGAGAGGAGGGAAACAAGAACCTTTTTTATGATAAAATTGAAGGAATATTAGTGTTCTAACTTAAGTAGTGTGTCCCTAGCAATCATCCTCCTCAAGAATCAAAGGATGATGATGTTCGGGGTAAAACAGCTTTGGAGCCAAGGAAAAAAAACTTTGGTTATAATATGTATTATATTGAGGTTATCATATTATGTATTTGAATGAAGGTGTTAAGGGCATAATAATCCTAGCTTAGAAAGTATGAAATGTTTAGAGATTTGACTAGTTAAGATAAGTGAGTGTTAGTCCAATGGTTATAGACTAATTAAGGTATGTGATGGAATTAACATGTGCTTTGTGTTTAGTTATAGTATAAAATGGTTTATGTTGTTATAAGATGATGCTTATTATTATATTGTTAAAGATGCAAGTGTTGAATGGTATTAGTCTTTGGACCACTCTTAGCGTTCGTCCTTCTCCCGCTCCGACTACGGGAGGTTGCTAACAATATTTAATATTTGGCCCATGTATTATTTAATATCGGGCTTTGCCCATTTATATTTTGATATTTGTGTTAGGTTACACTATCAATCATTGTTACACGTTTAATCTTGTTATTTCTAGAAAGAGAAAGTAGAGTAGAGAGAGAGAGAGAGAGAGTGTGGAAGGGACTAACTTATGTAATATGAAATGTGAATAATACTAGAACCACACCCTTCCCTTGGTGGGAAGGGGTATTTATAGTTATTTACATCATGTAGGCTACCTATCATGTATTATTTAATATCGGGCTTCGCCCATTTATATTTTGATATTTGTGTTAGGTTACACTATCAATCATTGTTACACGTTTAATCTTGTTATTTCTAGAAAGAGAAAGTAGAGTAGAGAGAGAGAGAGAGAGAGTGTGGAAGGGACTAACTTATGTAATATGAAATGTGAATAATACTAGAACCACACCCTTCCCTTGGTGGGAAGGGGTATTTATAGTTATTTACATCATGTAGGCCGCCCATGGGGTTGCATCACGGGCCGACCTTATAATAAACATACAAGCCCGATATATTAAATGTCCTATCTCTATACAAAATATGACTGGCACTTTAATTATTTTCCAACAATCTCCCCCTAAGGGTTGGTTATCATAGGTCATTGAAGTCCTTTGGTCTTTTTACGTGTCTTGGCTTTGACATCTCTTGTTCCTTGGTTCTTTGTTCTTGCTCTTGTGATTAGTTGTGATTCCGCTTGCCTTTCATCAACATCTTCATTAATGGTATCTTTATGTCGTTTCCAACATGCTCATACTTCTTGATTAACTTCATGCTTCATACTTGTGTCGTTCTCATTCTTTGATTTTGATATTGGTCTTTTAACTTTATTGATTATTTGATGAGAACTTTTCTTGAACTTTATACAACTTCATCTTTTCGTAATGATGTTGGTATGAGCATGTGGAACTGGAAGTAGGTTGATGATTATGATGGTGGTAAGCCGCCTTTTCTTCAAGGGAACACCATTTCTACCTGCGTATTTACCGTTAGTCATAACTACCAATCGATCACGGTGGACTTTTCTTATAGAATAGACCACTACGATTGTTTTACTGATGAATGTCTTAATTCCATTCATCTTGGTCGGCACATCAGCCGTCCGAATCCCATTAGGGACAATTATCATTACATTGGAAAAATCCAAGTACCGACCCATGTCATCAGGACTAGATTCATGAAATGAATCTCCTTGGCGGGATTTCTAGCACTAACAAGTTTGGATGTTGAGAGTATTAACAGCATAGTGTGAAAAGACTTCTCGGATCCTCACAAAGGCTGTTCCTGAGTTGGATACCCTCAAGAAGGCTTACAAACAAAACAGGTGAGCCGCTGAAGTATACTGAAGTATCACTCCACAACTGTAGACCGTTTGAGACGTAGTAACCATCATGATGTATAAGGCAAGATCATAAGATCTTACAAAAGACTCTTATACAACTCGTGTTCTTTTTGGCGAACACAAGTGTATGTATTGGTAAGTGTGTCCTAAGAGATCTTTTGATCAATATAGTAACTCTGGACTCGATTAAGTGTGTTTTGGTTTTAGTGAGCTGTGACTGGAGCAGACTGCCACCTATTTCAATACCAACACATCTCGAAACGAGTGGTCAATAGATTACATGTTTAGTCTCCGTGAGAAATGAAACGAGGTTCTTTTGAGAGGAATTTGAGTGGCTAGGAGGGGTTGTGCAGTGCGTCAGTGGGTCCATGACGTCTTGTCTTCAATACCAGTATCATCTTTTGTGATAACCAGTAGCAGATGTATTGACCCGGTTTCTGCCCTAAGTGTATGGAGGGCTCATTTCTTTTCACCCTTTCATAAATTTTCATTTTCATTCTTCAACCCATTTTTTCTCCTTTCCTCACATTACTCTTTTTTTTCAATCATACCTAAGGACTTCTAATACTAAACTATTGGTGTTTTCCCTGGGTAGATCCCTCCGGCTTTGGCTGGATCATAGGACGTAAACCTAACCTTAATCACCTTATAACTCCATGATTATCCTAGGTTTCCTGATTGTCAATCGTGTTGCCATAAAACCTTGTGTAAAATCTCTTAAAGAGTTTATGATAGTAAAACACATTTTGTTAATACTTTGAGTGTTTTAATGTTTCAGAAATACTCCCCCTCCACGTGTGCTCATATATTTTAAGAAAACTATGCACATTGAGGGAATAGTTCACACTTATTGAATTGATCGACTTTCAGTAGACGAGACCTTTGCGAGACACGTTTGCATCACTGGTTGGACCATCTTGAAATTATTACCCGTCCAGGTGCAAGTTCAAAGAAAGTATCTCGAGATGGTACATTCTACTTTGACAAGTCCTTTGCGAGACACGTTTACATCACTGGTTAGACCAGCTTGAAATTATTACCCGTCCAAGAACAAGTCTTTTCTAGTACTGACTTTGTTTTCTCGTCAATTATTTGGTTATGTCTGAGTCGAGCTCATTTAAGATTCCATACCAATCATATTTTAATCTCATTCCCCCCCTAATAAAATAGCATATCAATGTTGTTTTTGAATACAATGATGATTAAAATATTCTTTTTGAGGTTTTTTAATCATATGGGAAGAAACGGATAAAACGAACTTTTTTCTTCGAACAAAGATTTTGAATACCCCCTCAACAAAGAGGAAGTATTGTGTCTTGAGCAAAATTTTGGAAAACTTGGAAAAAGCTTTGAAATTTTTTGAATACATTTTGCTCAAGATTAAGATGACTTATCTTCTTATAATAAGGATTGTTGCACTAAATCATATAACATGGTCCTTTCTTTACAAAGATCGGGTTATGCACTGTTATATGTGCATAAGCCATTAAGTCTAATTTATTTCAAAAGAAACAGAATGAAATCAAATGATAACCACAAGTTCTTACAGTTGTGAAGATGTAGGAATGCTGATTGTTGGTGGCTTCTGATATTTGTTGATCTTCTGTCTTCTGAAATGCTTTACCCATTATTCATGTCATTGGAACGTGAGGATATTCTCCACTCTCTGTCTCCCCCTAACATAACCTTCTAACCTTCTCATCTGGTGCCAATGTTTTAGAAGCTCCATAATCTTCTTCATAAATTTGATTGCATCCTTTTCATCGCGCCAAGTCCGACCCATAGTCCACAACCACCCTTGAGTTCTTCTTGTCTGATAATCCCTGAGTAAATTTGTTAACTCCACATGCACGTTCATCAAAGTTTCGTCACTGAACTTTGGAAAGTCTTTGTACGCTGTTAGCATTACTGAAAAGTGAACATGTCTTAGAATAAATAAGCATTTAGTTATTGGGCCTTGGACTTGATAAGTTAGTATACTCTTTGATAAGTCAATATAAGTTTTATAATGATATATAAATCAAGTCCAAGGAAGTCAAGCCCAATCCTAGTCCATTAGAAAGCCCATGGGGCATTTGTTAATAAGTATAAAAGGCACCTTATTCTTCATTTGCAAGGTGTGCTTCAAGGTGTAAGTGTGTATTTTCTTAATAAGATTTCTCTCTTCCTTCTCTCTATTTTCTCTCTCTAAGTTTACATAAATATCTTGTTGTCACCATACCATAAGCTTAATATATATTGATAAGGTTGATAAATATAAGGTCCTACATGTGGAACGCTTTTGTTTAATGTTCTTGAAGTTCAAACACTTGGGATATGAATCTTAGTAATGTGTTTGAGAGATATTCATGTATTGAATGTGTTTAGCATGCGGAATCTACTACAACACACTTTAAAAGAACACAAGGTGGTGAGTTTGAGTAAATGAGTGAATGCAATGAACAAATAACACAACTTAGGTTAATACAAAACGATTCAATATTATTGATGAAATAATACGGATGATCTAAGTATCACCGGGATTACAAAGTAATCTTGAATCTATGATTGTCAAAAGGATTTGTGATTCGAAGTAACTAAGTTACTTGAGAGATAGTTTGGTTCGTGGTTATTGTTTTTAAAGATTGCTTGCATGAAGAAGTGACTAAGATATCCTTTTATAAGATAAGGATATCTTATTACATGTTGTCAAGTAGATGAATATAATACTATACTTTGACTATATTGGCGCCTACAATTAAATACAACTACCCATGTACACTCTGATATATTCTTCTGTCACCACAGAAGACTATTCTACTTCTACATAACGTATAACAATGTACAAAGACTAATAATTCAACTAAATATCTATTACAAAATATCTAATCGACTTGACATAAGCTTGGCAGGCTCTTCATTAGCTAGCAGTACCTTCTACCCAGAAGGTACTGGTAGAACATCTTCGTACATAACAAAATCAACTAGCAGGCTCTTCATCGACTTGGCAGGCTCTTTGACTTTGATCATTTTATTCCCAACAATCCTCCCCTAAACTTGTTATTTCCATTAAAATACACAAGTTTCTGATGAATAAAATACATACCTTGAGGATTTGAGAACTCTTCCAAAAACCCTTACTTTCTATCCTTCCTTTTTCTTTCACATTGTTCAAATATGCTCCTTAGCAAACTTTGAACAATTTCTGAGTTTTCATCATCTTTGTCACACCTTAACCTCTTGGAGATCATAGTTGAGAGCACTTCATAACTAAGTGGATACTCTTTCTCAGCCAGCATAAAGAGTTCAATCCCACTTGATGTGTACAAATGATGAACACTGCAATGACTTAAGAATTCCCAGGTTGTAGATGGATCATAATATGGAAACTTCCAATAATCATCTTTGGGATCAGGATCAAACATCCTATTGAATTCAACCCATAATTCCTGTTCCTTAACATCATTGCTAGAATTTGTGGCTAGCCTAATCTGCACTAGATTCCACAATTCTTCCAAATCTGCTCTATCAGATGCTCTAACTAAATTTTCAAAATTCTTGAAGATAGCAGACTGTCCCCCAACCCTTGATACTTTCCATGACTTACCAAATCTATCATGGTGTATTTCCCAATCAATTATAGGGTGTCTAGACCTAATTGGATCAGCATGTATGATAGTAGGTAAAGTTATCAACATTTTACTTACTTGCTCTGTGTCCAATTTTGCTACTTCTTTCATCTGAGCATCTTCCTTCTTCTTTGAAGACCTTTCTTGTGTGTGTTCAGGAGGAGTGCAGTGGTTCTTTTTGTATGCTTCAATGTATAGATGCTGCAACTCTTCAAATGATTTTCTTTTGAGTTGATGATCCTTCCAATTTGCTGACCTTTTCAGATATAACTTGAAGAACTTCATCTGCTCTTTCTGATCATGTGGCAATTTAAACCCTTTCTCCTTATACTGCATGATCTGCTGAAATACATCATTTAAGGCTTCTTCTCTATACTTTTTGGTGATGAATTCTTCAAGCTTGGCTGTCTTTTCTTCTACACTGAGAGACTCATCATCCATATACACAGAGGCTTGACCTCTTACAATTGGATCAATAGAGATAATCCATTGTAGTTGTGCATCAAATATTTGTGCAGCTTGAGAATCAATAAGAGCTTGAGCAGCATCTTCAGCATCTTTCTGCTCTTTCATTTCTTCAAGCATTCTTGAGGCTTCAAGTGCTTTTAGCTCTTCTTCATGAACCCTCTTGGCCTCTTCTTCTCCTAAAGCCATCTGAATTTGCTGAGTTCTTTTCAACTTCTTGGACTTTGGCTCATCTTCAATCAGAATACCTTTGCCCTTATCCTTTGGAGGTGAATCTTGTGATGGAGCAGAAGATTGCTCATCAGCAATTAAAACCCTCTTTCTCTTGTACACTTTCTCAGCAGACCCTTTATACCCCATAGCCAATAGCCTTTCTCTCCTAGCAGACTCTTCTTCTGGCCTAGCAGGCTCTTGCCCTGCTCCAACAGGCTCTTCATCATAAACTTGAGTTCCATCATGGAATTCAAATTGAGCCTGTTCCTCCTCTTCTTCCTCATCTTCAGACCTATCCTTCCTCCCCTTTTTGGAAGAGTGATCTATCCTATCAGCATCTGTCTGTGAAGAACTAGATAAAACAACCTTTGCAGACTTTTTACCTTTTAACTTCTTCACTTCACCCTCCAATCTCTTAACCCTCTTGACCAATTTGATGTTGATCTGAGAAAACCTTTCATTTTGACTTTTAAGAGCATTCTCTAAGAACTTCACCTTGTCTTTCAACTCCTGCATTGTCTGAGGTGATTGGGTTTGTGATATATGATGTGGGGATGGTGGTGGTGTTGCTGATGGTACTGGAGATGGTGTTGGTGATTTTTGATGTGTTTGTGAAATGAAACCATGTGAAGAACTAGATGATGGTGTATCAGCAGATGGTGTGGGTTCTTCTGGATGTTGTGGTACCATTTCATCAAAAAGTGGAACTTCCTCTCCTCTAAAACCAATTCTCATATTTGAAAATACTTTGTGAGAAAGTTTTGGTGTTTCATAAACCGAGTCTGTGGGAAGCAACACATGTTGTAATTTTCCAATGATGCAACCAATAAATCTTGGATACATCAAAAACTTTGTTTTACTTTTCACATTGTTTATCAATCCTTCAAAAATATATTTAGAAAAGTTGTATTTTCTGTTTGTTGCTAAGCAAATGAGAGCAAGAGGCCATGTTGCCACTAAATTGCTCCCAAGAGGTTTTCTTCTGGCTCAAACAGTGAAGGATTGTGTGAATCAAAAATCTCCATTGTGGAGTAAGATGCTTTTTCAGAAAAGTGAGTTTGTTGGACTCAGCATGATACCCCATTCTTGTTAAATTTTCAAAAATTTCAGTATCTGGTAACTGACTAATACCATCAGAATCATCCAAATGAAGATGCCTTCTTAAGGATGACTCAGTAAGAGTCAAATTTTTACCATCCACTTTGGCTTTTATTCTTTGTTCCCCATTTTCAGAAGTTTTAATTTTAGCAGATTGCCAAAATTGTAAAATTTGATTTTCATAAATAGTGGGATTGACTAGCAAAGCAAACCTGATGTAGGAGTTGTTTAAAAAGTCCACTACTTGATGAAATGAGGCATTATCCTCTGACTTTTCCAAAAATGCTAACTGATTGTGACGTTGGACAAAATCTAGAACAACTGTGGAAGCCATAATGAAAATTTTTAATATGTTGGTGGGATTTGTTGGTAGTACTGGTAGAAGATGAAAGGTGTATGTGAATTATGATAGTGACTGATGAAAGAAGATATGAGAGAATTACTTTTAACCGACAATAAGAAAGATTAAAATAAGTAAATGAAAAGGCGGTTAAAAAGATCTTTTATATGTAAAATATAATATAATATAATCATCAGTGAATTACATAACTACCCCAACGGCTAATTTTAACTACCAGGCCTAATGGCTAAAACTTTTTCTGACAGGCTCAACGGCTATTTAGCAGTACCTTTTTATACTAGCAGTACCAATTTTGAACTACCAGTACCTTTGAAAGTTTTATAAAAATCCCTTATAGTTTTTAGCAAACTACCAGCTATCAACGGATTTGAGTTGTCTTTACCAAAAGCCGTTTGCTTAAGGACTAGCTAACTATTTACAATTAAGTATGGTCAGTTAACAACCATATAGTTTTTGGTAAACTATCAACCATCAACGGATTTGATTTGTCTTTACCAAAAGCCGTTTGCTTAAGGACTAGCCAACTCTTAAGTTTGTGAAAACTTGGTGAGCTGAATACCAAAAGCCATGATGGCCCAAAGATGGTGCAATTTCCTTGGATGGAGGAAATTTAGAAAGGCAATGATGCTGTGTATCTTGGATGATTAGTTCAACAAGTGAAATCATCTAATGTCATGCCTTTGAGTTGAAACCTTTCTTAGTTTGATCTAGATAGAACTTTCTCCTTTGAGAAATGCTTCATCCCTTCTAGATATATGAGCTAACTCTCTCTATTTCAACTCTGCATCATCTTGTATGCTCTTGTCTTTTCTTTCATAAATTGGTCTTTCTTCCATTTTGGGCTATTAATTCCTCCCCTGAGATTGTTATTTCTCCTGAGATGAATATAACTTTTGTTGTCCCTTTTGTTTGAAAGAACTCTTGTTTTGTTATCAACCTGAAATATGTTAGTTGCAAACCAAAAGAACAAAGTGTAGAACACTTGATCTATATAATTGTAAACATTCAAGCATTTATATGAACAAAACATAGCAATTTTGTATCAGCAGGACCAATTATGAACTAACAGGACCTTTTGACTAACTAGCAGTACCATGTTTAAAATCCAATACCAGGTAATTTTTATGAACAAAAACACATGTTTTTCAAAGATTTATCATTCCAATACCTCCTACAAGATATTTGAATCTACCTAAATCAAAAGCTTTGGTGAGAAGGTCTGCATAATTCTTTTCAGAATCAATTTTAACTACTTGAATTAACCTCTTCTCATTGCAATCCCTTATGAAATGGTGTCTGATTTCAATATGTTTTGTTTTTGAGTGTTGAACTGGGTTTTTAATGATACAAATAGTACTGCTATTGTCAATATAAATAATGGTGTTAAGAAAATTGTACCCATAGTCAAGCAATTGATTTTGGATCCAAAGAACTTGCCCACAACAACTTGCACCAGCAACATATTCTGCTTCAATTGTAGAATTGGCCACCATTGTTTGTTTCTTGCATTGCCAAGAGATTAGTCTGCAACCAAGAAATTGACATCCACCAGTTGTGGATTTTCTGTCTAGTGTTGCACCAGCATAGTCACTATCCGAATAAGCCATCAATTCAAAAGATGATTCCCTTGGATACCAAAGACCCAACCTAGGTTGACCCTTAAGATATCTAAAGATTCTTTTGACTGCTGTGAGATGAGAGATCTTGGGATGTATTTGAAACCTTGCACATACACATACTGAGAACATGATATCTGGTCTTGATGATGTAAGATACATCAAGGACCCAATCATAGATCTATAATTGTGCAGATCCATATCTTCTCCTTCAGCATCCTTGAGTAGCCCTTTGTCTGGATCCATTGGTGTACTTGCAACCTTAGAATCAGCAAAATTAAATTTCCTTAAGATCTCAGCTACATATTTATCTTGGCTGATAAATATGCCTTCTTTTGTTTGTTTCACTTGGAGACCTAAAAAGAAAGTAAGTTCCCCCATGGAACTCATTTCAAACTTACTGTGCATAAGTTTTTCAAATTCTACACACAAGTCTTGGTTTGTTGATCCAAAGATTATGTCATCAACATAAATCTGCACTAACAAGATGTCTTTCTTTGTCCTTTTGATGAACAAAGTTGGATCAATCCTGCCTCTTTGGAATCCACTTTCTAGTAGAAAACAAGCCAATGTTTCATACCATGCCCTTGGAGCTTGGTGTAGACCATACAAAGCCTTGGTAACTTTGTAAACTTTATCTGGATACTCAGCATCAATGAAGCCTGGAGGTTGAGATACATAAACTGGTTCTTCAATTTCACCATACAAAAATGCACTCTTAACATCCATTTGATAGACAGTGAAGCCTATGAATGAAGCATAGGCTAAGAAAAGCCTAATTGCTTCAAGTCTTGCAACTGGAGCAAACACTTCTTCATAATCTACCCCTTCCTCTTGAGTATATCCTTGTGCTACCAATCTAGCCTTGTTTCTGATCACTATACCCCTTTCATCTTTCTTGTTTCTGAACACCCATTTGGTTCCAATTGCCCTATGACCTCTTGGCAAATCAACCAATATCCAAACCTTCTGAATCTTGAATTGGAGAAGCTCTTCTTGCATAGCTTCCACCCAACTTGCATCATCTAAAGCTTTGTTTATGTTTTTGGGTTCAGCCTGAGATAGAAAACATGAAAACAGGCATATATTGGAATTATCATTATTCTTTTCTTCATACATAGAGGAGATTAACCCTTCTTCATTTGAGGATAAGACTTGAGATAAACCAACTTGAGATCTTGTTCTAACACCAGAAGTCATGCTTCCAATCACATCATCAGATGAGTGATCTTTGAGAATTCTAGTGTTTGGTGTTTTAGGAACTTCATATGTAGTTGGAAGATTGCTAATCCCAACTTCTTCTTGAAAAGAATCATCTATTTGAACATTCAATGGCTCAGCAGTACCAATACTTGTACTAGCAGGACCATCTGAAGAACTGGCAGTACCATTGTCATTAGCACCACTTTCTTGATTCTCTTGATTCTGAGTTCCTTGATCTTCTTCATTGCCTTCAATTGTTGTGTCTGAAGGTCCTTCTTCACTTGAAGATAGATCCATACTTTTCCAAATTGGCATCCAGATGTAATCTTGATTTTTAGGAGAATCAACATTGTCTTCAGAACCTGCATTTTCATTAGCATTTGTACCTGTAACAGGCACATAATTCATAGATTCTGAAAGCCTATCAACATCAAACATCCAATGTTCTTGAAGTTCAAACACTTGGGATATGAATCTTAGTAATGTGTTTGAGAGATATTTATGTATTGAATGTGTTTAGCATGCGGAATCTACTACAACACACTTTAAAAGAACACAAGGTGGTGAGTTTGAGTAAATGAGTGAATGCAATGAACAAATAACACAACTTAGGTTAATACAAAACGATTCAATATTATTGATGAAATAATACGGATGATCTAAGTATCACCGGGATTACAAAGTAATCTTGAATCTATGATTGTCAAAAGGATTTGTGATTCGAAGTAACTAAGTTACTTGAGAGATAGTTTGGTTCGTGGTTATTGTTTTTTTAAAGATTGCTTGCATGAAGAAGTGACTAAGATATCCTTTTATAAGATAAGGATATCTTATTACATGTTGTCAAGTAGATGAATATAATACTATACTTTGACTATATTGGCGCCTACAATTAAATACAACTACCCATGTACACTCTGATATATTCTTCTGTCACCACAGAAGACTATTCTACTTCTACATAACGTATAACAATGTACAAAGACTAATAATTCAACTAAATATCTATTACAAAACATCCAATCTGGTCCAACTCCTTTCACATTTGCTAGTTTCTCTTGAAACTCTATGTGAAGATTTTCTTCTACTAGCCTAGTGCAAGTGTTAAACACTCTATAGGCCTTACTCTGCAAGGAATACCCTATCAAAAAGCCAACATCTGCTTTTCCATCAAATTTGCCTAAATGATCTTTGGTATTGAGAATAGTGACTTGACAACCAAAAGGTCTCATAAAACTTAAAGATGGTTTTCTACCAAAGAAAAGTTCATAAGGTGTTTTTCTATGTGGTTTTGTCACAAGAACCCTGTTTTGTACATAACAAGCAGTACCAACTGCTTCAGCCCAAAATGAAATAGGCAACTTAGAGTCTACTAACATAGTTCTAGCAGCCTCTATAAGTGTTCTATTCTTTCTTTCTGCTACTCCATTTTGTTGAGGTGTTCTAGCTACACTAAACTCTCTTTTTATGCCTTTTTCCTTGCAAAAGTCATCCATAACTCTATTCTTGAACTCTGTCCCATTGTCACACCTGATGATTTTGACTTTCTTATCAGATTGGTTTTCTACCTCAGTGATATAGGTTTTAAGTATCTCACTAGTTTCATGTTTAGATCTTAAGAAGAAAACCCATGAAAATCTGCTATAGTCATCAGTAACAACCAGACAATATTTCTTTCCATTCAAGCTGCACACATTAGTAGGACCAAAGAGATCCATATGAAGCATATGTAAAGCCTGAGTAATAGAGTTTTGGGTCTTGGGCTTACAAGAAGCTCTATGTTGTTTGCCTTTCAGACAGTCAACACAAGTTTGGTCGTTTTGGAAAATTTTGTTGGGTAAACCTCTTACTAAATCATATTTTGCAATAGTGTTGATTGTTTTAAAGTTTACATGACCAAGCCTTCTATGCCATAACATAGATTCATCCAATGAGGCTTTTGCTACCAAACAAGTTAAACCTTCCTTGGGATCAATGTTCTTTAAATTGACACTATACATATTGTTCCTTTTTGGAATTTTAAGAAGTATCTGACTCTCATCAGGCATCTTAAAATCAGAAGAAAGAACCATACATCCATTGTCAGTAAATAGAACATTGTTCTTTTTGTCACACATTTGTGAGACACTAAGAAGATTAAACTGAAGTTCTTTCACAAAATACACATTTTCAAAATCTATTTTACTGGTTTTGATAGTACCTTTACCAGTGATCTTTCCTTTTATTCCACCCCCAAAGGTAACATATCCTCCATCAAATGTTTTGAAATCTGAGAGGAATGACATGTTGCCTGTCATGTGCCTTGAACACCCACTATCAACATATCCTTGATCTTCAATATCAGTTGAATGTTCCTGCACATGAATAAACATATTAGTTTCCTTGGGGTACCCAAGCCATGACAGACTTGGGTTTGCCTCTTGCATCAATGAAGTCAAACCTTTTCAGGATTGTTGATGCACCTTTTGATTGGATTGGTTTCCAAATCCAACATGCTGAGGACTTAACAGCACTTTCCCTTCTAATCCATTGTGTGGTCTTTGGTCTATCAGTACCAATTTTGGCAATACCAATTTTGGCAGTACCATGTGGTCTAGCAGGACCTTTTGGTCTAGCAGGACCTTTGGTTTTTGGACTCCAAACTTTTGTTTTGACCACATTTATCTTTTGAATAGGATTCTTCTCAACTTTTGGTACACTTTTGAAAGTGTTTCTTGTACCCTTTTCAGTTGGTTTTGTAATAACAGGCTTATGTTGTCTAACAGTATGTTTATCATTTGTTTTAGCTTTTGATTTACTCCCAGAAACCCATTTATTACAATAAGCATGAAGATGATTAAAGCTACCACAATAATAACAAGCCTTATTAAACATAACAAAGTCATCACCTAGTTGTTGTGACTTTAGGTTGTTCCAATTTCTTTGGCTTCCCCTAGGTTTGTTATTACAATTTTTACAACTTTCAACTGTCTTCAAAACAGTTTTGGCCTTAGCTTTAACTTCTACTTTCTTAGGACTGGTTGGTCCTACTTTGATTCCTTTGATAAGAATAGTCTGATCTTCATCATCATCAGATACCCAATCCTCAATAATTAGGACATCTGGTCTCTTATCAGTGAGCACCTTAGAGAGTGGAACATTCTTAGCACTCTCAGAAGGTTCACTTATCACTACAGGTTTATCCAATGGTTTGTTAACAAATTCATGTAAACATGATACAGCAAGATCACTACCCTGAGGACATGGAATTCCTCTATAAGGAGGTGGACATTCATTATATCCTATCCCTGATTTTATTTTCTTATTCAACTGATTCTCTACTATGCTCTTAGTACACTCAGAAGCATTTTCTAATTTAGTAACAGTCAGTTGAATATTGTCTCTAGCTAATGTCACTTTAGTGCATTCAGTCCTTAACATTTCTATTTCAGTATCTTTCAAATATATTTGTCTATTAAGAGCACCTTTAGCATCAGAAAATGTGAGTTCATTTTCTCTATAGTGAATGATTTGTTTTTCTAGCTTGGACATACCACACTGATGGTTAAATAAGGTTTGTTGGGTTTTTCTATGTTCTAATACTTCTGTATCATAAGCTTTACTTATGATTTCTAATTCTTTAAGAGATCCACAATTATTAGAACATTTGATAATTTGTACCTCAGGGGTGGAGAATGCCATCAAAGCCAATTCATCAGAAGTTGACTCATCTTCACCCATGAAACTCCAATCAAAACCCATGCCATCAATAGCAACCATTGCTTTTGGCTCTGCAACTTCAACAACCTTACTCTTGCTTTCAAAGCTTCCTTTCTTCTCAAAGCTTCCTTTATTTCTGTTGTCAAACCCTCTACCCTTGTCATCCTGCTTCTTAGGTCTTCTACACTCTCTAGAGTAGTGACCTTTCATGTGGCAGTTGTAACACTCCACCTTTGACTTATCATAGCCAGCAGGCTCATTTCCATCTATCAGAATCTTCTTGCCAGTCCTCATCATCAACTTCTTGGCTCTAATGCTTAAAAGTGAAAGTTGCCACTTTATGTCCATTTCTTCAAGATCATCAGGATGAATCTCTTGAAGGTCTTCAAATGATAATACAGACCCATTGTGCTGAGATGTAAGAAAAGCACACCCAATTGTTTCATCTAATATGGATTTGGTACTACCAGAAGTACTAGCAGTACCAAAGGTTGTATTAGCAGTACCTTCTTCTCTGCTACCTTGTTCTTCATTATCAACCTTTGACATGCTTGGGGATGAAACAAAAGCCATATTTCCAGAACTTGACCCAGTAGTCTTCTTTACTTCATGCTCTACTATTTTGAAATTGTTGTAGAGATCATTGAGACTCATCTGGTCAATATCTGACTTGTTCTTCCATACAATGACATGCATAGACCATTCTGAAGGTAAACTTCTAAGAAATTTAGAGTTTAGGTCTTCTTGAGTTATCATCACTTCATGGATGGCTAACTGACTTGCAAGCTTCTGAAGTCTATTGAACATACTGTCCAAAGACTCATTGGTTGTGGCTGTGAAGTTCTCAAATTGTTGTTTGAGAAGGGTTTTCTGTGTTTTCTTGGTAGCATCATTACCACCAAACCTAGCCACAATTGCTTCAAAAAGGGTTTTGGCATCTTTGTATTTGTTGAAGATCAGAAGTTGATCATTTGGAATAGTCATCAGTAACATACTCCTTGCCTTTAGATCATTCCTCTTCTGAACTTTTTCATCTGCATTTGATGGTTGATCTTGTATTCTTGTTACAAGAGCATCATTTACTGTTGTAGTGGTGATTTGGGGTTTGAAGGAATTGCCTTGTTCAATGATCTCCCAAAGTGCATAGTCCTGCACTTGAAAGTATTGTTCAACCCTTAGTCTCCACATTTCAAACTCGTTTTGCTTGAGTAATGGAAGTTTAGCTGCAACATTGGTTTGAATATGTTCAACATCCATTTTTCTTTTAAATTAGTAAATATCAAGCCTAGCTCTGATACCACTTGTGGAACGCTTTTGTTTAATGTTCTTGAAGTTCAAACACTTGGGATATGAATCTTAGTAATGTGTTTGAGAGATATTTATGTATTGAATGTGTTTAGCATGCGGAATCTACTACAACACACTTTAAAAGAACACAAGGTGGTGAGTTTGAGTAAATGAGTGAATGCAATGAACAAATAACACAACTTAGGTTAATACAAAACGATTCAATATTATTGATGAAATAATACGGATGATCTAAGTATCACCGGGATTACAAAGTAATCTTGAATCTATGATTGTCAAAAGGATTTGTGATTCGAAGTAACTAAGTTACTTGAGAGATAGTTTGGTTCGTGGTTATTGTTTTTAAAGATTGCTTGCATGAAGAAGTGACTAAGATATCCTTTTATAAGATAAGGATATCTTATTACATGTTGTCAAGTAGATGAATATAATACTATACTTTGACTATATTGGCGCCTACAATTAAATACAACTACCCATGTACACTCTGATATATTCTTCTGTCACCACAGAAGACTATTCTACTTCTACATAACGTATAACAATGTACAAAGACTAATAATTCAACTAAATATCTATTACAAAATATCTAATCGACTTGACATAAGCTTGGCAGGCTCTTCATTAGCTAGCAGTACCTTCTACCCAGAAGGTACTGGTAGAACATCTTCGTACATAACAAAATCAACTAGCAGGCTCTTCATCGACTTGGCAGGCTCTTTGACTTTGATCATTTTATTCCCAACATAAATATAAGGTCCTACAAGTGGTATCACTTGCCTAACAATAATTTAGGAGTGTTTGTGTTTCATTTTTTGGTTAAAGCTTTGCAAAAGTTGCGTTTTTCTATATAAAAATGTTAGCTTTTCTACAAAAAGCTTTGATTTTTAAGTTTCTTAGTTGAAAGTTGTTGTCTTTCTTATAGTTCTAGTATTTATTAGTGAGTTTTGGAAAAAAAAATCGCATCAATAATGTCAAAAGCTTGTTTCTTATCGATTTGAAAGGTTTTGGCATCGTATTGAATTTCTTCAAATTTAGTTCTAAACGTTAGAGGTTGAAACTTTATTGAACTTTAAGTGTTTTTGAAGGTGTTTGATCAAAAGAAACTGTTTGGAATCGTGTTTTTGGGTGTTAAAAGGTCGATTAAAAAATCTGACGTTTTATCTAAATTTCCAGAAGAGGGTTTATCGAAATTGCCATTTAAATAGCTTAGGGTTTATCGAAATTTCTTATCGAAATTTCAATTTAAATTTATCTAAATTCGAATTTCAAGGGTTTCTTCACGATTCAAGGATTACTCGGTACTTTCCTTGCTTGTATAAGCATGTAGAATACTTCGACAAAAGAGAAATCTTCTAGCTTTTATAAGTTAGATAGATACTATCTAGTTTGGTTATCTAAATTGGTATCGAAATTGGTATCTAAATTGGTATCTAAATTGGTTTTATCGAAATTGGAATTTAGTTATCGAAATTGGACCAGTCAAAGTTATCGAAATTGGATCAGTCAAAGTTATCAAAATTGCAATCCAGTCAAAGTTATCGAAATTGTACCAAAGTGAACAATGTTATCGCAATTGAACCTTCAAAGTTGACTTTTGTTTGACTTTTTTACGACAAAACTTCAAACGACCATAACTCTTGAACCGTAATTCCGTTTTCAGACCATAATTTATCAAAATGACCGTGTGAATGAGAAGATCAATACGTTGAACAACTAAAGCACATTCAACCCTACCTTCGAGGACCAAATCCACTCCGGAAGGAAGTTATCAACGTTTTTAAGTTTTCAGACCAAAATTTCACTACAACAACTTGCATTAACTTACAACAAACACAACTCCTACATCGTTAAACCGATCCAAGATCAAATTTATCATACATCAATGGCAACTCAGCAAGATATTCATGTAGCTAGTGCTGAAAACCGTCATCCCATGTTGTCAAAGGGTGGATACTCACAGTGGGCTAGTCGTATGATGCGCTATCTTCAGAGCAAACCAAACGGAAAACTTCTTGTCAATTCCGTTTTGGAAGGACCCTTTCAACCACGTCAAGTCCTAAACCCTGGAGATCTTAATGGAAACCCCCCCCCCCCCAGTAAAACCATTCTACAAAGATCAGACTGAGGCTGAGTACACTGAGGAAGACAAACTACAAATTACAGCTGATGATCTTGCATTTCATCTCGTCGTTCTTGGTCTACCCAAAACGACTTATGCAACTATGGATAGTGAAGGAAGTGGTCATGCAGTCTTGGAAAGAGTTAAGAGGTTAATGTACGGGACAAACATCGGGAAACAGGAAATGGAAACACAACTGCTCAAGGAACTACACAAGTTCACTTCAATTGTTGGTGAATCAATAGAGTCTTACTATCACAAGTTTTGTAAGATCATGAACGACTTATCTAGACACAATCTCACTCAAAAGAACATAAACAACACCAAGTTTCTCAACGAGTTACAACCAGAATTGGGAAGATATGTCACCATTGTTTATCAGACAAAGAAATTGCATGAAGTTAACTATGATCAGTTGTATGACTTCTTAAAGCAGAACCAAGCTGAGGCAAATGAAGTCAGGTCAGAATTACTTGCTAAAAAGCATGATCCTTTCGCATTCATTGCTAACACACCAACACCTTTACCAGCGAACACACCACATCAACCATTATCATCTTCTACTCACAACTACATGCAACCTCAATACGTTCCACAACAAACTACTGTCATCCCGCAACAACAATTCTACCTACAACAACAAATTGTTCTTCTACAACAACAATATCCACAATTCCAAGAAACAGAGTTCACTGACAATGATGAATCTACTACTGCTTTGACACAAGCATTTGCTTATCTAACAAAGGCATTCCAAGGATGCTATTCTACACCAACAAACAACAACCAAAGGATTTCATCGAACACTCGCAATAAGCAGATTGATCAGCCGAATTTCAATATGGGTCAAGGAGGACAAATGGTTGGAGTTATTGGGAATCAGCAGGGATATGCTACTGGATTTCACATGGGTAATCAGAATATGCAGAATGTAGGACAGTATGCAGGGAATCAGTTGGGTCAGTGATGATGTACCCTCCGAACGGGTCGAAGGACTCCCCTTCGAGCCTATAGAAAGCCCTCTCTTCGGAGGCCCAGGTTAATCTCCTTAACACGTTTCATTGGCGTAAAACCATTCCGCCTGCGAACTGGTTACCATGTGGGAATCCACCAATCGAAGCCCTAAGCCCTTCGGGGTATTCCTATCGAAGGGACTAGCACGAAGGACCATTCTGACCTGGTCAAACCCACGTCTCCTCTTTCCCTTGGCTTTCCCGCCAAAACAGAGATCGTGGGCTACAAAGCCCTAGCGGTTACCACAAAATCATGGGACGCCCCCATGATCTCCGAACAATGTGCAACCGCCCACTATGTCCTATTTCTCCCCTATAAATAGCATAGTCGGGCATGAACAATGTAAGTTAACTTCACTCTTGTCATTTACAACCTACTCAAACGATTACACATACTTACTCGCACGCCGGAGGTGGTTCGCAGGGTCCAACCCCTGCACAATCACTTAACGTAGTGTTTCAGTATTTCTTATTTTCAGGTTAAGAACAAGCTTGGCGCAATCTCAACACCCCATTATTCCTTCGATCATCATCGAAGGCTTGGTTGTGCAATTATTTGTTCAATCAGTGGCGCCATCCGTGGGACCGCTACAATTGGTCTCGTTAATTCCGAGCTTATAACCAACCAACCACTTTCACTATTATTCCGGCATGGATCAAGGGAGAGAAGATACTCCCCTACCGGGTTTCTCGACCTTGGCACCAATACCAATCAACGATACTAACAACCTTCCCCCAATAACCGCTTCCACTTTCACAACACGTTCTCACCCAGAAATCACAACCAACAATCATGCTTCGACATCAGCCAATCCCGAACCTGTCATTAGCCCAGCCTTTTTCGAAGCCAACCACGAAGTGTTGGAATCCCTCTTGAGGGCTCGTAACAGGCAAGTCAGGAATGCTGAGGTGCGAAGGGAGTTGGAATACTCGAGTGATGAGTATGATGAAGAAATGGAGATGGAACCTAGGCCTCCGACCCAAGGACCAACCCTATCGGCCTTAAGAATTGGGTCTCCAGTCGGTCGAAGGCTAAGCAAAAGATCCGTTGGTTTTGAAGGAGTCCCCGAGAGGGCTCCGACAAGAAGGGAAGGGGCGGTTACCGAAGGCTCTAACGGTAGGAGCCAGCGAAGGGAAGAAGTGGGGGTGACTTTGCCTCCATTGCTAGCAGCTCATCTTGGAAGGACTGAAGCTGGGATTCCGTTGCAGCCTTCTCACGCATCAGGCGTAGAAGGCAATCCACCTACAATTAATATGGGAGGAAATCTTCCTCCCAATGGTATGTACCCCTCGTTCCAAACTCAGTCTTATCCTCAAAATTTATATCCTCTAGTAAATGGACAACCTAATAACCCAAGCTTTCCCCAAAATTATGGGAGCATGCCCTTCAGGCATCCTATGGCGTACCCTCCGTACGCCATGGGAAACGGTTACCCGTTTGCCATGAATACACCTTATCAGTCCTACCCAAGCCAAACTCCTATGGGAATACCCCCGAACAACAATCCATATAATACTGTTCCCATGTATGCACCACCTTATAACTGTCTATACTCAGACCCTATGGGTTCAGCTACACCCTTCGTTAGGTGGATCGAAGATTACCCATTGCCTGATGGGTTGAAAATGCCCTCGCACGTTGGGACTTATGATGGGAAGGGGGATCCAGACAATTTCTTACATTTGTTCGAAGGGGCTATCAAAATGCAAAAATGGGTTATGCCAGTGGCCTGTCATATGTTTACATACACCCTACGGGATTCTGCTCGTATCTGGTGGAATGGGCAAAAGCCTGGCAGCATCGTCAATCTTGATGATCTTAAGGCTAAGTTCCGGTCACATTTCAGTCAGCAAAAGAAGTTCACGAGGACTCATTTAACGGTGCACAATATCAAACAAAAAGAAAACGAAAGCACAAGGGCCTTCGTTACTAGGTACACCGATGAGACTTTGCAGATTTTGGGTCTTCATGAAGATCAGCGTATCTCAGGTTTCGTACATGGTCTTCGAAATCGGAGTTTGGTGGAATTCTTATCCACTGACCTTCCGACAACTTACAAAGGGTTAACGGAAAAGACATATACTTGGATCGAAGCAAAAGAGGTGTCCACTAATGGGGCTCCGGTAGACAGAGATAGCAACAACAAGTGTTCGAAGCATTCTTCGTGGGAAGGGTCCAAGAACAAGAACAAGAACAGAGATAGGTTTTCTCCGTACAACAAAGGCCCCAACCATGGTTTGTTAAGCAGTCTAACGAAGTCTCCAAAGGAAATACTTGCTACGGAGAGGGCTGCCAAGGCCTTCGAAGCACCCCCTCGTATGACAAGTAAGTGCAAAAACAGGGATACCAGCAAGTACTGTCACTTCCACGAAGACAATGGCCATGACACGAACAGTTGTAGAGAACTGAAGAAACAGATAGAGGAAGCTGTGAAGTCCGGGCAATTGGTACATTTGGTGAAGGGTATAAAGAAAGGCAAAGAAAAGATGACCGACACTCAAATGGCCAAAGATAGTAACCCTAACGAAGCCCCCATACTAATGATACATAGGGGCGAAACCACTTCGAAAAGGAAAGTACCGGGGCCGGAAGCGAACGAGATAAGGGAAATAGCGTTTTCTCCTATCACAGGCAGGATCCCTTCGAATGATCCAGTAGTTATCAAAGTCCTCATCTTTCGCCAAGAAGTAAGCGGAGCTTACATGGACTGCGGAAGCCCTTGTGAAGTCATATATGAACATTGCTTTCGAAAACTCAAGCCTTCGGTCAGGTCTCAAAGGGTCGACTCAAAGATGCCTTTAGTAGGGTTTTCTGGCGAACGTTCGTGGTCTCTGGGAGAAGTTCCGTTGGAAATAACAATTGGAGAAGGTGATGAACTCAAATAAGTACATTTTATTACCATCATTTATCCTATTTATTTAACTTGTTTTATTGTATTATCTGTGAGAATTGATACGTTAATGTTTACTTTTGTAATTCTCAGGTAAAAACAAGTACTATGTGAAACTTGGCGATTTTGGACTAATTATGGAGCAAAACAAGCAAGAAGTTAAGAGTCTATTGAAATGTACAAGATCAAGATCATTCTGCTCCAGATACGCCGCATCACACTTCTTACATACGGCGCATCACTATCAAGATCTCACAAGTTATAATCCAAGACGGCAAAGGACATGCGCCGCATAGATAAATGGAGTTACGCCGCATCTTCTGGCGGTGTACGAATATTCCTGAATATATTAATCTTGGACCCCACGCGAAGTTAAGTCAATGCGCCGCATCTACTTATTCAATGCGCCGCATCTAACCCTCAAATAGAAACTATAAATACCCCAAAGTCAGACGAATTTTGTGTGCAATATACGGAGTACGAGACTTAGCGAAAGACAGAAACCCTAGGACGAAGTCAGACGTGTTAGCTGCACAAGACACACCCTAAACGAAGATACAAGAGCTTTTAAGAAGGTCCTGCATGTATTCAATTCATTAAGTAGTTTTGTTTTATTGTATTAGTACACTTTAATTCATCAGGATTGATGGGCCGATTCCATGTGACTACGGAAAACCATGGGCACCCCTTAAAATTGCTTTCCCATTAATTAAAGTTTATATGTTGATGTCTTTGGTGACTTTTATTAGTTCATTGATAACCTCTGTGTCTAGCTGAGCATTGCTTGGGTCGCCATGCCCCTTCCTCGCCTATTTAAGAGACGCTAAATAAATAGGATAGACATAAGTAATCATTAAGGGTTTACTCGCCGATAAGATTAGAGCCAACGAGAAAGGGTTAATTACATACACTTCATATAAAACTAGCAATAAAACAAGTGACAAGCTACTTAATTATCAGGACAGGTCTTCTTATTTGTCTCAAGTATCTATCTGTGTACGTGTGTGCTAATCGCTGATTCGTGCCTATTAGTTTAGTTTATATTTAATCATAACCAAACCGTGCCAGTCTCTCAGGCTGAACCCCCCTTTGCGTTAGATTAGGTTGTATAGCTAACTTAAGATATTAAAATACTGATTAGAATAACTAGATAATACGTTCCACTCTTAGTGATCGACACTCTACTTACCATTATATTCATACTGACCGGGTACATTGCTCGTTAAAGTGTGTGTTATTGATAAGTCGGCTAAATATAAATTTAAAACTTGAATACTGCTAAAACCACAACGACATCACGCGCGCACCAAGTCTTTGGAGCCGCTGCCGTGGTTATAAAAATTAGAGCAATACACACACGCACACATCAAGTTTTTGGCGCCGTTGCCGGGGAGTGAATTGTTATTATCTGTTAATTTGATTAGTATTTTAATTAGGTTTTTCTTTTTAATTTTTATTCTAACCACTAACCCCGTTGTATATTAGTTAAATTACATTCATTGTATTATTTGCATATTTTGTGTGTTTTTATTTTCTTTAATTTTTGTTTCTTTTTGTTTGATTTTATTTTTGTTTTTATTTTTTTCTGTTTTTCTGTATTTTGCTATCGTTGTACTGAGCTAATACAAACGATACGGTGCATCTATTTTCATAGATACGGCGTATTGCGTTTAATTTTTAAAATACAACGCGTTTAATAAATTCGATACGACGCATCTTTCCCCAAGATACGGCGTATTCTGTTTTTAATAAGAAATTTTTCTAAACCATAACGCCATACGACGCATCTGTTTTAACAGATACGGCGTATTTATTATTTAAATTAAAAACAGTTTTTCGAAATTATTAAACAGATACGACGCATCGATTTTTATCGATACGGCGCATCTTCTAAATCAAAAATCAGTTTTATTTGCTAAAATTAGATACGTTGATTTTTGATAATTAAAACTGATACGGCGCATTCTAATTCTAAGCGGCGTATCTATTTTCTGAATAAAAGTCTGATTAAATTTTAACGTTATAAGATACGGCGTATCCAACTTTCTGGATACGGCGCATCGTTCGCAAATATCAACAACTTTTATTTTTCTTATTCCCGAACGGAAAATATTCTAACCCTTTCACTTGGAAGTTTTTACTTTGAAATCTACCTGTCTTTAATTTTCAGGAACAATGTTTGATATTTTCCCCAACTGGTTCGGAAGACCCCAAAGAAACCTTACCATGGAGGAGTTTGCACTACAAATCGCTCAAACTAATGAAAAAGAACATCATGAAGCAAGAAACTTTATTAATGAATTCAAAGGCAGTCATGAGCTGTTACTAAAGGAACAAAACAACATGATTAATGGATTGGCAATTGAAGTGCACCAATTATCAACGGTGCTTAACAAGATTCTTTTGGTAAGACACGATCTGAAAGGAATTACAACTAGAGGCGGAAAGTCAACCTTTCAAATCGGAGAGACACCCGAGGATAACAGTACAAGCAAGATTTCCCCTGAATCTATATCATCTAAGCATGAGCAACCAAAAGAGACTAATACAGAACCTGTGATTAGAGAAGAACCTTCTGTTGAACCTAAACGATCAACACTACCTTTCCCACATAGGGTAAGGAAGGAGAAAGAAGATGCCTATCAAAAGAAGTTCTTGGAAAATCTCAATCAGCTGCAGCTAAGCATACCATTTATGGAAGCCCTAGTGCAAATGCCTAAATACGCTAAATATCTGAAGAGCTTACTTACAAACAAGTCCAAACTTGAAGAGGCTTGCACTGTAACAATGGGGGAAAGAAGCTCAGCAGCATTGCTCAACAAACTTCCATCTAAGGAAAAAGATCCAGGGAGTTTCACTATTCCTTGTCAAATTAAAAATTTACATATTGGAAATGATTTAGCCGACCTAGGAGCTAGTATAAGTCTTATGCCCTCTTCTATGTATGAAAAATTAGGCTTGGGTGAACCAAAACCTACTAGGATGTGCTTAGAGCTAGCTGATAGGTCCATACAATACCCATTAGGAATAGCTGAAAATAATATTAATAAAAGTTGATAAATTTGAATTACCTATTGACTTTGTTATCCTCGATATGCCCGAAAATTCTAGAACTCCTATAATATTAGGACGACCGTTTTTAGCCACTGCTAGGGCCATGATTGATGTTTTTAATAAAAAGATAACTCTTACCATAGGAAAAGATGAGGTTGAATTTAATATGGAACAATCTATGAGTAAAACTAATTCTAAAGACGATGAATGCTATAATATCGATGTTTCTGATGACACGATTAATCAATTTACTCAGAAATTGTTAAAAAATAATTTGCTTGATTCTTTTTTGCTTAAAAATTTATAAAACACAATTGCTATAGAAGATCAAGTTGATGAGAATACTATTGATAATTATTTCGCTGTTGATTCTGCTATTTGTAACGCCATGCGGCGCATCGGAAATATCGATGCGGCGCATTTATCTGATGATAGCAACGACGTAATTAAAGAACAAGTTTATTCCGCTAGTGCTAATGAAATTGATGATGTTAAACCTGTGCTTAAGGATCTCCCTTCTACTTTGGAATATGCCTATTTAAATGGGAACACTAATTCGCCCGTTATTATTGCATCTGACTTAACGCCAAAAGAAAAAGAATCTCTTTTGCAGGTACTATATAAACGAAGAGGAGCATTAGCATGGAGTATGTCTGATATTAAGGGAATTAGCCCGTCATTCTGTACACATAAAATCCTTATGGAAGATGAATTCAAACCAACTATCCAACCCCAAAGGCGTTTGAATCCAAAAGTCCAAGACGTGGTGAAAAATGAAATTGTAAAATTACTTGACTCGGGACTTATCTACCCAATTTCCGACAGCTCGTGGGTCAGTCCTATCCACGTTGTACCAAAAAAAGGAGGAATGACGGTAGTACTCAATGACGACAATGAGCTAATCCCTTCAAGAACTGTTACTGGATGGAGAGTTTGCATCGACTACCGCAAACTCAATGATGCTACGCGAAAAGATCACTTCCCTCTTCCATTTATTGATCAAATGTTAGAAAGACTATCAGGACATGATTATTATTGTTTTTTAGATGGTTTTTCAGGTTTCTTCCAAATACACATTGCCCCCGAGGATCAAGAGAAGACGACTTTCACCTGCCCTTATGGAACCTTCGCCTATAGGAGAATGCCGTTCGGACTATGCAACGCCCCTGCTACTTTCCAATGTTGTATGACGGCTATCTTCCATGATATGGTAGAAGACTTTATGGAAGTCTTCATGGACGACTTCTCGGTGTTCGGTAACTCATTTAGTGATTGTCTTTTTAAACTTGATAAAATGCTTGCTAGGTGTGAAGAAACTAACCTTGTTCTTAATTGGGAAAATGTCATTTTATGGTTAGAGAGGGAATTGTGTTAGGACATAAGATTTCTGGGAAAGGTATAGAAGTCGACAAAGCTAAAATTGATGTAATTGCCAAACTACCTTACCCCACTAATGTAAAAGGTGTTAGAAGTTTTTTAGGGCATGCTGGATTTTATCATAGGTTCATAAAGGATTTTTCAATGATATCTAGGCCTATGACCCAATTATTGCTAAAAGATGTGAAGTTTGATTTTTCTGAAGATTGCAAAAAGGCATTTAATATACTTAAAGAAAAACTAACTACTGCACCTATTATAATTTCGCCGGATTGGAATCTACCTTTTGAACTAATGTGTGATGCTAGTGATTATGCTGTTGGAGCTGTACTTGGCCAAAAGATAGAAAAGAAATTTAAGCCAATTTATTATGCTAGCAAAACATTAAATAATGCCCAAGAACATTACACCACCACGGAAAAAGAACTTTTAGCAGTAGTTTTTGCATTCGATAAATTTAGGTCATATCTTATATTGTCAAAAACTATGGTTTACACTGACCATTCTGCTTTAAAGTATTTGTTCAATAAACAGGATGCCAAGCCAAGACTTATTAGGTGGGTTTTATTGCTCCAAGGATTCGATATTGAAATTAAAGATAAAAAGGGTGCCGAGAATCTAGCTGCTGACCACTTATCTAGACTTGAAAACCCTGATATGGAGGTGCTTGATGAAAGGGAAATCGCTGATGACTTTCCTGATGAACACCTTATGATGGTAAGAATTAAGAGCAATAATAATAGACCATGGTACGCCGACTATATAAACTTTATTGTTGCAAATGAAATTCCAAAAGGGCTAACATCCGACGAGAAAAGAAGATTTCTAAATCGCGCTAGTGAGTATATTTGGGATGAACCTTATGCCTTTAAATTATGTCCTGACAATATTATACGAAGATGCGTAAATGGAGATGATGTCCCAGCAATATTGGCACATTGCCATTCAGGGCCGACGGGGGGACATCACGGTGCAGTTATTACAAGAAGAAAAATCCTTGATGCAGGATTTTATTGGCCCACTATGTTGGATGATGCAAAAGATTATATAAAAGGATGTGATGTGTGTCAACAATCCGGAAATATAACATCAAGAAACGAAATGCCTCAAAACTATATCCATGTATGTGAAGTTTTCGACATATGGGGATTGGACTTCATGGGACCATTTCCTGAATCTAAAGGTAATAAATATATTTTTGTTGCTGTTGATTACGTATCAAAATGGGTTGAAGCACAAGCATTACCAACAAACGACAGCAAGGTAGTACTTAAATTTTTGCAAAGTTTGTTCGCTAGGTTTGGAGTTCCTAAAGCATTGATTAGTGATAGGGGAACACACTTTTGTAATCACCATCTGGGAAGAGCCTTGCAAAAATATGGAGTGTATCATAGGGTTTCCACTTCATACCATCCTCAATCCAACGGGCAAACTGAAGTAACCAATAGGGCTATAAAGTGGATTCTTGAAAAAACGACTGGATATAATCCGAAAGGGTGGTCTGATAAGTTAAATGATGCTTTATGGGCATTTCGTACGGCCTATAAGACACCAACGGGATGCACTCCATTTCGTCTTGTATACGGAAAAGCATGCCACCTACCGGTCGAAATAGAACAAAGTGCATATTGGGCTTTGACGAAATGTAACATGGATATGGAAGCTGCGACGAAGAACCGTTTCATGGAACTTAATGAACTCTACGAACTAAGAGATGAGGTCTACAGAAATACTAAAATCTACAAAGAAAGAACTAAAAGATGGCATGACTCGAGGTTACATGGGGATAAAACGTTTACTATTGGAGAGAAAGTGCTGCTGTTTAATTCCCGATTAAAGATGTATCCAGGTAAACTTAAATCAAGATGGACAGGTCCGTTCGTTGTCATGAAAGTGTATCCATACGGGACTATTGAAATATGCGATAAAAATTGTTATATATTCAAGGTAAACGGGCAACGAGTAAAGAAATACTTTGATAATAAAATTGAGGATACTGAGAACGAGGTGGTGGAGTTTGAACCCGAAGTATTAGAATAAGGAGCTGAACGTGAGTCTAACTTGAAGACTCTGGAATAAAGACAAGTGCTGACCGGGAGACAATCCGGAAAATTTTTACATTCTGTTATGTGTCGAGTCAGTCAGGCCCGCAGAAGATACGACGCATCTCCATCCTAAGATGCGACGCATCTCCTGCACTGGTCATATCTTACTTTATTTTCTGCATTTTTATTTTTGACTTTAAAACTTTCTGTCAGTTTATTTTAATGCGGCACATCCCTGGTTAAGGATGCGACGCATCTTCTATTCTGATTCGTACTTATTCCAGGCTCGATACGGCGTATCTTCTTCCATAAGATACGGCGTATCGACTGACCTGATGATTTTCATTTTAATTTTTATGTTTTATTTTTTTTTTCTAACTACTAATGTATTATGCAAGTTTGAACCTTCTTAACTCAGGTGTGTTTAAGTCTGAATGGTATTATAGATTCCTGCATTTCCTTTGGATACATCAAATATGAAGCTTAAACGTTCTCATCCACAAGGAAGTTGATTTTTGCTCTTATACAAATAATGGAGGATCATACCGAGCAAATCTCAGGGGAGTTTTTCTGTTCTAATTCTTTTATTTTCCAGTTTTTAATCTTTAATACAAACAATGAGGACGTTGTTTAACTTAAGTGGGGGGATTGGAGAATTAGAACACTTACTTGTCCTAAACTTTTTCAAAATATGCTTAAAATGCACTTACTACATCAAAATTTAAAATTTTTAGCATGTTTTTGTTTAAAGTCTAAATTACATAGCTGCACACATAACCTTATTTTCAAAAATTGTGAACCTTTCAAAATTCACAAATCTATGAGTGTGCCGGTGACTTGTAAACTTTAGAACTTGGCTTGTATACTATTCGAGACCACCATAATAAGTATTATCTATATAATTGGAATGACTTGTCTAAATTGGTAAATTTCTAGGATTACACCCAAATAGCCTTTATATGTTATGTGATATTAGCTAACTACACTGGTTAGTTAACCCCCTTATAAACCCTTTTGTTACTCTCACATTTTGAGTAAGATACCCCTAGAAAAACACTCAGAGCCATTCCTTTCGTTTCTTACACCTTTGTTATAATGTTTCGTTACACCCTTACACCTTAGCTTACCCTGTAGATTAAAATCCATGGTTGGTTAATTGCTTTAGGCAAAGTTTGTTTCCTTACATTACCTGTGTTCGCGTGCGTAATTCATTATCTTTTGTTGAGTCAGGAAATTGCACAATGCAATTGGTATGAAAGTAAATATTGTTTATCTTTGAGTTTATTTCTCGTGTGTTTACTACTTTCACTATTACAGTTATTTCTGAAAGTATGAAAAGTATGAAAAATTATCCGGAAAGATAGTGATAGAAAAGTTGTGAAATTTTACACTCATATGTTGATATATGTCCAAAAAAAAAAAAAAAAAAAAAAAAAAAAAAAAAAAAAAATCAAAAAAATAGAAAAGAAAAAGAAAAAGGAAAAGTTGGAAGTTTGTTTTAACCAACTTATGTAAAGTTTTGTATTAAGTGGGAGATATCACCACTACTTGTTATATATTATATTTATGGATTGAATGGGAGTTGGCCGTTATGGGAACGCCAACTGAGGTTTATTCTTTGTTTGAGATCTTGTTGAGTATAATTCGTGTCTACCTAAAGCGTGTGTTTCAAGTGTTAAAGCGTGAGTTATTCAATGATATGAGTCTTATTCATGGGACGGTTAGGAAAGTAATTTACCACACTTAGGATTTTAATTTATCTGTTTTGTTTATTTTTCATTTTACACCAATTTGTATCCCAAATATTATCCATACCCTATATTATTCTTTATCCAAACCTTTGATTTATTGAGATTAGGGATTTGAGCAATCTTAAGTATCGTAGTCGTGGATTCGGTTATGTATTTATGATTTTGTCGCCCTTTTTGATATAATATTATTGGTGAAGATTACTTGGTCCTATCTTTAGCCTATTCGAGTTAAGGATTTGAGCAATTGCAAGTATCGTGGTCGTGGATTCGATCATGTATTTGTGATTTTGTCGCCTTTTCTGGAATTTGAGATCGATAGAGATTAGGAAGAATGATTAACCCTTAACCTACAAACCCTTTTTACCGCTTTAGATTTTTTATTCCTTGGCTTTAGTAGGGGAGATGCATATACTTGCCAAGCTTATGATAGAATATTCGTCATGACTGGACAGTTAAACGATTAGATTTGCTTTTATCAAAATATTTTATTTTATTTCTAATTCGTTAAGTGTTTGGTCGTGTGATTATGACAAAACGAATACATGCTTAAATATAAAAATAAATCCTAACATCTTTTAGGATACATTTTCATAAGATTAATTCTAAGGTTTACTTGGGGACAAGTAAAGTTCAAGTGGGGGGATATTTGATGAACTCAAATAAGTACATTTTATTACCATCATTTATCCTATTTATTTAACTTGTTTTATTGTATTATCTGTGAGAATTGATACGTTAATGTTTACTTTTGTAATTCTCAGGTAAAAACAAGTACTATGTGAAACTTGGCGATTTTGGACTAATTATGGAGCAAAACAAGCAAGAAGTTAAGAGTCTATTGAAATGTACAAGATCAAGATCATTCTGCTCCAGATACGCCGCATCACACTTCTTACATATGGCGCATCACTATCAAGATTTCACAAGTTATAATCCAAGACGGCAAAGGACATGCGCCGCATAGATAAATGGAGTTACGCCGCATCTTCTGGCGGTGTACGAATATTCCTGAATATATTAATCTTGGACCCCACGTGAAGTTAAGTCAATGCGCCGCATCTACTTATTCAATGCGCCGCATCTAACCCTCAGACAGAAACTATAAATACCCCAAAGTCAGACGAATTTTGTGTGCAATATACGGAGTACGAGACTTAGCGAAAGACAGAAACCCTAGGACGAAGTCAGACGTGTTAGCTGCACAAGACACACCCTAAACGAAGATACAAGAGCTGTAAGAAGGTCCTGCATGTATTCAATTCATTAAGTAGTTTTGTTTTATTATATTAGTACACTTTAATTCATCAGGATTGATGGGCTGATTCCATGTGACTACGGAAAACCATGGGCACCCCTTAAAATTGCTTTCCCATTAATTAAAGTTTATATGTTGATGTCTTTGGTGACTTTTATTAGTGCATTGATAACCTCTGTGTCTAGCTGAGCATTGCTTGGGTCGCCATGCCCCTTCCTCGCCTATTTAAGAGATGCTAAATAAATAGGATAGACATAAGTAATCATTAAGGGTTTACTCGCCGATAAGATTCGAGCCAACGAGAAAGGGTTAATTACATACACTTCATATAAAACTAGCAATAAAACAAGTGACAAGCTACTTAATTATCAGGACAGGTCTTCTTATTTGTCTCAAGTATCTATCTGTGTACGTGTGTGCTAATCGCTGATTCGTGCCTATTAGTTTAGTTTATATTTAATCATAACCAAACCATGCCAGTCTCTCAGGCTGAACCCCCCTTTGTGTTAGATTAGGTTGTATAGCTAACTTAAGATATTAAAATACTGATTAGAATAACTAGATAATACGTTCCACTCTTAGTGATCGACACTCTATGTACCATTATATTCATATTGACCGGGTACACTGCTCGTTAAAGTGTGTGTTATTGATAAGTCAGCTAAATATACATTTAAAACTTGAATACTGCTAAAACCACAACGACATCACGCGCGCACCAAGTCTTTGGAGCCGCTGCCGTGGTTATAAAAATTAGAGCAATACACACACGCACACATCAGAAGGCAAGCTCGCTAGGACAGAAACCCTCATGTTCACTATCGTAAGGTCCAACTCTCCTTACAACTTGTTGATAGGAAGGACCGCCATGCAAAAGATGGGTATCGTAGTCTCCACTATACATGCAGCGGTGAAATTCCACACGCCCTACGGAATAGGGACTATACTTTCTGAGCACAACCCGAAGGTTAGCAAGAAAATTAGGGAAGGTCCTAAAGAACTTCCGAAGGATGCTCGCAGTGGTGTGGATGTTGAAAAAGATATCGTAACAAATAGGCATCACACATGACAAAGGGTGGTAGGCGAAAAGCAACCTCCAGCAAGTTCCACGGCAAACTTGAAGAAGCCACACAAAGCTAAGGGGAAGGTCTTCGAAGGGACGTATTCCAGCAATACCAGAGCCCCTCAGGCACCAGTGATTGATGACAAGCTCCACGGCAAGGAATATCAACTTAAGGGGTTCAAACCCATTGAACCAACTAAGCAAGGAATCAAGGCCAACCCTTCGAAGTTCAAAGCAAGTGTCGATCTACCAACTCCGAGGTCATTAACAAGGCGTGATAGTCCAAGCCCCATCATAAGTCAGACATCTGCAGAATCTCTCAACGAAACACCTTCCGGGCACAACCAAAATGGAGAAACACCCCCGACAGCAACGGAGGGGTGGAAATTATACACAGAGGGAGCCTCAAGCTCCGATGGTTTTGGAACAGGATTAATCCTGACCAATCCGGAGGGAAAGGAGTACAGTTATGCACTACATTTTGAATTCAAGACCACAAAGAATGAAGCAGAGTATGAAGCCTTGCTGGCTGGCCTTCGACTTGCAAAGGGCATGGAGGTTCATGACCTCTCCGTCTTTGTAGGCTCACTTTCAATCACTAGCCAAATCAAGGGTTCTTACAGAGCAAGGCAGCCAGTAATTAAGGAATATTTGGATGAAGCTAAAAAGCTCCTCCAGGGTTTCGAACGATATAAAGTAACAAATGTCCGCAGAAGCCATAACAAAAAGGCGGAAGCCCTAATCAGATTAGCGTCGACTGCCTTAGCTCATCTACCCAGCGAGGTTTTAGTGGAAGTATTGGCCACCAGGTCAATTGCACGAAGTGAAACATCTGATGAAGGCTCCAACTGGACGACACCAATAAAAACGTACTTGATAAGCGGCATTCTGCCTGATAATTCAAAGTCAGCACGAAGAATCAAAGTCAAAAGTCCCCAGTACAGGCTCATAGGCAATAATCTCTACAAAAGGCGTCTTTCATCCCCTTGGCTTCGTTGCATAGAGTTAAAGCATGCTTCGAGCATTCTCTACAATGCTCACGAAGAATTTTGTGGAAGACACACAAGCCCTAGAGCCGTCACCTCAAAAGTAACAAGGTGGGGTTATTACTGGCCATCCATGATGGAAGACGCAAGGGAAGTAATCAAAACATGCAAGGTGTGTCAGACACACTCCAAAGCTCGGAAACCATTAGAGTATGAGGCGTCTTCTACCATGACAGTATGGCCTTTCGGTCAATGGGGAGTCAGCGTAATCGGAGCCCTACCAGCAGCTCCCGGAGGGATACAATTCTTGGTCATAGCCATCGACCATTTCACCAAATGGGTCGAGGCCAAGCCTTTGGCATCAACAAAAGGAAAAGATGTGGAAGAGTTTATGTGGGAACATATAATTTTCAGATTCAGAATCCCACAAGTCATCACCTCTTATGAAGGGAAACACTTTGCTGAAGGAGTGTTCCCCTCTTTCTGCAAACGCCTGAATGTGAAGCAAAGGTTCATTTGTGTTGACAAGGATATCGTCGTCGAAATCGAGATAAAGCTAGGACAATATCAGCATAAGTAGGCAGACAAACTACCCAAAGTCTTGAGGGCATATAAGAATTTGTCCTTCGAATGAAAGCAAGCGAAGCCATGTCAAAGGGCCCAGCGTCAAAAAATGCTGTGACAACAAGGCATACGAGCTCAAAGGGCAGAAAAAAAATGTCGTGAACAAGTTTGGACATGACACCAACTCTCGTAAGTTTTACATATAAAAACTTACCTTCTTTAAAGCACTTAGTTGTTTTTTCAATTTCATGTAATGCACTCTTCTCACATGGGAAAGAAGCATTAATGGTAGGTGTCGTAGTGTTCATTTCTTCAAATGATGTAATCCTCCCTACCCACTTAATGATATAACATGTTTCCCTCAAAATCTCTTGTTTCGTTTTATACGACATAGATTTGTTCAGCCAAGTACTTTACAAGTTTCAATGTCGAAGGATGAAGCAAGGCACATGTCTTGTATAACAATAACATCCATTACAATTCACATTAAATTTCCTATGAAGTCTTAGGGTATTAAAAGCCCTCTGCAACTTAAGGATAAAGACGGAGTGGGTCGCGACCCTCTGTCGCAGTCAAATTATACGATTGCTTAAAATCTTGGTCCAAAATACACACAATAAGGTTATAACCTTAGGTTGTATGTTTACGTTCTTGAAATGAGCGTAAGAGAAGATAAACATGACAATAAAAGTGGGACATATCCCACTAAATTAGCATTAATGAAGACTACGTACAGTCTTAGCTATCATAATCACAAAAAGGACAATTGTCTAAAGTTATGGGTCGAAGCCCACTAACACGAAAGATAAATTGTTCAAACAGGCACAGAGATCATAAATTGTCAAACACAAAGGCACGAGCCTTTAAACATGATAAATTGTTTTAAAAAGGGTACATGTCACCCTTATGGACCAAATTACTGCCAACACGGCAGCCTTCAATTGTTCTTGGAAGAGTTGGGACGCTCCTGGTGGGTTGCAGACTTAGGTTTCTCAGACAAGGTCCTTCTGGTTGGAGACGGAGGCTGTATGCTCTTTGGCTTTTTAGAGAGGAGATCTTCGATGGAGGCTGAAGGATCTTTGGTTGCTTCGGCAAGGAAGGGGTACACTGCCGTGGTGAATGCGTTACCAGCTTCATCATATTCCCGCACGGAATTCGGACGATAGTATGGTACCTCCGAAAGCACAACTGGTTTTTTGGTTTCAGCAATCTCCTCCAAAGTTGTGCATTTGCCATGGAATATGGCCGCATTCACCAGCTTGCCCACAACCTCCCCCACCTCATCGCTATGGTACAACTCCATAGCAATGTAGGGAACAACCTTCGATACAACCTCAGCCCTATCTTTTCTCAGAATTTGGCATTCGAGCTACAACTTATCAACCTCTTGAAAGCGCTTGGCATCCTGCTCCACTAACTTGGCCCTCTCAGCCTCCAAACCAGTACATTTAGACTTCAGGGCACTCACCTGGTTCTCATAACCAACAACCTTAGCTTCCTCCAACTTTAGTCTACCACACTCAGCTTGCGATTCCTTAAGCTGTTCCTCAAGACCATCAATCTTGGCTCGAAGAGCCTCGTACCTTGGGTGTTTTTCAAAGTCCGCCATGGCTTCGTCACACCTTTTCTCCAACTCAGCATAACTCTTCTCCCTTTCCTTCTCTCTGGCCACAACAACAGCAACCTCCTCCTTCGCCTCCTTGACCTTGTTAAGCAATCCCCTTGTACGAAAGCTAAGATGGCTATCCAGCATTGCTTGCCTGATATAACTTTTGTCATTAAGATCGCAAAGCTTCTCAAGGGACATCTCACTCATTTTACTCCTCCAAGAGGCAGGAGTGATATTCTCAACAAGCAAGCGGCAGGAGAGGGCGTTGGGCAGTTCCTTCGCATCTGGTAACCCTAAAAAAGAAAAAAAGAAAGAGAAAAACAATATAAGCCAAATACGCAATACGATGGAAAAGGAGGAGGACTCGAAGAACTTTTACTTACCAGGGATATCATCTTCATCAACCATCCTCTCTGGCGCATACATAATGGCTTTCCCACGAGCTTTTTCTGTTTTTTGTTTGACATTCCTCGATGAGGGAGTAGGAACATTGGGTTTCCTTTTTGGAGCAGTCTTTGCAGCTTTTGCACTGGTACCTTTCCTTGTTCTCACTCTATCAGCAATACCGGAGGACCCTACGATCCTGAGCTGATCACTTCCGGAAGGGGTATCATCAGAGTCACCAACATCCTCCACAAGCTGGGGGGCTTCCTCAGTACCAAGGGGTTTGATTGGGGGAATCACAGCAAGAGGTTTGGGTGGAGAGACATCAACATCGTTATTATTGACAGATATAGAAGGAGATCCCTCGGCATAAAGCTAACTTCTTTGGCACCTCCAGCCACAACAAAGTTTCTGAAAGCCATTTCTGCACAAACAAACGAAAAGGAGATGAATATCAGCAGATAAGTTATTTAAATTATTTAAATAAGATATATACATACTTTTTCCTTCACAAATTATTTCAGGTGATGACGGAGACCCGTCCCAGCTGTCACTTAAACCAGCCATGTACAATATAGGCTCCGGAAATGTTTGGACGTTAGCAGGGTGGCGTGCGAGACGCTGGTACAAGGGGTCGCTCCTTATCTCATAGGGAAGAGGGTCATTGTACTTCTTCTCATCATACATGTTTGCTTTATCCAACAATGCTGGATACTCAGGAGGTATGATGGTACTCTCAACATAGAAAAACTGTCCTTTCCAGTTTCTAATATTTGAAAAGGGTTTCGTCACAAGAACAGGCACGTCATGTTCACCCCTTTTGGCAATGGTTACCCAATCTCCACCAGGATAGAGATTCACAAAACCCCTAAGCACCTCCAATGTGGGTTCATAGCCGTACGCTTTACACATTACGATGTAAGTGGTCAACTTAGCAAGACCAAAAGGGTTTAACCTAGAAATATGAACCTGATAGTATTGTAGAAACTCTAAAATCAAGGGATGAATGGGTATCCTAAGATTCGATTGAGTGAATGCATGCACATACAAACCCACAAACCCTTCGGGAGCATCGAAAATATTTTGTTTCTTACTAGGGAGCATGATTTGGTACTCCGACGGAAGCACAAGATTGCAGAGCAATGTGTATATTTTGGGCGGAGGTAAAAGTATTCTAGGGTTTTACCGTATCGAAGAATAAATACCCATCATATTTTTAATCATGACCGAACACGTGTCTAATTTGCTATCTATGCGGATTTGAAATTGATTTTAAATTCTGAAAGGACGCTTACTTATACCGAGATAGTAGCCGTGGCAGTCCAAGTGGAGTAATCATGATTAATCCGCATTAAATGCGTGGTTAGTTGAACATTTATTTTCTTTTTTGCATGGTTAGTGTTATACAAGGAGTATAAGGCATGTTCGATTTGTTGAGTCGAATGCAATATATACTCGTACATATATATCACTTGATGGGGCGATAATGTACCCTCAAGGTGAAGGATCCTTCAGCCTAAGAAAGCCTATTTATTGAGTGCAGTTAATTTCCTAACATCGTTCCTTTTGTCATTTTAGGTACTTTTGAGGAGAAATCTGGAAAAGGAGGCATTTTGGACGTTTTTGGAGCATTAAAGTGAAGAAAACGGCAAAGTCTCAAGAATCGGCTAAAAGTTACTCTTGACGGCGTCACAATTAACATGGGACGGCGTCATGCCTTGGCAAGAAAAGTTGGATGTGAAATTTACTCATGACGGGCCAGTGAGTTAGCATGAGAATTCTGACGGCGTCACGCTTTAACTAAATCAAGGGCGTCACGGCTTAAATCATAAGGGGACGGCGTCACGTTCATGATCCGACGGCGTCAAGCCTTGATAGGCCAGAATGGATTTTTGAAGAGCTAAAGAGGGACGGCGTCAAGAAGGTCACCCGGGAACCCTAAAAGCGGCGAGGTGACGGCGTCACAATGCATAAGGTGACGCCGTCAGATCCAAAAATCTATATATAGTTTTCTAATTTTTTGTCATTAAGAGAGAGCTTAGTGTGTGGAATTTTGGGATAAAACCCTAAGACGATTTTAGCTACTTTTTCAGGGCTTTTTGCCTTGAGATCTTCCATGTTTCATTGAAAGATAAGTTATCAATTAATCATTCAATATGTCTATGTGTTGTTTGATTCTATCTTATGCTTGTCTTTTGTTTAACATGTTAGGCTAATTTTATCTTGTGTTTGCTTAGATCTAATGAAACCTAGCTATTGATTATTGGTTGTTAGTGTGTTGTTAGTTGTATTGGATGATTGTTTATCTATGTTAGGCTTAAGAAAACTGGCTAACTTCCTATTCGGTAACTTGCTTGAACGTCTTAAGAAACATGAACCAAACGCGTACTAAAGGTTTTTATGGTTGTATTTAATGCACAAGCGAATTCTAGTGATCCCATGTTAGGAGCTTCCTAGCCGGCTCGACATAGGAGTGAAGTAGGAGCTTGTAGAGTTGGGGAAGTAAGTACGCCACCCCACGAATGGTATTAAGGAATACACCCGTCATCCACGCGACTAATACACACTAATTAACCGGTAAAAGATAGTTAGGGAGTAAGGAAATCTAAGTAAACACATTTCTCTACACATAAGTTTCTCACCACATTTCATTTTTGTTATTTTATTTTATTTGCATTCGTAGTCATTTGGGTTAGTTGACTAGCAACTAATTCCGCCCACTCCTTCAAACCCGAGATTTTACTTGCTTTCATAAAATTATAAAAACATAAAAAGAATCTTCCTCAACCCTTAGACCTAATTAGAGTAGCCTTTCATACCTAACGAACACTATTCCCTGTGGAGAACGATCAATCCCCCGTACTTACCACTACACTATACTACATCGGTCAGGTACACTGCCTGGTGGGGTTGTAAGCCTCTTGAGATCCCTCGAGAGGTAAAACCTGTTGTAAGGTTACAAAACCACGCAATCAAGTTTTTGGCGCCGCTGCCGGGGAATAGTTATTGTTTAGGTTGAATTTTTATTTCTATTAGGTCTACTCACTAGATTCCTTTCTAGTGAGATTTTTATTTTATTTTTCTAGATTTTCTTTAGTCTATCTTTTTCTTTGTATCTTTGTTCGTAAAAGAAATTTCCATTGACTCTTCCGTTCACCATTATGGAGTACGCGAATCCACCATACCACCAACCACAAAGGCCATTCTACCCTATTGACATCTCGAATTTCAAACAATATCGAGATGAACCCATATATGATGCATGGGCTCGTTTTAGAAATTTACTCCGAAAATTCCCTCATCATAGTTTCGCTTTAGCATCCCTAACCCGAACCTTTTACTATCGTGTTGGCCAATATGACCAAATGCGCATTGAGGATTTTGCCAATGGGGACTTTAGGGAATTAAGTGCTGAAGAAGCATGGGATGCCATAGAAGATTGTGCCCAGTATTATTATAGGGTAGACAACCCAACAAAGGTTAGTACAAGTCAATTGAATATAAATTTCCTGGATCATGAAACAAGTTTGTTTGGGGATGAATACATTAGTGTTGAGATACCTAAGTGGTTGTCATGTAATGCCATAGTACAAAATGAACACATAGGTGACCTTGATATGATGGAGGATTTAGCCGAACATGATCACATTAATCAAAAAGACCTAGGTTTTATGATTGATGACGTTGAATCTCAAGAAACACATGATGAATCTTTTAGGCAATTTGAATATAGCAGTCAGAATATTGAGGATGATCCTTATGATTCGGACATAGAAGTTAAGATGCCTAGAGAAGCACTTGAAATACTTGGGAAAATGTTAGGGTTAGATCCTACTAAAACACATGATGAGGATATAGGTGATCTTGACATAAGGAATGATGAGGTAAGTAACATAAGCCCACAAAGTACCCCACAAGTCCTACCATCATTCGAGGCATACACACCGCCCGTGACTTACCCAGAAGAAGTAGAAGAGACTATAGGAACCCCAATTGAAGTAGAACCTTTGGAAGAAACAAAACTAGAAGAAGTAGGTTTGAATACTTGTATTCATAACCTTTCTTTTAGTTCTATGGAAGTTCCTAGTTTTGATGAACCGGAGCCTAAACCAAAACCGTTACCTAATCTTCCATCCTTAGATGTGAACTTAGGAATTGAATTAGGTCCCGATCCACCCATCAAACCATGTAGTCCGGGTAATGTTAAGATTAAGGTAGTAGACTCTAGGCCTTGTAGTGAGGAAGACAATATAGGAGTGAAAAATGACCTTACATGTCTACATCACCCATTCATGATTGATCACAAGAAACATTATGGGTTTAAACCGGGTCTATTGGGTCAAGATGGATTCCCAATTAGGAGTCTCTCGAAGTTGTTAGAAAATGATCCCTTTTTAGGAGAAAACTTTAATTCACCCATTGACCAAAGTGAACTAGGTAAGGTTATGATGAAAGGAGCACACCCCTTTGAGCATATAATTCATCCACCACTCTTTCCTCACGTGGCATACTCCTACCGAGCTGGTGTGTATCGCTACTATCACCCGCACTTAATCCTAAGTGTAGGGAAAACCTCTCTTTTATCCATTAAATAAGGGTAGAGTCAGGCTCATGACTCGAACAAAAACAAGCGCTTCTTGGGAGGCAACCCAAGCGTTATTTGTTTTATTTGCTTTGTGTGTTTATTTACTTGTTTGTTTGTTTGTTTTTATTTGCTTCCGTATGTGTGTTTAATTTTTATTCTTATTGATTCATGTTCAAAAGTAATTTGTGAAAATGCTTTATGTTGTTTTTAACTTCGTCTTAACTACATATAAAGGTATTTTGCAAAAGATAAGTGTAAGGGAAATCTAAATCGGTTTATTAGAACACAAATGAACATGAATCATAATAATAATAAATTAGCATACATATTCGTAATTGTTTGAGTCAAATGCTTGTATCGAGTCATAATGATGTTTTGCAGGATTTCCAGGAAGTAAGGTAAAGGTTTTTCCAGAAATTTTCCGGAAACTTAAAATGAAAATTTTTGTCAGGTCATTTCTGACGGCGTCAGGGGTTATAACCTGACGGCGTCAGATTTAATTTCCAGAAATTTTTGAAAGTTTTGTTTTTCATAAAAAGTTTTTATTAAATCTCCAACTTATAATCTCCAGGAATCTGCAAAATTATCATTCCACAAGCATTATATCCTTATATATAGATTTTTCCCGCCGATGTTATGCAGGTTTTCGTGTTTGTTTTCTCAGGTTTAACAGGTTATTTTGGACAAGGAGATGTTTTTGGAATCAAGCTTATGGCGATGCATTAGTCATGGAGCTTCAACATTCTCCTTGGAAGAAGATTTAACCGTGTGATTTCACTATCCAACGGCGAATCAGGGGAGTATTTGATTTCATTCTTTTACCTTATTTACTTTTACATCTTGTTATTTGAACATTGGGGACAATGTTCATCTTAAGTGTAAGGGGAGGGTAAAAGTACGATTTTAGAGAATACAATTGCGCTTGATTTTTGTTTGTTTAATAATAGATGTGTAATAAAACTGAGAGAAATACTTGATTAGGGTAATTTTAGTGCCAAATTTAAAATTTTTTACAACATATAGGAGTGAAACTTTGATCTTAATGAGCGTCTCATGGATAGGAGTTATATGACTAGCACAAAAACCGTACCACTAAAAAATTTTCCACCCCCAAATATGTGAGGTTCACCCCTAGAATTGGTAGGAAAAGCATTTATGCTATGATGTGTGTACCGGTAGCACTTAGATTCTAGAACTTGCGTTAGGACCATTCCAAGGCCACAAGTGAGACTACATTCGTGTAGTTAGATTTACTACATGATAAGAGGCATTAGGATTAACCCATTGTTTTACACCTGTGTTTTTGTTATAATTATTTTGGCTACATTGGTCAAGTAATTCTCCCACACCCTTTGCGTTGTACTCATTTTTTAGTACACGATACCCCTAGTACACCCCTCAGAGCCTATCTTTTCGTTTCGACCTTTAAGCATTTTACTTAAAGGAAGAATTTGTTACACCCCACTAAAATGTACACCCAAATCGCCTTAGCCTACCTTGTATGCACTCATCTTTAGTGCATTATTGTTACAACATTTGTTTAAACCCAAGTTAATTATCTAGTTGATTACATGGTTGCTAAGTTGAGTCATATCCTTGTACATATTGTTTTGGGATGATTGGGACTCATGGGTAAAGTACTAGTATAATGGAGTAATGGGGAAGAACATCATTTATTACCCCCATATGTGCTAAATGTTTTAAAAGTACTCCAAGTTTTTCAATTATCTTAATTCGAGTCATTAGATTAGTATTTGTAAAGTTATGTAAAAATTCAAGTGTAAGGGGGATGCAACGCCCCTATGATGTATTATTTTGGATGGTAGGGCAAAAGTGTATGCAAAAAAAAAATAAAAAAAAAAAAATAAAAATAAAATAAAAAAAAAAATCAAGAAAAACACAAAAAAAATGAGAAAATGAAAAATAGAAAAAACATACGGACTACCATCCCGTTTCATTTTATGTTTGTTTTATATTTTTGTTATTTTGTTATTTCGTTTTTAGCTTAAGATCGAGTCTAGTCTTGGCTTAGCAACATTGTATAGTACATGTAATTGATCAAGATCTTTAACTAGCCACCAGTAAAATATCCCGTATCCAACAAAACCGTGTTTTCCTTTTCCCTACACCTAACGTTATAACCCATTTAAAAGCCCTCTTTGATAGTTTATCTTAGGTGCTTACGCCTAGTGGAGGAGGTTTTCGATCCTTTCCCAAGCCTATGGTAATCTATTTGCTATGACAGGTAGTGAGAGATATTTTCCGTTTTCATTTATGAGATTTATTTTGATGACACTTGAGAGATGTGAGTATCTAAACACTGCTTGTGAGGTGCTAGTTTGTAATCTCCGTGCTTATTATGATTGAAGTGGAACGATTATTTGTTGTAATTACTTTTATGTTTGCATTAAATGACCCCTAACTTGTATTTTGATTAGAATAAAAGCGCATTTGCTTGAGGACAAGCAAATCTCAAGTGTAAGGGTATTTGATGAGGCGAAAAATGTACCGCTTTTAAGGGGTCATTTAAGCCCGAAATCGTATTTATTTGATCAAATATTGCCCTAAATCGTTCCTTTTGTCATTTTAGGTACTTTTGAGGAGAAATCTGGAAAAGGAGGCATTTTGGACGTTTTTGGAGCATTAAAGTGAAGAAAACGGCAAAGTCTCAAGAATCGGCTAAAAGTTACTCTTGACGGCGTCACAATTAACATGGGACGGCGTCATGCCTTGGCAAGAAAAGTTGGATGTGAAATTTACTCATGACGGGCCAGTGAGTTAGCATGAGAATTCTGACGGCGTCACGCTTTAACTAAATCAAGGGCGTCACGGCTTAAATCATAAGGGGACGGCGTCACGTTCATGATCCGACGGCGTCAAGCCTTGATAGGCCAGAATGGATTTTTGAAGAGCTAAAGAGGGACGGCGTCAAGAAGGTCACCCGGGAACCCTAAAAGCGGGGAGGTGACGGCGTCACAATGCATAAGGTGACGCCGTCAGATCCAAAAATCTATATATAGTTTTCTAATTTTTTGTCATTAAGAGAGAGCTTAGTGTGTGGAATTTTGGGATAAAACCCTAAGACGATTTTAGCTACTTTTTCAGGGCTTTTTGCCTTGAGATCTTCCATGTTTCATTGAAAGATAAGTTATCAATTAATCATTCAATATGTCTATGTGTTGTTTGATTCTATCTTATGCTTGTCTTTTGTTTAACATGTTAGGCTAATTTTATCTTGTGTTTGCTTAGATCTAATGAAACCTAGCTATTGATTATTGGTTGTTAGTGTGTTGTTAGTTGTATTGGATGATTGTTTATCTATGTTAGGCTTAAGAAAACTGGCTAACTTCCTATTCGGTAACTTGCTTGAACGTCTTAAGAAACATGAACCAAACGCATACTAAAGGTTTTTATGGTTGTATTTAATGCACAAGCGAATTCTAGTGATCCCATGTTAGGAGCTTCCTAGCCGGCTCGACATAGGAGTGAAGTAGGAGCTTGTAGAGTTGGGGAAGTAAGTACGCCACCCCACGAATGGTATTAAGGAATACACCCGTCATCCACGCGACTAATACACACTAATTAACCGGTAAAAGATAGTTAGGGAGTAAGGAAATCTAAGTAAACACATTTCTCTACACATAAGTTTCTCACCACATTTCATTTTTGTTATTTTATTTTATTTGCATTCGTAGTCATTTGGGTTAGTTGACTAGCAACTAATTCCGCCCACTCCTTCAAACCCGAGATTTTACTTGCTTTCATAAAATTATAAAAACATAAAAAGAATCTTCCTCAACCCTTAGACCTAATTAGAGTAGCCTTTCATACCTAACGAACACTATTCCCTGTGGAGAACGATCAATCCCCCGTACTTACCACTACACTATACTACATCGGTCAGGTACACTGCCTGGTGGGGTTGTAAGCCTCTTGAGATCCCTCGAGAGGTAAAACCTGTTGTAAGGTTACAAAACCACGCAATCAATCACTTTTGACTGGGGGCTTGATGATGTACCCTCCGAACGGGTCGAAGGACTCCCCTTCGAGCCTATAGAAAGCCCTCTCTTCGGAGGCCCAGGTTAATCTCCTTAACACTTTTCATTGTCGTAAAACCATTCGCCTGTGAACTGGTTACCATGTGGGAATCCGCCAATCGAAGCCCTAAGCCCTTCGGGGTATTCCTATCGAAGGAACTAGCACGAAGGACCATTCTGACCTGGTCAAACCCACGTCTCCTCTTTCCCTTGGCTTTCCCGCCAAAACAGAGATCGTGGCTACAAAGCCCTAGCGGTTACCACAAAATCATGGGACGCCTCCATGATCTCCGAACAATGTGCAACCGCCCACTATGTCCTATTTCTCCCCTATAAATAGCGTAGCCGGGCATGAACAATGTAAGTTAACTTCACTCTTGTCATTTACAACCTACTCAAACGATTACACATACTTACTCGCACGCCAGAGGTGGTTCGCAGGGTCCAACCCCTGCGCAATCACTTAAAGTAGTGTTTCGGTATTTCTTATTTTCAGGTTAAGAACAAGCTTGGCGCAATCTCAACACCTCATTATTCCTTCGATCATCATCGAAGGCTTGGTTGTGCAATTATTTGTTCAATCAGTTAGTATGCAGGGAATCAGATGGGTCAGTTAGTTGGAAATCAGAGGGGTCAGAATGTTGGGAATCAGGCAGTGGGTAATCAGATTGGGAATGTTGCAGCTCCAGTTGTTAGGACATATGGAAATGTGAATCAGGGTAATCCAATGAAGTGTTTCAACTGTCAAGGTGTAGGTCATATTGCAAGGAACTGTCCTACCAAGCCGAGAAAGAAGGATACAGCGTATCTTCAGAAAGCGTTGTTGTTGGCACAAAAGGAAGAAACAGGGTTTCAGTTGAATGCTGAGGAAAATGATTTTATGGCTCTCATGGATGACATGGAAGATTGAGAGGATATCAATGCAAACTGCATCTTTATGGCAAATCTTCAGGAGGCTAAGTACGACACGGATTCTGACACACCTCCTGTTTATGAAACCAATGCACTCTCTGAGGTACCATTATTCAATTCATGCCACAATATTCTGAGACTCCAGCAGCCACTTATGATACATACCTAGACAAGCCGAGTAGTAGCAATATTGATTCGGCAACTCCAGATATGAATAATAGTGGAGGCTCAGTTTCACAACATGCTGAGAATGATGAGGCAACACATGCTCTCTTTGAATCATTATTTAATAATTGTAGCATTGAAATTGAGAAAGTAAAAAAGTTCAATCGCGATGTTAAGGCCGCGAATGAGAAATTGACCGCTGAGCTTGAGAGATACAAGGAAAATGAAAAAAGTTTTCAGATTGATATAAAACGCGAGTCAGAATTTGAAATTGGTTATAAGAAGCTACTTGTTAAATATAGCCAATTGCAAAACAAATTTGATGAACTTCAAATAAGTTCTACAAAAACCATCAACTCTTTAAAACATGAAATTTCTGATTTAACAAACCAACTTTCAAAACAAAAATCAGCTTATACCAATCTTGAAAAGGAAAGGGATGAGTTGAAAAAGGACTTTGCAAAGAAAGAAGATAAACCTTTGGACGAAGTCATAGAGTCAGAACATAAGATCAAAAGACTAGAAAACTTACTGGATAAAACGGGTCATTCAATTCAAACAATTCATATGCTTACTAGTCAAACTGATCCACTTTACCACACAAAACAAAAAATAGCTCTAGGTAACAAAACTCCTTGCAATATCAAGAAAGCTCAGAAAGAACAGAATACTTTGTATAATACAAATGTTTTGTTTACTAAGCATGATCCTCCTATTGTTCGTGATTATGTGGAAACGATAGAAATTGCTGAAGAGAGTCAAACCAAAATGAAACAAAAGAATCCAGACCAGAAATCAATTGATTACAACAAACTGAACAAACTTTTTGGAATTACTTTTGCTCCACAAAACTAAACTTCTGAGTTTTCCAAAAGCCCAGGCATCTCAAAACAAGTTTCTAAACCAGTAGTTGTTTCCAAATCTCTTTTAAACATGGAACAAATGTCTTCAAACAACATCTTTAATACCACTGCTGCCAGAGGATTTCTTGATGATATTAAAACCAGACTTAGGCAACTTCAAATGATTTTAGAATCTAAAATGAGACTGACTGAGAACAATTGGAATTCAATTGTCCATTTACAGCTAAAAATGATTCTTGAAAGTGAATTTCCTCCTCAAATTAATAACATTAATGCACGTGTAATTCATTTTGAACAAGCATTTTTAAATGAAACATTTGACTTTTCAAGGACCACAAACCCCTGATAAAGAAAGCTAATGAAACTATTGGAAAAATCAATGCTTTGGAAAATTTACATGATTCTCTCTTCGAAGCAGTTCTGTCTACTGATATTATGTCCATCATTTTTACAAACATATTCTGTTGAAGTCGATGAAAGACTGCGAGCTGAGACCTCTGAAATTGTTTCAAAATATGAAAATGCTCTTGTAAAACTTGAAAAAGAAAACTTGTCATATTTTAAACAACTTGATCGAAAAATCGAGGAATGTAAGTATGAAAAACTGTCGTATGAGTGTGACTTCAAGGACATGAAAGAGCAAAATGATCTTTTGAGAGCTCAGCTGGAAAGTCAAAAAGGGAAGGGTGTGGATACTAAGTTTACAAATCCATCGACTTTAGACAAACCAAATACTTCAAAACCAGTTGTTAAACCAAGAATGTCGATTTCTCAATTTGTTCCAAAACTCAATGAGAAAAATGATTTGACAAAACCAGTCACTCCACAACCCTTACCGAAACAAAAGAAACAATTGTTGATAAAGGAAAAGCGGTTGTCGAAACACCGAAAGTGATAGCACCTGGCCTTTATAGGATTAGTCCAATCATTGCGTCTGCCTCCACATCTAAATCATATAGGACAAACGACATAAGCTTAAAAGATAGTCCTAAAGAGTCTAGGAATGCTAAATCCACTTCTAAGGACAACAATGTGAATCCTAATGTGTGCGCTTTACCTTCTATAGGATTAGAAAGCACCTCTAGGAGCAGCAGACTACAGCTTAGAAGCAATACAAGGAACAATAGAGTCTCGCTTGTCTCTAAGAGTAGATGCATAAATAAAGTTGAAGAAGTAGAAGAACACCCTAGGAATTTACCGCTTTGTAACGTTAAACGTACTGTTTTTAAAGCATGTAATGACTCTCTTTGTTTAATGTGCAAGAAATGCTTATTTAATGATGTTTATGATGATTATGTTTATAATAATGTGTAATGTGCAAGAAATGCTTATTTAATAATGTTCATGATGACTATGTTTCTAATAATGTGTATGTTAAACCTGATATGAAGAGTGTTTCAAAAGGAACCAACGCAAAAACAATAGGAAGACTGGTTACACGATCTAGGTCACCTGTGACAATCCGTAATTTCAGGTCATTTTCCAAACCTCGACAAGTTACTATTCATCAATCACTATTCATCATTTTACTATTCATCATTTCTGAAGTCAGTTTGAGACTTTGAGATGTTTTCAAAAATTTCACTATTCACGGAACCCTATTCATTCCCGGAGGGAATTCACTATTCATGGTTATCATTCGTCATTATGTAAACTAGGTTTACGGGTATTCAAATGCGCGTAACGAATATGGTTTAGCCGCGTATTCATGTATCACCAGTATCATCATCGTCAATTTAGGTCATTTTAAGTTAAATGTGATATTTTTATAAAAATATCATCCTTGTGGCATTTTATTCTTACAAGCTATGCATAAATAGTACCCAGTTTAGCGATCATTTACATTTTTATCTATTCATGAACCGTGCTTGGAATTTCTATTTGTTATCATGTTATTAGTGGCTTAATATTCCATTATAATCTCCTATTATTCAAAAATTTCTATATTTCACATTTCTGTTTCATTTCACGATTTCGTCAAATTTTGGTAACAACTCGCGTTTAATGTACAATTAATTCAACCGACACTAGACAATGTCCAGTCTATACTTTTTATACAATTTTGCTTCCTTACAATTCTATTTTCAAAGTCACTGTTCACTTTTTTTCATTTTACGTAAACCTTGCACCTTTTACGTTCTACGCGTTCTAAACCTTCGTTTTTAGGTTTCAATTATATTTATACCCTCCGATGAACTCACCACTCATCTAAAATAATAAACTAGTTCATGATAACAAGTTTTTACATTTTTAGAAGTTTTACATTTTTACGTTACCCGGTATTGCATTATGTGTCTTAAAAACCCTACGTTTGAGTACCGGGAGCAACCTACACAACACAATACCCACTATAACTAAACTACCACCAAAATTCTGCATACCACTTCCTTGCCCATTGTTTGTGCCGTCCAAGCCATCACCTCACTCCAAACACTTGTCCTAAATGTAGACAAGTGTTCACTAAACACCTCCATTTGTAGCTAACTTCCCATATCTCACCTATACCTTCATTTTTACATGCAAACACTCAAAAATCTGGTCATTTTCCCTATTGTTTGGTCGTGGGTTTCCAAGGGCAAGATCACATCATTTTTGTGTTAAATCTCTTGTAGAACTAGTGTAGAATGAAGATCCATGGGTGTTAACTTGTTCTAGTTATCCTTTTCTCCATAAGTCAAGGTTAATCAAAGATTTTTAAGGGTTTCAAGGGTGATTTAGGGCTGTGATTTCAGAGGGTTACTCAAAGTATTCTTGGTGATTTGAGTCTTAGTTTTCTTGGTGTTCTTGGTTTCATTGATTTTCTTGTTCATCACCCATTGTAAGGAACCAACCCTCATTATTTTCATTCATTTCACTACTGATATTCATGTCATATTATGTGTTTTATATGCTACATAAGTTGTTTATGCTTGATTATACTTGGTACACACTTTAAATTACAAGAAAACCCTAAAAGGACTTAACTTGCAAAATAGTATTCTGATCAAGGGTAAAAACGGAATTAACTGGACTGATCAGTAGACTTTGGGCCTAAGGGAAAAATATGTGGTTGTAGATCTATGTTTTGTGGTCATTTCCCCGGGTGGTGATCCCCGTGACGATACCCGATGATTAAGATATGATTTTTAAGGCAAAAACAGTCAGATCTGATGTACTGTTCCCATTTGGGGCAAAACTCAAGTTTTATTGCATATATTTTTAAATAGCAAATATGTAGCCTGATCTAGATAAATAGGGCTATCATCTCCAATTGATTTCACCTTCATAGGGTCTGTAGATTTCAAGATATAGCCTTTTTGGCAAGACCTAAAACTCAGTCAGCATAACATTTGGGACTGACTTGTAAACAAAAATTATAAAAGGTGGTTATACTTGGATATTTTTGAGTAAACTTATTTTTACAGTAAAGTAGGAACATAGAGGAAGCTAGGGATATAAAGAACATATTTTTTTGACTTACGGTTTGGGAGATACGAATTTTTGAAAGTGGTTAAGTGTATACAATTTCCATCATCTTTGAAACTAAAAGATGCAAAAGAATGATAACTTGTATATTTGGACCTTGAGCTTTTATTTTGAACCACCTAATATATTTTGGACCCTTAGACATAAATTGAACCTTTTGACTAAAGATTGAACCCTTGGACTTATTTTTGACCCTTATGACTCATTTTGGACTTGAAGTCAAAACATGGTTTAAAACTTGAAATTGGGTAATAAGTATATTTCATATTTGTAATCATTTTAAAGGGAAAATTCAACATTGAAAGTTATTTAAACATTATGTACCAAGCATAATTGAGGTTACAACTTACATGGCATATAGAGATAAATGTATCATTATTTTTAGAAGCTAAGACGCACGTGTATATATATATGTATATATATATATAGGCTGCTTGTAGGATTCTCGCGGTTATTTCCTCAATATCTCACTTGATTGTGCACTTTGTTTTCGGTGAGTTCATGGCCCCTACTTTTACTTGTTTTGTAACTGTTTTGTGGGAAAATACGCTTATATTTAAACTTTATGCTCGTTTTACATTTAAACTCACTGTTCATTTTACAATTAAACACCATGCTTGTTTTACTTGTAATGTGACTTGTCTTTTAAACATTATTAATTGTTTATATGGCGACATTGTCAGAATCGATTATATGGCGACATTGTCAGATTTATTTATATGGCGACATTGTCATGACGACATTGTCAGAATTATTTATATAACGACATTGTCAGAATTGTTTATATGGCGACATTGTCAAAATTGTTTATATGACGACATTGTCAGAATTGTTTATATGGCGACATTGTCAGAATTGTTTATATGGCGACATTGTCAGAATTGTTATTATGGCGACATTGTCAGAATTGTTTATATGGCGACATCGTCAGCATTGATTAGATGGCGACATTTCCACACTTATCTTTATATGGCGACATTTTCACACTTATCTTTATATAGCGACATTGTCACACTTATCTTTGAATCTTGGTCCATATATTACTTTTGTTTACATAAACCAAAACTTATTTGGCAGTGGGTTGTAAACACACAGGTTGCAAGTCTTGTATGGGCGGGACTTGGGACTGGGTGGATTTACAATGCCTTTGCTGGGAAATCATTATTCAAATGCTTTACATTTTTCACTAAACTCTATGAACTCACCAACCTCGTGTTGACACTTTAGCATGTATTTTCAGGTATTAAGCAATTGCACGCTACTGGAGGCTTTTGGCAGGGTATGGCATGGTCATAGAAGACTCTGATAAACATTTGGGACCGTTTAACCTATTTAAAGGCCTATTTCCGCACTACTTTTCATAATGTAAATTTAACACTTCTGATTTCTCAAATATATTCTAAATGATTGTGATGAAAACCGTTCTTTGTACTTGTGTTGTGATACCAATTGAGTTGCACCCTAGCGACATGTATGCTTCCGTTGGACCCGAATCTGGGGGTGTGACATCACCCACTAGTGAAATGATAACTAGTAATTGCCTTAAGTGGAAACTAACTGGTAGAGTGTTCAGAAACAAAAATGGATTTTGGAAAGCCATTACCCCTCCACCAGAACAAAAATTCTATGAGTGTAGTGATGATTTTTCCTCTACCCGAAAGGAACCAAAGTCCAAACGGTTTCCAAAAAGAAACTCTTCTGTTCTTCGCATGTTATCGAAATATGTCTTTGGATCGTCGACTCGGGTTACTCCAAGCACATGACCGGGAATCTAAAGTTGCTGATCAATTTCTTCTGGAAGTTCATGGGAACCGTACGCTTGGGAAATGATCTTGTAGCAACTATTCTGGGTTATGGAGATCTTCAATTCGGGAATTATTTGATCACTCGGGTTTACTATGTCGAAGGGTTAGGACACAATTTGTTTTCAGTCGGGCAGTTTTGTGATGCAGATTTAGAGGTTGCATTTAGGTGAAATACATGATTCATTCGAAACTTGGAAGGCGATGACCTTTTGACTGGGAATCGGGGCACCAATTTGTATGCTATCGACATTAACCAAATGGCCTCTTCATCACCAATATGTCTTTTGACAAGAGCATCTGGAACAAAGTCCTGGTTGTGGCATAGAAGATTATCCCATCTCCATTTCGACACAATCAACAAACTCGCCAAAGACAACATCGTCAATGGTCTAACCAAGTTCAAATACACGAAGAATCACTTATGTCCATCTTACGAACAAGGAAAAAGCAAAAAGGTATCATATAAACCCGAATCCGTACCTAGTTCGGAGGCAAAGTTACATACGCTACACATGGACTTATGTGGCTCAATGAGAGTTGAAAGCATAAAAGGAAAGAGGTATATTCTTGTTATCGTCGATGACTATTCAAGATATACATGGGTAAAGTTTCTGAGGTCAATAGACGAAGCACCAGGCATCATCATCACCTGTCTGAAGTGTATTCAAGTCTTACTTCAATCTCTAGAAGGATTGTAAGAACAGACAACGGCACATAATTCACAAATCATGAGTTATGAACATATTTTGAAGATGCTGGCATCACACATCAGACATCTGATGTTAGAACTCCACAGAAAAATGGGGTAGTTGAAACAAGAAATCGAACTCTTGTGGAAGCTACTCGCACAATGCTGATTTATTCTAGTGCACGACTATTCTTATGGGCTGATGTTGTATCCACTGCTTGTTTCAATCAGAACCATTCCCTAATCCACCCAAGATTCAATAAAGAGCTAGTGAACAATCGGAAACCTAATATCTCTTACCTTCACGTGTTTGGCACTTTGTGCTATCCAACGAACGAAAGAGAAGATCTAGGGAAGCTGAAAGCGAAGGGTGATATTGGAATCTTCATTGGATAATCAGAAAAATCGAAGGCATTCCGGGTGTATAATAGAAGAACAAAAAGGATAATGGAGACGACGAATGTGAAGTTTGATGAGATTTCACAGATGGCTTCTGAGAGACTCTCTCTAGAACCCGCGCTTAACCCGATGGCTTCTAATCAAACTTGATTAGGGCCCGCACCAAACCCGCAAACTTCTGGACACATTAGTTTAGGACTCGTACCTTAAGGAGCTCAATCAACAACCACTGAAAAACCTTCAGAACAAGAACTAGAAAATTTCTTCGAGTTAATGTTTGATGAATAATATGGTGGAACTTCGACAAATGCATCTCAACATCATTCCGCTGCACCCGCTCAAAACCATCAACCACCACCACAACCACAAGATGCATCTACTACAATCGAAGCTGACGCACCAACTCCCTCAACCTTATCTACATCTACTCCAGAAACTCTAATTCTTGAAAATGTTCTACCAAGAGTTGATGAGCAAAATCAAAACACACCATTTCAAGAAGCACCAACACATAATCAAAACGATGCTGTGTTAGAAGAAGAAGTATTTGAAAACCCGTTTGCTACAGAATCTAGTGAATTATCTTCAAGGTTACAAGAACCATCTAACACACATACGTTACACCCAAGGTACCCTTCTACACTCCAGTGGAAAAAAGACCATCCAATTGAACAAGTTATTGGTGAATCTTCAAGGCCAGTTCAGACGAGAAGACAACTTGCCACAGACCCCGAAATGTGCATTTACATTTGCTCAATAAGCCTCAAAGAACCAAAGAACATTCAGGAAGCAATGGCCGAAAACTCATGGATAGAAGCGATGCAGGAAGAAATTCTTCAATACCGTTTACATGATAGTTAGGAATTAGTTCCAAGACCAATTGACAAACTTGTTATTAATCTCAAATGGTTATGGAAGAACAAAAAGGATGAAGAAATGACTGTAATTCGCAACAATGCTCGCCTTGTGGCTAAAGGATTCAGACAAGAAAAAGGGATAGATTTTGAAGAATCATTCGCGCCAGTAGCAAGACTTGAAGCATTCCAGATTTTCTTAGCCTATGCAGCTCACAAGAACATCACAGTATATCATATGGACATCAAGACTGCATTCTAGAATGGAACTCTTAAAGAAGAAGTTTATGTGAGTCAGCCAGAAGGATTCATTAACAAGGAACATCCAGACTACGTCTACAAGCTAAAGAAAGCCATTTATGGTTTAAAGGAAGCTCCAAGAGCGTAGTATGATGAACTATCATATTTCCTGATCAAAAACAATTTCACCAAAGGAACTGTTGATCCTACCTTGTTTACTAGAAAATACAAAGATGACATTTTGATTGTTCAGATTTACGTGGACGACATTATCTTTGGGTCCACTAATCCGAATCATTCAAAACATTTTGAAAATCTCATGAAAAGCAAATTTGAAATGTCCATGATGGGGGAACTTAAATTCTTTCTTGGTTTACAAATACATCAATCCCCTCATGGTATCTTCATTAATCAAGCTAAATATACAATTGAGATTTTGAAAAAACATGGTATGGAAAATTGTGATTATGTTGGTACACCAATGGCCACTTCACCAAAAATTGGTGCTGATTTATTTGGGAAACCCATCGATCCGAAGACATATCGGAGCATGATTGGTTCTCTCATGTACCTTACTGCTAGTCGACCGGATATTCATTTTGCTGTTTGCTTATTAGCACGGTTTCAGGCAAGGCCTACCGAACCTCACCTCCAAGAGGTCAAACGGATCTTTCGGTACCTAAGAAGAACCATTAACATGGGACTTTGGTATCCAAAGGATTCCGAGTTTAAACTAATAGCATTTTCAGATGCCGATCGCGCAGTTTGTCAAGTTACAGCAGAAAGTACATCAGGTGGAGCACAATTTTTGGGTGAAAAGCTAGTAGGCTGGTCATCAAGAAAACAAGACTGTACTGCATTATCAACCACAGAAGCCGAGTATGTGTCTCTATCTGCGTGTTGTGCCCAAGTTATATGGATGAGGACACAACTCACAGATTATGGATTTACTTTTGACAGAATACCTTTGTATTGTGATTCGAAAAGTGCCATAGCCATCTCGTGCAATCCAGTACAACACTCGAAGACCAAGCATATTAGAGTCCGCTATCACTTCATCGAAGAACACGTAGAAGAGGGTACTGTTGAATTATTTTTCGTGAAGACAGATTACCAACTCGCCGATCTATTTACTAAAGCCCTTCCAAAAGATAGGTTTGACGATTTAGTTCGACGAATTGGCATGCGAAGTCTAACTTCTGAGGAGCTAGAACGTCTTCTCGAATCTTCTTAAAAATTATCTTTCAAAAAGCTTCGCTGTAAATATTTTTTGAAAAAACAAAATACAAATTTGAAAAAACCAACAAAAACAAAATACAAAAATAGAAAATTTCAAAAATCCAAAGACATTAGAAAATTTTCAAAAATAAAAAAACAATATAAAATCAAAAAATACAAAAATATTCTTCTCACAACATGTCTCTCGTATAATCGACATTCTGTACGTATCTAGAAATGTCATTCAACAATGATACGGACATGTACAGATGCTTGAGCGAGATTTCAGTAAAATGTTTTCTAAAACATGTTGTTTCTCAAAAAATTTCTTCAACAATGGCTTTCGTATACTTCAGTACCAAACCCGAACTTAAAAAGATGACTTCTGATTCTTTCAGATCAAGACTCGTACTTTCAAAGATGAAATCACTTTCAAAAAGTTCAAGTATAAACAAACAAATAGATTTCAAACAAAAACTCGTTTTTACAAAAAGACTTGTGTACATTTAAATACACACCTCGTTTTTCTGAAAGAAGTTTTGAGCACTTTTCAAGATTTTTCAAAAGACTTTCTCAAAATCTTTCAAAAGTATTATGTGCTCAAGATAACTCCCTACAAACCCTTAATTGATTCAAAACTTTATGTTTGAAAAATATGCTTTCATTAAAGGGGAGTATAAACATCGAAAATGTTCCAATTTCATGCAAAAAAAATCCGTCTATCTCTCCAGAAGCTTTTCTATTCATTAGTTTATATCAAAAAATCATGAATATGCTATTTTTGAGGGGGAGAAGACGTGATTAAAATGTGATAAAAATGTTTAAAGATCATTGTTGAATCTTAAATGAGCTCGACTTAGATATAACAAACGAATTGACGAATCTTAATTGTCAGTAATCGAAAAGACTTGTCCTGGACGGGTAATAATTTCAAGCTAGTCTAACTAGTGATGTAAGCGTGTCTCGAGAGACTTTCTTTAAAATTGACCAGGACGGGTAATAATTTCAAGCTAGTCTAACTAGTGATGTAAGGGTGTCTTGAATTGGTCATGTGTAGCATATTCATAACAATCAAACACACGTATGGAGTAGATTTGACCGATTATGTTAGAGAGATTTAGAGAGAGAAAGGAAGAGTTGGGAACTTAGAGAGAGAAGTGAATGTTGTATTAGTTGAATGTGTAAGAAGTTCCAACCCTCTCCTTAGGTGGAGAGGGGTATTTATAGTACATAATATTGGTGCCCCGAGTGGGCTGTGGAGCGAGATGATAGTGGGTAAAGACCCGACCCACTCCACAAGTTCTATATTAATTAAACTATTACTAATATTACTGATAATCCTTCGAGCTAGTTAATGCTAATAGATACTCGGGGTGACCGAGTCTTCACATGAATATTTATATTCCTAACAATCTCCCCCTAAGGGAGGTCACCCCGGAAATAATAGTTCGAATTCTACCATTCTATCATTTGTGCTTGACTTCTTAGCTCGTAGTTCTTGATTCTTCAAAGTCATTGATCTTTGTGCGTTCAGTAGCAAGCTTTTGATGACTGATCTTTTGACTTGGATGATCTTCTACTATTCTTTGAGGTTATCTGTTGTAGCTAGAAATCACTCTTTATCACACACTATGTATGCTCGTTATGCACAAGAGATGATGATGGGACAAGGTGTATATGTTGGATCATATATTTAGAGAGAATGATAGATGTTAAAGCTTTTCTATTAAACACACAACAAACACACAGTGAACCTCGAGTTCCTTCTTTATCACACAAACACAATCACGATGACACTCACAAATATGTAAAGAACAATAGAGTAGATGTATGGATCATATGGTAAATTTCAAGTCAAATGTTTATTAACTTTGGAAGATAAACAAACAATGACTTTTGTGGTACTTTGCACACACACACACACTCTTTTCTAATGTTTAAAGTGAGGCACACAAAGCAGAGTGTGTGTGTGCGTGGTTTTATGATAAACACAGCCAACCAAGATGGGCTTGGTGGGCTTTTGATATGTAACTTGAGTGGGCTTAGTGAATATACATATACATTGGACATACTTAATAAAACTAATATCACAAGCCCACTAACTAGACAATACATTATACATGACACTTAAAAAATGACCATCACTTTTCAATTAACATAAATTAATTGCTAACATTATCATCCAACATATGTCTTCAAGTCATCTTGCAGCATCGTCTCCATGTGAAGTTGTGATCTTTGAGTTGACATGCTCACACTATTCTGAATCATGATTTTCAGCATGATTTCTTTTGGTTATCATGATTTCTTTGATTATAGTGGTGAAGTATGAGCATGGGGTGATGGATCGGCATATTTTCGGCAACCAGCTGCAACCGCCAGGTATTCCTGCATACGACAGTTAGCAATAGAACGTCTGGTACTTACAGGTTCGGACTTCGAGATTATTAACAGCATTGTGTGAAAACTCTCTCTAATCCTTACCAAGGCTGTTCCTAAATCGGAAACCCACAGAGGGCTTACAAGATCTACCGTAGTAAATCAATGATTAGGCGAGTCGCTGGAGTTCAGTCCACGACTGTAGACTGTTTGAAACCGCCGTGACCACTAAGCGTAATCCACAAGGAATTACCGAAGTGACCTGCTTTCAGGGCTGTCTGATGTTGACCCTGGCACGAATTTCCATTCAATCACTAAGAATTACGTTTGTAAATTCCCTCATAAATGTTCTGGCAGATTGCTAAGATCTGCGTAGGACTCATAAGTTTACAACTAGTGTCCTTAATGTTGAACAACCAGTGTAGAAGTAACACGTGTTCCTATGAGATCTTATGATGCATCTCGTGGCTCTAGACTCGATAAGTGCAATTTTGGTAGTCGGAGACTGGAGCGGTGTCTCCTGTTTCAATATCAACATAACTCGTAATGAGCGGTCGATAGATTATGCAGGGTTCCCCGTGAGAATGAAACAAGTCCTTTTAAGAGAACTTGAGTGGCTTAGAAGGTTTAGTGCAGTGCGTCACTGGGTCCATGACGTCTTGTCTTCAATACCGGCGTCACCTTAGTAACAACCAGTAGCATATGAATTGAACCCGGTTTCTGCCCTAAGGTTGAATAATTTGGAGGGCTATTTCTTTTCACCCTTTCACATTACTTTTCTTTTTAATTCTTCAACCCCTTCTTTCTCCTTTCTCATATTACTCCTTTTTCATAATCATACCTAAGGACTTTCTAATACTAACTATTTGGTATTGTCCTTGGGTAGATCCCTCCGGCTCTGGCGGATCATAGGACGGTTTTCCTAACCTTAGCCACCTTATAACACCATGACTATCCTATGTTGCCGTAAACCAAAATCCTTGAAAAATCTCTCAAAATGTTCATGATTATGAAACACATTTTGCTAACACTTTGAGAGTTTTATAATTTTCAAAGGCTCCCCCTTAACATGTGCTCATATGTTTTAATTTTAAAATATGCACATGTTGGGTAGAGATTGCACTTTTTGAATTGATCCACTTTCAGTGAGCATGACCGATTCGAGACACGCTTACATCACTAGTTAGACTAGCTTGAAATTATTACCCGGCCTTGTCACATCCACAGAAAGTTTCTCGAAACGGTACACTCTACTCAGACATATCCTCTTCGAGACACGCTTACATCACTGGTTAGACCAGCTTGAAATTATTACCCGGCCAGGATATGTCCTTTCGATTAATGACAGTTTGTGTTTTATCAATTCATTGGTAAAGTCTGAGTCACATGAGATGTCGCATCCTTTTTGCTGTAGTGCCATTTGCTCCCCCTCAATATGTGCATCGATATATGAAAGAGTTTAGCACTTATGGGAGAGCTTACATTTAAGTCCAAATAATCACGTTGTCATTAGAATTTCATATTTAAATGACATTCTCTCCCCCGATCAAAAATTTCAAACCATTTGAGATTTGTGATCCCAATTGATTTAAATATGTTTAGAAAATTTCAGAGAAAATGTGGTCAGGTTTTAATATATTCTGATTATGAAGCATGCTATGCTCCCCCTTAAACCACGAGAGAGTGTCACTGCTGATGTTGCACAATGCTTAAAAAGGTGTCAGAAATTTGAACAAATACTCTCCCCCTCAATTAATGACCCGTATTCTATTTAAAGAGCTGTGGTCATTCAATTGAGCGACAAGTATTTGTGAAAATTTAAGTCCAGTTACCACCTTGTGAAACACCAAAACTCTCCTGAAGAATCATAGAACAGAAGGAGTTTGTGGTGTAAAGAAGACTTCTCTTCTTATACAAGAAATGATGCACTGAAACGTACATCAGATCGAAGAAACATGGATATAAAGTAATCAATGCCCAGGTGAACATCACCCAGTTAGAGGAACAGCTGTCTTTTTGGCGACATGCTTTCCCCATAGTAGAGCAAGGGTTGCAGTCTGAAGTAACTGCAAGCCGATTAGACATGTTTTAACCAGTTAATATAACTTCTGCTCGAGCTTCATTTAAAGTCCCGTGTCATTATTGAATGACATTTCTAGGGCCGTAAGTGTTATCGATAAACAGAAGACATGCCTAGAAGAACTATTTTTGGTATTTTTTGTTTTTCTGATTTTTAGGGTTTTTATAGGTTTTATATTTTTCTATTTTCTTTTTGATTTTAAGATATATACAAGTATATACAAGGATATGTGAAGTAAATCCTCTACTCCTCCTTTTCTTCTTGAAGACACTTGAGTGTTTCAGGAGATAAACTCTTCATGCCAAGCCGCGGGAGAATAAATTGGAACCGTTCTCTCGGAAGTGCCTTAGTGAAGATATCAGCCAACTGAAACTCCGTCCTCACGAAGTAGAGTTCAACGATCCCTTTCTCAACCTGTTCCCTTATGAAGTGATGCCTGATGTCGATGTGCTTTGAACGGGAATGTTGGACATTGTTGCAGCAAAGAGCGATAGCACTTTTGTTATCGCAATACAGAGGAATCTTGTTATATGCAAATCCATAGTCTGATATTTGTGATCGCATCCAAAGAATTTGAGCACAACACGCGGACATGGCAATGTATTCAGCCTCTGTGGAAGATATTGAAGTACTCATTTGCTTTTTAGAAGACCAGCTGACCAACTTTTCCCCAAGAAACTGAGCACCTCCCGATGTGCTTCGACGAGTATCTTGACACCCCACATGATCCGCATCTGCATAAGCCGTAAGTTCCATTGCGGTGTCCTTAGGATATCAGAGACCCATGTGAACAGTGCCTTGAAGATATCTGAAGACCCGTTTTACTGCTTCCAGATGCTTCTTGGTGGGCTTGGACTGATACCGAGCACACATACATACGGCGAACAAGAGATCTGGCCGGCTGGCGGTAAGGTACATTAAGGATCCAATCATGCTTCTAAACTTAGTTTGATCAACCGGGATCCCAGAGTGGTCTTCATCCAACTTAGATCTCTCAACCATAGGAGTGTCAACTGCATCACTTGATTCAAATCCAAATTTCTTCAATATTTCATTTGCATATTTGGATTGATTAATAAAGATGCCTCCGGGACTTTGAGATATTTGCAAACCGAAGAAGAACGATATTTGTCCCATCATAGAAATTTGAAACTTAGAACTCATCTCATTAGAAATCCTATCACATTCCCTAGGATCAGAAGAGGCAAAGATGATGTCATCTACATAAATCTGAACAAGAAGCAGATGTTTTCCCGATTTCCTAGTGAATAGTGTAGGATCAACAACACCTTTGGAAAAACCATTACCCAGAAGAAACTTTGATAAAGTATCATACTACGCCCTGGGTGATTGCTTTAGCTCATATAGAGCCTTCTTCAAACGGTAGACATGAGTAGGATGATCAGGATCCACAAAACCTTCTGGTTGACTGACATAGACTTCTTCCTTCAGATCATCATTTAGAAATGCTGTCTTTACATCCATTTGGTAGACAATCATATTCTGACTAGCAGCATTAGCTAGAAAAATTCTAATGACTTCAATTCTAGCAACCGGAGCAAATGATTCTTCAAAGTCTATGCCCTCTTCTTGTCGGTACCCCTTCGCAACAAGTTGTGCCTTATTCTTTAAAACATCACCGTGCTCATCGAGTTTCACTTTAAAGATCCACTTTAGAGCGATAACTATTGCACACTCTGGAGGAGGCACTAATTCCCAAACTTCAAGTCGATCAAACTCATGAATTTCATCTTGCATAGCAGTATACCAACTATCTTTAGACATGGCTTCTTTGACGTCTTTTGGCTCGACTTTAGAGAGTACGGAATTAAAGAAGCACCACAGTGCATCGGTGGCAAGTGGCTTTCGAGTGGATACCGGACGAGACGAATTACCAATGATGTTGTCAATTGGATGATCATTGGTCCATTTTCTGAGATGATCATGTGGTTGAGAGCTTTGAACTGATGTTGCTGTGTTGTGATCTCCTGAAGATATATCAGTGGAAGACTCAGGAGCAAATACATTTTCAAATGGAACATCATCAACAGGAGAAAAAGGATTCACATCAAAAGAATTCTCTTCTGCAGAACCTTGCTGTACCGAAGAAGACTGAATATTTGATGATGAGGGCGATTGACTGGCAGATGGTGCATCTTGACTAATTGAGACAGACACAGATGGACCTTCTGAGTTAGGTGGAACTTGAGCATCAGCAACTGGAGGTACAGGTGGAGCTTCAGTTGTAGCATTACCCGTTGGTGGCTCAAAGTATTCATCAAACATCGAATCAAATAACTTCTTCAACTCATCACTGGTGGGAGGTACATAAGGAACTGCAGGCGTGGGATTCTGTACAAGACCTGAACTAATTGGTCCAGGTGTCAATAGATTAGGTGTGGGTCCAGAACTGGTTTGTCCAGGAGCCGTTTGCTCAGTCAGCTCATCGAATGTAACGTGAATAGTTTCCATGATTTGTCGGGTTCTCTTGTTGTAGATTCTATATCCCTTGCGATCTGGTGCATATCCAACGAAGAAACCTACGTCTGCTTTAGCTTTTAGCTTTCCCAAATCTTGACCATCATTTGTCGGATAGCACAAAGCACCGAACACTCGAAGAAAGGAAAGATCTGGTTTCTTCCCATGTAACAGCTCGTAAGGAGTTTTGTTGTGAAGAGTGTGTATCAAGGAACGATTTTGGGTGTAACACGCAGTAGCAATTGCTTCTGCCCAAAGAAACATCGGAGCCTTAGAATATATTAGCATAGTTCTTGCAGCTTCCACTAGAGTACGATTTCGTCTTTCAACAACACCGTTTTGCTGAGGAGTGCGTGCAACACTTTTCAACAAACTCAGTTTCATTGTCCGTCCGGATGATTCTGACAGTTTTGTTCAGCCTTACTTGTAACTGCTTGATTAGTTTAATGATAACCTCTGGAGTTTCATCCTTGGTTCTCAAAAACTTTACCCATGTAAACCGAGAGTAGTCGTCGACCACCACCAGAACATACTTCTTTCCATTGATACTCTGCACTCTCATTGGTCCGCACAGATCCATGTGAAGGGTGTGAAGAACTTCCATGATGGTATTGATGGTTTTGGGTTTGTGAGTATGTTTCTTGCTTTTGCCCAATTGACATGCAGAACAAAGATGATCTTTCTCAAACTTTAGTCTGGGCATGCCTCGTACAAGATCCTTGCGAGACAAGTCATTTATGGTGCCGAAGTTCAAGTGATTCAAATGACGGTGACAAAGCCATGATTTAGTCTTCGAGGCCTTTGAAAGCAAGCATATAGGAGAGGACCTCATCATTTCTTCAATTGAGATGGTGTATAAATTGGTGCCACGACTGCCTTTAAGAAGATCAACACCATCCAACTCTTTGACGAAACAAGTGTGTTTTCTGAAAGCAACTTCAAGATCGGAGTCACAAAATTGACCAACAGAAAACAAGTTATGTCCTAGTCCTTCCACATAGTATACCCGGGAAATTACACTGTCGCCAAACACATAATCTCTGTAACCCATAACTGCCCCAAAATGGTCGTTCCCAAATCTAACTGTCCTGATAAACTTTTTCACGAAATTCTTGAGCCGTGAGCGATCCCCAGTCATATGTTTTGAGCAGCCTGAGTCCAAATACCAAAGGACGATTTGTACGACCTGCCTTTGAAACAAAAAAATGATGGATAACTGAAAAATGTGGATCCCTACGTACAGCTGGGGTCCGTTTGGTTAGCACACACAAATTCTGGAACTACAGGTATCATAGATGCAACTGTATTTACAGTGGAAATTACACTAGAAGAAGCAATTGACCTAGTAGTAGGGCATTGTGTCACTAAAGGCAACATTCGAACAGTTGGTTTCCATTCCTTAACCTTCACTACTTTATGGTTATTCAATTTAGTTAAGGGGCACTGATCTCCTAAAGTGAGCGTCCTTCCAGAGGGTCTCCATTGATACCCGACATTAGCAAACGTTTTTCCGGTTGCCTTCCAAACTTTCTTACTTGTTTCAGTTTTCCTAACATTCTTAACATGGGGTTGTACAGGAGACATCAATAATGACACAACACAATCATCATGATTAGCAGAAATTAAACATTCTTTACATGTTTTACAGACAGCATTAGATTTTGAATTAATTATAGTACTTTTGATACTAGATTCAACACGATTCATTCTACTCATTGCAAACTTATTGTTCCTAAGTTGGGCTTCTACTTTCTTCTCGTGACCACTCTTAGCCGGCGCAGTCCTATCTTTCCATACATTGCCTCTAGGCTTTGACCCACTAGCTTTGGTGTCACATTTTACTCCTGTAGAAGTAATGATGGGAAAATTAGTTTGTTTTACTATCATTTGCTTTCCTGACTTTGATGTGTTGGGTTCTGATGTTCTCAGTGGTAGATCAAAGGTTACGTGCTTATTTTTAGTCATAGATGATGATGCAGCAAATCTATCTCTTTTTTATCAATCTTAGGGCCAGTGCCAATGACGTACTCTAAAAATTCCTGAGACCTTTTAGTGAGGAAGCAGGGATCCACAACTGCTTTATCAAGTGGTTTTTCTATCCTATCCTCCTCTACAATCTCACGAAGTATATCCAGGCTATCCTTAAGGTAATTGAGATAAATTTGATGGGCAGACCTATTGTTCCTAAGGGGAATTGGAATAGGTACAAGATCAACATCATACTTTCTAACAACAGAAACCTTTGGAGCAACATTATCACAAGTGCCAATTGGCATTTTCCCTTTCACCAGAGTCTTAAGATTCTCAATTTCATTTAACAAAGAAGTTATCCTTTCATTATGACTGTTTCGTGTGACTTTAATTGAGTCATATAACTCTTTGTAATGCTGTTTGATTTTTGAATTTTCAGCTCGAAAACACTCATTTTCACAGTGTAACTTATTGATAGTGTCCTGATAGTGAAAATTCTGAGAATCCAAAGACGATGGTTTATTGGTGCCAATTGCTTCACTCTTATTTGACTTTAATTGGGCAATTTGAGCCCTCAACTGTCGAATCGTGTTAGTGTGAGCTTGAATTTTTTTATCACGTTTACTCAATTCAAAATATGTATCAAATTCAGGAGCATCCAGAGATGTCTTGGCATTTGATATTTTACATTTTTCTTCTAAGTGTTGATATTTTAATTGTAAATTAAGATGATCAACTTCTAGTTTTGAAAAATGCTTGACCATGTTATCATGGTCATCATTTTGAATTTTCTCTTGCAGTTTCAAATTCTCCCCTCAAGCTCAACAACACGATTCTGGGTAACATTCAATGCAATAGAATACTCAGGAAATTGACAGGCAGTTAAAGCAGAATCAGTGGCAGTATAAAATATATCCTGTGCAATACATCTAGCAATCAAATTCTCATTGGTGATGAGAATGTTCTTTCTCTCGATCTCACGGCTCTTAAGTTCTATCGCATTTTGAGCTACCTCGTTTTCCATATCTTTAAACACTACTTTCATTTCATTTACTTCAGTTTCAAGAGTGTTTTGCATTCCTTCAAACTGTTCCTTGAGTAATTTAAAGAATGGAATGACCTCAGTTAAGTAACACCTTTTTGTCTGTTCAAAACCCCTTTCCCCCTCAGTAATTCCGGTTGGTGTAATTCTCTTCTTACATGTTTTATCAAAATCAGCAAATAGTTGACAAAGTACATATATGCTAATTAAGGTTTTACATTTAGTAGGAAGAGTCAAAGGAACCAAATGCCTAGGTGTATTGGGAGGATACACCGTCGCAGCTGCAATTTTCCTAATGGATGGAGTTTTGGCTTCTAGCTCATCGGCCTTTCTCTTTTCCATATCTAAAGACCAAAATATTTGTTCAGGCATTAACTTCTTTTGAGGTGCAAACACAGTCAATCGATTCTCCTTATAATAATCATGGGGTTTGACTATTATTCGATTGGCTATGCATTTGGGATCCTTCATTTTCTCATTCATTCTTTCTCTATTTCTCACATCTATCTCATTACTCTCTTCTAAAGATGAAACATCATGTGGGGCATGACTAGGCATAATCATCACATTGGCATCATATAAGGCAGGTTGGGCTACTTTAGCTTTCCTAAGGAGAGCTAATTTAGGTTCACCTACATTACTTTCACTATGCTTATCACACAACTTTTTGTGCTTTTGAAGCATTTGAACCGTTTGTCTAGATTGGTCTTGCGTGTACAACTTATTTTCAAGCTTATTCTTTAAGGTTTTAAGTCTTGAGAAATCATTTAAGAGTTGTGTTTCTTTTTCCTTGAAATCTTGTTTTAGTGTATTTACGTGCTCTAGGGCCTCCTGTTTTTGTTTAACAGTCTGATCCAGCTGTTTTTGCAAAGAATTCAACTCTTGGTTTAATGTTTCCTCCCTTAAATTACGCTCAGTTATAAGTGTACGCATTTGACTATCCATTTTCTGCTCACGTTCAGTTAGTTCAAATTTAGCACGTTGTTCATAAATTGCCACCTGATCTTTATATATGTTTAGTCTAGTGGTCAAGGGGTCATCAGGGACAAACTCAGTGTTTTCATGCCACTCACAAGCATTATCTACCACACAGGCATTATCTACAACACAAGCAATATTTTCAACAAAAGATGCACCACCTTGTACATCAGACACGTTGTTGTGATTCACATATTGTTCATATGGAATAATATTACTATTTCCCATGTCAACAGTATCTGAATCAACCCCATCTGTCTGTTGTACTTCGTTGGGAATCTTTTGTTTATCAACCACGTTATATGTGTCATAAAGCTTTAGTACCTCAGAAATCACAGATGCATTGGAGGAACCAGCTTGTTGAGGTGATGAGACAACAGAGGACAAATTAGCCATGAAGATTGTTTGAGCTGTTGGTTCATCATCCACATCAGAGTCAAAAGCATCACAATCATCAGCTTTGAATATGTTGGGATCATTAAGTGCAAGGTCCTGAACTGGCTGTTCGTCCACATCGGCATCAAAAGTATTTCCCCCATCGCCAGCAAGAAACAACATTTCTTCTTCGTCCAACACAGCTCCATTCTCTTGAGCCTGCATCAACAACATCTTGTCCTTGAAATAGTCTGAGTTCTGAGGATGTTTTGGTTGATTGCAGTTTCTGGCAATGTGTCCAAGTCCACCACAGTTATAACACTTGGGTTGTTTCCCCTGCCCCTAATTTGCATTCCCTACTCTGATCTACACATTACATCGACCTATGTTCCTTTGATTCAAGGTTTGCCTCCCCTGAACATTTTGAACCACAATTCTTCCATCCTCCACCGTTGCCAGATTGCGTGGGTTTGATGAGGTTCTGAGTTGATTGTTAGTCTGAGGGAGTGTTGCTTTAAATTGTTGAACAAGTAAGGACACTTGGTTGGTAAGGTTATCAATCATTTTGTCGGTGTGAGAGTAACCTGAATCCAGTTGTGGACTCATAGCAGATGGTGATGAATAGGGATGATGATAAGCTTGGTCAGATGACAATTGGTTGATTGGCTGAGCACTTGCAACAAATGCTAGTGGATCATTTGGTGCAGTTGGATTGAGTTTTTCTCTCAACAGACGATCATAAGCAGCATGTTTCTCATGTTGTTGTAGATAGGCATACAACTGTTCATAATCTGTTTCTCTCAGACCTTTGTTGAGTTTCACTGCAGTAACAAATCTGTCCCATTCTGGAGTCATGTTGTTTACAAACTTTGAGTTAAGTTGGATGTTGGGCATAGTCATTCTGATGATCCTCATGTCATTTACCAACTTATGAAATCTCACATAGTAGTCTGTAATGTTCTCACCCGGGTTCATCTTAAAATGTTCAAACTCGTCATACAACTGTGACTCACGATCTTCCTTTGTGAGTTCTGATCCAGCCAGAAGCATTTTGACGTTGTCCCACACTGCTTTTGCTTCAGTGTTGAAATTGATGAGTTTGTAAACATCTTTGGGCAAACCTTGAATGACAATGTTTGAGGCTCTAATATCTGTATCATACCTCTTCTTTTCTTCTTCATTAAGATCATTGTAAGTTCGAGGCCTGTCGATTCCCAAAGTGACAATTCCGTCTTCACCAGTAGTAACAGCGTCTCTGGTGGTGCCCATTTGAAATGGTCCTTCATCAATGGATTTAAGTATGTTAAATCCATTTTCTTTGCCCAAGCAGTAAAGTCATATTCGTTGTGCCCATGACTCATAGTCCGTCCTATCAAGCATAGGAGGACGGGTATCGGACCCAGCTGCTTGAATGTCATCAGAAGCAGTGCTTGGTATGCTTGCCATACTGTATATGGGATTTTACAATTCTTGAGATTTAAACCGAGAAATAAGTTCTTTCGCGGGATTTTACAAAATTCAAGAACAAACCGTTATTTGATCACTTGAGTCAAATCACAGTAACCAAACCGCAATCACAAAAGTACCAAACCGCAATTCCCAAACCGTAGGGGTACTAGTCAAACCGCAAGTATCAAACCGCAAAAACACTAGGCAAACCGCAAAATCAGAAGACCAAACCGCTATATCTAAACCGCAGAAATACCAGACAAACCGCTAGTATTAAACCGCTGAACCAGAATGCCAAAACCGCAGGATTCAAACCGCTGGAATACTATTCAAACCGCTAAGATCAAACCGCAAACCCAGAATACCAAACCGCAAGATTCAAACCGCAACAATTAACCCAACCGCAATGATCAAACCGCTGATACCTGAACCGCAAAGACCTAAACCGCTGGCACTAGAATACCAAACCGCAAGAATCCAAACCGCTACTACTAGATGACAAACCGCTACCTGACAGAAATAACAAACTGCAACCGCAAATAGACAAAACGTCCTTTTCAGTACTTTTTGTCCTTTTCCTGTTTTGGTTATACTCCAAACCGCTGCGAAGAGAACTCGTCCGAAAGTCCAACCGCTGCTAAGAAAACCTTCAAATCTTCCACAAACAAGCACTAACAATGTTGTATGTTATCAAGGAAGAAGTATAACAGTTTTATGAACACAGAAGTACACTTTTTCAACGGATTTAACCCCAAACAAAGCACTACCAATGATTTACTTAACTTTTCAAGTCGACACACAAAAATAACATAAAAGTGCCAAAATCTCAACACAAATCCGTGAATATGCAATAACTAGAACCTAACCATGGCTCTTGATACCAATTGTAGCATATTCATAACAATCAAACACACGTATGGAGTAGATTTGGCCAATTATGTTTGATAGATTTAGAGAGAGAAAGGAAGAGTTGGGAACTTAGAGAGAGAAGTGAACGTTGTATTAGTTGAATGTGTAAGAAGTTCCAACCCTCTCCCTAGGTGGAGAGGGGTATATATAGTACATAATATTGGTGCCCCGAGTGGACTGTGGAGCGAGCTGACAGTGGGTAAAGACCCGACCCACTCCACAAGTTCTATATTAATTAAACTATTACTAATATTACTGATAATCCTACAAGCTAGTTAATGCTAACAGATACTCGGGGTGACCGATTCTTCACATGAATATTTATATTCCTAACATCATGTTCACTAAAAATCGATCAATTCAAAAGTGCAAACTCTACCCAACATGTGTAAATCTATCTTAAAACTTATGAGCACATGTGAAGGGGGAGTATTTCAGAAATTGTAAAACTCTCAAAGTGTTAACAAAATGTGTTTTATAATTATAAACACTTTGAGAGATTTTTCACAAAAGGTTTTTTAGAATTAAATACCTAGGATAATCATGGAGTAATAAGGTGTAGTTAGGTTATGTATGAAAGCCGGAAGGATTACAAGGAATATTCAATATATTAGAATTAGAATTCTTAGGTATGATAAAATAGTAGAAAAGAGAGAAGGTTAAGAAAAAAAGAATAGATGAAAAGAGACGTATGACAGTAGACAGTTAAAGGTAAACATATGTATCAGTATCTAAAAAAGGTTACAGTTTCTGAGAACTTGGAAAGTAACGGCTTCTGCATCAGTATCAAGATGATAGTATTGAAACCTTGAATAAGTGGCTTAGCTCATGCTCCGTCTACTAAAACCAAAACAAGCACTTATTGAGTCTAGAGCCATGAGATTCATTAAAAAGATCTCTTAGGACACACTTTTCAAAATATACACTTGTGTTCGCCAAGAAGAACACAAGTTATAAGTGTCTTTTATGAGATCTTCGGATCTTGCCTTATCTATCATGATGGTTATTTGCTTCAAACGGTCTACAGTCGTGGAGTGATACTTCAGTATACTTCAGCGGCTCACCTAAATTGTGGGTATACTTTGGTATATCTATTGTAAGCCTTCTTGAGGGTTTCTAATTCAGGAACAGCCTTTGTAAGGATTAGAGAGAGTTTTCAAACTATGCTAGAAATCCCGCCAAGGAGATTCCTTTCACGAATCGAGTCCTTAAGACGTGGGTCTTTACTTGGAGTTTATCCATAGTATTGATAACTGTCCCTAACCGGATTAGGACGGCTAATGTACCCGACCAAGGTGAATGGAATAAAGACATTCATCAGTAAAACAATCATAGTGATCTATTCTTTAAGAAAAGTTCATCGTGATCGATTGGTAATTTCAACTAATGATATTTATGCAGGTACTGATGAAAGTCCCCTTGGAGAAAGACCATACACCATCATATAAATCAACATCTTCACCTCCACATACTCATACTTATGAAGTTCATCCTCAACAAGCTCAAATCAAAAATGTTCAAAGACAAAAGATCAAGTTTAAGACAAAGAGTTATGTCTAAGTCAAGAGCTAATCAAGAAAGTTAAGAACGAGTCTAAATATCAAGTGAGGAAGACATAAGTATGAAGTTCAAAGTATTTTCAAGAAGTATGAGTATTATGGAAAAGACGACACAACAAATCATAAGAAGATGTTGATCTAAGGCAAGCACGATCAAAAGTCATTAATCAAAGAGCACAAAGCATGAAGTAACAAAGAATCAAGACTATTCTATGACATCACACAAAGTTCAAGACAAAGAAGACAGAAGACCTAATCACGTGGAGCATCATTTGAATGAATACCCCTTAGGGGGAGATTTTCAGCATTAATGAAAAGTGATGGTCATTCTAGATTAGAAACTTTGTTAACATGTCTTAGAATAAGTAATTATTTAGTTATTGGGCCTTGGACTTGATAAGTTAGTATACTCTTTGATAAGTCAATATAAGCCTTATAATGATACGTAAATCAAGTCCAAGGAAGTCAAGCCCAATCCTAGTCCATTAGAAAGCCCATGGGGCATTTGTTACTAAGTATAAAAGGCACCTTATGCTTCATTTGTAAGGTGTGCTTCAAGGTGTAAGTGTGTGTTTTCTTTATTAGATTTCTCTCTTCCTTCTCTCTACTTTCTCTCACTAAGTTTACATACATATCTTGTTGTCACTATACCATAAGCTTAATATATATTGAGAAGGTTGATAAATATAAGGTCCTACATACGCCATGAAGCTTTTCCTGCTAATCTTGCTTAAGTAGATCACCCCAAATGGTCTATCTAAGAAACTATACGGATGTTATTCGTCGATTCTTAGAAACTTGATGCTGGGTTTGGTGAGGTTCAGCTGCTCTTGATAGCTTTCAACACCCAGTTGGACATCTTTTACCCGTTGTCGTAGTACAAGGCTTCTGATGAATATAAAAATTGAGTTGTTGAACATACTCAACTTCCCCAGGTAGATGATGAAGCTTTCCTTGAATCTTGAGTAGATACAAGTCTTTAATGGCATTCAGGCTGAGCTTTCTGTAGTCTGATTCTTTGAAGGTGTGGTTCTTGCCATAAACCCTCTTGACCTTAAGTTTCTATATGAATTCGTATCCATACTTACTGTGTAAACGTAGAGGGGGGTGAATACGTTACCGTTTTAAAATCTTTAAACTTGTTGTATCAAATATCCGTTCAAGCTTGTTGTAATATGAAAAATGAAAATTATAGTCTAAGACTAATATAAGCATAAACTAACACAAGTTGTCACACAAGCATAACCATCAAGTCACAACAAAAACAATAATATAATGCAAGTATAAAATTAAAGCTGTAAGTAAAAGAAAGTGCAAACCGGACACGAGTATTTATAGTGGTTCGGTCACGGATCTTCTCTCCGCCCTACTCCCCGCCCCGAGTACCCAACTCGAGAGTTAATTCACTAAATCAACAAGCTCCCTTCTCGGCGGATAAAACCTTACAAACGTCGCTTACACTTTTTCCGGTACAAAGCTAAATACTGGGTTCTTGTTCGAGGTAGAACCAACCTAACGTCGCCTATACAATATTTCTGACACTAAGCTAGATGTCAAGTTCTTTTTCAAGGGTACAACCACTCCCATTATGTTTATGGCCCAACATAAAAACCTTGTGTTTTATGGCACAAACACATAAACCATCTAATCTAGTTTGGTGAATAGATTGTGATGATACAATGATGATCCATGACACAAATGTCTAATGGATATGAATGACTAATCTAAATGAACTTCCATTGATAGAAAGCCTTCAATGGATGAAGATCACAAGTTCCCTAAGCTTGTTGTGATAGATCTTCATATATGTATGCTTGTGGTGGATGATGACTCAAGATCTCTGAGCTTGCTTCACAGGATCATTTCGGGAGTATGCTTACAACATAATGAAAGTTAGTACATTATGATCATGTGAGGGTGATTAATGTATGTTACTACATTGTTATCTACTGATCTAAATGTATGCAAAAGGGTAGAGAGAATATGTGTTCAAGTGGTTGAGAAATGAGTAAACAATGGGATGCTATTTATAGCCATTTGGCTTCAGCAACCCACAGATCACACGGAACCAAAAATCTTTATCAAATCCTTCCAAAATCAAATCTAAATCTTTCCAAGATCTTTCCATAATCTTACATGAAATCTAACCAAGATATATTCTTAGATTTTGCTAGACTAGGATGATCCAAGGCATGATGTAATAAACCATTTTCTTTTTGACTTAAGTATATAGGAAAGTTAACTTGTAAAATGAATTGTAACTAGTTTAGACAAATGTCTAAATGTAACTAGTTCAAGAAAATGTCTATTTTAAGTGCTTGTGAAAATAAAATGTATTTTGTCAAGTGTAAGTAAACTTTAGTACTTAATGCAAAATGTAAAATGAGGTTCGAAATAGAATGGTTAGCCTATTAAAATACTTAATGACTCTTAACGTATTTTAAACATTCTAAATGATTTGTTAAGGGGTTTGATCATAATGCCACATAACAAACATGTACGAACCTGTGTTGTAGCATACGAGGACTTGAGGTGTTGAATGTATGTTGAGACAAAATATAATTACGAGTAACTTGTACAATTTACGTTATGTATGAAGTTACATGTTTGCCATCAATCAAAACAAACTAGACTGTATCTTAACTAATTATAAAGGAAAAATGGTCAACAAGTCAAGAAAGTGAAAAACTGAATTTTGGGTAATCCCCATTTTGCCCTTGTCAATCTACATGCGTAATTAGACAGCCATGCCTATTAAACACATAAAACCAAACAAACAAATACCCATACAAACCCACCAACCCACTTTTACTTTCAAAAAACACAGTCACATAAACTCTCACCCACCATAAAAAACAAATGTTATCTTATTTTTTCAGACAAACAAAAGAATCAAATGAGAAACCACCACAAGTCCAACCACCATCCGAACACCACCATGCTCACGAGCCGACCACCACCAGGAGCCAACCACGAGCATACTACAATAAACATTTTTTAAGGTTTTTTTTTTTTAAACTGTTTTTATAGATCTATATTAACAAGTTTTAGTTTTATTTTTTACTAAGATTTGTGTTGGTAATTTGTTTTGATAGTTTCTTCATGTAGATCCGACTTTCGAAGGATTTTTTTTTAATATCTATATTCAACAAATTTTGATAGTGTTTTTACTAGATCTCTACTTTTTTTTGTAGATCTTAGTTGCCGGAGTTATTTCACCGTTGTTGAAATTGCCGGGATTTTCTTCGACCGCCGCCGCTGCCTACCTACCATCATCGGAAATCGTGACTGTCGCCGGAAAATATGGTTATTTTTTAATGTTTGTTATACAAGTTTAGTTTAAATTTTATTGCTTATTTTATTGTGTAAATTTTATTATATAAAGTTTATGTAAATTTTGTTGTAAGGTTTGTGTAGATCTAATTTTTGTATTTGGTATTTTTCTTGTTACAGCCGCCGTCGCCGCTGTCTCGCCGGAAATAGTTGCTATCGCCGCTGCTGGTGTTGCCGGAATCTGTATGCTTTATTTTTAAATTTGATAAAGATTTGTTATAATGGTTATTGTGTACTTTTGTTATAAAGTTTCTAGATCTATATATTTTTTGAGTTTTGAAATTTTTTTTGGATGGTTATGTATATTTTATTTACAGATCTGAGTTTATTGATAAACTTTTACCATTTTTTTTCCAGATTTGCCGTTGTAGCTTCGCCTGAATCCTCCACTGCCGCCATCGGGATATGTTGTTGCCGCCGGAAATATATTGTTTCTTGTAGTTGTGTAAATTTGTTTATTAGCTTATTTGTGAGTTTTATTATTTAATTTTGTTGTAACTTTGTTATTGTATAATTTAGTGGGCAATTTTAATTATATTTGTTGGTATTTTTTAAAAAATTTGGTTAGTAGTAGTAGTTTATTTTGATGTGTAAATTGATGTCGACATATCTTTTGTGTCAATTGGTCAACATATATCTTGAAAAACTCAATTGTTGTTTCTTATGAAAATTTCAAATTTGTAATAAATTTTGCAAAGTCAAAGAAGTTATTGGATTGGTAAATTGTAAAATTTGTAAACATGTAAATTGAAATTGAAAACTCGCAAACCAAATAATGAACCAAACAAAAACCTACTCTTAAGTACTTTTTATGGGTTTCTTTCAAAGGCATGTGATGACACAACACTCTTAACTTTTAAAGGTAAAACAAAAGGTTGTGTTATAGTGTATTTTTTACATCCATCATCTCTTGACCCATTATGTTTACAGTATAAAATAGTTTTTTACTATCAATTTATGTTTCGTATTTTCCGTCTAGAAAATATTTTTTTAAAGAATTCAGTAACACTACATACACAACGATAACGAAATTTGTTAAAAACTATGTATAGTTCCTGCTATACGCCATGTACAACGATATCGAAATATGTTAAAAACTATTTATAATTACCGTTACGCGACCATGCCGTCTGGAAAAACATTTTCTTCATAAACAATTCCCTGACACTACAAATACATTTTTTTGAAAGGAAATTATTTGCCGCCAAACTATTATCGAAAAATAGATTCCGCTACCGCTAGGCGCAGCTACTCGCTAAATACTGCTGCCCTAGGGGTGAGTTCTCGGCTAGAAACCGCTGCTGCAAGGAGCGGGTACTCGAAGACTATGTACGCATACCTGATGACATGACCGTCCCTTACAGTGAAGAGGCTGCCTCAAAGGAGGCATTAATCGATGAAGTGTTTCCTTCCTTCGCCGCCAACGCTCATTCATCTACTGATATAGTTTCAAGAGCAATTTTATCCACTAAAAATGAGCATGTTGACAGCATTAATGATATGTTGATTGAAAGATTTCCTGGCGAAGAGAAGGTTTACTATAGTTTTGATGAAGCAGAAGACGACACCCACAACTTCTATCCTTTGGAATTCTTAAACTCGCTCAACATGAGCGTGTTGCCCCCTCATTGCTTGCGTTTGAAAGTAGGATGCCCAATTATTCTTTTAAGGAATCTCGATCCGGCAAATGGATTATGTAATGGCACGAGGTTGATATGTAAACGTTTTGACCCAAATGTCATCAATGCTGAGATTGTTGTCGGACAACACGTTGGAGTTAGAGTGCTCTTGCCAAGAATTCCTCTTGCTCCATCTGAAGAAGACATGTTCCCTTTTAAACTAAAGAGAACACAATTCCCTATTCGCCTTAGCTTTGCGATGACTATTAATAAAGCTCAAGGCCAAACAATTCCAAATGTGGGTGTCTATTTTCCCGACTCTGTTTTCTTGTATGGCCAGCTTTATGTGGCATTGTCTAGAAGGATATCCCATAGAACAACAAAGGTATTGGTTAAACCAGCTAAAGAGTTCCGTCAAGTAAGAATCTACACCTCAAATGTCGTTTATCAACAAGTTTTATACGAAGAGTAACGTGTGTTGTTAGTTTTTATCTCATAACTAATGTAATGTTTTACTTTCAGTTTCATTAAATGTTTTTATATGTTGTTTGATAGATGTTAAGAATTTTTTCTAGACTTTAGTTATCGTGTAGTACAACCGTTTGCAATTACATTCTGATCGGTTCACGTTCTATTTTGAACGCTACACAAAACAGTCACCACAATATCACAAATCGTTAATTATTTGCCGCTACGAATTCCGTTGCTATGCACGGGTACTCGCCTAGTAGATTCAATATCGTAATATTTGCACTAACAATCTCACCCATTTTGATGATGAAGAAATATGTAAACGTGATAGATAGTAAAATGTAAAAAGTTACTTGTGTCCGTATTACCTTCTACATTACCTTCTCCGTTTACACTCTTCTCCCTCTTTTGTCGAAACAAAAAGGGTGTGTCCTTGGAGTTTTAAACTTCATTTCTCTTCGAAAATGCGAGCTTGCATCATCCTTAGTGAAGTTATATTGCCCACTCTAATCCCCTATGGTTTTTTCCCTTGTTTGGTAGCGGATCCATGGATCAAGTTAAGATGCTTAACCTACATCAAGGTTAGTTATGCAATAAAAAAAAATTGGAAAAATATAAGATGAAGAAAATATACATAGCAAACGATACACGTGGGTAAGCTATGTTAGACTATCTTCTCCTCCTTTTTGTTGAAACACAAAGGTACGTCGAAGAAAGAGAATGATTATGAATGCGTGCATGCTCCCCCTTGACGGTTGCTCCCCTTTGATCGAGGTATCAAGGTGTGATTAAAAAGCTACAAAACAAATTTAGTGCAAAACTATATTCGTCCTTGGACGAGTATGTGATATACAACAAAGTGTGTATAAGATGCACTCTATAAATGCTTGACGGAAGCTCCCCCTTGCTTTAGGGCGTTAAGATGAACCTACAAAACAAATATTAGTATAATAGAAGCTTTGTCTTTAGACAAATATGTCATATACAACCAAGTGTATAGACGATGCAATATGAGTGCTTGATGGATATTCCTCCTTATTCGAGGGTGTCAAGAAGCACCTAAAATAAGGAAATTAATTGATGCAAACTTCATTCTTAGATAAGTATATTATATATAATCGAGTGTATATTAAGATGAACCTACAATGAAAGAATTAGTGCAATATATTTCATCTTTTTGACAAAGAGAAAATAAGATGTATATATACAATATATAAATGATATAATCACAAGCAACTCAAAGTAGAGAACCATGATTATGAAATCAAAGATCTCATGAAGTGTAGTCTTCTAATAAGAATTACAATTATAAGAAAAACGAGAATATAATATGATAAGAGCCTACAAAATAATGCCTAGAAAGAAGATATGAAGTGAAGTTGAAATATTAAGAGTTAAAGTGAGTGGTGCTAGTCTTGGTGTCGGTTTACTAGTAGGATTCATGTGGTGATAACTCGGTAGATGACTAAAGATTGATAAAAGTAAGTTTTCGCTAATCCATGGTGGTGATGATTAGTGAAAGTGGTGATGGAAGGTGGTGATGATAACGTAGACAACTATTAAAGAATTAGAAACACGTATGTATAGAAAATTCTATAAAAATAGAAAATATGGACTCATGCAATCCTTATCTAAAATTTACAACTTAAGGGATAAGCAAAGACTGTGACTCTCGTAATGCATAAGGGTTACAATTCTAACAAGAACAAAATTCATTCATTGATTGACACAAATTATAAAAATGACCTATTCTAGGTGACAATGGGAGAGAGAGTATTAACATGGTTTTGACCGACATGATCTTTTATTATCATCTACCAAAGATGATGTATCATGCCATAATATACGCTTGAATGGTATTAAAGGAAGTGAAGACAATAAGCACCTAGGATCATAAATTACATATAAAAATAAAAAATAAAAATACTAAATACCTATATGAGGATGAGAATGGCATCATATGATGGGAGTGTGTTGGTTAGACCAACGTGTTGAAAAAGTGTTAGGAATGATAGTTTTGATTAATATATCGTTTGTACTGACAATGACGTGCATGATATGTGTCGAGGAAGAAAAGGATGAGATCCTATGATGGTGTTCTAGACAATGAAGTTGTGAGGTCCTAGTTTAAGAAAAATCCTAGACTCCATTTAAATTAGTTGTTGGTTGTGGAGATGAAGAAGTTTGTCAAACACATGATGTGTTTTAAACTTGATGAGGTATTGGTGAAAACTTGTGATGTTGGGTTAAAAATGCTTGAAACACTTGCGGGTTTGTGAACTGATTTTAACTAAGTGGTGTGTACCTATGTGTTGGTATTTTAGGGTGTAAGAACCATGAGTAAGTGTTCTTTAATACAATTTGACGAAAGACAATTGTGTGAATGAATTTCTTTCCGCCTTAATTGGTGTACATGCAACATAATGTGTAATGCATCGAATGAAGAATGATGATAAAGTGTTTAGGAGGTTGCAGGTTGAAGAAAGCGATGAGTTTAGTATTGTTTTTTCGGATGTTGGTTAGCATACAAAGAACTTCATCCTTGAAGTCACGTAGCTCTTCTCTACCAATGTAAGATGATCGCATAACGACGCATGTGGTTTTCTCATAGGAGGTAAAAAGGATTAGAGTATTGTTATAGCTAAATAGTACTAGAGGTGATTTTTTGAAAGCGGAAGCAATAATGAAATTTGGAAAGAGGTCTATTGAAAGATACACAAATGCAATGCCAAGCCTCTAAAACTTAATTCTATATGCTTTAAAAACTATATGCAAGTGAATGGGTCCCATAAAACATATTACTAATCTACATAGCAATAAAGGGATTACAATTATGCGAAGTTGGCATATAAAAATTAAAACGAAGTGAGATAACAAATAATTTGTTATCAACCTATAAGACAAAAGTGTTAGTGATAAAAGATGTGAAAATGATAGAAATCATAAGATAACATCCTATATAAACAAAAACAACATATTCGACTACTAGATAAAAAATCACCACACAACATGATAGCATCAAGACAAATAATCATATTATATGAAATACTTCATTGTGAGATTGTTTTGTCATTAGGATTAGACACTTAAGCATATAATGATTCATGTGATTAATTTGTAGGATAAAACGAATTCTAAATGTTTATCATACCAAAAGCACTTCAACAAATTATAAGTGCACACGTAGCGAACAAATAGTGTGACAAAGTCACAAAAGAAGCAAGACGAAAAATTCATGCAAACCATGTTTAAATTATAACATTTAGGAACATGTATTATTTAGACCATCTTATGTATAGATTTAATGAATGCCAACAAAAGAAAAGAGCATTTAAACATAGATACATCATATAAAAACATCATGTATCAAAAAGGCATATGAGTTAACAAGTAACACGTTAATCTTGCGAAACATCATATAAAGAAAAAAATAAAAATATCATACAAATCATGTTAACATTTAGTAGCATGAAACATATAAGCATGCAAACAAAACCTTTTCAAGGTTTACACATTTTACTATTAATGAAATAGTTATTAATCGTCAAGACACTTAATCATATCAGACAAAAACATGTAATGAACACATGTATATGTAATGCAAGTGGTTTTAATAAACTAAAGAAAGAAAAGTCATATCTGCTAGTTGTTTGATTAATATTCCTAAGGCAAAGCAAAATATCTTATTTTAACACTTACTTTGGGTAAGTATAGGAATATAGATTTTTCAAGTTGGAGAATGAATATGAGACTATTACTAGCGGTGCTCAATTAAGGCTAAACACGATCATTTTTACGGGTGATACCCAACTTCTCTCCTGGAAGAAATTTAACCGTTAGGTTAAATTAAGTTTCTAGTGCCATTGGTTCTCCAGTAGTCATTCTCATGTTAGAAAGATTGATATTCCTATTTTTACCTATTGAAGTATATAAAAGATGATAGTTCACCAATACTTGGCTTAATGAGACTCAACTATATTAATTAAAACTAAGGTGATGAAGATGTCATGTTATATACGAGAATTTAACAAATATGTGTCAACATTTAGAAAGTAAGAAATATATTTCAATCTTGTGTTTGGAATCTAAGGTTGTTCGAATTACATAGCTTATTGCATGATCTAATGGATGACATCTTTTATGTTGAGTTTAAGTATGTGTTATAAATGTGATTTGATCATCTACGACCAAGAAATGTGTTTGTGTGTGATAATGGAATATGTTAAATTAAGCACGTTCTTAAGAAAGCTCTTTGGAATTTTATTCAACAAGAATCTAAATAAGGTTACCAATTTCAATAGATCTTGTCTATGCTCTAGAGATGTGTAGTTTTAACCATGGATGTGCACAAGGTTTAAACTAGATTATGAGCAAGGTTCGGTTATGATGTACGCTTGAAAGGAAATAGATACAAATAGTATCTTTCAACACATAAGATTATCCCATGGGATAAAGTTATCATGCTTATGAAAACAAGTATGACAGGATGAAGGAGATACGCTAGTTCATAGAACTTCTAGATGTTTGTTCAAGATCATTTAGCCAATGAGGTGTAATGAAATCTCTTGTAAAACAACCGTTCATGTCGCAAGAAGAGAATGATGCATAGGATATACATTATCATTTTAACAAGATGAAAACTTAACGCATGTTTTCTTAGGCATAATGTTTTCCTAAATGAAGATATGAAGTCAAAGTGTTTGAATCGGATAGTCCTATCCTAAATATACTTGGTCTCAAGATTATATTCACTAGATGATGACAAGAGGAATTCACTCGAGTTTCTTATGTATACTCCTCAAGAGGCATTGTCACTTGGGGTGCATGAGGTTGGCTTTGAGATTGAATTTTAACATACGTTGTTAAAATGTTGATTTAAGGTTTGTTGGGAATTAAATGTCACAGAACTTAGTACTGCTGAAGAAATGCACTAACAGTACAAACTGTTAGTGTATGACATAAGACTGCTGAAGAAACAACTAACAGTACAAACTGCCAAGTTAGTACTGCTAGTTATATTGAAGGTACTGTTGCATGGATAACTGTCTTATACGATATTGTAGAGGATAAGTATAGAATGGATCTTTTGTATAACTTAATTAGTTAGAATTATACGTTAGAATACTTATCTTGTAAAGGACTCCTTAAGTCTATAAAAGGAGATCCAAGGTTATACGTTTTGATATATATCAGTCATATCAGTCATAGAGTTTTGTTAAGATTCAAGGTCGTTGTAACCCTAGTGATAGCAAGATCACTCGTATTATTCTTGAAATAATATTGAATCGTTTGGTGTTAATCTAACTGTGTTCATTGTTCATTCAAGTATTACTGTTCCATTAAACAAACCAAAATTCTTCTAAGTGTGGTTAAGTAGATTCCGCATACTTAACTACATACACTCAAAGTATCTCAAACATATTGTAAGGGAGTAACATCCTAAGTGTTTTATAATCCTCTCAAGTGGTATCAGAGCCAGGTTGATACTATTGATTTAGAAGAGAAAGTAATGGACATGGAGACTACCCAAACAAACATTGCTGCTAAATTTCCAATGCTCAAGCAGAATGAATTTGATATGTGGAGGCTGCGGATAGAACAATACTTCCAAGTGCAGGACTATGCACTCTGGGAGATTATCGAAGAAGGAAACTCTTTCAAGCCTTCAACTTCTACAACAACAGTTGATGGTAAAGTAGAGACAGTTGTGCAGACCTCTCCAGTGACTGCAGAAGAGAGGCTTCAAAAGAAAAATAATCTCAAGGCCAGGAGTTTACTGATGATGACAATTCCCAATGACCAACTCTTGAATTTCAGCAAGTACAAGGATGCAACGTCCTTGTTTGAGGAAATTATTCCTATATATGTTGGGAATGAAGCCACCAAGAAGACTCAAAAGACTCTGTTGAAGCAGAACTTTGAGAATTTTACTGCAACAAGTAATGAGTCCTTGGATCACATGTTCAACAGATTGCAGAAGATTGTCAGCCAACTGGCTGTTCTTGGTGTGGATATACCTCAGGAAGATCTGAACTCCAAGTTCTTGAGAAGTTTACCTGCAGAGTGGGCTATGCATGTGGTGGTCTGGAAGAACAAGCCAGACATTGATACTATGAGCCTGAATGACTTATACAACAACTTCAAGATTGTTGAGAAGGATGTAAAGAATGCTGGAGGAACTAGTTCAAGTACTGGGAACATGGCCTTTGTGTCATCTCCTAGTAATTCAAGTCCAGTTGAAGAAAAGGTTGGTGTGGGAGTTAGTACTGCTAACCCCAATGTTAGTATTGCTAGCTCATCAAGTAGTACCACTGGCATTCTGAATGATACTACTTATTGGGCCTTCTTGATAAGCCAGAATGATGGGTCAATGCTGACTCATGAGGATCTATAGGAGATTAATGATGATGATTTAGAGGAGATGGATCTCAAGTGGCAGATCTCCCTTCTTAGCATGAGGGCTAAGAAATTCTACCAAAGAACTGGAAAGAAGATCACCATCAGCAGCAATGATACTGCTGGTTTTGACAAATCAAGGGTAGAATGCTACAATTGTCACAAGCTGGGGCACTTTTCAAGAGAATGCAGGAGACCTAGGAAACAGGATGGCAGGAGCAAGGGTTATGGGAGCAAGCCCAAGGCTGTGGAAGAAGCTAAGCCAATCTCAAAGGCTATGGTGGCTATTGATGGATTAGGTTTTGATTGGAGTTTTATGGCAGATGATGAGGAAGCACCTTTTGAGATGGCACTTATGGCCTTCTCTGACTCTGAGGTACAATCTGCTAAATGTTGTTCTAAAACATGCACTGCTCTTAAAGAATTAGAAACTTTAAGGAAACACTATGATGAACAAAGGATTGAACTAAACAAAACTAATACAATTTGTCTAATCATAAGAGAGGTTTAGCAGTCCTAGAAGATCAAATAGTGCATTATAAGAACAATGAGTCTGTTTTTTCTAATGATATAGTAGTTCTTAAAAGGGATTTGTCAATTAAGAATGCTGAAATTAGTCTGTTGAAAGCTGAGTTGGATAGAATTAAAAAGGTTAATGAAAATATTCAATTAAGTGTAGAAACCTTAGAATATGCCTCTAAGGGTGTAAACAAAATAATTGAATGTCAGTTGATTAACAAAGCTAAGTCTGGGTTGGGGTATAAAACATGTCCACCTCCTCACAGAAGAGTGCCTGCAACCCCAGGAATAGACCTAGAGCATACAGGTTTACCAGAGTTTCAATAACCTAAGTTAGAGTATGGTTTCGAATCTAAAGTGGTTACCGATGCCAATAAACCTATAGAAATCAGTGAACCTTTTGAGAGTGCAAGTGATGCTTCACTCACTGAGGACAAGGTTTTCACTAATAGGAATTCAGATGCTCCAACCATTGAGGACTGGACATCTGATGATGAGGAAGATCAGGTTGTGGTTAAACCTAAAGTAGGAAAGGTAGAAGGAACCAATGTTCCTAAGATGGTTAATAATGAAACTATTAAGCCCACAACTAATGTTAAACCAGTTAGGAAAATAGTTAAGTACTATGAGATGTATAGGTCCATAGACAAGCCAAGAGGTAACCAGAGGAACTGGAATGACCTCAAGTCACATCAGCTAGGAAGTGACTTTGTCTTGTACAAAAAGGCTTGTTTTGCTTGTGGTAGTTTTGACCATCTTGAGGCTTTTTGTAACAAAAGGGTAACTGGGAATACTAACCAAAGGGTGAACTCCAACCACACATCTCACTCTCTCCCCAATGCTGACAGGATAACTCCCAAGGAAAGTTTAATGAAGTCTGGCCCAAAACCAATTCATACTGCTAGACTAGCAGTTAGTACTGCCAGACCTTTTAGAACTGTTTACCCTAGACCAGCAGTTAAAGGTGCAAAACCAACTTTCAAATATGCACCACAAACTGCTAAAAGGCCTTTTCAAAGGAAAGCAGTGGTACAAAAACAATTTTGAAAACCAAAGGCACAAACTGCAAAGCCAGCAGTTAGTACTGGTAACTCTCAAAACACTGCTAGGGATCAAAGGGTAAATGCTGTTAAGGCCTCAGCATATTGGGTATGGAGACCAATCAAACCCAATGGTGCATCAGTTGTATTGAAAAGATTTGACTATATTGATGCACGAGGCAAACCCAAGTCAGTAATGGCTTGGGTACCCCAAGGAAACTAATTTCCTTATTTCATGTGCAGGGACATTCACAGGAAGATGATGAAGATCAAGGTTATGCAGATAGTGGATGTTCCAGGCACATGACAGGCAACATGTCCTATCTTTCAGACTTTCAACCATTGGATGGAGGATATGTTACCTTTGGAGGAGGAATAGGAGGAAGAATTACTGGTAAAGGTACACTTAAAACCGGTAAATTAGACTTTGAAGATGTATACTTTGTGCAAGAGCTTAAGTATAACCTGTTCAGTGTCTGACAAATGTGTGACAAAAAGAACAAGGTTCTTTTTACTGACACTGAATGTCTTGTGCTTTTCCAGACTTTAAGTTACCTGATGAAAGTCTGGTATTACTCAAAGTTCCAAGAAAGGGCAACATGTACAGTGTTGATATGAAGAAGATTGTTCTTAAAGAGGCCCTTACTTGTCTTGTTGCTAAGGCCATATTGGATGAATCTATGTTATGGCATAGAAGACTTGGTCACATAAACTTTAAAACCATTAATAAAATTGTCAAGGATGGTTTGGTAAGAGGCTTGCCTCAAAAAAGATTTGAAAATGACCAGACTTGTGTTGCATGTCTCAAAGGCAAACAACACAAGGCTTCTTGTAAGCCCAAGCTTTTTAACTCTATTGATCAACCTTTGTTTATGCTACATATGGATTTATTTGGCCCATCATCTGTGAGTAGTATTATGCATAACAGGTACTGTCTTGTAGTTACTGATGACTATAGTAGGTTCACATGGGTTTTTTTTTTTTTAGGTTCTAAGGATGAGACACCTAGCATTCTTAAAACATTCATTACTGAGATAGAAAACTTAGTGGATAGGAAAGTAAAAGTCATTAGGTGTGACAATGGGACAGAGTTCAAAAATAGAGTTATGGATGATTTTTGTAAGGAGAAAGGTATTAGAAGAGAGTTTAGTGTTGCTAGAACTCCCCAGCAAAATGGAGTTGCTGAGAGAAGAAATAGGACACTGATAGAAGCTGCTAGAACCATGTTAGCTGACTCTAAGTTGCCCATCACTTTTTGGGCTGAAGCAGTTAATACTGCTTGCTATGTACAGAACAGGGTTTTGGTAGTTAAACCTCATAACAAGTCACCATATGAACTTTTTAGAGGTAGAACTCCTGCATTAGGATTTCTAAGACCTTTTGGGTGTCATGTAACTATTCTGAATACCTTAGACCATCTAGGCAAATTTGATGGTAAATCAGATGAAGGATTCTTGGTTGGGTACTCACTAAATAGCAAAGCCTTTAGAGTATACAACACAAGAACTAGGAAAGTTGAGGAAAACCTGCATGTTCAATTTCTAGAAAATAAATCTAATGTTGCAGGTGAAGGTCCAAAATGGCTATTTGATCTTGATACTCTAACCCAATCAATGAACTATGTGCCAGTTGTTGCAGGAACCTTTTCTAATGATTTTGCAGGTTCAGATGCTGATGATGCGACAAATGAAACAGCCTTGGGAAAAGAGAAAGATCAAGATCACTTGCTGATGCCAATATGGAACATTGTGGATACATCTTCAAAGAATGATGAACCTTCTTCTGATGAAGCCAATGAAGGTATTGAAGATGGAAACAATGTAGTTGGAGCTGAGGAACAAGAGAATCAAGATAACAGTACTAATGGTGATTGTACTGTTGAGCCCCAAGTTAGTACTGCTGGGCAAAATGTTCATACAGCTGGCTCATCAGATGCTAATACTGCTGATTTCTCTGAAGATGAGGTGGATATCAACAAGAGGTGGATATCAACAATCTACCACCTACCTATGCAGTTCTCACTACACCACACACAAGGATTCACAAAGATCACTCCCTGGATAATGTGATTGGTGACATGCAATCTGGAGTAAAGACAAGAAAGCAACTCATGACTTCAGACGAACAAGGGTTTGTTAGTACTGTTTATGAAGAAAAGCAGCATGCAGATGCCAACACTTGTTTATTTGTGTGTTTCCTCTCACAATCTGAACCTAAAAATGTTCTCAAAGCCTTAGAAGATTCAAGCTGGGTAGAAGCAATGAAAGAGGAGCTTCTCCAATTCAAGATTCAGAAGCGTAGTTGTCAAAATCACGATCCTGATCGTAGGATCGTACGATCCTACGATCCTACACACAAAAAATGATCAGGATCTTAACAAGATCGTAATTCAAGTAGGATCGTATCAGGATCGTAGTATCGTACGTAGAATCGGATTGTAAGATCATAGGATCGCCTTTTTTTTTTTTTTTTTTTTTTTTTGCTATATTAACTTATTATGCATAAATCCATGTCTTTTGCTGTTGTTAATTGATTGTCTTTTGCAAGATTAATGAGTATCAAATCATTATGCTTTTATGAACTATTTAGAAATAGTTTAGATGTGTCTTTTTGGGTTTATAATGAAAAACGATTTCGTGCTTTGTAACATGTCAGAAGCTTGTTTTGAAGTAAACTATCTAGATACTTGACCCAATTTTGTTCATAATTTATTTTATGTTTCATATAAAACCATGAATTATATGTTAAAAATTTTCAGTAATATTATTAGAATATCCTAATTTAATTTATTTGATTATCAAGAAAAAAAAATATTGTGTTGCCCTCTATTATAAATTATGTCGTTTCATTTTCAGGTACAATCCATTTATCTTTTTGCATTAACCTATATACTGTAATAAAAAAGTTACATTATCACGTACCAATAAATTAACACTATATTTTTTCATTAATATAAATGTTATCACGAAAAACTTATATTAAAAAACATTGAAAAAGAAGTAGGTGCAGGTATGTAGTAAATTTGTTCAAGTGAGCATTGCAATATATCTAATATTCTACTACTACGGTACTTGAACACATAACTTTTTCTTTTAACATCCATTTAGATTCATTTATCATATGAAATATTATACATAAATATAAAACTACAATCCCTATACAAAAATATACACATTTTCATAGGATCTTACGATCCCGATCCGATCCTATGATCACGATGTTGCAAAGCCAAAAACGATCCTAGGTAGGATCCCGATCCTGACAACCTTGTTCAGAATGTTTGGGTACTAGTAGATTTTCCCAAGGGTACGAGGGTAAATGGCACTAAATGGGTTTTCAGAAACAAAAGAGATGAAAGGGGAATTGTTATCAGAAATAAGGCTAGACTTGTAGCCCAGGGGTATACACAGGAAGAAGGAATAGACTATGAAGAAGGTTTTGCACCAGTAGCAAGGATTGAAGCAATCAGACTATTCTTAGCCTATGCTTCTTTCATGGGCTTCAAAGTTTATCAGATGGATGTTAAGAGTGCCTTCTTATGTGGTACTATTGAAGAGGAGGTGTATGTCTCACAACCTCCAGGTTTCGTTGATCCAAAAGATCCTGATAAGGTGTACAAGGTTGTAAAGGCTCTTTATGGACTACATCAGGCACCAAGGGTATGGTATGAGACTTTGGCTTCCTATTTGCTAGAGAATGGATTCCAAAGGGGCAAGATAGATCAGACTTTATTCATCAAGAAGAACAAGAAGGATATCTTGCTAGTACAGGTTTATGTGGATGATATTATTTTTGGATCCACAAGGAAGGAAACGTGTGTTGAATTTGAGAAACTTATGCATGATAAGTTTCAAATGAGTTCCATGGGGGAACTTACTTTCTTTTTGGGTCTGCAAGTAAAGCAATCAAATTTAGGCATATTTATTAGCCAAGATAAATATGTGGCAGAGATACTAAGGAAGTTTCAGTTTGCTGATTCTAAAGTGGCAAGCATACCAATTGATCCTGAGAAACCTCTCCTTAAAGATGCTGATGGAGAAAGTGTGGATGTACACACATACAAATCAATGATAGGGTCCTTGATGTATCTTACTTCCTTAAGACCAGATATCATGTTTGCTGTTTGTGCTTGTGCAAGGTTCCAAGTGACTCCTAAGGTTTCTCATTTAACTGCACTCAAAAGGATCTTCAGATATCTTAAGGGTCAACCTAGGTTGGGTCAGTGGTATCCTAGGGAATCACCTTTTGACTTGGTGGCATATTCAGACAGTGATTATGCTGGTGCAAGTCTGGACAGGAAATCCACAACTGGTGGATGTCAATTCTTTGGTTGCAGACTTATATCATGGCAGTGTAAGAAGCAGACAATTGTGGTAACTTCTGCAACTGAAGCTGAGTATGTAGCTGCTGCAAGTTACTGTGGTCAAGTGCTTTGGATTCAAAATCAACTGCTTGACTATGGGTATAATTTTATGAACACCATGATATATATCGACAATAGCAGTATAATTTGTATTATTAAAAATCCAGTGCAGTATTCTAAAACAAAACACATAGAAATTTGGCATCATTTTATTAGAGGCTGCAATGAGAAAAAGTTGATACAAGTGGTTAAAATTGATTATGATCAAAACTTTGCAGATCTTCTCACAAAAGCCTTTGATGTAGGAAGATTTTAATACTTGGTAGCAAGTATTGGAATGCTTAACCCTTAAAGTTTTCAAACTGTGTGGTTTTGTACATAAATTGGATTTGTACTGCTAGGTTTGTCATTAGTACCGTTAAGTATATTTTTGTACTGCTTGTACAAAGTTTGGACTGTTTTGTTAATACTGTTAGTCACATGTTTATACTGTTATGAAGCAAGTTCTTTGCACTTTGTTTTCTTGGTTTTGGACTAACAATTGCAGGTATGGAGATTAAGCACAGAGGAATTACAAGTGCATTGTGTGAGCAGCAGATGGTGGCTCAGTTGCTGATATAATAGGTCAATGATGGACAGAGTTTGGGAATTCATTAACAAAGGTTTATACCTAAGTTAATTACTTCTTTAAAACTTCTTTCTTGAGATCTTATTATGATGTTTTGTATTGAATTGATGGCTTAGTTAGTCAGACAGTAACTGACATAACTCACTTTCTTCCATTTTATACTTTTGTATAATGAGTAAGTCTAAGGACATCTGGTAGAAAGAACAGCGAGCAAATGTGAATCTAACACTTGTGTTAGAAGCAACAACTGCCACGAGCTGGAAACCCTGTCAAGAAAGCTCTTTGAATGAGTTTATCTGATCACAGGCAGTTATTCTATAACTAAAATCATTGGTTCTCACACAACCAGAGGTTGCATTAAATCGAAATCTTGATTAAGTGTCTGCCTTTACACTTAATCCCTTCAAAATGGTTGTTACCAGTATGGTTTTTAATCAAAATTTAGTTCATACTGCTGAGTCAAATTTTTCCAAAAAGTTTGTACTGCCAGGCTTAAAGTTAGTACTGGTAGGCTTAGTTTGTACTGCTGGATAGACGTTAGTACTGGTGCGAAATAACAGCTTTTTGAAAATAGCCGTTGAAAGTCAGTTGAGGTTTTTACTGCTCAATTCCTTATTTCCAGGGTTTTCCTATTTGGATATTTTCACTTTTAATCTATTTTATTAACCTTATCTTCAATTAAAAGTTATCTTTTTCTTGATGTCGGTCCAATAGAAACCCTAATAAGTCAAATAAAATGTCTCAATTCACTTTCTTCTTCTACTTTCTACCCTAAAATTACACTATTCATAGCAGTCAAATCATCTTTTACTAAAAATAAATGGCTTCTTTATCCTTTGCTGACAAACACAATGTGGTCTCTTTCTTGGAGAAAGCAGAGGATGATGCTACTTTTCATCACATAAGTCATTCTTTACTCTTAAATCCCACTATCTATGTCTCCCACATCAAACAGTTTTGGCAGACTGTCACTGTCAAAATATTTGAAAATGGTGACAAAGAATGAAAAGCTAAAGTGGATGGTAAATCAATCACTATTACTGAATCATCACTCATATTAGGAATTAAACCAACAGTTAGTACTACCAGGTATAAAGTTACAACTGTTGTTTATTGCTGGAGATTAACACTAACAGTACTAAGTCAATTAGTACTGCTAGTACAGAAGATTAGTACTGTTTATGTGATGAAGAAAGAAACGCGTGTAGATATATAAAGAATAGATTTGATATATATCTTATTATTATAGATTGATATGAATATTATTTTACTTGTAAAAGACTCCTTGTGCTATAAAAGGAGTTCCTAGGTTAGGGTTTTAGTAATCTATAAAAATACGTATCTTCGTGAAAAGCTTCAAGGTTGCTAAACCCTAGTGATAGTCAAAGATCACTCGTATTATAATCAATAATATTGAAGCTATTTGGTTGTTTAATCATTGTGTCATACATATAATCATATACATCACAACACACATAATCTTCTAAGTGCTTTGTAGTAAATTCCGCATGCTACATAGCATATACTCAAAGTATCTCTAACACAAGGCGTGTGTTTAGATCCTCTCAAGTGGTATCAAAGACAGGTTCTGATACTTTGAATTAGAAGATCTAGAAGAAATTTTTCTCTTTCAACAAGGAAGATGGACATGGAAACTTCACAAACCTCAATCCTTGCCAAACTCCCAATGCTCAAACAAAACGAATATGATCTCTGGAGGCTCAGAATTGAGCAGTACTTCATGGTGCAAGATTATGCACTATGGGATATCATTCTGCATGGTGATTCTTTTAAACCAACAACTTCTGAAGAAACACTTGCTGATGGTACCAAAACTACTAAACTCAACACTGAACCAGTCACCAATGATGAAAGGATCAAGAAGAAGAATGATCTCAAAGCCAAGAGTTTGTTACTCATGGCAATTCCCAATGATCAGGTGTTGAACTTCAGTCATTATGAGACTGCAAAGACACTTTTTGCAGCAATTGTAGAGAGATTTGGTGGTAATGAAGCCACTAAGAAGGCACAAAGAACACTGCTGAAGCAAAGCTATGAAAATTTTAGTGCCACAAGCACTGAAACTCTTGATCATGTCTTTAACAGGCTACAGAGGATTGTAAGCCAACTTGCTGGGTTGAAGATAGTGATTCCACAAGAAGACCTGAACATGAAGTTTCTCAATAGCTTGTCTGCTAAATGAAACACCCATGTTGTTGTTTGGAGCAACAAGCCTGAACTAGAGAAGATGACACTTAATGAGTTGTACAACAATCTTAAGATTGTTGAACAAAAGGTGAAAAAGACAGGAAGCACCAGTTTTATGTCTGGAAACATGGCTTTTTTGTCATCCCCTTGCAATAGTAGTACTGAAGATGATCAAGATGTTTGTACTGCTAGCCCTAAAGTTAGTACTGCTAGTACAAAAACTAGCACTGCTAGCTTGAGTGATGAAACTATCTATGCTTTTGTGTCAGAGCAATCCAGTGGGTCTCAAATCTACAATGAAGATCTTCTTCAAATTGATGAAGATGACTTGGAAGCAATGGACTTGAAGTGGCAAATGGCTTTGATAAGCATTAGGGCAAAGAAGTACTTTCAAAGGACTGGAAAGAAACTTACTCTCAATGGAGGAGATGTTGCCGGATATGACAAATCCAAGGTGGAATGTTATAACTGTCACAAGATGGGACATTTTACCAGAGAATGCAGAAGCCCTAGGCAATAGGACAACAAGGGTAAAGGGTACAAAAGTCAGCAGGGAAACAGGAGAACAATGAATGTGGAGGAGACTTCTTTCAAGGCAATGGTAGCTATTGATGGAGCTGGATTTGACTGGAGCTTCATGGAAGAAGAGGAGGAACCAACCAACTTTGGATTGATGGCCTTCTCAGACTCAGAGGTACATGAGGTTAAAAAGTGTTCTAATTCTTGTCCAGCTTTGAAAGATTATGAGTCACTTAAGAAACAATATGATAATCATAGAATAGAATTTAATGAAGTAAACTTTAGTCTTTCAAATCATAAAAGAGGAATAGCTGTTTTAGAAGAGCAACTTAATTTTTATAGAAAGAATGAAGCAAATTTTATAGATGATATAGCTGTCTTAAAAAGCGATTTGCAACTTAGAGATGATAAGATGAGTGGGTTTAAGTATGAACTAGAGAAGCTTAAGACAGAAAAGGAAAACATACAGTTAAGTGTTGACACTCTTGAATACACATCAAAAGGAGTTCAGAAATTAATAGAGAGTCAACTGGTAAATAAAGCTAAATCTGGTCTAGGATATAAGTCTGTTGCACCCCCTAATAGAGGAATGTTTGTACCCCCAGGCTTTGACTTAGCTCATACAGGCTTAGAGGAATTTAAGGATATTGAATTTCCTGGATATGGTCCTAAAACCAATGAGAGTCCTACTAGATTTGTTAAGGCTGAGGATTCTTTTGAAAGTGCTAGTGATACTTCTTTAGTTGAAGAAGTTGTGTCTGAGGTTAAGACCAATGAAGTTATGTCTGAGAATAAATCTGAGGTTAAGTTAGAAGTAAAACATGTTCCTAAAGTGTTAAAAAATGAAAGCATAAAACTAGTTAGGAATACTGTTAGATATGCTGAGATGTATAGGTCTATAAATAGATCTTCAGTTCCTAGGGGAAATAAAAGGAACTGGAATAACTTAAAATCTCAACAACTTGGTGATGAGTTTGTTATGCAGAATAAAGTATGTTTTGTGTGTGGTAATTTTGATCATCTGGCTGCATATTGTGACTCAAATCCATGGAAAAAGAAGGTTTTTGGGAATTCAAGGGTGTATGGGAATACAAATGCTAGGGTAAATCAAAACAATCCTACTAGATTGACTAACCCTAATGTAAATCATAAGATGACACCCAGAGCAGTCATGTTGAAGTCTGGCATCAAATCAGTTTCTACTGCTAGACCAAACAAGTGTTTTAATTACAAACAAACTGTTTCAAGTGCAAAACCATATTCAAATCATTACAATCATGGACAAACAGTAAAAAGGCCCTTTTTAAGGAAAACACCCTTTTATAATCAAAAATGCATGCCAAATGTCAAACATGTCAAATAAGTTGTTTCTACTGCTAGGTCAGCAGTCTCTACTGCTAGGCCAGCAATTCCTACTACTAGGCATATGAATGTTGTTAAGGGTCAATGGGGCAATGCTGTGAAGGCCTCAGCATGTTGGGTATGGAAACCTACCAAACCCAATGGTGCATCAATGACTTTTAATAAATATAATTATATTGATGCACGAGGCAAATCCAAGTCAGTGATGGCTTGGGTCCCCAAAAGGAACTAATTCCTTTATTTTGTGTGCAGGAACATCCTACAAAAGATGGAGAAGATAGAGGGTACTCAGATAGTGGATGTTCAAGGCACATGACTAGTAACATGTCATACCTTTCAGATTTTACACCTCTGGATGGAGGACCTGTTATCTTTGGAGGTGGTGTTGGTGGTAGGATTACTGGTAAAGGTATTATTAAAACTGGTAATCTTGACTTTGAAAATGTGTATTTTGTACCAGAGCTTAAGTACAACCTTTTTAGTGTGTCACAAATTTGTGACAAACAGAACAAGGTGTTATTTACTGACACTGATTGTCTTATTCTTTCTCCTGACTTTAAGCTACCTGATGAAAGTCAAGTATTGCTTAAAATCCCCAGAAAGGGTAACACATACAGTGTTGAGATGAATAAGCCTGTTCCAAAAGAAGGTCTTACTTGCCTTGTTGCAAAAGCCACATTGGATGAGTCAATGTTGTGGCATAGAAGGCTTGGTCATGTAAATTTCAAAACCATTAATAAGATTGCTAAATATGGTTTGGTAAGAGGTTTACCCAATAAAAAATTTCAAAATGACCAAACCTGTGTTTCTTGCCTTAAGGGTAAGCAACACAGAGCTTCTTGTAAGCCCAAGGTTCATAACTCTAATTCTCAAGCTTTATACATGCTTCATATGGACTTGTTTGATCCTACTTCTATTAATAGCTTGAATCATTAAAGGTACTGTCTTGTGATTACTGATGATTATTCCAGGTTTACATGGGTTTTCTTTTTGAGAACTAAGGATGAAACTAGTGAGATCCTTAAGTCCTTTATAATTGAGGTAGAAAACCTAGCTGCTAAGAAGGTTAAAATAATCAGATGTGATAATGGAACAGAATTTAAAAACCGAGTTATGGATGAGTTTTGCAAAGAAAAGGGTATTAAAAAAGAATTTAGTGTAGCTAGAACCCCACAGCAAAATGGAGTAGCTGAAAGAAAGAATAGGACACTAATAGAGGCTGCTAGGACAATGTTAGTTGACTCTAAGTTACCTATCTCATTTTGGGCTGAAGCAGTTAGTACTGCTTGTTATGCTTAGAATAGGGTTTTAGTGGTGCAACCTCATAATAAGACTGCTTATGAACTTTTCAGAGGTAGAACACCTGCCTTAAGCTTCATGAGACCTTTTGGTTGCCATGTTACTATTCTAAATACCAAAGACCAATTAGGGAAGTTTGATAGGAAATCAGATGAGGGTTTCTTTGTTGGTTATTCTTTGCATAGTAAAGCTTTTAGGGTGTATAATAAGAGCACTAGACATGTAAAGGAAAATCTGCACATTGAATTTCAAGAGAATATACCAAATGTTGCAACTAGTGGCCCAGATTGGATTTTTGATATTGATAGGCTTTCAGAATCTATGAATTATGTGCCTTGGTATGTGCTTAAACACATACCTTTTTTGACCAAAACCGGACCCAAATAGACCAAAAACTAACCAAAATGCCAAAAGATATTGTGTTTTTGTGTTTATATATGTGCAGGCAACGGATAAACGAAAAATGACAAAAGACACAGAAAAACCGGGAAAATGAGGCCGATATTTGGTAAAGATTTAAAGCCGAAGCCGGGAAAGTTATTTTTGCTCAAAGTCAAAGTCAACCCTCAAAGTTTCACCAAATGACAAAACAAGCCCTTGGATAAAATTTGAAGATTGGCAAAATTAGTCCCTTGAATTCCAGCAATTACAAGTTTGGTCCTTATATTTTTTCTAAACCTTACACAAATCTATCCGGATATAATAATCCAAACCCAATCCAACCCATAGCTACCAGCCCATTATACCCATCCCACTACCCAATCCTTTACCCGACCCAAAAAGAATATAACCCGGTCAAGATTATTACTACTCGGTCAAACAAATATATAAAAAACCCCAACCCGCCTTTTTACCCTGTTCTTCCCCAAATTACCAGGATAAACCCTAGAAAACTTACCCCGTACAATTACTGAGATTAAGGGTAATAGTGTCCTTGCACTGAATTCTAGGAGCTTCCTGACATGTCAGGAATGACATGTCAGCGAATTGGAGCCCTCCTATTGGTTGATGGGACGTGTACATATCAATCCAAGGGCTGAGGTTGATTGAGTGGCATCCAAGGGTGATCTGAAGGCCAAAATCGCATCAAAGAAGCACAATGGGCACGGATTGATGACTTGGCATCCCTAGAACCTTCATCCTGCGGCTATAAATAGGGATCAATCCCTCCTCATTTGGTGTAATTTTTTTAGTTCTAAGTAATAGTAGTAGTAGTTTTTTAGTAAGGTTATGCAGTTAAAATGAGTTCTAAATTGTAGTTTTATATTTCCTATTGTAACTTCAAGTTTGATTAATGAAATTCAGTTTTAGTTTTCTTTAAATTTGTATCTCTTAGCTTGTTTTTAATCTCAACTTAGCTTATTTACTCTTGTTTTGTCAGCTTATATTTTATAAATTTAGTTTATCAAAAGTTTTTCTCTCATTAGTGTTTAATATTTCAAAAATCCAAAAATATTGACAAATATTCAAAAGTACAAAAATATTCAGAAAAGCCAGCTTCAATAAGCTGTTTTACTACTAGTTTAAGCTTAATCTAGCTTCATATAGCTTTGGTTAAGCTGATTAGGCATTGAATCAAAATCAGTCTCTAAAATTATCAAAAGTCAACAAAAGTCAATTGAGATGGTCAAATAAGCTGTGGTGGAGAATAAGCTGACTTGGAAGGCTTATTTGGGTATTTTTAGCTTAATAGAATAAGCCTGGGTTAAATTGACACTTGGTTCATTCACTTCCAGCCTGCATTCACTTGTGAGTTCATTTATTAATTTAAATCAGTAGCTTATAATTAGTCAATTGCTTATTTTTAGCTTTTCAGTGCTTATTTTGAATACCAATATCATCATTGATCTTATTTGAGCTTGTCACTTAGTTAATAGGTAATAGATCTCAGCTTTGATTATTAAACCATAAAAAGTAAAAAATAGTAGAATTAGCTTATTTTCTGTTAAGTGCTTATTCATAGTTAGAAATAGCTTAATAGTAGTTAATTAAGTCAGTAGGAAATAAAAGAGTTAGGATTTCAATTTTAATTGGTGGACTCTAGTTTTAAAATTGCAAATGCATTATCTAAAAGGGTGTTTGGGATAGGGTTTGTTTTAGGACATAAGCTGTCACTACTGTTCATCTGTAATTAGGAAGGTTTTGGTTAGGCTTAATTAAGGTTGGATAAGCAGAATTCTATAGGATTTAAGTGAATTTGATGTGTTTTGAGGTTGTTGACTTATAGGAGCAAACTTAGAAGCATAATTGCCATAATAAGCTCCACATAAGTTGTTGCTTATTTGATCACTATTTCTGGCATAAGTTAGTTGTATTTCAGTATTTTAAGTGTAGTCCTTAGAGTTGGTGTTGTTACATGTGGTATTGAAAGACTTAAGCTCTATTAACCAAGACTGCTGCAACAGAATTATTGCAGATCTGCAACCCATAGGCTGCTGATCTCAGCTTATTATTGTGCTTATTCCATTGATCTCAGTGCATAAAATTTGGTTTACAAATAGCTAGTAATATAGACTTTTAGGTTCTGTGCTTGGATTCTCATTTGTAGCTTATTTAATAGCTTAAATCAGGTCTGCAATAAGCCACTTTGGAACAGTGGATTAGGCTGCAACAGAATTTTGTCCCAAGTACATCTGTTCTTGGGCTTATTTGAGTGAATAATTGATTGTAGAATTTGGGCCTTTTAAGTTTGAAAGAAGTCTCTAGTACTAGCTTTCAGGATCAGCTTTTATTTTCCCCCAATTAGCTTTTGATTAGCTTCTAAATCAGCTGCAAGTGGGGTGTTTGATCAATTCTTTTGCCCTATTGTTGTTTACTGATCAGCAGCTTAACTGCTTATTTCATAAGCTTATTTGAGTTTTCTGACTGGAATTGTGCTTGAATTAGTCCCTTGCATCATTCCTGAGCTTTTGGGAATTTTTGGTTAACTTTAGCTTATCTTTAGCTTATTTGCAAACTGCTTATTAATCTGTTCTACTTATTTAAGCAGAATTAAGTTTTGCTTTTATTTTTCCTAGATAGATAATTTAAATTTAGATTTACTCAGAATTTTTCAGATTTTTCCCAAGTCTTTTAGTATTTTCAAATCATTTAAATCTTTTATTTTAGTTTTTAATTCATAAAAAGTCAAAAAAATATATTTCTTTTTTAAAAAAATTTTCTTTTAATATTTAGAATTTAGGAAAATTATTTTACAATTTTTAGGGCTTAGAATTTAAAATTTCACTTTTTAAATATGTTTTTAAAATTCGTCACGTTAGTTTTAAAGTTTAAATTTTCGTTTTTAGAACCGTGTGCTTAGATAACTTGTACCCCTTAGTTTAATAGCTTGTTTTTACTTATTATTTCATATTAGTAGTTTAAAAACCAAAATATCTCACTCTTTCTCTATTCACTTCACGTTTCACGATCCCGAAATCACAATTCCATTCAATCTTCAATCGGGACAACGAACCTTGGGTTTTGCATATTTCCTTTTCAATTCTCTTTTGGGAATATAAATTGAAAACTATCATGCCTGTTACAGGTACAAATACTAATGATAATGCAGGTTCAGAAGATTCTGATGAAGATCATATCTTGATGCCAATTTTGGAAGATGGTCCATTGTATGATTCTTCTTCAAAGAATGATGATGCTCCATCATCAAGTGATGCTGGTAGAGAGAAGAATGCTGGTGAAAACAGTGGACAAGCTGGTAAAGAAATAGAAGTTCCTACAAGCAGTACAAATGGAGTTAGTACTGCTGAGCCAAATGGTCCTACTGCTGGTTCAAGTCATACTACTGCTCCACAGATTGATTCTTTTGATATATTTGGAGCTGGTTTGCACAACATGCCAATCAACTATGAAGTTCCTTCTACTCCCCAAACTACAGTTCACAAGAATCATCCACTTGCTAATGTGATTGGAGGTGTATAATCTGGTGTGAAGACTAGAAGACAGATACAAGATCCAGATCATCATGGTTTCCTCAGTGAAGTATATGAAGAAAAATACCATGAAGATAAAAATGAATGTCTGTTTGTGTGTTTCCTATCACAAATAGAACCAAAGAATGTGCTCAAGGCATTAGAAGACTCAAGTTGGGTTGAAGCAATGCAAGAAGAACTGCTTCAATTCAAGATTCAGAAAGTATGGGTCTTAGTTGATTTGCCAAAGGGCATGAGGGTTATTGGTACTAAGTGGGTATTCAGAAACAAGAAAGATGAAAGAGGTATAGTGATAAAGAACAAGGCAAGGCTTGTGGCTCAAGGCTATACTCAGGAAGAGAGAATTGATTGTGAGGAGGTTTTTGTTCCTGTTGCAAGAATTGAGGCAATAAGGCTTTTTCTAGCTTATGCTTGATTTATGGGTTTCATGGTATACCAGATGAATGTGAAGAGTGCCTTTCTATATGGTATAATTGATGAGGAGGCCTATGTGTCTCAACCTCCAGGTTTCATTGATCCTGATCATCCTGACAAAGTATACAAGGTGGTGAAAGCTCTCTATGGCTTGCATCAAGCTCCAAGAGCTTGGTATGGAACTTTGGCTAATTATCTATTAAAGAATGGGTTCCATAGGAGCAAAATTGATCAGACTCTTTTTATCAAGAAGAACAAGGGTGATATCTTATTGGTTCATGTATATGTGGATGATATCATCTTTGGTTCTACTAAGAAGGAGATGTGCAAAGAGTTTGAAAAGTTAATGAAGGATCAGTTCCAGATGAGCTCTATGGGTGTGCTTACTTTCTTTTTGGGATTACAAGTACAGTAGAAACCAGAAGGAATATTCATAAGCCAGGATAAATATGTAGCTGAAATATTGAGAAAGTTTCAGTTTACTGATGCTAAGGTTGCTAGTACACCTGCTGATAAGGAGACACATTTGCTTTTGAAAGATCAAAGTGGTGAAGCTGTGGATGTGCACACATACAGATCTATGATTGGGTCTTTGATGTATCTCACATCATCCAGACCTGATATTATGTTTGCAGTATGTGCTTGTGCAAGATTTCAAGTCTCTCCCAAGGTGTCTCATTTGACAGCAGTGAAGAGAATATTTAGGTATCTTAAAGGTCAACCAAACTTAGGTCTGTGGTATCCTAAAGACTCTCCATTTGATTTGGTGGCATACTCAGACAGTGATTATGCTGGTGCTAGTATGGATAGGAAGTCTACAACTGGTGGTTGTCAGTTCCTAGGATGCAGACTTATCTCATGGCAGTGCAAAAAGCAAACTATGGTGGCCACTTCTACAACTGAAGCTGAATATGTGGCTGCTGCTAGTTGTTGTGCTCAAGTTCTTTGGATTCAGAATCAGTTACTTGATTATGGGTATAATTTCTTGAACACAGTCATTTTCATAGACAATAGCAGTACAATGTGTATAATTAAAAATCCAGTTCAACATTCAAAAACTAAACACATTGAAATTAGACATCACTTTATAAGAGACTGTCATGAAAAGAAGTTAGTTCAAGTTGTCAAAATTCATACTGATGACAACTTTTCTGACTTACTAACTAAAGGTTTTGATGTGGGGAGGTTTCAGTACTTGGTTACAGGTATTGGAATGCTTAACCCTTAAAAGTTCAATGTCTAAGTGTTTTTGTTATAAAAAGGATTTTGTACTGCTAGTTGTGTATAGTTTGTACTGTTAGAACAACTTTGGTACTGCTTATATTCACATGTTAGTAAATTTTGATAACTGTCAAATAGAAAATACTTTGTCTTGTGTTTTCTTGGTTTTGGACTAAGAATTGCAGGATGAATAAGCTTATTACTTGGAGTTTGTGATTTAAGTGTTTTGGAAAGTATGGTGCTTTGGAACTTAAAGTGTGTGATCTTAGCACACAAAAAATGGTAATTGGTTTACCATGTCTAACCCACTTCAAGAACCAACTAGTCCAGAGCAAACGGTTTCTGGTAAAGACTACTCAAATCCGTTTATGGTTGATAGTTTACCCAAAACTATATGGTAATCAACTCACCATACTTCACAGCAAAGAGTTGGCTAGTCCAAAGCAAACGGCTCTTGGTAAAGACACATCAAATCCGTTGATAGCTGATACTTTGCTAAAAACTATAAGTGGGCAGTAATGGTTTTAAATCCAATTGGAGTTTATACTGATCTTTGCAAAAAAATTTATACAAAGTTTATACTGCTCTTTGAAAATTTTAGACAATAAGTTTGTACTGCTAGTTCAAACTAGCTTTGCACTGAGTCTATGCTCCATGATTCACCTCTCACAGGAGGTAACACACCTAGAAGTGATGAGGGTAGTTTGAAACTAAAAAGAATTGATGGACACTTGTACAACTTGTCACATTGGAGGCTGAGCTTAAGAATCATAAGTTCAAGTGATATTGATGGTGAGAATTCTTCTAAAAAAGGGAGGAAAATTGCTAAGTTGGATCAAGATCTTGATATTCAGTTGTTTCAAGATGATTATGTGACTCAGAGGAGGCTCAGCAAAGGCAAAAGAAAGGGCTCACAAAAAGAAGAGAAGATTCAAAGTTAAGTATACAGAGCAGATTCAAAGACTGATTGATACTGATGAAGTTAAGTGCTGGAGTGCTTGCTGTTATGGTTTCTTCAAAGCTTAAATGTGAAGAAAATACTGAAGTGATTCAAAATCAAAGATAAGTTTTTGAAAGAATTCCCCCCATCATTAATGTTGGAGTTTAATTCAAGAAACTTAATGATTTGCACAGAAATCATAAGTGTAGGGGAGGATTGTTGGGAATTAAACCAACGGTTAGTACTTCCATGTATAAAGTTACAACTGCTGTTGATTGCTGGAGATTAACACTAACAGTACTAAGTCAATTAGTACTGCTAGTACAGAAGATTAGTATTGTTTATGTGATGAAGACAAAAACGCGTGTGGATATATATAGAATAGATTTGATGTATATCTTATTATTATAGATTGATACGAATATTAGTTTACTTGTAAAGGACTCATTGTGCTGTAAAAGGTGGTCCTAGGTTAGGGTTTTAGTAATCAGAAAAATACGTATTCTTTGTGAAAAGCTTCAAGGTTGTTAAACCCTAGTGATAGTCAAAGATCACTCGTATTATAATCAATAATATTGAGGCTGTTTGGTTGTTTAATCATTTTGTCATACATATAATCATATACATCACAACACACATAATCTTCTAAGTGCTTTGTAGTAAATTCCGCGTGCTACTTAGCATATACTCAAAGTATCTCTAACACAAGGCATGTGTTTAGATCCTCTCAACTCAGGAGGCGTCTCCAATTGAATGATGACAATAGTATTAGTGCTATGCCAAACACTGAGATTTTTGAAAACTTATACAGGATGGGGTAAAACACTAAATCACAAGCTTTAACTTTTCAAAAGAGTGGTTTTGACCCTCAATGGAGATTTTTAATCCACACCATCCTTCACTGTATTAGCCCCAAGAAAACCTCATGGGAACAGTTCAGTAGCAATATTGCAAATGCTCTCATTTGCTTGGCTACTGACAGAACCTTCAATTTTTCTAAACTCATGTTTGAAGGTATGGCTAAAAATGTTGATAGCAAGACAAATTTTTTGATGTATCCCAGGTTCATCCAAATAATTTTTAACATGAGGAAACATCAACTGCTTCCACACAAAACTGTTTATCCAACCCCAAAGCTTACCCAAAAACTTTTTAGCAACATGAAAATAGCTTCAAGAGGGTATAGTGGGGAAGCAGTTCCTCTTTTTGATTTAATGCTGCAAGCTTATGGAGAAGGAGCAACAAGCCCAGTTGTCTCCCATCACACACCCACACCATCAGAACATTCACAACCATCTTCATCAACACATAGGACTACATCCAGACAGGACTCTGATATACCTCAGCGCAGAGTTCCTACACCTCCCAATGTAGCAGATGAGGCTGACTATGTCAGTGTGGAAAGGGCTACTTCTACTGTCTCAGGCTTAGAAGCTGGGTAGGACAGAAGTAGCATAGCTAAGACCCAATCCATGGCAACACCAACAGTACCTAGTACTCTTGGTGGAATTCCAAGCCAACTGGAAACTATTGGTGGCTCAGCAGCTCATCATATGATGGACTATGAGTCTTTGCCCCATGATGCACCTCTCCCTGAAGGTAACACATCAGGAAGTGCTGAGGGCAGACATTCACTTAAGGAATTGATGGCCATCTGTACAAAACTGTCTGAGAAGGTCAACACTTTGGAAGCTGATCTCAAAAGCCACAAGAAAAACTTTCTAGTTGTCTACACCAAACTAGTCTTAAAAGTGAAGAAATTGGAGAATACTTTCAAGACACTCAAAGGCAAAAGATCAGCAACGATGGTGGTTTCAACAAGTTCATCTTCTTCATCTAGTTCATTAGAGGGTCCAAGTGTAGATCAAGGTAAGGAATCTTCCAAACAGGGGAGGAGAATTTCCCGGATAGATCAAGATCCAGATGTTTCTTTGGTTCATGAAGAGTATGATTCTCAGGAGAGGCAAGTAGAGTAGATAGATCAAGGTATATCTGATTTTGAAGAAGGTACTGGTAGTGCATTTCAAGGTACTGCTGATTTTGAAGAAGGTACTAGTAGTGCATTCCAAGGTACTGCTAGTGTTGAAGATCTTCTTACTGATGGATATCAAGGTACTGCTAGTGCAGTATATACAAGAAGACCAAGGATTTTAAGAGCAGAAAAGGGTAAGGCAATCATGACTGAGCAAGAACCATCTTCTAAAAAGCTATCCGAGAAAGAAAAAGCTCAGTTAGCCCTTGATGAAGAATTAGCTCAGAAATTCCATGAAGAAGAGTTAGAAAGGGTAGCTGAAGAAGAAAGATTGGCAGCAATTATGGTTGAAAGAAAGTTTCAGACTGAAGAGGAAGAGAGAGCTGCTCAGATTCTTGCTGATAAGGAGTTAGCTGCAAAGCTTCAAGAAGAAGAAAGATCTAAGTTTACCAGTGAAGAACAAGAATCAACCCTTAATGACTTGTTGCAGGAGATCAGAAGGAAGCAGAGTAAAAAGAAAGCATATAAGAAGAAAATCCATTCAAGGAGTGAACAACTAAGGTTTATGAAGAATTACTTGAAGCATCAGGATTGTTGGAAGGAAACATACTTCAAAGGAATGTCTAATGAAGAAATTGAGAAGGCTTACATTGAAGCTTATACAAGAATTCAGAAGCCTTGTGAGGAAAGAGCAATAGTTGAGGCTGAGCCCAGTAAAAGTGAGAAAAGAGCAGCAGAACAGTTGGAATCAGGAGATTAAAAGAAACAAAGAACTAAGGAAGAATCAGTTCAAAATGAATCAATTCAAGAAGAATCAGTTGAGGAAGAATCAGCTGAGAAAGAAGGAAAGACGTTGACTGATGAGCTGATGAGTGTGTAAATACTCATCATTTTATACCCATATAAGACACAAAAATGACCAAAAACACCCAAATAGACCAAATATTGTTGCAAATATTCGTGGTTTGTGTTTTTATGTGTTTCAGGTACAAAAGGATTGAAAACAGGGCAAAAGCAGACAAAACCGAGCACAAGATTGGAAAATCATGAAAAGCCGAGGACGGGGAAGAAATTTACGAGTTTGGACCAACAAATTGATCAAGTTGTCAAAATCAACCCTCAGGAATATCAAAAGGGTCAAAATTGGTCCTTGGAGATATTTTTCAGGATGTGCATAAATGGTCCCTGAACTTTTAGATTTTACAACATTAATCCCTAAACCCTAAATCTAAACCTATAACCAAACCAAATCCTTAACCCAACCCAAAATCCTAATCCCATAAACCCAAGCCCAAATAAAAACATAAGCCCAACCCCGTTTTTTTGTTTAGCTAATACGGGGTCAACAGAAAAGTCAAAACCACACTTTTTCTTCCCAAAACCATTAAACCCGCCAATACCGCTCCCCCATTTCCCCAAAAGCTGACCAGACATCATTTCCCCCCCCCCTCCCATGCTTTCTTGCCAACACACAACCTCCCCCCTCCTCTAGCTCTTAGCTAGTACCCTCTTCACGTAAATTGCCAGTAAACCCACTAACTCTAGTTTTCCCGCCAAAATGGTAATGGACGGATGAGATTGATTCAAGTTAAACCAGTGGTGGGGATTTGCTCAGAGAAACTCATGGAAGCTTTGGAGTGATATAAAAGCTTATTTCTCACACAGAGAGGAGTAGTTAGTTTTAGAGTAGATTTTAGTTAGAATTTTAGTGTAGTTCAATATAATTTATTGTCGTTTTTAATTTATTGTTGCTTAAATATTTCTGGGTTTTCATTCAAATCAGTTGTAATTTTAAATTCAACTTTGTAGTTATTTATTTCTAATTTCAATTCAGTTTCAATTTCAAAGTTTGCCAAAAAGTCAACCATACGGTCAAACTGCTTATTTAGCTTATTTCAGTACTAAAGTGTGATTGCTTTTTGTTATTTCAGCCTTAAGATAGTTGGTAGAACATTATTCCTCAGAAAACCAAGCTTGTTCTGGCCTTACTTAGTTTTATCAGTATTTAAAGTGGTGTTTGGCACAGTTGGTAAACTGGGTCAAAATGACCCATCACTGTTCATTTGCACTTATGTCAAGTTTGACCTTGCTTATTCTAGCTAAAATAAGTAGATTGTAGATTATGATAAGCTTTTTCAAAAGGATTCTTAGTTTTGCACAGTTGGCTTTGAAATGGGAAATTAGTTTGCTAGGGGTAGTGTAGTATAGAGATAAGCGGTTTTATTGATTGTTTTTGCCTTTTATAAGAGCCCTCTAGCCTGCTTAGGAGATAGCCATGAGTTGGTTTGAATCCATGTATAATTTGTGTAGTTATGGCCAAATCATTGACTAGCCTGGATCAATGGCCAACTCCCATATCTGTCCTGATCTTGCAGCCCCTTTTTACAGTCATTGTAAGTCTTTATTTTTAATCTTTGTTGCCTGATTTTCATATTCTCTAGTAGTTTACTATATGTGCTTATTTGATTTGTTGGTTTCATCAGACTCACAGCTAATTGGAGCCTATAAAATAAGCCCAGAAGTCACTTATTGAGTCTGCACTTACTGAGCTTATCAGTAAATGCTTGAACTCAATGGTGACCTTCTAAGCTTATTTATAAGCTCCAAATAAGCCCTGGAGTGTATGAAATTTTGCTTTTCTAGTCTTTCTATTGTTATAGCTTAATCTAGTTCCCTTTTAGTTTGCCTTAGCTTATCAGCCCCTCCATTCCATAGTATTTAGCTTAATTTCATAATTTCATCCCTTTTTGCCTAACTGTATGTTTCTCCTTCTTATTTCCCAACTTATTAGTGATTGTTAAAAATAATTGTTTTGTTAATATTGCTTATTTAATAGTGCTTTTTAAGTTTGTTAAAAGAAAAAATCAAAAAAAAAATTATAATTAGCAAAAAGCTAGAGGCCAGGTTCGAACCTGTGACCTCTTGCTCATAACCTCACACACCCCACACGTTAACCAACTGCCCTAGGTCTTGTTTTGGTTATCCTTTGCACAATTATCCTTTTAACCCATTTTTCACTTTAAGCCTTTTAAGTTGTTTTGCTTTCAAACAACTGATTCCTATAAGCTGTATTTGTTTTGTTATTTTTCCTAGCTTCTGTATATGTTAAAGTATTTTCCATAAAATTTCCAGATTTTTCTAAAACGTTTTAATATTTTTAATTATTTATTTTCTTTAATTCAGTTTTTAATTCATATCAAATAAAATATTAATCATAAAAATATAATTCTTTTTTCTAAAATTTTCTTTTATTAATTAGGACTTAGAAAAATTAATTTGATACCCATAGAGTTAGTATTTCATCATTTTGACGTTTATGCTCGGGATTTTCCCGGTATAAACGTATTTTTAGATTTCCTTTACGTTTTTTAATACGCGCTCTTTAGATTATCGTTTTTCTTACCTTTTAAATCGTTTTTAGTTTATGTTCACATATCTTAGCTTAGAAACCCAAAAATCCATCTTTTTCACTATTCATCACACGCAATCACGAATCGAGTTCACATAATTCCATTCAAACCTTCGTTGGGATAATGAACCGGGTTACACATACTTCACTTGTGTTTCCTAGGAAATAAAAATACGTGTTGATTTTAAAGAATCAACAGATCCATAGTATGATAGTAGTGGTTCCAGAATCCCTTAACATTGATCCCTTCAAGCCAAGCATCCAATTATTGACTGGGAAGTATATTCAGATGGAAGAATCAAGGGGTGGAAGATTATCAGGGTAGGAGGAAAAACTAAAGTCTACAAATTCTTTGAAGACTTGATCAGAGCTTTTGACAGAGATGACCTAGATAAATTATGGAGCTTAGTTCAAGAGAGATTCAAGACCTCAGATCCAACAGATGATAAAGATAAGGAACATTGGGTTGAGCTGAAAAGATTGTATGAACCAGATGGAGGTGAAGCTATTTGGAGATTTCAAGCTCAAGTCTCAGACATCACATGGAGACTTTTTTATAACTATGGTGTTAACAGGATTTCTACTAAAGATGGATTGGAAATTTATATGTTAGTAGAAAGGGATTATCCACTCAGAGCAGCAATCCTAATGGCTATGCTGTCATAAACACTTAAAGTTGAAGAAGATTCAGAGATGGCAGATGAGCTAATCAGAAAGATATTTCAGCTTGTAGAACAAAGAAAAGCCACAAGACTAAGACTATCTATGTAGTGTTTGGAAGATTCCTCACATCCTCATTTAATTCAGAGAAACTTGATGATTTAGGATAAATCACAAGTTTAGGGGAGGATTGTTGAGAATTAAATGTCACAGAACTTAGTACTGCTGAAGAAATGCACTAACAGTACAAACTGTTAGTGTATGATTTAAGACTGCTGAAGAAACAACTAACAGTAGGTACTGCTGCATGGATAACTGTCCTATATGATATTGTAGAGGATAAGTATGGAATGGATCTTTTGTATAACTTAATTAGTAGAATTATACGGTAGAATACTTATCTTGTAAAGGACTCCTTATGTCTGATGAAGCGAAAAGTGTACCGCTTTTAGGGGGTCATTTAAGCCCTAAATCGTATTTATTTGATCAAATATTGCCCTAAATCGTTCCTTTTGTCATTTTAGGTACTTTGGAGAAGAAATCTGGAAAAGGAAGCATTTTGGACGTTTTTGGAGCATAAAAGTGAAGAATTCGACAAAATGCCAAAGCTGCTGGAAAAGTACACGTGACGGCGTCAAGGATTGCTCCTGACGGCGTCACGGCTTGGCAAAAGAGGTGGATATGACAAATACACGTGACGCGCCAGAAAGTTTTACAAAGGAAGTCTGACGGCGTCACCCTTGAAGGTGATCAAGGCCGTCTCGTGTTAAGAAAAAGAGAGATAGCCATCAGGATTAAAGAGTGACGGCGTCACCCTTAAGCCTGACGGCGTCAACCCTTGACGCGCCAGAGAAGATTTTGGAGGATTAAAAGGGGACGGCGTCAAGAAGGCCATCAAGAAACCCTAACCGCGGCGAGGTGACGGCGTCACGCTCTATAACGTGACGCCGTCATATCTGTTTTCCTATATATACTTTCATAATTTTTAGTCATTAGTGTGCAACTTTGTGAGGAGAAACCCTAAGACGATTTTTCTGCCATTTTTAAGGGTTTTATACCCTTGGATCTCCCATGTTCAATTGAAGATAAGTAATCAATTAATCATTCAATATGTCTATGTGTTATTTGATTATATCTTGTTCTTGTCTTTTATTTAACATGCTATGCTAGATTTATCTTGTGTTTGCTTAGATCTAATGAAACCTAACTATTGACTATTGATTGTTGGTGTGTTATTAATTGTATTGGATGATTGTTTATCGATGTTAGGCTTAAGAAAACTGGCTAAACTCCTATACGGTAACTTTCTTGAACGTCTTAAGAAACATGAACCAATGCGTACTAAGGTTATTATGGTTGTATTTAATGCATGAGCGAATTCTAGTGATCCCATGTTAGGAGCTTCTTAGCCAGCTCGACATAGGAGTGAAGTAGGAGCTTATAGAGTTGGGGAAGTACGTACGCCACCCCACGATTGGTATTAAGGAATACACCCGTCATCCACGCAATTAATACACACTAATCAACCGGTAAAAGATAGTTAGGGAGTAAGGAAATCTAAGTAAACACATTTCTCTCCATATAAGTTCCACAACCTTTTTATTTTCAGTTATTTTATTTTATTTTATTTGCAATTGTAGTTATTTGGGTTAGTTGACTAGCAAATAATTACGCCCACTCCTTCAAACCCGAGATTTTACTTGCTTTCATAAAAATATAAAAATACAAAAAGAATCTTCCCTCACCCTTAGACCTATTAGAGTAGTTTTTCAATCCTAACGACACTATTCCCCTAGAGAACGATCAATCCCCCGGTATGTTGGGATCTCTGAGTGAGATTGCTGGGAGGATTGTTGGGATCTCTAAGAAATAAGGAATTTCTCATTGCTGCCGATAGTGAAGCTGGTTCCTGCCGATAGTTATTCGTTGCTGCTGCGGTTGGTTCCTGCCGATAGTATTGTTTTGTTTCTGCCGATAGTGCTTATTGCTGCGGATATTATTGTTTGTTATCCGTAGGTTTAGAAAGTTTGTTAGATTTATTTTTAGAAGAGATCTCGTTTATCTCTTCACACGTTTTCTTGTAAGACGGGTTAGGGTTAGGGTTTCTTATCATTATAAAAGAAACATCCCGTCCATGAGTTTAATGTACCTTTAACAATTACAATATTCAATAACACAATTTTTAGTTCATAGTCTGATCCATAGAGGATCATTGTCTTTTCTTCTTTAATATTCTTATTGTTTAGTTTCCGCATAAACGCAAGTTTTACATCCAGAGGTTCTCGTTTAACCAAGCTCAATCAAGCTCGAAGTACTCGATCCTACAAGTAGTATCAGAGCCTGGTGAGGATCTCTGATAAAGAAGGAAACATTGTTGAATTGTCTCTCTTGAATCTTTTCACAATGTCGCTATCAGGTGATAGATTTGAAATGTGCGCAATGAAGATTAGGAGTTTGTTCCATAATAAGTCTATGGAAATGCTGACTGAAAAGGATGAATCCTATCAAGTAAAAGAAAATTTGAAAGAATATGCACTAATGGGATTCCCATCACAGGTACAAAGATGTAATCCTGCTTGTCAAGAATTATACTCAACTCTTAATAAAGAATATGATGACATGAAATCTAAGTATAATGAATACTTTATTAAGGTTCAAGCTTATGATAATGCAGTTAAAACCTTAGAAAAACAAAAGGTTTGGTTTCAAAAGAATCAGTTGGCTTATGAGGAAAAGATAAGGGTTTTAGAGAGGGACTTGAAAAACACCACTAATGAGCTTAAACATTCTGAGTCTCAAAAAGCTAAGATGGTGTTAGAAAAACAGGATGTGCAGACTAAGCTAGACAATACCTTGGCTAGGTTTGATAAATGGAAAGATTCATCTAAAAACCTAAACAAGTTAGTTGATAGTTCTATGTCTGTAAGAACTAAACGTGGTTTAGGGTTTGGTGACTACATAGGGCAAGATCAAGTCTATGACCCTAATGGGTATAGTGTTTTTAACCCTGAACCTGTAGACTATAAAATTCCTGTTAAGTTTGTCAAAGAAGGTGGAATGAATGCTGTTCCTCCACCTATAAGAGGAGTTTTTATGCCTACCCCTGTACACTCTCTCTCTGACATTGACTCAGATGAGTCACAAATGGTTTATGGTAAAAAGTCCAGAGACTTACCTGAATCTAATGACTGTGTCTCTTGTTCCACAAGTGACAAGTCCTCAGAAGCAGAGTCTAAAGACTTTGTTTCATGTGACTCAAGTGAAAAATCATCCACACCCAAATATCATGAGCCCTCAAGTTCAACTAATGATAAAACTACTTCTAAATCAGCCTTTTCAGACAACAGCTCAATTAATTCATTTAAAAACAAATGTGTCTCTAGTTCCTCTAGCGATAATGTTGTCTATGTTAAGAAAAGTTTTAGTAAGAACAAGGCTATTAGGAAGAAGTCATGTTTTGTGTGTGGCAGTAAATATCATCTCATTAAAGATTGTGATTATCATGAGAAAAGAATGAATGGTGGGCAACAACAGACCAGATCATTGTGGAAAAATGTTAAACAAATACCACCATATGTTCCACAAGCAGCAGGAATGAACTTTTATAGGGCTCCCTTTCCTGCTGATAGACCTGTTCCTGCTGGTACCTCTGTTTCTGCTGATATTCAGGGAACCATTTCTGCTGGTACCTCTTCATATATTCAGAGGGATTTCAGGCCTGCCTATTATAATCAAATCTTTGGAGGGGGAATGGCTTATTCTCCATGGTATCCTTGGTAATTGTCCAGTTTGGATAATCATGTTGTTGTATTCTTGTTTGCTGGTTTTGAGGGGAGGCTAATGCTAGTAATTTTGTCTTGTTTTTCATTCATTTATGTTTATGTTTTGTGTTTCTCTAATTTTGTTTTGCAGGTTTTTAGTGTCTTTTGTTAGCTAACTTTGTTTTGCAGCTTTCAATCTTTCAATGCTTGGAATTAAAACTTAAGACATAATTTCCATTCATCATGATTAAGATGAGTACATTCAGTTACAAATCCCAAAAGCTACCTATCAACATCATTCATACATCATACCAACCTACAAACATCACTCGACCTAAACCCTACCACCCATTCCATCTTCCCTTTTCCCTTACCCATATAATCAGGCATGAACCTCCTACCCCTTTGACGACTAATTTCTTCATACACATGGGGGACTGGAAGTGCCAACACCACTGGGAGTGGTTGTCTTGGTTCAGGGGCTGGAGTTGAAGAGCTTGAGGTAGTTTGCCTCTGATGTGTTCTGGGGCGTGACCTAGCAGATGATTGACTTGGCTGTGGAGCTGGGTGGCTTGATTGTGGTGTTGGATGGCTTGGCTTAGGAGTTGGTCTGATGGGATTCTTTCTTTGTCTTGGATCTTGGCTTTCACGTTGTCGATTGTTTCGACTTCGAGGTTAGGTTTTTCATGGCTGGAGTCTTCTCGAAGATCTGCATTACCTTTTGGTATTGGTACTTTATAGAAGGTTGCAGTTGTCCTTTCCATCTCTTCAGTTAGCAGAGCCACAGTTGCCTTCATCTCTTCCCTTAGCTTATCTGTAATGGGAAAATTAGGAGGGTATGTCTCCCATTCACCCTGACAATAAGTCAAGGACTTCAAATCTGATGATTCTTCATCATCTGAGCTAAAGTACTCAAATGAAGAAGGAGTAGATGGAATAGGATCCGATGAATATGAATCTTCCTCAACCTTGGCCTTACCTTTGTTTTGAGTAGATGATGCAGTTTTGGGAAAGTAATTTTTCCACCCTGAGTCACTGGAGGAGGAAGAATCTGATGAGAGTTCTATGATTGGAATTTTAGAAGAACTCATGATTTTTCTTTGGTTTGATGAAGTTATTGTGATAATGAAGGTAGGTGATTTGAGAAAAAGGGCTTATATAATGATATGGAGATTAGTGCGAATTTATTGTTGGTTGGTATTGAGATTTAATTCGGGTAAGTTATACCTAATGACTAAATTCGGAAGGTTGACTTTGGTCAAACCACCTCATTGCTGCCGATTGGTCAAACCTCTTATTGCTGCCGATTGACCAAGTGTTGCTGCCGATTGGTCAAACCTATTTAAGTCAATTGGTCAATGTTACGTGCGCAGAATTGCAGCAATTTAAAGTGATATATTTGGCAACCCAACCTAAAATTGCACTTCTCTCATATCAATTTCTCAAAAACCTATGGATCCCTAATTTTCTCATTTCAAACCCTAGATCATTCATCCTACACAATGACAACTCTTCGCTACAAGGATGATCATAACAAGGTTGCATACTTAGAGTCGTCTTCAAGAAGTGTTGGTTATGATGAGGTGCTAGCGTTTCTTCGTGGGTCATCTATTCGATATGCACTCACTTATTGTCCAGTGAAGGTGTATGATTCATTGATTAAGCAGTTTTGGGCAACAGCTAAGGTCAGACACATTGTGGGAAAGGAGGAAGACATCGTTGCCACCATTGATGAGAACAAGGTCATCATTACGAGGAGTTGATTCATGTACAGCTTCAATTTCCTGAGGAGCATGGGGAATATGATCTTTCCAGAAAAGATATCAATGATGGTATGGCTACTATAGGTTATCCTGTCACTGGCAGTTGTACATTCTTTAAAAGTAAGTTGTCTCCTCAATGGAGATTTCTGGTTCATACTTTACTCCAGTGTATGAGTGTTAAGACAGGTGGTTGGGACCAATGTCCAAGTCCCATTGCATCTGGTCTTGTTTGTCTATCTCAGGGTAGAACATTTAATTGGGGCAAATATATTTTTGATGGGATGGTTGAAAATATTTCTGGTGATAAAAACAGATTTTTAATGTACCCTAGATTTCTTCAAATTATCTTAGGTATTCAGAACATAAACCCATCCCCTAAGATAGTGAATCGGTTGACTCCCAAAATGTTTGCTCTGATGAAAATGAATTTTGCAGGCCAACATTTGCCTTTATTACCTGCCATGTTACAGAATATCAATCCTGCTGAAAACCCAGTTCCTACTGACAATGTCAGTGTCCCTCCATCACCCAATGCAGCTGATGCATATGCATCAATGCTGCTGGTGAAGGGACTTCAGTTGCTGCTGATGCATCTGCATCTGTTGCTGCTGATGACCCATTACCACCATCACCTAGACCAGCCACACCTAGACCTGAGACTAATGTCCCTGATGAGCCCAATGTCCAGGCCACCACAGTTGTTTCACCTGTTTTCCAGCCAACACCTTCTGTGGATTTGCCTTCTTCTTCAAGGCTTTCCACTCCTAGTCCTACTAGGCAGTCTTTTAGTTATGACACCAATGCAGGGGGAGAATTTCATGTATCTCCACCTAGATCCAATGAAGCTCCTAATACCTCAGGTATTCCTGCTGGTGGAGCTGAGGATGCTGCTGATCTCACCTCTATGTCCCAGTTACTTGACAGGTCTGTGAAGAAAATTGAGGCATTGGAGTCAGAACTTAAAGAGACAAAAAGGGTTTTTAGTGAGAAGGTGGAGAATTTGGAAAAGGAGCTCAGGGATTCTAAGGAAACTTTCAGCTAGAACTATTCAAGAGCTCAATGATAGAATCAGCTCTTTGGAAGCTCAACATCCTCAGAAGAAAAGAAGAGTTGTACTTTCTGAGTCTGAGGAAGATCAGGATGACATGTCATTTGATGGGCTAAATGTGCTGGCTTCTGTTTCTCTTGATAGTGCACATACTGAAGTGCCTACCTCTTCTGAACACACTATCACTACTCAACCTCAGGCCTCCACTGGAACAAGGACCATTGCTGCTGATGTCTCTGGTGTTTCTGCTGAAGTTGGTGGTGTTTCTTCTGAGTCTAAGGGTCCTGGTAATACTGCTGGCAGTCCATCCATTGCTGCTGGTAGTGACACCATTCCTCCTGAAGCAACACAAGATGATGATGAGATAGCTAGACAGATCCAAGCACAGGAAATTGCTGATGCACAAGCTAGACTAGCTCAGGTTGCTCAAGATGAGGAGCTTGCAAGGAAAATGTCTGTAGATGAAAGGAATATAGCTGGGATTATGAATAACACAAGATCAGAAGATCCTAATTCAGAAGAGTTCAGTGAGCAAGTCGAATACTTGTTGGCTACTGATATGATTATTAGAGCTCATGGGTTTATGATTCTTCAAGATTCAGAGTTGGATTCGGATGAAAGATCAGATCAGCTCAAGGCATTTATCTTAAAGACTCATAGAGCATCCACTTGGAATGAATTGATGCATAGGATCAGTGAAAGACAAAAGTCAGGATTTAAGATGCCTACAAACAAAGATAATGTCAGTTTTATGAAGGTATATCTGAAGAATGAAGCTAACTACAAGCTCAATGACTTCAAAGGTTGGACTGATGCTGCAATCCACAAGTTGTTCCTTGATACCTATGCAAGGATAAATTCTTCAGTCCAGACAGATATTCCACAAAGCAAGAAAAGAGAGCCTTCATCTTTAGAATCTGATGTTGCTAAGAAAATGAAGCCTGGAGAGACATTGTCTGGTGCATCTTCCTTTATTCCTACTGAAGGTATTCAGGATACCACATTCATTTCACCAATTCCTAATGTAGATGCATCAGAGGCACCACAAGAAGGTCCTATTTCTGCTGGTATTCCTGCTGCTCATGTCTCTGTTTCTGCTGAACCATCTTCCTCTGTTCCTATCCTGCAATATGGTCTAAGGACAAGGCAGAAGAGTCACTCTCACCACTCTTCTTCTAGGGATATTTCTGAAGTAGATGATCAAGATTTGATTAGGGTTGACTCAGATAGTGATTCAGAAGGTGATTCCATTCACTCTTGGGGTCATATTGCTCACTGGGAGATTAGGTCTACTTCTGATGGTGAAGTCAATGTTTGGTTTTCTCTTAATGGGACAGTCAAATTCTTTACTTTTCTGAGGGAGATCTTGAATAAAGTAGAGAGGAAAGATTTGGAGCATCTTTATAAGATAGTGGATAATCACTATCAAACTCATACTCCTACTGGGATAGGCCTACTTCTTTGGGGAGATTTACAAGTCTTGATGAATTCATTGAAAGAAGACAAGGCTAAATTGGTGTAGGGTAATCAATCTTCCTGGAGAGTATTTTCTTAGAGGTTATATCCGTCTTCCAATGTTCATGTAGTGGAGCTCATATCTGGAAAGTTCCTGACTATGTTTGTGGATGTCACTTATCCTTTATCTGAGGGACTTATGAAGAGAATGCTCACTCAGAAGGTGCGAGTTCCCAAGCATACAATTGGAAATGATTTAACCACAGCTGAACAGTTGGTCAAATTCATCAAGGATCAACTTGCAGCTAAAGGTTCATCAGCTTAAGGGAGGTTGCAGCTTAAGGGGAGGATGATGCTTAAGAGGCTGTTTCTTGTTGTTGTTGTATATTTTTCTATCTTTCTTGCCTTTGGTTTCTTTTCTTATTTTCTTTCTTTTCTTTTGGTTTGTTTCTGATTTCTTTTTCTTAATTCAAAAAAAAAAAAAAAAAAAAAAAAAAAAAAAAAATTGGTTTGTATATTTTGTGTGCTAATAAGTGGTTTTGAGCAACACCTTGCAGGTACAGTGTTGGTGTTTACACCTTCACAATAAATGGTACTCAACTCACCATGTCTTGCAGACAAGAAAGAGTTGACTCACCATGAGGGTACGGCTCTGGTGTGATAATCAAATCTGTTGATAGCTGTAATAGCTTGCTCAAAGCTATAGGGTACTTCAACTCACCCATGGTTTATTCCTGAGAGTTGAAAATGGTTCTCAATTCACCATGGATGTAACCCTTTATGGGATCCAAAGAATTGGCTAGTCCACAAAAGTATGGTTTGTGGTAAAGACACTTGGTATCCATATTTGGTATTCAATTCACCAAGGTTTGATATAACCTAAGAATTGGCTAGTCCTGAGCAAACGGCTACAGGTAAAGATAAGTCAAATCCGTTTATAGTTGCTGATTTTCTAATAAATCAGATGGTTATCAATGTACCATGGTCTAACACACCTAAACATTGGCTACTCCAGTAGTGATGGCTATTGGTAAAGAGACATCAAATCCTTTAATTTTCAATGATTCACCTCTCACAGGAGTTAACACACCTGGATGTGATGAGAATAGTATGAAACTTAAAGTGATTTGATGTACATATTGTCATAGTAGCAGCCAAGTTCAAGTGAATGTCATGGTGATCAGTTTCCATGTTTTGAAGAAGATTTCCTATTGCTGCTGCACTATCGAAGTTGCTGCTGCATGTTCTAGATGTTGGAATCTTGCGGGTTATAGCTGTTGCTGCTGGTTACTACTTATTGCTGCTGCTACGTCGCAATCCTCAAGCCTGAGACGTTAAAGCTCTATCACATTGGAATCTTGCAGGTTAACCTAGTCAACCTCAAGATTAGGGGAGGATTGTTGGGATCTCTGAGTGATATTGCTGGGAGGATTGTTGGGATCTTGAGAAATAAGGAATTTCTCATTGCTGCCGATAGTGAAGCTGGTTCCTGCCGATAGTTATTCGTTGCTGCTGCGGTTGGTTCCTGCCGATAGTATTGTTTTGTTTCTGCCGATAGTGCTTATTGCTGCGGATATTATTGTTTGTTATCCGTAGGTTTAGAAAGTTTGTTAGATTTATTTTTAGAAGAGATCTCGTTTATCTCTTCACACTTTTTCTTGTAAGACGGGTTAGGGTTAGGGTTTCTTATCATTATAAAAGAAACATCCCGTCCATGAGTTTAATGTACCTTTAACAATTACAATATTCAATAACACAATTCTTAGTTCATAGTCTGATCCATAAAGGATCATTGTCTTTTCTTCTTTAATATTCTTGTTGTTTAGTTTCCGCATAAACGCAAATCTTACATCTAGAGGTTCTCGTTTAACCAAGTTCAATCAAGCTCGAAGTACTCGATCCTACACGGTACTTGCCACTTCACTATACTACATCGGTCAGGTACACTGCCTGGTGGGGATTGCAAGCTTCTCGAGATCCCTCGAGAGGTAAAACCTGTTGTAAGGTCGCAAAACCACGCATCAAGTTTTTGGCGCCGCTGCCGGGGAATAGTTATTGTTTAGGTTGAATTTTTATTTTATTAGGTCTACTCACTAGATTCATTTCTAGTGAGATTTTTATTTTATTTTTCTAGGTTTTCTTTAGTCTATCTTTTTTCTTCGTTTCTTTGTTCGTAACCATTACCATCCGACATCATGGAAGGTGGTAATATCCTCGATCCCAACAACCCACCACCACAACAACACCCACCTCCTAGAGCCCGTACCTTAGGAGACTACTCCCGTCCTAGCCACCATGGCTATCGAAACACCATTGAGCTCACTCAAGGAGCCAATGTCACTCCCTTGCGATCCGACACCATCCGGTTGGTGCAAAGCGGATGCGCATTCCATGGACTTCGTTCCGAAGATCCTAATCAACATCTCAAGGACTTTCTCAAAATCGTTGATTCCATAGACCTTGATGTTGCCACTCGAGAGACGACCCGACTGCGTCTCTTTCAATTCTCTCTGTGGGACCAAGCTAGTCAATGGCTAGAGCGTCTACCCGCAGGATCCATCACCTCTTGGGATGATCTCACCACTCGTTTCCTTGCTCAGTTTTTTCCACCAGGAAGAACTACCAAGCTAAGGAATGATATCTTGATGTTCCAACAACGTCAAGGCGAAACCCTCTACGAGGCATGGACTCGATTCAAGGACTTACTCCAAAAAGTCCCTCACCATGGCATAGAGCTTTGGCTCCAAGTCCAAATCTTCTATGACCACATCAATCTCTCTACGAGGCAAACCATTGACCAATCGGCCGGCGGTAAGCTACGTGATCTAAGTGCGGAACAATCATGGGCTCTCTTGGAAGATCTTGCTCTTTATGACAACGAAAGTTGGAATGATCCCCGTGATTTGAATAAAACGGTCAAGGCAATATCTTTGCCTTCGAACAATTCAAGCACTTCCGACCGTAGGATCATAGAACTTGAAGACCAAGTCAAGTTTCTTATGAAATCCTACGAGGCTCCTAAACCTTCAAGCCAAGTGAACAAAATCACTTCTTCATGTGAATTATGTAGTGTTCCCCATGACACTCGTGATTGCATGGAACTCCCCGAACAAGCTTTTGCGGACTACGCATCCTCGTGTACCGACGGAACGGGAGACAAGTGGTACACTTTTAAACCCGAGCCAAACCCCTACGGTGATTCATACAACCCCTCATGGAAAAATCACCCAAACCTTAGGTGGAAACAAAACCAAAACGCACAACAACCCAATTCTTCCAACCCACCTAATCGTTTTCAATCAAGCGGTTCATCTTCGAACCGTACTTTCAACAACAATCCTTCCAACTATGGTAGTACCAATAATCTTGAAGGGTTGATGTCCAACTTCGTGACATCTCAAGAAGCTCGTTTAGCAAAGTTTGAAGCCGATTTCAAACAAAAACAAAGCGAGATGACCAATAAGATTGACACTTTGTTGAAAGCCCTCAATGACCGAGAAATGGGAGCACTCCCTAGCAACACAGTCAAGAACCCGAAACTAAACGTCAACGCCATTTCATCGGTTTCGTCTCCTAGTTCTTGTCCACAATATTATTCGGTCAATTCCATGAGCTCATGTTTCAAACAAACCCAAGTCGTTCAAAATGACCAAGGAGTTATGATATCCAACACTAAATTGGTCAACAACATAGTTGAAACACCTCCCACTCAAAACCTTGACGAAGAATTCAAGGAGCTCCACCTTGAACGTCCGGTTATTGATGTATTAGCACGAGCCCCCTATTATAATGCCCTCTTAGAAAAATATGAGAAGAAGCTCGAGTTAGGTGACAAAGGGACCGCTTTCGTTCAAAACAAACTACCTAAGAAGTTAGATGATCCGGGCTTATTTGTTCTACCTTGCAAGATCGGTAATTCGGAGGCTTATGACACATTAGCCGATCTTGGATCAAGCCTTAACCTACTTCCGTTACCTCTCTACACCTCTCTAAAACTAGGAAAACTTAAAGAAACCGAGGTAATAATAGGCTTAGCGGATGGAAGTGTTGCTTACCCGGTTGGAGTAGTCAAGGACGTGTTAGTACACATAGGAAAACTAACCATTTTAGCCGATTTCCACGTCCTTGATATGGTTAGCGACCCTACATGCCCCTTGTTGATAGGTAGAGGATTTTTGGCGACCGCTAGTGCTATGATTGATTGTAAGGAATCTAAGATAGCGGTAGGAGAAGGTGATACTTGGTCAGTCTATGATGTGAAGAAACATGCCTATGATACTAGTAAGGAACCAACACCCCATTGGTTAGAATTAAATAGGAGACCATCTAGATATGGACCGTGGATCGATGGAGACTTCATAGGACCCCAACGCCTATTTTACCTAGAAGAGGACTTTGTGAGCCGAACACATACGGTAGAACAACTCTTGGCCAGGGACACCGAATTGGATCCATTTGAAGACCCTCTAGTTTTTAGGAAGATGATTGATTTCCTAGGAGTTTTGCCAATTAACCTAGGGATGAATAGGTGGACATGTGAAGACAATGATCATAAGTGGGATTGGGACAAACCACCCAAAGATGGAGATGGGTCATGGCATATTAAGATGACATTGTATGACCCGGATGGAGAGAGGTTTGAAAAGATATATCGTACTATGCGGACCAATAGAAAACTTCAATCCAAGCTTAACCCTAAAGATGTCCTCGATGACGATCTCACTTACATAGGTTAAAAGGACTTTGAGTCTAGCTACAAGACTCGTTAATAAAGAAAAGCGCTTCTTGGGAGGCAACCCAAGCTTTATTTGCTTTGTGTGTTTATTTATTTGTTTGTTTGATTTAATTTGCTTCCGTATGTATGTTTAATTTTTATTTTTATTGATTCATGTTCGAAACTAAATTTTAAAAATGCTTTATCTTGTTTTTAACTTCGTCTTAACTACATATAAAGGTATTTTGCAAAAGTTAAGTGTAAGGGAAATCCAAATCGGTTTATTAGAACAAATGAACATGAATCATAACAATATTAAATTAACATACATATTAGTAATTGTTTGAGTCAAATGCTTGTATCGAGTCATAATGATATTTTGCAGGAATTCCAAGAAGTAAGGTATAGGTTTTTCCAGAAATTTTCCGGAAACTTAACATGAGAATTCTGTCAGATCATTTCTGACAGCGTCAGACCCCAGTCTGACGGCGTCAGGTTTTAATTTTCTGAAATTTTTGAAAGTTTTGTTTTTCTTCCGAAATCATAAAATGCTTTATTAAATCTCTAACTTATAAACTCCAGGAATCTGCAAAATAATCATTCCACAAGCATTATATCCTTATACAGATTTATCCCGCCGATGTTATACAGGTTTTCTTGTTTGTTTTCTCAGGTTTAACAGGTTATTTTGGAAAAGGAGATGTATGTGGAATCTAGCTTTTGGCGCTGCTTTAATCTTGAAGCTTCAACATTACCTTGGAAGAAGATCTAACCATGTTACCTCTTTATCCACCAAACGAATCAGGGGAGTATTTGATTTCATTCTTTTACCTTGTTTACTTTTACATCTTGTTATTTGAACATTGGGGACAATGTTCATCTTAAGTGTAAGGGGGGGGGGGGGTAAAGTACGATACTTTAGAGAATGCTATTACGCTTGATTTTTCGTTTGTTTAATGGTAGATGTGTAATAAAACTGAGAGAAATACCTGTTAAGGAATTTTAGTGCCAAATTTAAAATTTTTTACAACATATAGGAGTGAAACTTTGGTCTTAATGAGCGTCTCATGGATAGGAATTATATGACTAGCACAAAACCGTACCACTAAAAAATTTTCCACCCCCAAATATGTGAGGTTCGCCCCTAGAATTGGTATAAAAAAGCATTTATGCTATGATGTGTGTACCGATAGCACTTAGATTCTAGAACTTGCGTTAGGACCATTCCGAGGCCACAAATGAGACTACATTCGTGTAGTTAGATTTACTACATGATAAGAGGCATTAGGATTAACCCATTGTTTTACACCTGTGTTTTGTTATAATTACATTAGCTACATTGGTCAAGTAATTCTCCCACACCCTTTGCGTTGTACTCATTTTTAGTACACGATACCCCTAGTACACCCCTCAGAGCCTATCTTTTCGTTTCTAACTTTAAGCATTTTACTTAAAGTAAGAATTTGTTTACACCCCACTTAAATGTACACCCAAATCGCCTTAGCCTACCTTGTATGCACTCAATTTTAGTGCATTATTGTGACAACATTTGTTTAAACCCCAAGTTAATTATCTAATTGATTACATGGTTGCTAAGTCGAGTCATATCCTTGTACATATTGTTTTGGGACGATTGGGACTCGTGGGTAAAGTACTAGTGTAATGGAGTAATGGGGAAGAACAACATTATTACCCCCATATGTGCTAAATATTTTAAAAGTACTCCAAGTGTTTCGATTATCTTAATTCGAGTCATTAGAATAGTTAATTGTAAAGTATGTAAAAGTTCAAGTGTAAGGGGAGAACCGAGGCCCCTATGATGTATTATTTTGGATGGTAGGGCAAGAGTGTATGAAAAAAAAAAAAAAAATAAAAAAATAATAATAATAATTCAAGAAAAATAAAAAAAAAATGAGAAAAAGAAAAGTAGAAAAAACATACGGACTACCATCCCGTTTCATTTTATGTATATTTTATCTTTTTGTTATTTTCTTTCATTAGCTTAAGTCGAGTCTAGTCTTGGCTTAGCAACGCCATATTGTACATGTAATTAATCAAGATCTTTAACTCGCCACCAGTAAAATATCCCTTATCCAACAAATCCGTGTTTATCATATCCCTACACCTAACGTTATAACCCGTTTAAAAGCCCTCTTTGATAGTTTATCTTAGGTGCTTACGCCTAGTGGAGAAGGTTTTCGATCCTTTCCCAAGCCTATGGTAATCTATTTGCGATGACAGGTAGTGAGAGATATTATCCATTTTCATTTATGAGATATACTTTTATGACACCTGAGAGATGTGAGTATCTAAACACTACTTGTGAGGTGCTAGTTTGTAATCTCCGTGCTTATTATGATTAAAGTGGAACGACTATTTGTTGTAATTACTTTTATATTAGCGTTAAATGACCTCTAACTTGTATTTTGATTAGAATAAAAGCGCATTTGCTTGAGGACAAGCAAATCTCAAGTGTAAGGTTATTTGATGAAGCGAAAAGTGTACCGCTTTTAGGGGGTCATTTAAGCCCTAAATCGTATTTATTTGATCAAATATTGCCCTAAATCGTTCCTTTTGTCATTTTAGGTACTTTGGAGAAGAAATCTGGAAAAGGAAGCATTTTGGACGTTTTTGGAGCATAAAAGTGAAGAATTCGACAAAATGCCAAAGCTGCTGGAAAAGTACACGTGACGGCGTCAAGGATTGCTCCTGACGGCGTCACGGCTTGGCAAAAGAGGTGGATATGACAAATACACGTGACGCGCCAGAAAGTTTTACAAAGGAAGTCTGACGGCGTCACCCTTTAAGGTGATCAAGGCCGTCTCGTGCTAAGACAAAGAGAGATGGCCATCGGATTAAAGAGTGACGGCGTCACCCTTAACCTTGACGGCGTCAACCCTTGACGCGCCAGAGAGGATTTTGGAGGATTAAAAAGGGACGGCGTCAAGAAGGCCATCAAGAAACCCTAATCGCGGCGAGGTGACGGCGTCACGCTCTATAACGTGACGCCGTCATATCTGTTTTCCTATATATACTTTCATAATTTTTAGTCATTAGTGTGCAACTTTGTGAGGAGAAACCCTAAGACGATTTTTCTGCCATTTTTAAGGGTTTTATACCCTTGGATCTCCCATGTTCAATTGAAGATAAGTAATCAATTAATCATTCAATATGTCTATGTGTTGTTTGATTATATCTTGTTCTTGTCTTTTATTTAACATGCTAGGCTAGATTTATCTTGTGTTTGCTTAGATCTAATGAAACCTAACTATTGATTATTGGTTGTTGGTGTGTTATTAATTGTATTGGATGATTGTTTATCGATCTTAGGCTTAAGAAAACTGGCAAAACTCGTATACGGTAACTTGCTTGAACGTCTTAAGAAACATGAACCAATGCGTACTAAGGTTATTATGGTTGTATTTAATGCATGAGCGAATTCTAGTGATCCCATGTTAGGAGCTTCTTAGCCGGCTTGACATAGGAGTGAAGTAGGAGCTTATAGAGTTGGGGAAGTACGTACGCCACCCCACGATTGGTATTAAGGAATACACCCGTCATCCACGCAATTAATACACACTAATCAACCGGTAAAAGATAGTTAGGGAGTAAGGAAATCTAAGTAAACACATTTCTCTCCATATAAGTTCCACAACCTTTTTATTTTCAGTTATTTTATTTTATTTGCAATTGTAGTTATTTGGGTTAGTTGACTAGCAACTAATTCCGCCCACTCCTTCAAACCCGAGATTTTACTTGCTTTCATAAAAATATAAAAATACAAAAAGAATCTTCCCTCACCCTTAGACCTATTAGAGTAGTTTTTCAATCCTAACGACACTATTCCCCTAGAGAACGATCAATCCCCCGGTACTTGCCACTTCACTATACTACATCGGTCAGGTACACTGCCTGGTGGGGATTGCAAGCTTCTCGAGATCCCTCGAGAGGTAAAACCTGTTGTAAGGTCGCAAAACCACGCATCAATGTCTATAAAAGGAGATCCTCGGTTATATGTTTTTATATATATCAATCATATCAGTCATAGAGTTTTGTTAAGATTCAAGGTCATTGTAACCCTAGTGATAACAAGATCACTCGTATTATTCTTGAAATAATATTGACTCGTTTGGTGTTAATCTTACTGTGTTCATTGTTCATTCAAGTATTACTGTTCCTTTAAACAAACCAAAATTCTTCTAAGTGTGGTTAAGTAGATTTCGCATACTTAACTACATACACTCAAAGAATCTCAAACACGTTATAAGGGAGTAATATCCTATGTGTTTTATAATCCTCTCAAGGTTTAACGAAACTTATGCAAAGGTTTAACGAAAAACTATTACTTTGATTTATAATACTTTGATAACACTACTTATACCTAGTGGAAATTGATAAAAATGACCAGGAGCATCATGCTCATTTGATAGTGGAGGTTCTAGCCATAATGAATCATCTAAGTCCTTAGAGGTGGGAAAGTATTTTTGAGTTAGTTCAACGTGCATTTGATTTGGTACGAGTGTTGGACAAAAGGGCTTTTTGAGCAATGCACCCAACGGATTCAAATGATGGTAAGGATTGTGGATTGGTTGATTTAGGTGGTCGGTCTTCTAGTGTGTCTAAATAAGGATGTGGTGATGTAGAGGTTTGTTGTACTATGGGAGTACTTAGGTTGATTATTTGTTCATAGATGTTGAAAACAATAAGGATGGACACTAATTCTTGTGGTCCATTGGTTGGTACAACTAGTGGGTGAAGTGCTTGAAGTTTTGGTCATGTTTGTGAAGCTTAAGGGTGGCTGAGATGTATCTTAGAGGTGAATGTGATGAGATGATGGTGAAAGAACAAGTGAACTTAAGTGCTAAATGTTCAAGGATGAAGATCTATTGGCATTTGTTTTATTTCTATTGATTGGGGGAGTGCTAGGATAAGTGTTTTAACATATGTTGTTAAAATACTTTGATTTTTCGGATATGACTTTTAATGGCTACAATCGTAAGTCATTTTTACTTGAATATTTTGGACAAAATACTTAAGTTGTCAATCCTACTTTGTTGAGATTAGATCGCACTTAAGGATAGCAAGACTTGATAATACATCTTTAACTTGAGTGTGAGTTATGACTCGATGTAAATCCTTATCGTCTTGAAGAATGACACATTATTTTCATGTTAATCAAGTGAGGCAACATATGTGGATACAAGACAATATCTACAGTCATAAGTGGGACATGTGTTTTTTGATATTGTATGTTATCTTTGCAAACAATGAGTCCGAATTTGTTAGGAAGTTGTCAATTCATAAAACAAATCAAGTTAATGGATAAAGGATGAGTAAAGGACTGAATTATGCAGTGAATGCGTGTAATGATTACAAAATTTCAGTGGTCCACGGATTGCAAGGAACCAATTTTAGGGTTCATTCCTTTATAGAGAAAGGTACCTTGGAGCATTTTCATGAAATTTGAAAGTATGATCAGAAATGGTTATCCTACTGGTGCAAAAGAGATGACATGATCCTAATATGAGAGAATATCAGTGAAAAGTGTCCTAGTAACAAAAGTGAGTGATATATAGTGCGGGATTTAAACGAAAATAAAAAAGTGTTAATGCAGGCTGGCGGTACCAAAATGTATAACGGGTGGAACCCATAATTTGGTGCCGCCCCATCCGTGGTCAATTTTTGGCAGTACCAAAAATTTACACAGGCGGAACCAAACGTGGTGCCAAAAAGGTTCACAGAGGGTATTTTTCGTCCCCTGAAACCCGTTCAAATCCCGTAATTACTTCTAAAACATGTGTAATTAATTAGTTGTGATTAGGAAACAACAATGAAACAAGTATAAACACATGTATGGGTATAGATCATGCAAGGGCTAGAAATTTCACTAAAACGTGAAAAATGATAAATTGATAACATAATGATGTTATCCACCTGCACGGCACTTGGTTAGTTCACAAGGCGTTAAATAACAGGTTAATATCCTACAAGGCATATAATAGTTCATACATCATTGTTTCACACACCTATTTCAAAGATACTGAATGCTTCGATAATCATTTAAAGTAGTGACACATTTTGACAATTGAACTATTAGGTGGGAGTTTGTGCAAAACAACATTTTTTCAAAGTACTTGACTAGTTTTACTTAGTTCTCATTTCTAAGTGAATTATGCAAGGTTTTAATATAGCATATGCAAAGAAAATTATCTAAGTCTATAAGTAATGCAAAAACAATTTACCAACTTAGTGCACAAAATCTAGCAAATGTCATATTGTGCATAAACAAGAAATCAAACAAGCAAATAAATAACATGGAAAGATTGATACTTATGTCACATAATCAAACGAGTGTTCACAACAATTTGCAATAAGTAAGCAACATATATGCAAACAACATAAACCAAAACAAGTAGTCATTTAGCATAGCATAAAAAGAAAGATACTTTTCGTCACTTTGCGTTTAAATATGACGATGTATACCAAGCTTGATTAGTTTCCTTTACCTATATAAATATCACCAAATTTTTTAGTTTCAAAAGAAATTATATCAATGTTCAAAGGATACCAACTTAAATTGCCTAACTCAAAAGTTTGAGTTTCTATGTCAAAACGAAACTTAATCTTTTGGACACACTGTAGTATTTGGTTTATTCTACTAACTTCAAATTAGATTTAGGCCATAAGAGTATTTTTAAAAGAAAGTAGACTTAATTCTCTTTAAAATGATAGGTGACACGACTCCTACGGACTTACGGTTAATTAGTTATGAACTTTTGAAGTTTGAAAAAAACTGTATACTATACAGACGGATTTCAAGGAACCATTTTAAGGGTCCCGTCCTTTGAAGAGAAAGGTTCCGCGGGTCTCTGTACCAGATTCAACAAAACTAGTATTTTGACGTAGAGAAAATGTGTGGGACTTACTAGATTAGATAGTAAACTTAAAATATACTTATTTAACTTTATTTCTACTAATGTGACTTATCTAAACATTTACGTATGTGATTTTTCAACTAAATTTATAGTTATCCCAAATGCTCCTTTTAAAACCGTATTTTTCGTAAATTTGCTTTGAGCATATAACTTGACACTTACAAATTCTTTTAAGAAATCTTTTCTATTTTTCAACGAAACCTTTAAGCTTGTATATAAAGTAAAATTTAACAACAGAATTTCTAAGTATAATTAGCAAAACATTTTTCATATTATATTCCGCTTCAATGGTAATTTGATACATGGATCGTACTCCATTTTAAAAACCATTTGTTTTGAAAATTAGAGCCACGAGGCTCTGATACCAATTGTGAAAACGTAGAGGGGGGGGGGTGAATACGTTACCGTTATAAAATCTTAAAACTTGATGTATCAAATATCTGATCAAGCTCGTTGTAATAAGAAAAATGCCAATTATAGTCTATGACTAATATAAGCATACATTAACATAAGTTGTCACACAAGCATAACCATCAAGTCACAACACAAGCAATAATATAATGCAAGTATAAAATTAAAGCAGTAAGTAAAAGAAAGTGCAAACCGGACACGAGTATTTATAGTGGTTCGGTCACGGATCTCCTCTCTGCCCTAATCCACTCCCCGAGTACCCAACTCGAGAGTTACTTCACTTAATCAACAAGCTCCCTTCTCGGCGGAGAAAACCTTACAAACGTCGCTTACACTTTTTCCGGTACAAAGCTAAATATCGGGTTCTAGTTCGAGGTAGAACCAACCTAACGTCGCCTATACAATAAGGGTACAACCACTCCCGTTATGTTTTATAGCCCAACATAAAAACCTTGTGTTTTATGGCACAAACACATAAACCATCTAATCTAGTTTGGTGAATAGATTGTGATGATACAATGATGATCCATGACACAAATGTCTAATGGATATGAATGACTAATCTAAATGAACTTCCATTGATAGAAAGCCTTCAATGGATGAAGATCACAAGTTCCCTAAGCTTGTTGTGATAGATCTTCATATATGTATGCTTGTGGTGGATGATGACTCAAGATCTCTGAGCTTGCTTCACAGGATCATTTCGGGAGTATGCTTACAACATAATGAAAGTTAGTAACATTATGATCATGTGAGGGTGATTAATGTATGTTACTACATTGTTATCTACTGATCTAAATGTATGCAAAAGGGTAGAGAGAATATGTGTTCAAGTGGTTGAGAAATGAGTGAACAATGGGCTGCTATTTATAGCCATTTGGCTTCAGCAGCCCACGGATCACACGGAACCAAAAAAAGGGTTCCGCCCTTGATAATTTTTGGTTCCGTGGTCTCCTGACAGAAAATCTAAATTTTTTTATCAAATCTTTCCAAAATCAAATCTAAATCTTTCCAAGATCTTTCCATAATCTTACATGAAATCTAACCAAGATATATTCTTAGATTTTGCTAGACTAGGATGATCCAAGGCATGATGTAATAAGCCGTTTTCTTTTTAACTTAAGTATATAGGAAAGTTAACTTGTAAAATGAATTGTAACTAGTTTAGACGAATGTCTAAAGGTAACTAGTTCAAGAAAATGCCTATTTTAAATGCTTGTCAAAATAAAATGTATTTTGTCAAGTGTAAGTAAACTTTAGTACTTAATGCAAAATGTAAAATGAGATTCGAAATAGAATGATTAACCTATTAAAATACTTAATGACTCTAAACGTATTTTGAGCATTCTAAATGATTTGTTAAGGGGTTTGATCATAATGACACATAACAAACATGCACGAACCTGTGTTGTAGCATACGAGGACTTGAGGTGTTAAATGTATGTTAAGACAAAATATGATTACGAGTAACTTGTACATTTTACGTTATGTATCAAGTTACATGTTTGTTATCAATCAAAATAAACGAGACTATATATATTAAATATCGTAATATTTGCACTAACACTTACGATCTACTTCAACACTTAAAACAACAACAAGCTTCTGATGACTGAATACTTCATGTGGCGATTTGAATGTCAGCTTCCACTTGTAGTTCCATTTGCGTATATTGGCCCAGTGGTATATTCCTAAGTCTGCGTCAACATTGTATGCAACAATTGATGTTTGAAATTTGTCGTTAATTTGTTCTTCAATTCCTGCTTGAGCATACAAGGAACCTGGGTATTTAGCAATTGAAGTGGCATATCTCTTTTCTGGATGAGTATCATCGTAGATCCAATTCCCTAAATGCCCCAAAAACCAAAAATTGGTCCCATATGTACAAAAAAAACACCCTTCCCAAAATAGACCTAAGAAACTTAGGGAACTCCACTAAAAAATTTACATATTTCTCATAGAGTTGAGATCAATATAGACCTCATATTTGTCATAGATCAAAATAATCAATATTAACCATCCATTTTTCATCTAGATTAATAAAAACCATTTTCACCATTTTTTTTTAAAACAATATATCTTACAATCGATAAATCTTCAAGCTACAAAAAATACACTATCGCGACGATAATTAAATTATCTATCTATATATATGCATTTATCTATACTTTCGACAATTTTTTTTTTTTTTTTTTTATATAATTTTCGCCTCCGAAAAATCACATGTGATTTGTTTATTTATTTTCGCCCCGAAAAATCACATATGATTCGTAAAAATCACATGTGATTTTTAAGAATCAAATCACATATGATTTTTACAAATCACGTGTGATTTTTCTAAGCGGAAATTTTGAAAAACAAATTCGTCGAAAGTATATAATAATGCATATCTATAGAAAGATAATTTAATTCTCGTCGCGAAGGTATATATTTTTTTTTGGCGTAACGATTAACGGTTTGTGAGAAATTTAATTTTTAGAAAAAGGGTGAAAGTTTATATTTTATGTTTTGATAAAAAAAAATGAAGGGTTAGTATTGGTTAATTAGATTTATGACAAATATGAGATATATACTGAAATTTTGTCATATCTCATATTTTAATAACCAAGTACATGTGGTGTAAGTGGTGTGTAAGTAGTGTGTAAACTACTAATTCATTTAATTTCTTTGATAACTAGCGATTTATGTAATTTGGGCGACCTGTCTTTTTGTCTTTAAGTGAAAAAGTCAAACAAAATAAAAATAATTAACCTATATATGAATTGACAAAAATAACCTCAATTTTCAACAAACAACTCATTTCATTTCTCTTTCTTCCCACAAACCATTCCACAAGAAGTCAACAACAACTTTATTTTTATCTTCTTTTTCTAATAGAAACAAAACGTTTTTTTTTTTTTTTTTTTTTTTTTTTATTATTATTATTATTTTTTTAATGATACAACTCAAACCAACCAAATACAATTATCATTATCTTCATTATCACTATTTTCCATTCACCTGAGCACCAGATGTCCGACAACCACCCACAGTGTATCTCCGACGACAGCAATCACAGTTCTGGATACCCTTTTGGTTCCTGATTCTAACCTACTAATTTTCTCATCATATACGACAACTTCAACATTTCTGGCGCGTTCTTCGGGGACGTCCCGGTGGAGAAACACCTGTTAGAAATGAAGCTGGACGATATTTACGTAAATTGGAATTAGGCAACTAGTTTGCATTTAGTGCAAGGACCTATTGTGTAATACTCTTATAGTTGTCAAAGTTGGCATATAAATACCCTTCAAGTTATCACTTGAAGGGTGTGGCTGTGATAAACTTTCAACACAGAAATAATATCTACAGTTTTATCTCGACCTTCTCTCTAACTTCTCACTAAAATAAACATGGATCGATCATACTTTCATGAACCTCGACCTCCAGAAGGTGTTAAAAGAACGATTCTTGGTCATTACAACACCTCAAAAAAAGTAAGTCCCAATTCACGTAACCAATTCACGTATATCTCCAGCTGGAGGGAGATTGTTAGAAATGAAGCTGGACGATATTTACGTAAATTGGAATTAGACAACTAGTTTGCATTTAGTGCAAGGACCTATTGTGTAATACTCTTATAGTTGTCAAAGTTGGCATATAAATACCCTTCAAGTTATCACTTGAAGGGTGTGGCTGTGTGAATCATTCAACACAAGAATAATATCTAAAGTTTTATCTCCACCTTCTCTCTAACTTCTCACTAAAATAAATATGGATCGATCCTACTTTCATGAACCTCGACCTCCAGAAGGTGTTAAAAGACGATTCTTGGTCATTACAATTGGTATCAGAGCTAACCGGGGGCGAATCGTGGTGTGTTTAAGGTAAAAATGTGATTTTTTGGTGTGTTCTTGATAGTTACTGTTCATCAGTAGCAGTTTTGAAGGTTTTTGTGTTCGATCTATGTTCTTTAAATACCCTACTGTCGTGTTTTGTTCTTCAAAAATCATGGCAGTTTGAGGTGTTTATCTTGAAATCGTACACATGTGAAGATCAAAGGTTGTGTTTGTTTGGTGTTCTAGCGAAGTAGCTGTGAATTTCACTTGTTCTTCACTTTAAACTTGGTTTGTTCTTTGTTCCATAGATCGACTAGAATCATACAACTTTTATAAGTTTTATGTTTTTAGTTGTTTATGTGTATTATTGAGTTGATCAATGTCAGTGAAAGTAAGTAGAAGTTGTCAGGAAGCATGTGCAAGCTAGTGGGTTTGTAAGAGATAAGTGCAAAAAGTCAAAAAGTGGTTGAAAAAGGCGAAAATATCGCATTTGGCCCTCATCAGCGTCACTTATCGCAATTGGCTGAAAATTGCGTTTTATCGCAATTGGCTGCTTTCTATCGCAGTTCACTGGAACTAGCGAATTATCGCAATTGGGAATTCTTATCGCAATTGGACGCCAAAAGGTGTTATCGCAATTCACAACTAAGACCTTATCGCAGTTGTCAACTTTGGAAAATTATCGCAATTGAAACAGCGATAATTATCGCAATTGGCCATTTTAAGGCTTATCGCAGTTGGGCTGGTCATAGCGTCATCCGTCATCTTTGTGCCAATTGCGATATCGGACGACTCTACAACTGCGATATCGGACAACCTTTGGCAAAAAAAAAAAAAAAAAAAAAAAAAAAAAGAAGAGTTTTTTGGCGGGAAAATTTGAGTAAAATTTATTTTTCACAGGAGACTTTACGGTCCATTTTTACGCGAGACTCAAATTCTGGTACAAGAGTGAAAATTTTGGCCTAAAATTCAAATTTTTTGGCCAAAATTCGAATTTTTCGGGGAATTTTTGGCGTAAAAATTTCTTAAACTCAAATTTTTCCAGCATCATTATAATGTCATTTTATGGCATATTTCACATCAAAATCACAATTGAAATTGTCGGACAGCACCTTCAACATCACCACGTATAGCCGAAAAGATCCTGAACAAGAATCGCAATCAAATGACAATGGCTAAACTATCAACTGTGACTACAAGGATGATTCATTATTACTTATTTGAAGTTGAAGTGGAATATCACGGGTGCGTGTACTTAGTATCTTGAAGATATCGGGGTTGGTTGGATGCATGATTCTTCGAGATCCTTGTTTGAGCATTTATAGAATAGTGATTAAGTCTTGGGTTATCTAGTTTTCATAGGTCAAGGGGAGGATGGACGAAGACCTAGTTAACTATCACTTAAAGGAGATACGTTGTAGTACTCAGTGTCACACAAAGATGTGGATAATTCAAGAGATGTTCATATACAGTTAAGGAAGGATGGATGGGTATATGAAACGACCTATATGCTTTAAGGAGTTACGTTGTAGTGCTCAGTATAGGTTCTTAGTCACACGATCGTGCAAGTTTAAGTCACAAGTCTGGTTATTTTACTTCAGTCTCAAGTTCGTCATAGTGGGTTTATCCATCAGCAGTCACTACAAAAAGCCGTTGTTTTGATACAAGAGGTTTGAGAAGAGATTGATCTGAAGAGAATCGTAGAGAGAATAGTTATCGACATCCACTCATGGGGTATTGATTTGTATGTTGCTTCTAGTTGATATGTCTATGTACACATATGTAGGATGAGTCCGAAAGATCGTCATCATCCTGGAGGGAGAAATGTATGAAATGTGTACATCGGGGCTGTTTATGATGAACTGGAAGAATTCTAAGTGAGCTGAAGATGTCGATATGATGCTCCCCAAACAAACCTGTGAAGAAGTTACAAGTCATCAGTCTATAATCCAGATTCCGCTGTGCAAGAGACTGAAGACAATTTGGCAAGATTTCAGAGAAACTTCTTCTACAAGCATCAAAGCTATATCAAACGGGTTGTCAATTTGGGAGGGAGCATGTAAAAGAAAATGCCTCACTAATTGGGAGGGAGTAATAACCCAATTAGGTCATTACAGTGATTCTGCAGGTAAGTCAAGCAAGCTGAGAAAGATACGAGAAGATCAAGAGCTACGAAGACATCCTCAAAAGGAGACTGCTCTACTTCAGCATGGCTTTTATCATTGTTATGTACTTGTTAGGAATCATTGTAACCAATTCACGTATATCTCCAGCTGGAGGGAGATTGTTAGAAATGAAGCTGGACGATATTTACGTAAATTGGAATTAGACAACTAGTTTGCATTTAGTGCAAGGACCTATTGTGTAATACTCTTATAGTTGTCAAAGTTGGCATATAAATACCCTTCAAGTTATCACTTGAAGGGTGTGGCTGTGATAAACTTTCAACACAGAAATAATATCTAAAGTTTTATCTCCACCTTCTCTCTAACTTCTCACTAAAATAAACATGGATCGATCATACTTTCATGAACCTCGACCTCCAGAAGGTGTTAAAAGAACGATTCTTGGTCATTACAACACCTCAAACAAAGTAAGTCCCACAAGTTAACAGGTAACGTACCACAAGTTAACAACAAAAAATAAGTCCCGACTCAGAAACCTCAAACGAAAGTTTAAAAGAACAAGATATCAGGTTCTCAACTTATTTACAAATCTGTCAAGATTTTTAAGTTTGATAGAAACCCATCATCGATCTTTAGAAAAGCAAATCCAAGAACAGAAACACCTGCATGGTCTTGAAATATTCAAGAAAATAAAACGAAAAATGGGTTTAAAGGGTTCGCTCGTATTGTGTTTCGTGACTCCAAGAAGGAAATAAGGGCTAGAACTTTGATTAACAAGTGATAGATATTGTGTGGTTTAGGTTGTGTGTAGTTGAGGCTGTGAAATTAAAAAACATGTAATGGAGAATTGAAATGAAAAAGAAAGTCGTGTGATAAAAAAATAAAGAAATTAGATAAGGGTGGAAGGGAAATGTTTCTCATGGGTAACAAATATGCCTAAAAATATGCTTAATAATAAGATTCGGATACATGACAAGATCAAGGGTGAATGTTTGAAAAGAAAAAGTGTTAAAAACATGTGTGAAGTAATAGATGGGTTAGACATGTTTTTAGTTATACATTTTATGTTTCCGTATCATTGCTCAGGGTAGAGTGGCTAGTGGGAAGAAAGAGAAATAAAATAAGTTTTTTACCAAAGAAGATATGTTAATATGAGGGTATTTTTGTTAATTCATAAATAAGTAGATTATTTTATTTCGCTTGACTTTTTTGCTAATAGACAAAAAAAATAGATCGCTCGAGTACATATGCCGCTAGTCGCTCAAGAAATTAAATGAAGTAGTAGCTTACGCACTCCTTACACGCCACTTGCACCACATGTACTTGGTTATATAAATTAAAAATATAGGACACATGTCAAATTTCTAATGGACTCGTCAAGTTGCCCAAATTTATTTTGGAAAGTGGTCTAATTTTTTTTAAATATGTAAAAGACCAACTTTTGGTTTTTGAGGCATTTAAGGAATTTTTTATTTACCATTAAGGGAATAATGTAATTCTACAAACGGATGTACTCCGCTCGGATGGGTCGGTAGACCAGCGTCGTTAGAGCATAGGATACCATGGCGTAGCACCCCGCCACTTTTGACGTGGCCAGCCAACTAGGGCCATGATACCGCCACTTCTATCTGCCACTTCCCAAGCCCTCTAAGTGGCGTGTGTGAAACTAGGAAAAAGGACGAATTTTGTTTTCTTTTTTTATTTTTTTATTTTTTAATGTATTTTAAAATTATTTTTTTTATGTGTGTGAGTGTCTGTATGTTTTTAAAAACGGGAAGAAAAAAAAGTGAGTAAATAGTTTTTTTTTTTTTTTTTTTTTTTATAAACGCAACCCAGCCCACCCATTATATATTTTGTATTTTAAAGTTTACATTATACTTTTTTTGGTATTTTTTATATTATTTGTTAGATTTTTTGTTAGTTTTTAGTTTGTTTGAAAAAAAGTAAAATTGTGAGTGAATGGCTCAAATAGCATGTTATGAATGAATGGATGTATTAGTGTACGAGTGTTAAAAGTAAAAATAATGAAATGACGAACATGTCACACTAAAAGAAAGAAATGGCATACCTGTTGTAAACAAAAGTATTTTGGTCGTTGTTATACGGAGATTCTACAAATTTCATTTTTGTCACTAAAAAAATCATAAATAAAGCAATAAAACTAGTTCACCACCCTGTCACATCCCTACCCGCCTATCTCGGACTAGTCAATCTTCCCACGTGCCTAGCACACCACTTTCCCACGTGCCAAACCCCTCAAAACCCCTCTTTTGGTATCAAGTATGTGTGGTGCAACAAATAAAAGCCAGAGAACGTGTGTGTGTATTTCACAATTTCTTCATATGAGGATCAGGAAACGTTTCTTGTCTCTTTTAGCCGCTACAGCTGCACCTTTGTCGTCAATTTCTCATGTCGAAGACGAGGTGCTGCCTATGGTCGCAGTGCAACATCCTGAAGTGTACCCAAATTCCTCAGATCATACCACAAAGATCGGACTTCAACCGGTTTCATCGGGTGCCTGCAATGACTCAGAGAAGACTAAGGTACTTTAGTTTTTCACTTACGTGATATAGATGTAGATCTTTCAATCTATATATTAGATTAAAGTTTATTGTCTTTTGATATTCTTGTAGGAGATGAAATCTTTGAAGATGAAAGGGATAATAAAGACCGATGATACTGGCTGGTAAGACGTACATAACTAATTGTGAATCTTTTTGGGGGAGACCCATAATTTTTATTGCACCCATAAGCAAGATGTTAGTTTGTTTATTTAATAAAATGACAAAAAGAAGGAAAAATAGATAATTGGTGGAAGGGCATAAACTCTCTAGAATGGTATTATTATATCAGGTTATATATATAGCCAACCATGTGGTGCATGTTAGCATGAAAGTTGGTCCCCAGCGGCAATGTTGATGTTGATTATCTTTGCACTAGTTTTACTTGCTTAGTGCTTCTCGATCGTATCTTTTTAATTGCTCTTTATTTCGTTCTAGCAATCTATATAAACATACCTTAAAAACACATAATTTTATCGTTGTTTGTAGGAAAGAAAGCATCGTGTGTGAAGAAGCAAAGAGTCATGATCTTGGTAAGTTTACACTGTGTTTTAGGTGTATGAGTGTGTTTGTGTGTGTATGACTTAGTTGGTTTGTATATATAGTGTTGAAAGGGTGGTTTGAAGGAGATAAGCTGGTTCCGATAAAAAAGAGAAGAGGAAGCATAGGGAAAAATGTGAACCATGATCAAAAAGATAATGTGGGCACATTAATGAAGCCGACCTCAAAGAAGAGCAAGAAGAATGAGAAGAGAGGGGATGTGATATTGGAAGGATCACGGTGCAGTCGAGTAAACGGAAGGGGATGGAGGTGTGGTCAACAAACACTTGTCGGGTACTCGTTGTGTGAGCATCATTTAGGCAAAGGAAGGCTTAGAAGCATGACTAGTGTTCGTGGACTGGCACAAAAGTTTGCACTAAAAGATAAAGAAACTATTGCAAGGCAAAACAACGACATAGAAACGAAATCCACAAATCATCATGCGAGTAAAGAATTCAAAGATCTGAAGTTGGGACCACTCTCCTCTGTGGAGAGTAGTAAGAAATTCAGTAAACAGAAGGGAGTTGGAGTGGTGAAGGAAAGATCTTTAAGCAGCTTGTTGAGCCAACTAGGTAATTGATGCATGGACTCTTGAACTATTTCTGTTAACTTACTGAAGAGTGAAAAGAAAGAAATGGTGATACGTATATATGGATCATGCATGCCCAATTAAAGTCGAAGAAACACCTGTCAGTTTCAAAAAGGTTCGTAGTATTTATACATGTGATTTCCTAGTGCAACTTTTCTACTCTTTCCCGGTGTTTTGGTTCTTGATCAATCATTATTATCCACACTCAGCTATGATAGAATTGACGTTCTACATGGTGAATCAGATATATTTTCGGTGTTCGAGATTGCTTATGAAAGCTGATTACGCATCTATAACTCTTTTTAGACAGTAGATTAAAACTGTTGAGATTGTGTGGATTGCTTATCAAAATCACCTATCTAATTAGTTCTGAGTGAAGCAAGTTTTTTGTTTTAAATAAGTAACTTATGTAACTATGTTTAGAACAAATCGTTTAGAAAAGCAATAAACGAACACTAACCAGTTTTAATAAGTAAGTTTAGGCACTTCCTATCGGTCAACATAAGCATGTCTCTAAAGATGTTAAGAAACTCTCTTTGAATATATAGATTAAACCTATACCATTGAGGTATATATCTATTGTTTTAAAGGTCATCATCTGTCCGAGAACCAAGTTAGTTATCGAAGTTCTATGTTACCATTTTACTGCGGCTAATACTAACCAAGGTGTACTCAGGCGCCCCTAACCTAACATATATCCTTTGAGCATGTCTTTGCACTTTAGAGTAATTTTCTCAGGAATCTTCATACTAAAAATTTATACGTTATAGACTGTGCAGACTATACATAATGCCATAATGGCCTTTGGTTTCTCAACAAACTTACTCACCATGGCAACTATACCGCCACCCGGTGACCCATAAAACAAGTCATTCAGGTGGCCGAGTTAACGGTGTTGTATATATATGTCCCTTTTGCTTATAATGGCAACATGCAATGTGCGTTAATTTTCTTGTTATATATAATCATGAATTACAAATTTTCTTGTTGTAACTTGATCCTACTTTATCATACACTTCTTTATTATATACGAATGGCAGCAAGAACAATAAGAAGAGGATAATATAGATGGGAATATGAGAAGTAGAGATGAGGTGAGATGTGGTGGCAGTGGAGATGAGAGTAAACCTGGAAATGTGTATATTAGATTTAGAGAGGAAAATAAGTAATACACACACACTCTCTCACAGCACCCCTGCTAAATGAGAGAGTGTTTGGCTTTTGTATGTTGGCAGCCATCCAAAGACATTGGATGGGCTTTACATTTGGACCATGTGTGGGCTAAAGTATTGCACTACACTTATAACATAAGATTACTAATCAATATACTAATGCCTTTAGCCCACATTTACTTAATACATATTATACATGATACTATAAGTTCTAGTCTACAAATGACCATCACTTCCAAAGTAGCATAAATTAAATGCTAACAATCTCCCTAAGGGATGGTCATTTCAATGATGCTCCCGTGATTGGTCCTTTGATTTTGATGTCTTGAACTTTGTGTGTCAATGTATAATAGACTTGATTCATTGTTCCTTCATGCTTGTGATCTCAAAGTATTGACATTGAATGTTCTTGCCTTGATCTACTTCTTCTAATCAGATGCGTCTACGTTGTAGATGATGATGGTGAATAGACTTTCGTCAGTCTGCATAAGACAGTTAGCAAAAATCGTCCAGCGGCCATCATGTCGTGAGGCAAGATCTAAAGATCTCATTAGACTCATACAACTTGTATCCTTTGATGAACAAAGAGTATGCATGGAAGTGTTCCTAAGAGATCTTTGATGAATCTCATGTCTCTAGACCATTATGTGCGTTTTGGTTTAGTCGTCGGAGGCATGGAGCAGAGTGCACCTTTTCATATCAACACATCTCGGAGTGAGAGGTCATAGATTATGTATGTTCTCCGTGAGAAATGAAACAAATATCTTTTAAGAGTATCTGAGTGATAGGAGGGTGGTGCAATGCGTCACTGGGTCTGACGTCTTGTCTTCAATACCAGTTCACCTTAGTGAATTTACCGATAGCATATGTATTGACCGGTTTCTGACCTAAGTTTTCATGGAGGGCTATTCTTTTCACCCTTACAAAACTTTTCTTTTCATTCTTCAACCCCTTCTTTCTCCTTTCTCATTTACTCCTTTTTTCAATCTTACCTAAGGACTTCTAATTCTATACTATTGGAATTGTCCTTGGGAAGATCCCTCCGGCTCTGGCGGATCATAGGACATAACCTAACCATAATCACCTTATAACTCCATGATTATCCTAGGTTTGTTGATCACTTGCCATAAAACCATTTGAGAAAATCTCTCAAAGTGTTCATGAATAAAACACATTTTGTTAATACTTCGAGAGTTTTGTATTTTCTGAAATACTCCCCCTTCACATGTGCATATGAGATTTAAGAAAGAATTGCACATGATGGGTAGAGTTCGCACTTTTTGAACTGATCGATTTTCAATTAATATGACCATTGCGAGACACGTTTACATCACTAGTTAGACTAGCTTGAAGTTATTACCCGTCCCGGTCATATCAAAAGATCATCTCTCGAATTGGTACTTTCTACTCAGACAAGTCCTTTGCGAGACACGTTTACATCAATGGATAACCATCTTGAAATTATTACCCGTCCCGGACTAGTCTTTTTGATTACTGACATTTATCTTTCGTCAATTCGAGGGTTCATGCTGAGTCTTTTTGAAGAACTCTTTTTGAGATTCCTTTTTGATCACATTTTAATCACGCCTTCTCCCCCTCAAAAATAGCATGCAGTGATATTTTTGATATCAACTGATTAAAATGTAACTTTTTGGAGAGATAGACGGATTTGAGCATGAAATTGGAACATTTTTGATTTTCTACTCCCCCTTAAACAAAGCATATGGTTAAACATTTTAGTTTAAAAGCAGTTTTAAGGGTTTAGGAGGGAGTTATCTTGAGCACTTTATGAAAGATTTGGAAAAATCTTATTGAAAAATCTTGAAGAAAATGTGCTTAAGATGGAGAAGATTTTGAAAATCTTTGAAGATATGTAAGGAGAAATATCTTCATTTGTTTTTAGGATAAGTGTTAGAAAAAGAAATTGGTTTTGCACAACACTTTCCTTTATTTGAAGTTCGGGTCCGAAACTGAGATCGAAGCCATTGAATTAAGCGCGGGTTCTGGAGTGAGTCTCTCAGAAGCCATTAAATTAAGCGCGGGTTCCGTACTGAAATGCACGAAAGCCATAATGAAGAAATTTGAGAAACGACATGTTTTGAAAACATTTAAAGAACTCTCGCTCAAGCATCTGTACATGCCCGTATCATTGTTGAATGATATTTCTAAGTACGTACAGAATATTGATTATACGAGAGACATGTCGGAGAAGAATATTTTTGGATTTTTGTGATTTTATATTGTTTTTGTATTTTTTTGAAAATTTTCCATTTTTGTATATTCTTTTTGATGTTTTCAAAAAATGTATATTCACAAAGAATGATTAAGTATGAACAAGTAAAAGTGGAGTTAATAGTGGATGTAGACCAGGATTTCCAAATGCGATGTTGGCATAAAGGTCTTCTCTTCCACATTCAGCGAGTGAACTCTCAACACTTTCACGAGTACCTGCAATCACAGAATCCACAAAAGAAGAATATGCACAAATAATAGTGTTAGAAGAACATGAATCATCACATTGAGGGTGTCCACTATCAACGGTTGTAGTGGTTTCGACATCCTTATCCTGATGATTTTCACTATTACTTGTTGTGGTGCAACTATCAAGAATCTTTCCTGTGGGAATCCATCTAAGACCAACTGATTTAAAAACTTTTCCCGTGGGAATCCACCTAGGGCAAGATCTAGGAGTTGTTTCCTTTTCAGATGCAGCGGAAGTCTCATTTTGAGAAACACTACGTCCTGTAGAGATCCACCTAGTTGGTTTCTTAGCCTTTTGCTTCTTAGCAACGGGTTTGTTGCTATTTGGTGTCTTAGAGGATTGTGCCTTAGCACTTGCATTTGCTTTCTTGATATATTGTGCAACACATGCATCATGATTAGCTGAAAAGACACATTTTTGACATGTAGGACAGACAAATTCAACATTTTTGTTTAAAACGGCAACCTTAACTTTGTCACTACTGTCATTTTGAACCTGCTTTTTGTTCGAAGAGGAATTTGAATTCTTAGTGTTGGATTCTACGTTAATAACATTTTCTTTTTCGCAACTACTCTTAGATGCAAGCCAATCCCTAGTCTTTAGTTGAATGATCCTAGGTAGTGGTTTACTATTGCTAGCAGTGCTTTGTAATGTTGTAGAATTCATCACTCTAGGTTTTGTTCCTAAAATTCCGTCTTGTTGAACCTGTGCCTTTTGCCTAGCTGATTCTAGGTAGAGATTGTGGACCATTTTGTTTGAACCAACTGATTCCTTAACTGTTTGAGTGGTCACATTCGGTGAGCAATTCCTAGAAAGGCCAGGTGCTTTCACATTGGGATTTAGCTTGTTGTCCTTTGACTTTGTAGTAGCATTCCTAGACTCTTTTGGATTATCTTTTGCACATTTGTCTAACGCCCTATATGGTTTAGATGTAGAGGCAGACGCATTAGTGGGACTAATCCTATCAAGGCCAGGCGCTATTACATTCGATGTTTTTGTTTTGACAACAGCTTTCCCTTGTTGTTTCTCACTAGGCAAGGGGGTTAATGGTGCAATACCCTTTGGTTCCTCACCCTTCCCTGGTTGACTTGCAAGCTGAGACTTCAAAAACTGAATTTGATCTTGCATTTGTTTGTAAGAACGCTCATACGACAATTTGTCATACTTGCATTCTTCCTTTTTTGTATCAAGTTGTTTAAAATATGTGCAATTTTGTTTTTCAAGTTTCAAAAGCGCCTTTTCATATTTTTCAACAATTTGAGAAATCTCAGCTCGAAGTGTTTCATCATCCTCAACAGAATATGTTTGGTATATAATGGACATGATATCAGTCGATAGAGCTTCGAAGGAGAGAGAGTCATTTTGATGTTCCAAAACCTTTATTCGTTCCAAGTATTCATTTGCTTCCTTCACTAAGGATTTGTGATCCTTAACGAATTCTGCAGACTCTTTTAAAAGATTATTTTCCACATTTTGAACAACCGCATAGATTGCAGCAACATGTGGATTAATTTCCTTTTCAAAAATCTTTTTGAGTTCATCCTGAACACCCGGAAACCATTCAAACTTGTTATTGTTAATTTTGGAAGCCACAATACGTTGAAGTTTCTCAATTCTCTGCTTAAGATCAACCAAATATAGTCTAGCTGCACTTGAATCATAAGTGTTTTTAGATGCCATTTGTTCGATGTTAGGCAGATGTTTTGAGACAGCTTTTTGTCTTGTGAAAACCACTGGTTTTTGAAAAAACAGAGGTGACTCCTTTTTAACAAGATGAACCCCAGCAAGTTTGTTTGCTTCATTATAGTCAATGGGTTTTATTTCTGGGTTCTTGTGTCTCATTTTCTTTCTACTCTCTTCTGAAAGCTCAATCGTTTCATCAGAATCATGAACCGAAGGAGGGTCATGGATAGCATTTATTAAATTACCATTGAAAAGCACATTCTGTTCTTTCTGAGCTTTCTTGAGAATATAAGGGTTTTCATAACCGATAGCCACCTTTTTTAATGTATGTAAAATCGGGTTTGGATCGTTTATTAACAAGTTAACTGTTTGTGCAGAATGACCCGTTTTTACAAGCAAATCATCCAACTTTGCAATGGTTTCCTTTTTGTCATTGATCTCTTTAAGAAGATCCTTTTCACGTTTTGAAAACCTTTCAATCAACTCCTTCTTTTCTTTTTCAAGATTGGAATAAGTTGATTTTTGTTTTGAAAGCTGGTTGGTTAGTTCAGAAATTTCATTGTTTAAAGATTTTATTTTGTTGTTCAAATTGACATCTAGAGTGTCAAATTTGATTTGCAAACGTTTTTCTCTTAAAACAGAATCTCTTAAACTATTTTCAAGTTCTGACTGTCGATTGTTGTGAAAATCATAAGCTCGTGCATTCACCTTATAACTCTCAAGCTCAGTGGTCAATTTTTCATTCGCGGCTTTTACCTCGCGATTGATCTTTTTGACCTTTTCAATCTCTATTTGACAATTATGAAGTAATGATTCAAATAGAGCACGAGTTTCCTCATCATTAGCATCATTTTGTGCAACTTGAACTTCATTAGGATCCATATCTGGATTTGTCAAATTAGTATTGCTACAACTTGGCGTGTCCATGTATGTATCATAATTAGGTTCGAGAGGCACAGAATGTGGCTTTTCATGAGCAAACAATGATGGTACCTCATGGAGTGGTTCTGTGTCATAGGACGGAAGAGTTTCAGAATCACTGCATGATGTAGGTTCTTGCTGATCAGGCATAGGATCGGAGACTCCTGTGACTTCTGTAGAATTATCATTGATTCTGGTTGAACGCAAGAAGTCTGATTCCTCAGCAGTCAACGATATTCCTGAATGTTCCTTGTTGGCTAGCATCAGCATGTACTGGAGCTTTTCTACCTTCGTCATTGCAGGAACATTACCTATTCTGCCTATATCACTCCTTTGGCTTTCAGATGAAGTCATGAAACAATAATCTTCATTTTGATTGACCCCATTCTGATTCACAAACTGATCCCTTTGATTTCCCGTATACTGCCCTGCATATTGCATTTGATTCCCCGTCTGTATACCCATAGCATTTCCTTGCTGATTCCCGATAACCTCAACCATTTGTCCTTCTTGACCCATATATAACTGCGTATTGTCAGTGTACGGTGAATTCCATTGGTTGTTGTTATGTTGTTTGAAGTTTAATGCCTCGGTGAATAATGCAAAAGCATGTGCCAGATCAGTTGCCATATTGTCTTGGTGAGTTGCCATTGATGATGACTGGTACGATAAAATGGATTCAGGATCTTTGCAACAAAGTAGGAGATGTTGTTTTTGTTAAAGGTTAAACGTGGTTGTGGTTGTGAAGCTTTGGTTTGTTGATGATGATCGTTTGAAGTTGTAGGTGGAATTTTGGTCTGGAAACTTAAAACCTCAATAACTTCATTCTGGAGCGTTTTCAGGCCTCGAAACTTGGGTTGAATGAATAAATTAATTCAACGTGTCCTTCTCCTCGGTCTCACGGTCGTTTTGACAGGTAATTCGCTGAAAACGGAGTTACGGTTCAAAAGTTATGACCTTTTGAAGTTTCACAGAAGTACGAGGGCCAAAACTGCCAAATCTGAAAGTTATTTAAGGCTGCTGGAAAGTACAGGGACTGGAAATGACAATACTGAAAACTACGTTTTGTCCGATATCGCAGTTGCAAGCTTGTCCGATATCGCAATTGGTAGAAGGATCTCGGACAAAGCTGCTGGTTGAATCGCGATAAAACTTGATCAGAGGACAATTGCGATAACTTTTATCAGATGTCAATTGCGATAGTTATCTGAATTCGAAATGCGATAAAGTCCAGTTCAGCTTCAAATGCGATAAAATGGGTCAATTGCGATAATTATTGCCAGACCAAATGCGATAGATATCTGAATTCGAACTGCGATAGAATTTTCTGTCTCAATTGCGATGAAACAGATGAAATGCGATAAAAACGCTGAAGCAGTCCAAATGCGATAAAAACGACTTTTTCCACCAACTTTTTGACTTTTTGCACTTTTCTCTTACAAACCCACTCACTTGTACAAGCTTCCTGACAACTTTTCACTGACTTTGCACACTTCAATAATTCACTTTACAATAAAATAATCCAAACAAATCTTTTACAAAGATTGTTAGTGATCTTTGATTAGTGAACCAAGAACAAACCAAGAACTAATATACACAACCTGTGTTCGAATGAAAAAACTGAAAAGATTACAGCAGCTAGTTCGAATATCCTCACAACAAACACAAGTTTCTTGATTTTTATGTAGATCGAATGGAGTAAAAACACAAAGTGTTATTTTTCTAGTTAAAGAATCAATAACAATGGGTGTTTTAAACTATAGGATCAAGCATAAAAATGAAGAAGCTCCTACCTCAAAGCTTGGCTCTATGTATACCACTTGTTGTAACTTGCTCCTACTTTATCATACACTTCTTTATTATATACGAATGGCAGCAAGAACAATAAGAAGAGGATAATATAGATGGGAATATGAGAAGTAGAGATGAGGTGAGATGTGGTGGCAGTGGAGATGAGAGTAAACCTGGAAATGTGTATATTAGATTTAGAGAGGAAAATAAGTAATACACACACACTCTCTCACAGCACCCCTGCTAAATGAGAGAGTGTTTGGCTTTTGTATGTTGGCAGCCATCCAAAGACATTGGATGGGCTTTACATTTGGACCATGTGTGGGCTAAAGTATTGCACTACACTTATAACATAAGATACTATCAATACTAATGCCTTTAGCCCACATTACTTAATACATATTATACATGATACTAAAGTTCTAGTCTACAAATGACCATCACTTCCAAAGTAGCATAAATTAAATGCTAACATTTTCTTATAGAAAAAATTATTGATCGTTTCTTCATTGGTTGTATAGACAATATTGAAACCATAGGCTGATCCTTTTGCAGTCCAAGTCAAACAGGTGTGATGATGTGGAATGTTACTCTATATGATGTACAATAATTCAACTAAACTGGCCACGATCAATGTAATGACGCATGAAAAATTACTATCGCCCATCATAGTTATATCAATATAGAATGGAAGATGCTTGTATCCTTTTCATGCGTCTGTTTCACAGTTCAGTCGTCCAGTCATTTCTCCAAGTCGAATAAGGTCCCTATTGTGGATGGATAACACATGCTAGTACATAATGAGCTTTTTAAAGCGGTTAAAAGCGTTTTTTTAAAGTGGTATTCAACCGTTTTATAATAGAGTGTTTCAAATAATCGGGTGCATTTTTAAAACGGTTCTTAACCATGTTAAATGATCATACATGATTTGAAGAAAAAACATATTTTATTGGGCTTTTTTCTTTTTTCATTTTTTCAGGAATGATTTTTGTCATCAAGCCAATTAATATTCAACTGAAACTACTCATTCTTTAAACTTACAAGAGTTCATCTGGGTATTTATTTAACTTGTAAACAAGAAAGAACCACTAGTAAATTTATGACTAGTTTGATCTCGGAATGTAACAACAAACCCACAATGGAATACATTGTAATTTATCACCGATATTACATAAACTACTTCTAGCCAACATATTATTGTTCTACAAATTAATGACTAAAAACTAAAACAAGATCTACAAAGTGAAGATCCACAAGTGAAGGACAATCACCTCCATATCCAAAATCATAAGATCTGCAACAACAACAAATAAAAACTGAAAAGTGAACCATTATATCTATAAATATATCTTAAAATATCAAATAATTATATCTACAACATAATAAACATACCTTAAAACTACAAAAATAAATATTTAGATCTACAACGAGAGATCTGGTACAACTGTTTCTAGGTCACAGTCTCGTCGAGTTAACTCGAGAACGATAGCGTGGGCTTAGTTTCCTATTTGTGTGTGTGTTTTTATTTATGAGAAGAGAAAGTGTGTGTGCTTTTATTTTGGTGTTTGTGGTTTGTAGATCTGAGAAGAGAATAAACCACCAATAAGTGTTATGTCCGGTTATAGTGGTTGCTTTTTTTAGAGCGGTTGATAAACCACCGTCTCAAAAAACAATATTTAACACAAAAGAAACTATTTTATATATTAATTATATACAAACCGTTATATATGATAATTATTTACAACGATTTATTATGAAGCCGTATTATATAATGGTTTTTTTGTTATTTACAGCGGTTATATAATACAATCGTTTTAAATTCTCCGTTGTAAAATATAGTTTGTGGATGGATTGGAAACATATGCTAAAACTAACCATTTTTTTTTTTTTTGAGTAAATGGATTAAATACCCCTGGTAAATTTTTTAGCTAAAACTAACCATAGCCAATGTGGTAGTTGCATCCATATCGACTAAACAAATCAATTCCAAATATAATGCCAATTTTTGCATGTGAAAGAATATATATTTCAGACTTACAACTAAGTTTTTATATGTACGTGTATGTTGGATCTATCATTTGCATCTTCTGTTTTCTAGCTTGCTGCAACATAATATTGGGTTATATGTATAAGTTGAGGATGGCATAACGATATTGAGACGGAAATCACTTTTACCGTTGTGACATTGCAAAATCAACTTGGGAAAAAGTCTTGTGTGGTGGAACGTCAACCCCGGCCCTCTTTGGTTGAATCTGTTATGGATGGGATGGAATTGGCAGACAAAGTCCTGATGCAGACTAACTACACTAAACTCTTTGATGTAGTCTCGTAAACTACGTCATGGGTTCAATAGAGGATCAGAAACAATATGGTGTTCCCGTCAAAACAGCCATCAAAATTTGATCTTAAACGATATTAAACTTTTCTCCTAAACTTGGATTGTATCTAGAATGAGGAAAATTTCCTTAAATTGGTGGTAGTGGCTCTATAATCCTTAATGCTATTCCACTATTACGTAATCGTGTGCTCCTAGTTTCTTACTAGGTTGCTTTTTATATATATTGCCGTTAAAAAATATATGTTGTGCAGATGAAATGACTGTAGAAATAAAGGTAGTACGAGGTTCTTTAATTTATCGATCTTCAAGCAGATGACTTGAATAAAATATACTACAAGGATTTCATGAAACCAATGAGGAAAGGTATGCTTGATTTGAGTTTTACCATCACATAGGGACATTAAAATTGAACAATATTCTTTCTAAATAAAATATGCTCTTTGTTAGATAACTAGTATAAACTTCAACTCTTCGATTGTTTGATACATTCTTCATCTCTCAAGTCTCAATCAAAACGTCATATCAACTTTGATTCCAAACAGATATGTCTAGCACTTACTATTTACTTCAAATTTATAATCCAAAATAATGCCCACATGCAGACGGAATTTGACTTGGTCTATCTACATCTTCATAGTATATATTCAGGTTTCAATCCAGATGAATTACTTGTAACTATTCCATCTGAAAACATGGATTATAAGCATTTCAGTCACTTGCACAACTTAAACATTCACCGTGTCCATGAACTGGGCCAGCAAGTCAACTGTTCTGGCTGCGACACCCCTTGTGACAACACCAAAGCCCCTCTCCACGCCTGCCACCAATGCAACTTGTTTCTTCATGACCACTGGCCAACGCTAGGTATTACATAAAACATCGGGGAAATGATTAAAAAAAGTATTATACTTGCCATGGTTTCCTCTTCAGGGTAGCGAACAATTTTTTTTGCTTTTGTGGGTAATTTACTTTCAAATTCATCCTCTTTAGGGTACTATGTGACATTTTTGCCCTTCGGGGAAAAAAAATTCTATTAGCTAAGAGGGGCAAAAATGTCCAAAAATTTTGCAAAATACCCTAAAGAGGATGAATTTTAAAGAAAATTACCCATAAAAGCAAAAAAAATTGTTCGCTACCCTGAAGAGGAAACCATGGCAAGTATGATACTTTTTTAAATCATTTGCCCTAAAACATCCAGCTCATGAAAGCCACCCGATCATCCTCCTCCCTTATCCTAACTACGCTAGTAACACCTTCTTCTGCTTATGCATGTTGTCATCCCGGAAAGTCTTTTTCTTACTGTTGCATACTCTGCGAGTTCGACCTTCATGTTGGTTGTGCTTTCTTGCCGTTTACCTTAACTAACCAAGCCCACCAACATCTACTAGCTCTTTTCATACCAGAAAAGGTTCATAACTACTGCAAGATATGTAAGAACGTGATTGGGCGAAAAAAAACTTTGCATATGGTTGTGCCTAAGTCTCACAACCTGGTCATGGAAATTTCCTTGCGAACGTAGAAGCTTACGAAAGGGTTTTTTCAATAACCTCATCTTTTTAAAAAGCTTAAACATATTGTGCCCATGAATATTCGCTATCCAATTTGTTGGAATATGTGAATCATAAAACTATAAACACATAATTATAAACAACATAACATCAAAGCATGCACAGCGGAATGGATCTACAGTAACATGTAAATAATTAACTAAAATTAAATAGAAAGCGTACCTTTTGATTCCTAGCAAGAACAAGGAATCGTGTCTACAAGAACAATGTATAAACCCTAACTAGTGTTTAATATGGGTCGAACAAGGCAAGTCACAACAAGCTAAAATAAGCTTGTACTCCATTCTTGTACACACGTAATACTAGTGTCTCAATGTGAAAAGCTAGGTTCATGTATCACAAATAAAACATCTCAACAACTAGGGTTTGATGTTCTTAATAATACATGATCGAATCCCCTAAGGATTGGACACACCACTGTACATCAACTAGATGATAAAGAAGTAAATAATTTACATGCATATATATACGCATGTAATATATACGTAGGAATAATCTACCCATGTGCATGCCATAACTCCTTTACTGTATGTTGTCAGTGGGTGTAGGAAAAAGAGAACCAATAGATCGGTTAGGGATAGAATTGTATTGTCGATCATATGAAGCTTTGAGGGGTTTATATACACTCCAAACTTGCTCTCCAAGTTTGAGTCCAACACCTCCTCAAGTTTCAAAAATTGACACTCAACCCCCTCCTCTTTCCTTGTTCGACCATATAAATATTTGTGATTTATTAATTAAACATAACTTAATATATTAATTATTAATTCATTGAGACTCATACGTAATGTGTGCAATCCCGAAGTCTCGTGTTCGAAACTGGTCATACGTATATTAATTTTTATCCATAACTCTAACAGCTCCCACTTGGATATTCATTAATATAGTAATGACATGGGTTAGTCTAGCTTAACCTTCCCAATGCCCCCAGTTTGATCCGAGTATGGTTTTCATGGAAAAATCACGTGATGATATAATCATCATACTTATCATTTTCTTTCTAATACCGCGTTAATATGGATATGGATCTAGGTCATTCCATAATTAACTATTCTGTTTCTCGTTATTATTGATTGATCAAGATTACCAAAACATCTGAACGTCTTCCAGATAGACTTTGGGTGTGGCCACACAAACATCTTGTCAACCCTACGAGGGGCCCAACAGTATTATACTTCAAAACAAATTTGAAGGAACAAATCATTTATTGACTACGAGCATAACCCTCGAACTTTGCATCACCTCCGAAAATAGCCCTTATAATTACCAGTTATGGATAGCGTTAGACTACCTTGCAGAAAATGAGCTACATCCTTGGCAGTTATCTGGTATCTCAAGTCTGAGGATAAATATTCATGATTTAGTTAATGACGACGATCCATAAAGTATAATCATGTGGTTGGGATAAGTCCTATATTCAATTTATCCATTATTGAATATCATGTGATATTGGTATCTCAACCTTACAGTACATTCTACCAATCCTCACATTTGTCTTTATTTAATGATATTCCCATATCATTAATCGACAACGGACAATTTAGAGTAAATTAAATTATTCACGGATTTAAACATGCAAATATAGGATACAATATTAACAAATGATAATAAACGTTATCCGCACTTTATTTTATTAAAATAATATTGTTTATACATCCCTTATCGAAATACTAACTAGATCAATGCATGATAATTCTCATTAATGAATTATGCCACAAGTCACGTTCCACATACTTGTTAACAAGGCATAAATCAACTAATGTTGATCTATCAAAATTTTGAGAATACTTATTTCAATAATGAAATTCTTGTATATGTGCATTCATCCATCATGATATTGCCACATAATATTTCATAAATTGCATGACATCCTCAATCGCAAATTTATGACAATTAAACTACCAAACCTTGTAGTTAAAGTATTCTAATTCTTTATGTATAATGCAACTATGCTCATACTGAGCATAACTAGTACACATGGTCTCCTAATAAGGATGAGCTCCCACCATGACTAGTATTGATTGTCATCTCAATCTTACTAGCATCATTGTATCCAAACAATATTATGTTCTTCAAAGTTCCCGTAAACTTTAATATCCATCGTGTAATGTTTGATATCTTCAAATCTTACAAGATTTGTCAACTATATCAATCATGTAACAATATTTCATATGGTTCAGATTTAGAATTTTGGAGCAAATCCAGGCTGAGGATGTAAATTCTAAACCATATCCATTACACTTAGCTATCTAATAATTTTCAATTAGATACTAATGTTGTCAATCATCTTGCATCCAAGCATGATACAACAAATAACATGATGTACATGAATAATCCTTGTTTCAAACTTAGATTTTATTCATGTCATATCTTTTTCAAAGATATGTATCTATCTAGCCTTCCTAATAGATTATCATGTTTATTAGAATCAATTATTTTACCACTTATGTTTATAACAATAAACATATACTCCAAGGTTTTATTTTCTAAATTTCCATGTGAAGTTTCATTTCAAACTAAGACTTTACATATAAATGTTAATGAAATGTTACTTCCTATATGTTATACAACATATATGAAATAAGAAAATAAATATAATACTCCCACTAGCTTTCAGGAATATCAATAAATATCTTATTTTAATTATAAATCAAAATTAGATTTAATAACTAAAATTAAGTATATCTTCTAGATGCATGCATTAATCCATTCACAAATGATTTGCATTTTGTATACTACTAAAGATTATTTGAATTCAAATACTCCTTTCAATTACTTTCCGTCCTCGCACAAGTAATTTCCCAAGAAAGAGTTTTGATATTCCATTGTTAATTTCATATAAATGAAACTAATAATGACAATCATAATCTTTATATATTTAATGTGCTTAGAAAGAATTTCAATCACATTTAATTGCTGAAGTGTGATTGATAATCTTTTCACATATTAAATATGTATACGAATTTGTCCATTATAATTTCTACACAAGAATTTAAATCTCTAGGATTTTCATTTCCTTTGTAGAAATTCATTTCCATTCTATAGTGTTACTATAGAGTTTAAGATCAACTACGTTTCCAAACTAGTTATCTTTTTGGACTGCATCTTATTATTCATAGTATGAGTAATTTGCCAAATAAACATTTGCAATTTCTCAACATGATCAACAGATTCACCATGATCATGTTACTCATAATTCTCAACATATTCTACAAATATTTGAGATATCCTTGCGGATCTATGAAATGAGAATTCCATCATTTTGAGATTTAACATTAACATGTTTAATCCTCATTATGATTTGCTAGTGTATTTAGAAGATTATGTATCTTATAATTTTATCTTATCAAGATAAAATCCTCCTACTTGCCTTATACAATTTATAGATTAACTATAAATTCTTAGCAAATAGAGCAACACAACGTTGTTCTCTTTTTGGGACTTTACAAATACATATTGACAGTTTCTAACCTTAATTTGTTAATAACCTACTCACAAGTAGTTTAACAAATTCTGAACTTCAATTTTAAGACTTAATGTGATTAATCACATACCATAATAAACGGTGTCTTATTTAATCTTCTAGGTTGGAGTCTAATTGAGTATATCCTTTCCATACTCAATTTCTAACCTTGATATCCTTTTGGAAGAATAGAAGATATAGTTATCTCAAATCAAACAATATATCAAGAGTTTGATTTTCCTAATTGAACATACCATAAATACTATGTATTTCATTAGGATTAATATTGTAAGTCAATCTTACAATATCTTAAGATAAATATATTTTGTTTTTGGCTTACCTATTTTCCAACTAAATCACTTTAATGGTATAATAGATTTTCCAAGCCAATTGTATGTTTTATAACATAAGTGCCTTTTTGCCCAAGCCACTTCATTTCTATGTCTTACCAAAAGACATAAACTGTCATAATCCCAATATACGTTATAAATCATTGATCAACTCAATGACTTCTTGTATATGTCTTAATTAAAACATAACAAGTTAACGTCTTACTTTATTATAAGTCTTATAGCAATAAAAGACTTCATATTTATATATTTATATCTTTATATAAATATGCATAACTAAAGTAATTATGAACACCACCGTTGGTTTCAATTGTTATTTCAAGTTAATTTATTACTTCATATATTTATGCCATTCCAAGAATACATAAACATCTAAATATGAAGTATTATAAGATTACTTCATTTATTTATGTCATTACAACAATACATAAATATTAACATTTGAAGTAGTCTTATTATCATATTGACACTCGTTCTAATGTTTATCTAATTTAGGAACTTGTAAATTAACATAGTTTCATTACATCAGCTGAGGCTGCTAATAATGAAAGTATGTAATTTACCTTGTCATTAATATCTATTATCAAGTATACACTGACGCTAGATATTAACTTCAAGTGTTCTATTGATTAGATGCTGATAAACCACATTAGAACATCAATCTCTTACCTTACATTCAAGAGAATCCTTCAAATCATATTCCTTTATGTTGTTGCTTGCACACAATAAAGATTTCTCCCACTTGTGCATGGAACAACATCACGTATCATATAAACAACACGTCATTAGTTTGCTTATTTGATCAATATGATTGTGTCCTAGATATAAGTAGATATAGAATCATCTCGTCTAGTAAGGAAATGTACACGACTATCCTTAATACCACAAGTGTCTATAATTGGAAAGTATTTTATCTCAAGAGATTCTAGAGATAATCTGGGTAACTACCAAGATGTCAAACCTTGTAGCTCCCACTGAATTAGAGATCACTACATGAACTCATTATTCAATAATTGCAATACAATGCTCCCACTGGATTTGACAACATTATAAATGTTTCAAAACTAGTAAAAGCAAATAGCGTGCTGTTTACTTTCCTATACTTTTGATGAATTCCTTACGTAACACTACTAAGGTACTTCAAAGAATGTATTATACATGTAAATGATGGAATATCCATCAATGCAATTAACTTGAAAGAATTGGGTATGCAATTTCTTCCTTTATTAGGTCTACCATCACCACTATGGTATGTAGCACCTTTAAATGGTTAAAGCATAACTACTAGATTCTAGTTTGCCTTTTACCAATTATGAGGTAATTAGTCTAGGTTCTAATTATAATAACTCCTAAACGTGCAATTTCTACAAAATTTGCCATGAGTTATTTATTAGAATTTAGACAATTCCTATTATACCTTTCTCATCCATGAAAAGGAATAGGATTAAGTCTCACTCTTCACACAGAATGTAGACTCGGTTTATTCTTTTCAGTAAAAATTGACTCTTTCCAAAACCCCTACGGGTGTAGGTCAATTTACTACTAAAAGAATACCCCACGTTTACGGTTTTAACGTTGCATTAAATACATTTAAAAGAATTTTCGAAATTCAATATTAGTATTTTTGATAATAACATTTCAAGAAAATTAAACACCCACGGTAAATAATAACCATGTAATTTTCACTGAAAATTAGGATCCGAATTGACGTCGTTTCATTACATCAGCTGAGGCTGCTAGCAATGAAAGTACTCAATAAGGTACGGGTCTATCCCAATTGCCAATATCCAATTGCAATTCCTAGAATCATGGGACTTACATTATTTTCCAACATCAGTTGCAAATGTAAGCATGTTTCATCCCCAAATCTTTATGCCTTGACGCCGTTCCATCACATCAGCAGAGGCTGCTAGTAATGAAAGTGCTCAATTAAGTTAACCAATTTAGAAACATGTAAATTGACGTCGTTTCATCACATCAGCTGAGGCTGCTAGCAATGAAAGTACTCAATTTACCCTTTGATTCCTATTCTTTGATGTCATGCATTCATCTTTGTATCATATGTTTTCTACAAAACCATTTACTCATTCGCAGCTTAAAATCAACAAAATTTTAATTGATGGCGTTGAGAAACTTACAACATTGCCTTAAGATGATTCGTACTTTTTCATGGTGTACTTGGTAAGTCTAATATTGACGCACAGGCGAGCGGAGGGGCAAAAGTCCGCCCGAAGGCTAATTAAAAACGCGCCCCTTTCTGATGACAATTTAATATCAAGCCTCCTTATACCCACCTTATAGTTTGTCAATAATAGGTCCGCCGCTTCGACCATTTTTGTACAGTCGCATCAATCAATTAAAAACTTTAAGATTTAAAGCTTAAAACATTTATGTAGTAAATTATTAAATTGCTAGTCTCGCCTGGGAGCAAATTACCGTGCGAAGCGAACCACTGTCAGCACATAAGACTTGGCAATTAAATGGTTTACTACAAAGGTTTCATAGTTATTAGGTTCATTTATTTTTATTCAAAAAATTACCCTCTTTGATGTTTCCAAGCCATCATAACTAAAACACAAAGATCAAGTAATTAAAAAATAAACAAACACTTAATAACACATATATGGTCATTAACAATATCATATAGCCACATGCAAACCTTTTGATAAATCCTATTAATAATTTCTATGTGAATTTTAATGTATGTAATTAATAAAACTCCCATTGGTTTTTGAGCTCATTGTGCCCAATGGACCACAAACGCCAAATAACTTGGCCGCGTAAGTTTTAATTAATTAGATACCACATTGCACATAACCAATTAATTAATATTTAATTAGGGTCTTCCCTAATTTCAGATTTATCTTAAAAACATGTAGCAATTATTAACACAAAACATTCCATGACAAAACATGCAAGATTTTGTCATAGATCCCATATTGCACTTATAATCATGTAGTCACATATTATCAAGCCAATATATATTACACATTCTTAATTAATGACATCTCCTATGTACTCATTAATTTTCACATAAAATTCCTTACATGTAATCTTAGGGTTTCTACTATTTTAATCAATACAAAACCCTAAAACTAATCATGGGTGTCTACTCATAATTAATGCAAATTAGGGTTTACAAAAAAATAAAATAAATAAAACCCTAGATTTTCTAAAGATCCAATTTTTGTGTGTTTAGTAATTAATTACATGTATTAAACGGGCTCTTGATGCCACTGTTGGAATATGTGAATTATAAAATTATAAACACATAATTATAAACAACATAACATCAAAGCATGCACAGCGGAATGGATCTACAGTAACATGTAAATAATTAACTAAAATTAAATAGAAAGCGTACCTTTTGATTCCTAGCAAGAACAAGGAATCGTGTCTACAAGAACAAGGTATAAACCCTAACTAGGGTTTAATATGGATCGAACAAGGCAAGTCACCACAAGCTAAAATAAGCTTGTACTCCGTTCTTGTACACACGTAATACTAGCGTCTCAATGTGAAAAGCTAGGTTTATGTATCACAAATAAAATATCACAACAACTAGGGTTTGATGTTCTTAATAATACATGATCGAATCCCCTAAGGATTGGACACACCAATGTACATCAACTAGATGATAAATAAGTAAATAATTTACATGCATATATATACGCATGTAATATATATGTAGGAATAATCTACCCATGTGCATGCCATAACTCCTTTACTGTATGTTGTCAGTGGGTGTAGGAAAAAGAGAAACAATAGATCGGTTAGGGATAGAATTGTATTGTTGATCATATGAAGCTTTGAGGGGTTTATATACACTCCAAACTTGCTCTCCAAGTTTGAGTCCAACACCTCCTCAAGTTCCAAAAATCGACACTCAACCCCCTCCTCTTTCCTTGTTCGACCATATAAATATTTGTGATTTAATAATTAAACATAACTTAATATATTAATTATTAATTCATTGAGACTCATACGTAATGTGTGCAATCCCGAAGTCTCGTGTTCGAAACTAATCATACGTATATTAATTTATATCCATAACTCTAACACAATTTCCTTCCATAACCTCTAAGAATTCACGTTTGTATGCAAGGAAGTTAAAGAAATTGAACGGCTTAGGTTTATCATTCGAGTGCTTATATACCTTCAAAACAACCGGTGCATGTTCTGAAATACGATACGGTTGAAATATCGCATAAGAGCAAGGGTACTCGTTCGTGAACTCAAGATTACTCATTACACGGTCGATCTTCTTCAATATTCCAAGCTCGCCTTTTGGTTTCTGATTCCAAGTGAAGTGTAGACATGTACTGTTGACATATGAAACTTCAACCTTAGTAACAAAATCATTAAATTCATACATGGAAGTATTGATCTTTTTAGAACCAAAAAAACGCGTCATCAATGAACAAGGCGATATTAAAATCACCCATAATGACCCATGGCCTCCCACTTACAAATCTCTTATGAAGATCAAGGGACTGCTAATGATCTCTACGAACATCAAGTGAGTTTGATGAATAAACGAACGTGCAAAAAAAAAACTTTCTGGTATGCTTTCAGGAAGATTTGAGTATGTATTGCTTGACTCGTACATGACAGAACTAAAACATCAACACCCTCGTCGATCCATCCTATAATTTTGCGAGAACCCCTCGTATAATAGTTCCCATTTGACGCCCATTTCCATTTCACGCACACTTTGGAACATACATATTCAAACTTTCCAATATCAACATAAGATTCTAAAATGTCGCACACGTTTAGACAATTCTCATTGATGACTTGCCGAACCTCGTTTTGTTTCGAGGTTCGGTTCAACCCCCTTATGTTCTATGATGCTATACTATACATTGCTAACCGTCTTTGTGGGAGTGCTTTCCCCATTTTTAGTCGAACGATTTCCATCCACAACCCATATTGTTTCATCATACACATTTTCCACATCATCACCATTCGAGTCTTGTTGAACTTCTACTACTCTTCCTGTTACCACTCCCACTGTATCACCATTAGTAAACCGTTCACCGCTAGTTACTTCATCTCATAACTTTGAAAACGGGTTTGATTTTTCCAGAGGATCGTCACCACATTGTTTAAAAGCGCCTACTCCAGCTTGTTTTGCAACAGGCCTATAAATAAGGTTAGTCTTTGGTTTAAATGCAACATTTCGATCATATTGTTTCTTACCTTTGTTATGGCTCTTCAAATTTGAATCACTTCACGATATCTTCAAATATTATTCAAAAAGTTCTATGAAATTTCATTTCTCGAATATTCCTCAATATTGAGATTTCAATATGGACTGGCCTTGTTATGTGATTTCCCTTGTCGCTATCGACATTCCCTATTTCTCTAATCATGTTTGATGCTATCTACTCACTATCAAGTTATGTAACACAACTATACTTGAATCATTGATGAGTTTGAGAAATTCATTTGCATTCATACTCATGGTCCTTACCACTATTCAACATGTGCATCGAAAAATCACTCATTCGTTCAATCCAAACAAAATTTTCTACTTTTAAAAATCATTGTATCATCTTATTCTCTTCCAAGTCCAAACAAAATGATATTCTACTCATTGTCATAGACTACATGACATGACATATGCGGTTTTGAACACAATATTGTTCATCACATTCCACATGTACGATTCCAATCTATTATCATTTAAATACATTCAGGATTTATATCTTAAGTGTAAAATGATATGTTATTATGCTCCCAACAAGCATACCCCCTCAAAGATCTTGTGCATCCCATGCACTTTCTGGATGAAAACAAAAAACAAAAAACAAAGCCTGATATGTTGTCACAAAAGAGGCACGTCAAGAAGCAGTGTTGATAAAACAAGCTTTCGTAGTTTAAAACAAACATCAAGATGAAGCTCTTTTCACTTTTAACAACAAAGTTACTAACAAGTTAACAAAGAAACTGTTAGCTTTTATAAAAAGTGATGGTTATTTGTGTTTTATTATTTTTGTAAAAGTGTAGTTGTTTAGTTAAAAGAATAGTCAATGGGCTTTAGTTAATCTAATAGGCAAAAAGTTAGCCCAAAGAAAGCCCAAGCCCACATATGTTGTAAAACTATAAATACCCTCCAACGTCCCATTTCACAGGTAGGAGGTGTGTGTTTTTATATGTAAGTTTCTCTCTCTAGTTTCTCTCACTAGAATTCCTTCACCACACTTCTCTCTTATGCCTCCCATTGATTGTAGTTGTTAGATAAGGATTGATTTAGGCCATAACAAGTGGTATCAAAGCCAAACATTGATCTAGGGGTGTAATTTTTGATTTTCGGTACTGTTCTTTGCGACATTTCCGAGTTAGGAAATTTTCTCCGAGCAAGGACACAAAAATTTCCGAGTTAGGAAGTTTTTTTTTCCGAGTAAGTGCAAAAAATTCCGAGTAAGCGCCAAAAATTCCGAGCAAGGGTAAAATTTCCGAGTAAGAGCAACAATTTCCGAGTAAGAACAAAACATTTCCGAGCAAAACCTTCCGAGCAAGGTTTTTCTTCCGAGTTAGGGTATTTCGAGTAAGTGAACAGTTCCGAGTTAGGACATTTCGAGTAAGGACTTCCGAGCAAGTATACATATTCCAAGATAGGATTTCCGAGCAACCCTAAAACTTCCGAGTTAGAGAATAATTCCGAGAAAGGACATTCTTTCCGAGTTAGGAACATAATTTCTGAGTAAGAAGCTTTTCTCCAACTTAGGAATCCTCCAACTTAGAAATCCTCCTACTTAGAAATCCTCCTACTTAGAAATCCTCTGTAACACCCCGAAAATCGGGTCCAGCGGAAGCATACACGTCACTGGGGTGCTACCCAATTGGTATCACAACACAAGTTACCAAGAACGGTTTTACCTTAACCGTTTATAAGAAAATTTCATTATCAAAACATTAAATCTACAGCATTCGAAAACAGTGCGGAAGTGAGGCCCATAAATAAATAAAGCGGTCCCAAATATAAATATCAGAGTCGTCTATGACCATGCCTCTTGCCAAGTGCCTCCAGAGATAAGCTATAGCATTAAACCTGAAAATACATGCAAAAAGGGTCAGCTTACGCTGGTGAGTTCATAGGTTTTAGTTTAAAATAGTTTGGTTGAACCAAAAGGTTTTCAAGTTCAAATCATCGTTCGCAAACAAGTCAAATCCAACGTAGGCTAAAAATGCCTAAATCACAATTCCAAAACCAAATCCGCAAGTAATAACATAGTCAAAGCATCTCGAACCATAAACAGTCATATAGATACTACACTCATATAGTGTCACGCAAGTTTAACTGTTACGCTGGCTAGGTCACAAAGTCAAATCACAACAATAATTCATGTAGGTGCACACTACCGAAGTCTATAGGCACAAGAGCCCTGAGTAATATTTAGGCACAAAAAGCCCTTGCGTAATATAGTCCTGCACTATCGCAGTTCATAACAATAACTCCGCACAATTGCAGACATGGAATAATAACCTTAGCCAGCTCACGTAACAGTATCATAACAGTTTCAAGCCACATCAAATAACAGGTAAACACATAACGCATTCAAGTAACCAGGTCAGATATATCAGCCAAACAGTACGTTGGAGAAAACGAATCACGTTTCAAGTAAAACAAGTATTGAGTTTAAGTTGAAATGAGCATGTATTCTCCCCCAAAATAGTTGTAAAACCGGTAAAAGTAGGGGCCATGAACTCCGTTGGTTATTAGGCAATATTTCCTTATTGTGTGTTCGTTACGAATCAAATATATTAAAGTCGTCATGAGTCTAATATATTGTATTCGTCTCCAGTTCAATAAGTTCATATTGTCCAATATCCAAAGTCAAGTCTCAATCCGATGTTACAATCCGTTAAATATTTTCCGAGTCCAAAACCATGTATTAAATCACAAGGAGTTATCCGAAATGTACCAAAGACCCATTATATCCGCAAAGATATATATATATCACCTCAATAACTTAATAAAATTTCAAACACACTCTTTATTATATATGTGTGCTTCGGCCCACACCAAACAAATAAAACTGATCCAACCTAAATTTTCTTTATGGGTTTAGACCTGACTGCAACTCAAATGTGCTCTAGTTAACAATTAACAACACACCCTTGTATATTCATTTAAAGCAGAAATAAATGCAACACAATGCCAGACTTAAATCCATCTCAAGGTAAAAAGAGTAGTAGCGATATCGACAATAATAAGAACCAATCTTAACCCCTACCAAGAGCAAAACTAAAAATTCAAATTCGGAATCCATACAGGTTTAACTCGACTCGCACGGACCCTAAAACCGACCCGTATTCATCACCAATCACACAACACAGATACAAGCTTAATATAAGCTAAATAAGTCACAAGCAATAAGCTAATCAATCCGGACCCTTGCGGTTTCAAATCCACTATCCGAGACCAAAGGTTCAGACAATAACAATGAGTTACAATTCGACTAAATATTCAACCACTCAACGACACCATAACAGCAACAAAAATAAGCTTTCCATGCCGAGACCATGGGGGTCTCGGCTGTGAACCTCGTGTTGTACCAAACACAACCAAACGGACTCCAATGTTTCTCGGCTCAAACTAAGCGCGACCAAGACCAGCCAAAAACAACTAATCTAGACCGAGACTCAAACACAGTAAAAAAAAATCACCATTTTACACGAATCTTACCACACAAAATCATTTTGAAAACAGGTTTTAATCAGTTTTATAACCACGAAAAATTTGTAGAATCATTTTTCATTCAATACTAATCCACGTAAATAATAATACGACAAACGGTTTTTAACAAAACAATGAATAACAAGATGCTTTTCTCGGTTTACCAAGTCGAGAAAAAGAATGAGAGGAGGGGAAAGAAAGGCGGCTGCGATGGTGGTGCGTGGTGACAGCCTTGGTGATACTCGAACCAAGACAAACCAAAACAACCTTCGACCTACACTTTTCTCGATTCAACACAGAAAGAGGTGGTGATTTGATGTGGTGGCTGTGGGTTTTGGGCGCGTGGATTATATGAGAGTGATGGGGAGATTAATGTGAGTATGATGGTGGTGGCGGTGAGGTGTGGTGCTCGGTGGTGGTGCTTTGGTGGCCGGATCTTTGGCCGGAGGTGGAGGTGAGGTGCGGCTGTGAAATGGGGAAGAAGAAGTGAAACCCTAGAAGAGTTATAAGTGGTATATTTATAGGGTGAGGGTGGGACTAAGGACAAACCCTAGCGCGCCCTCAGGGACTAAAAGTGTAAATCTTCCCATATTTTTAATGAAATACGAACGAGACTCAATAATCGTGCTATAACTATTTTCCGAGCATCCAAAAGTTATTTCGTTAACTTTAAAATCATTTTTCCATTAAATTTGGTTATAAATACGTATATTTTCATTTTCGTCGCCCGAATTAATTAATATTCGCGTTTTTTCCGTTATTGTGCCAAGTCACGCATTGTGTACGAATTCCACGTTTCACGAGATAACTTCACGTTTTATGGTCAAATGAGCTCGAAAAGGTTCGTAAATGAAAAACAGAGAGAATCTCGTATAGAAATGTATTCGGAAAATTACGGGGTATTACAGTCTCACCTCCTTAAACAGAATCGCGTCCTCGCGATTCTATTAAAGTTACCCGTTACGATCGAAAAGAGATGAGTACATACACTTGAGGATTCATCCTCACGTTCCCACGTGGATTCAAGATCTTTTTGCGAGTTTCAACGAACTTTGTCGATAGGAATGCGACTTTACTAAAGTCGTTCATCTTCAAGGTTCATGATTTCGATAGGTTTTTCAACGAGACTTAAACATTCATCAATCTAGATCTCTTCTGAAAGGATAGCGGTTGCCTCATTGGCAAGTCATTTCTTCACTTTGCACATAAAAACGTTGCGAGTACTGCTGAGTTCTGATGGTAGCTCGAGTCTGTGAGCTACTGATCCAACTTTAGCAAGGATTTCAAAAGAATCAATATAGCGAGGATTAAGCTTTCCACGTTTACTAAACGTATCACACATTCTCATGGTGAATATTTAAGCATAATCTAAGTTTTAACTGGGAATTCAAGAGGTTTACGTTATTTGTCAACATACTCTTCGGACGATTTGTGAGCAGCTTGCAACTCGGTTCTGATCTGAACGATCTTTTCGGTAGTATCATGAACTAGTTCGGAGTCAGTAAGTTAGGTATCCCAACTTCGACTCATCAAGTTGGCGATCGGCACTTGCGTCCATAAAGTGCCTCGTACGGTGCCGTTGAATACTGGAGTCGTAGGTTTTGTTATAAGAGAATTTGGCCAACAAGAGGTGTCTATTGCAACTATTGACAAATTAGGCAGGTACACAATATAACACTTGAATGATTTCTTCACTTTGGCCATCAGTCTGGAGATGATACACAGTATTCATATCCAAATCTGTTCTCATGGCTCTTTGGAGTGATTGTCAGAAATTTGGTGTGAAACAACTATCCCGATTAGAGAATGGTGAGAATCGACACTCCATGCCGTGCAATGGTTTCCCTTGATTATTGACGAGTAGGTTTACCCATACCGTCGTTTCATTGTTTAGCAGAAGATGAGTAGGTTAAGTAGGATTATCAATAATAACTCTGGTAGTGGCGCGGGATAACTTCCAAGGTTTCGTTTATGATATAGTTTATTATCCGGTAAGAAGGTAGCAAGGATCACTGGTACTTCCGAGGGACGAGTGAAAAGTTAGGCGGTTGTCCCAAGGAATCGCGGTTTCAGTTACTCCTTAGAGTCACTAGATTTCTATTGGGCGTGGAATCTCTGCCAAATAGAGAGTTTAGCGAGTTCAGAGTGTAATTCTGAGAAAAGAAGTTGATTGCCACAAGCAATCAGTTGGTTGAATCAGTAATGTACAAGGTACTCAAAACGGAAGGTACAACATTGATTGAACAACTTCGATTGAACAACCTCGGTTGGAAAAATGAATATCATCGATTGAGCACAAGGCTTAGAGTAGCGGTGACTGTAACAAGGTCACAGCAAAACAAGGTCGGATAACAAATCCAAATCCAGGATGACGTCCAAAATCATAAAATCAAACAAATCGAACTAAATCAGAATCAAAACCAATCCAAACATAGTCGATATCGAATCCAAACGTAGTCAAAATCGAATCTAAACGTAGCCAGAATCAAATCCAAACGAGGCAAAAATTAATTCTAAACGTTGCCGAAAATCAAATCCAAACGTGGCCAAAATCGATTCCAAACGTAGCCAAAATGCAAAACCAAACGTGGTCAAAATCGAATCTAAACGTTCCAGTAAGCTCGGACGGCTTATAACGCTCTTAAGATGTTATAAATAAGTAACTCGGATTAAAACAGTGCCAATCGAATCTAACTCGACCCGATGCAATTTACGGCCAGACGGCGGCAAACATGATTTCCATATAATGGAGAAGTATAACGATGCCAAGGGCATTACGGTTCACGCGATGTTGTGACGCCAGTGTGTAGTGTGTGTGGAAGTAAAATTCCATGTCCGTGTACACACGCAAAACTGTACCATTTCAAAATTCCAAAAGTCAACCCGGACATAATTCCATTATAACTACTCCAAGTATTGCAAAATTCACCTTTGAGTCGGACATAGGTGATCAGGCTATGTCCCACTGTCCCTGGTTGAATATAGGTGATCAGTCTATATTCACCCGAGGTTCAAGGAATTTTGGAATACTAAGCCTAGTTATACTAGTAATATGTCTTTTACGTCCAAAATCATTCCCAAAAATCACAACAAGCATACAAACACGACGTTCAATGGTGAGATTACGCAAGGAAATAGCGTAACTCAGTGACAGGTACGGTGCAAGTATAAGCATATGGAAATGCTTATAGTGAATAGTTAGAACGAGCGGATATAAAATATCCAAGAGTCAGGCACACGTCTCAAACAAATATAAAATCAAGCACCTCAACAAACAACTCATCAAATATATCATGAACATCTCATCTAATATCATCAATTATCTCGTCACACCAATTATATCCTCAAATAAAATCATACGCGAGGCATCGGCTTGGCAGGCAGGCACGTGACGGTCATAGGGTTAAGTTTTCATGAAAGTGGTTATAGTCCAGATTATAGAAAATAAACCCAGTTCTCTATAACCTAGGCTCTGATACCAATCTGTAACACCCCGAAAATCGGGTCCAGCGGAAGTATACATGTCACTGGGGTGCTACCCAATTGGTATCACAACACACATTACCAAGAACGGTTTTACCTTAACCGTTTATAAGAAAATTTCATTATCAAAACATTAAATCTACAACATTCGAAAATAGTGCGGAAGTGAGGCCCATAAATAAATAAAGCGGTCCCAAATATAAATATCAGAGTCGTCTATGACCATGCCTCTTGCCAAGCGCCTCCAGAGATAAGCTATAGCATTAAACCTGAAAATACATGCTAAAAGGGTCAGCTTACGCTGGTGAGTTCATAGGTTTTAGTTTAAAACAGTTTGGTTGAACCAAAAGGTTTTCAAGTTCAAATCATCATTCGCAAACTAGTCAAATCCAACATAGGCTAACAATGCGTAAATCACAATTCCAGAACCAAATCCGCAAGTAATAACATAGTCAAAGCATCTCGAACCATAAACAGTCATATAGATACTACACTCATATAGTGTCACGCAAGTTTAACTGTTACGCTGGCTAGGTCACAAAGTCAAATCACAACAATAATTCACGTAGGTGCACACTACCGAAGTCTATAGGCACAGGAGCCCTGAGTAATATTTAGGCACAAAAAGCCCTCGCGTAATATAGTCCTGCACTATCGCAGCTCATAACAATAACTTCGCACAATTGCAGACATGGAATAATAACCTTAGCCAGCTCACGTAACAGTATCGTAACAGTTTCATGCCACATCAAATAATAGGTAAACACATAACGCATTCATGTAACCAGGTCAGATATATCAGCCAAACAGTACATTGGAGAAAACGAATCACGTTTCAAGTAAAACAAGTATTGAGTTTAAGTTGAAATGAGCATGTATTCTCCCCCAAAATAGTTGTAATACTGGTAAAAGTAGGGGTCATGAACTCACCTTAGCCACAGCAATGCAAAGATCACAACTGACACAACTGGCATCTAGAGCATATCACAACGGTATCAAAACATACGGCACGACTTTTCCAAGATGAATAAGCATGACGGTACACGGAGGTGCAAGCACGGCGGTACACTACGGTCTAGGATCGGCACAACCTAATACGTATACGATCATCTCAAAACACGTCTCGCAAAATAATAAAGTCTGTAAGAGACAATGTGTCGTAGTTTTCGTGGATTACTTGATTTCAAAACTCATCAAAAAGCTTAGTTTCAACGTCTCGTGTGGTGTGGTAAGAAGACATAGACTCGACATACAACTCACGTTAAGGAGAAGAGACATCGACAAACTCGAGGGAATACTGACGAGAACTCAAAACAAGGAAGGCAACTCTTGAAGTTAACGACAAACAATCTCCTCAAATAGTAAATTAGTTTGTACGTTTCGGTATTTACCCCGATATCCCAAATGATTTGTATAAAACATAAACGTTTTATAAATAGAAATAAGTTTAACTAATAAAATCAGTTTTCTCAAGTCGTTGAGACTTTAATAGAAATCTATTTCCTCAAACCAGTTTAATGGAATTTAATAAAAGTATCCGTTGGTTATTAGGCATTATTTCCTTATTGTGTGTCCGTTACGAGTCAAACATATTAAAGTCGTCATGAGTCTAATATATTGTATTCGTCTCCAGTCCAATAAGTTCATATTGTCCAATATCCAAAGTCAAGTCTCAATCCGATGTTACAATCCGTTAAATATTTTCCGAGTCCAAAACCAAGTATTAAATCACAAGGAGTTATCCGAAATGTACCAAAGACCCATTATATCCGCAAAGATATATATATATATATATATATATATATATATATATATATATATAATATATATATATATATATATATATATATATATATCACCTCAATAACTTAATAAAATTTCAAACACACTCTTTATTATATATGTGGGCTTCGGCCCACATCAAACAAATAAAACTGATCCAACCTAAATTTTCTTTATGGGCTTAGACCTGACTGCAACTCAAATGTGCTCTAGTTAACAATTAACAACACACCCTTGTATATTCATTTAACGCAGAAATAAACGCAACACAATGCCAGACTTAAATCCATCTCGAGGTAAAAAGAGTAGTAGCGATATCGACAATAATAAGAACCAATCTTAACCCCTACCAAGAGCAAAACTAAAAATTCAAATTCAGAATCCATACAGGTTTAACTCGACTCGTACGGACCCTAAACCCGACCCGTATTCATCACCATTCACACAACACAGACACAAGCTTAATATAAGCTAAATAAGTCACAAGCAACAAGCTAATCAATCAGGACCCTTGCAGTTTCAAATCCACTATCCGAGACCAAAGGTTCAGACAACAGTGCGTTACAATTCGACCAAATATTCAACCACTCAACGACACCATAACAGCAACAAAAACAAGCTTGCCATGCCGAGACCATGGGGATCTCGGCTGTGAACCTCGTGTTCTACCAAACACAACCAAACGGACTCCAATGTTTCTCGGCTTAAACTAAACGCGACCAAGACCATCCAAAAACAACTAATCTAGACCGAGACTCAAACACAGTTAAAAAAATCACCATTTTACTCGAATCTTACCACACGAAATCATTTCGAAAACATGTTTTAATCAGTTTTATAACCACGAAAAATTTGTAGAATCATTTGTCATTCAATACTAATCCACGAAAATAATAATACGACAAACGGTTTTTAACAAAACAATGAATAACAAGATGGTTTTCTCGGTTTACCAAGTCGAGAAAAAGAAAGAGAAGAGGGGGAAAGAAAGGCGGCTGCGATGGTGGCGCGTGGTGACAGCCTTGGTGATACTCGAACCAAGACAAAGCAAAACAACCTTCGATCTACACTTTTCTCGATTCAACACAGAAAGAGGTGGTGATTTGATGTGGTGGCTGTGGGTTTTGGGCGCGTGGAGTATATGAGAGTGATGGGGAGATTAAGGTGAGTATGATGGTGGTGGCGGTGAGGTGTGGTGCTCGGTGGTGGTGCTCTGGTGGCCGGATCTTTGGCCGGAGGTGGAGGTGAGGTGCGGCTGTGAAATGGGGAAGAAGAAGTAAAACCCTAGAAGAGTTATAAGTGGTATATTTATAGGGTGGGGGTGGGACTAAGGACAAACCCTAGCGCGCCCTCAGGGACTAAAAGTGTAAATCTTCCCATATTTTTAATGAAATACAAACGGGACTCAATAATCGTGCTATAACTATTTGCCAGCATCCAAAAGTTATTTCGTTAACTTTAAAATCATTTTTCCATTAAATTTGGTTATAAATACATATATTTTCATTTTCGTCGCCCGAATTAATTAATATTCGCGTTTTATCCGTTATTGTGCCAAGTCACGCGTTGTGTACGAATTCCACGTTTCGCGAGATAACTTCACATTTTATGGTCAAATGAGCTCGGAAAGGTTCGTAAATGAAAAACAGAGAGAATCTCGTATAGAAATGTATTCAGAAAATTACGGGGTATTACATCCTCCTACTTAGGAGTCCTCCTACTTAGGAATCCTCCTACTTAGAAATCCTCCTACATAGGAAGCCTTCAACTTAGAAATCCATCAAGTAAGCAAAACCCGAGAAAGGACAATACCAACATCAAACATAACTCCTACTTCTTTGAACCGATCCAACATCAACTTTATCATACACAACTTCATCAATGACTACTCAACAAGACATCCATGCAGCAGTTGCCGAAAACCGTCCTCCCATGCTAGAAAAAGGTGGTTATCTTCCATGGACGAGCCGTATGCTTCGATACATGAAAACCAAGCCTCAAGGTCAAGGTAGACTCTTGATTAACTCCATCGAGAAAGGTCCATTCAAGTCTCGTCGGATTCTAGTAACAGCTGGAAATCCAACTGCAACGCCTCCCACTCCAGACACCTATCGGGAACAAACGGAAGCTGACTACACGCAAGAAGATTGGAAGCAAATTGAAGCTAATGACTTGGCAATGCATTTAATCCAACTTGGTTTACCACGAGAAATATTTTGTGCTGTAGACAGTTGTGAAACTGCCTATGATATATGGGCACAAGTTAGACGACTCTATCATGGCACAGAAATCGGTAAACAAGACATCGAAAACAAGCTTCTAACTGAATGGGAGATGTTCACATCAACTCCAGCTGAACACATTGAATCTTACTATACAAGGTTTTGCACTCTCATGAACGAGTTTATCAGAAACAAGTTGACACCAACTCAAATTGTTCAAAATATCAAGTTCCTCAACAACCTACCCGAGGAATGGGGACGATATGTCACTATTGTCAACCAAACAAAGAACCTTCACGAGGTGAATTATGATTAGCTCTATGATTTCCTAAAGAAAAACCAGGAGGAGGCAAATGAAGTCAGAAAAGAGAAGCTTGCAAAGCAACATCATCCTCTTGCACTCATGGTCCAAACACCTACACCTGCAACAGTCCATACACAACCCTCTTCATCCCAACACTTCATGCAACAAAAACATAATCCACAAACACCATTCTACCCACAACAACAACAAGTAATCCCACAACAACAATACCCGCAACACCCAGATCAAGATTTTAATGATCAAGACGAGTCAACTGCTGCTTTGACTCAAGCTTTTGCTTACCTAACAAAAGCATTCCAAGGACGCTACTCCACACCTACCAACAAAAATCTACGAATCTCATCGAACACTCGCAACAAGCAAATTGCACAGCCGAGTTTCAACATGGGACAGCAAGGACAGATGGTAGGGGGATATGGAAATCAACAGGGATATGCTCCTCGATATCAAATGGGCAATCAGAATGCAGGGCAGTATGTTGGTAATCACATGGGTCGGTATGCAGGGAATCAGATGGGTACAGCTATTGGTAATCAAAGGGGTCAGAATGCTGGGAATCAGTTTGGGAATGTTGGTGCTCAGGGAGCTGGGAATATGAATTAGGGTAATTTGATGAAGTGCTTCAACTGTCAGGGTGTTGGTCACATGGCTAGGAACTGTCCCGACAAGCCAAAAAAGAGGGATCCAGCTTACTTGCAGAAAGCATTATTGTTGGCACAGAAGGAAACGGCTGGGTTACAGTTGAGTGCTGAAGAGAATGACTTCATGGCTCTTATGGATGATGCAGAAGATCTTGAAGACATCGATGCAAACTGCATTTTCATGGCAAATCTCCAGGAGGCTAAGTACGACACAGATTCGGAAGCACCTCCTGCTTTTGACACCAATGCGGTTTCTGAGGTACAACCATATGCTACATGTCACAATAATGAAATGTTTGATATGTCACCTCAAAATGAACAGCATCCTGCGACTCCAAGTTGTAGCAATACTAATTTGGCAACTCCAGATATGGATTCTAATGGAGACTTCGAGTCACAGCATACTGAGAATGCTGAGGAAACACGTGCTTTATTTGAATCATTATTGCAAAATTGTAGTATTGAAATAGAAAAGGTCAAAAAGGTCAATCGCGATGTTAAGGCCGCGAATGCAAAATTGACCACTGAGCTTGAGAGTTATAAGGATAATGCAAGAGCTTATGATTTTAATAACAAACGACAGTCAGAACTTGAAGTTAGTTTAATAACTTCTGATTTAAGAGAAAAACATTTGCAAATCAAATTTGACACCTTAGATGTTAATTTGAATATGCAAATCAAATCTCTAAACAAGGAAATTTCTGAATTAACCAACCAGCTTTTAAAACAAAAATCAACTTGTTCTAATCTTGAAAAAGAAAAGAAAGAGTTGAATGAAAGGTTTTCAAAATGAGAAAAGGATCTTCTTAAAGAGATCACTGAAAAAAAGGAAACCATTGCAAAGTTGGAAGATTTGCTTGTAAAAATGGGTCATTCTACACAAACAATTAATTTGTTAATCAACGATCCAAACCCGATTTTACATACATTAAAGAAAATGGCTATCGGTTGTGAAAACCCTTATAATCTCAAGAAAGCTCAGAAAGAACAGAATGTGCTTTATAATGGTAATCTGATAAATGATATCCATGACCCTCCCGCGGGTTATGATTCGTGTGAAATGATTGAGCTTTCCGAAGAGAGTAGAAACAAAATGCGACAAATGAACAGAGAAATAAAACCCATTGACTATAATGAACTTAACAAACTTTCTGGGGTTCATCTAGTTCAAAAAAAGTCACCACTGTTTTTCAAAAACCAGTGGTTGTCGCAAAAAAAAAATTTGTTTCAAAACATCTGCCTAACATCGAACAAATGGCATATAAAAACACTTATGATACAAGTGCAGCTAGACTATATTTGGTTGATCTTAAACAGAGAATTGAAACACTTCAAAGTATTGTGGCATCCAAAACAAACAGTCAACAACTGGACTGGTTTTCAAGTTTTCAAACTGAACTAAAAAAGGTGTTTGAGAATGACATTAATCCACATATTGATGGACTCTATGCGGTTGCTCAAAATGTGGAACATAATCTTTTGAAAGAATCAGCAGAATTCGTTAAGGACCATAAATCCTTAGTGAAGGAAGCTAATGAATACTTGGAACATATAAAAGTTTTGGAAAAACAAAATGACTCTCTCTCCTTCGAAGCTCTATCGACCGACATTATGTCTATTATTTATCAAACATATTCTGTTGAGGATGATGAAAGACTCCGAGCTGAGACTTCTGCAATTGTTGTTAAATATGAAAAATCTCTTGCTAAGATTGAAAAACAAAATGTCACATATTTTAAACAACTTGATCAGAAAAAGGAAGAATGCAAGTATGAAAAATTGTCGTATGAGCGTGCTTACAAAAATTTGAAAGAACAAAATGATCTTTTGAAGTCTCAGCTGGAAAGTCTAAATAGGAAGGGTGAGGAAACTAAGTTTGCAAAACCATCAACTTCGGAACAACCAAAAATGCATATTTCTTAAACCGTTCCAAAGGTTGATGTGACAAATAATTTGAAAAAACTAGTCACTCCAACACCCTTACCTACCTACGGTGCTGATAAAGGGAAAGCTGTTGTTAAAACATCAAATGTGATACCGCCTGGCCTTTATAGGATTAGTCCCACTACTGAGTCTGCCTCTACATCTAAAACATATAGGGCGATAGACAAATGTAATAAAGATAATCCAAACGAGTCTAGGAATGCTACAACATCATCTCAGGAAAACAAAAAAATTCTAATGAGTGTGCCTTACCTTCTACAGGATTAGAAAGCAACTCTAGGAGCAGACGAAAGCCTAGGAGCAATACCAGGAACACTAGAGTATCGCCTGTCTCTGCGAGTGAATGCAAGAAAGTAGAAGAACACCCTAGGAATTTATCGCTGTCAAATAAGAAACATATGTCATCTAGATGTAATGTTAAGACTCCTATTTCTAGTGCATGTAATGAATCTGTTTGTTTAATGTACACGAAATCTTTGTTTGAAAATGCTTGTGATGATATTGTTTCTGATACTGTGAATGTGAATGATATGCCTGAACAGAAAAAGGTTCCTTCAGTAAATAGGGCTAAGTCTAGATATATTCGAAGACTTATTGCAAAAGCTAGGAAAACCACTAGTAGCCTATTGCCTAAGGACCATCTTAAGTTTTGTGCATGGAAACCCACGGGTAGAATGTTTACACTTAAGAATGGCAAATTAGAAATTGTTCCCAATGAAAACATGGAAACCTTCTCTAATTGTGATTCACCTGTTACCTCTAACCCCATGGAACCAAATGTTAAACGGTTTCCATATACAAAATCATCTGTTCTTTGCAGGTCATTGAAATTTGTCTTTGGATCGTCGACTCGGGTTGCTCCAAGCACATGACCGGGAATTTGAAGCTGCTGATCAACTTTGTATGGCAGTTCATGGGGACTGTACGGTTTGGGAATGATCATGTTGCAGCTATTCTGGTTTCAGTTGGGCAGTTTTGTGATGCGGATTTAGAGTTTGCATTTAGGAGAAACACTTGCTTTGTTAGGAATTTGGTTGGGGATGATCTCTTAATTGAGGATCGTGGCACCAATCTCTATGCTTTCGACATAAACCAAATGGCCTCTTCATCACCAATTTGTCTCATGACAAGGGCATGCGAAACAAAGTCCTGGTTGTGGCATAGACGTTTGTCCCATCTTAACTTTGACACCATCAACAAGCTTGCCAAAGACAACATCGTCAACGGTCTCCCAAAGTTTAAATACACCAAAGAACACTTATGTCCATCCTATGAGCAAGGCAAAAGCAAAAGGGCAACATATAAACCTAAACCCGTACCCAGTTCGGTGGATAAATTTCATTTGTTGCATATGAACTTATGTGGCCCAATGAGAGTTCAAAGCATAAATGGGAAGAAGTATATTCTTGTAATCGTCGATGACTATTCAAGATATACATGGGTAAAGTTTCTGAGGTCGAAAGACTAAACAACAGGCATCATCATCACCTTTCTGAAGCGGATTCAAGTTCTACTTCAAGCTCCAGTAAGGATAGTAAGAACTGATAATGGCACGAAATTCACAAATCAGGAGTTAAGAACATATTTTGAAGAATCTGGTCTTACTCACCAGACATCAGCTGTTAGAACTCCACAGCAGAATGGGGTAGTTGAAAGAAGAAATCGAACTCTTGTGGAAGCTGCTCGCACAATGCTTATTTATTCCAGTGCACCGTTATTTTTATGGGATGATGTTGTTGCCACTGCTTGTTTCACTCAGAACCGATCCCTAGTTCATCCAAGATTCAATAAAACCCCGTATGAACTAGTAAACAACAGAAAACCGGATATTTCTTATCTTCATGTATTTGGCGCTCTATGCTATCCAACGAATGACAGGGAAGATCTGGGGAAGTTGAAAGCTAAGGGTGATATTGGAATCTTCATTGGTTATTCGGAAAACTCGAGGGCATTAAGGGTGTATAACAGGAGAACGAAAAAGATCATGGAGACGATGAATGTGAAGTTTGATGAAATTTCACAAATGGATTCTGAGAGACTCGCTCTAGAACCCGCGCTTAACCCGATGACTTCTGGACATATCAGTTCAGGACTCGCACCTCAAGGAGCTCAATCAATTCATAACGAACAACCCACAAATCAGGAACTGGATAATTTCTTCGAGTTTATGTATGATGAATACTATGGTGGCGCTTCGACAAATGCATCTAACCAACGTTCCGCTGCACTCGCTCAAAATCAACAACCACCACCACCACCACCAAATCAAGATGCATCCACAACGTTCGAAGCTGACGCACCAACTCCCTCCACGTCATCAACATCTACTCCAGCAACTCCAGTAATTGAAATTGTTCTACCAAGAATTGATGAGCAAGAACAAAATAATGCTGTGTTAGACGAAGAACCATTCCAAAACCCGTTTGGAATGGAATCTGTTGAATCATCTTCCAGATTACATGAACCATCTAACACGCATTCGTCCAGTCCAAGGTACCCTTCTACGTTACAGTGGACAAAAGACCATCCAATAGAACAGGTTAATGGTGAACCCTCAAGGCCAATTTAGATGAGAAAACAACTAAACACCGATTGTGACATGTGCATCTATGTCTGCTCAGTCAGTCTCATAGAACCTAAGAACATTCGGGAAGCAATGGCAGATAATGCCTGGATTGAAGCGATGCAGGAAGAACTTCTTCAATATCAGTTACATGACACCTGGGATTTAGTTCCAAGACCAATTGACAAACTCGTCATTGATCTTAAGTGGTTATGGAAAAACAAAAAGGATGAAGAAATGACTGTCATTCGCAACAAAGCTCGTCTCGTGGCAAAGGGATTTAGACAGGAAGAGAGGATTGATTTTGGAGAGTCATTCGCGCCAGTTGCAAGGCTTGAAGCAGTCAGGATTTTCTTAGCATATGCCGCTCACAAGAACATCACAGTTTATCATATGGACATCAAGACAGCTTTCTTGAATGGAACTCTGAAAGAAGAAGTGTACGTGAGTCAGCCAGACGGATTCGTTGACAAAGATCATCCAGAATACGTCTGCAAGCTAAAGAAAGCAATCTATGGTTTGAAACAAGCCCCACGGGCGTGGTATGACGAATTATCATCTTTCCTACTTCATAATAATTTCACCAAAGGAACAATTGATCCGACCTTGTTTACAAGAAAATTCAAAAATGACATTTTGATTGTTCAGATTTACGTGGACGACATAATCTTTGGGTCTACTAATCCGACACATTCAAAACATTTTGCAAATCTCATGAAAAGCAAATTTGAAATGTCCATGATGGGAGAATTAAAATTCTTTCTGGGTTTACAAATTCATGAATCTCCACGTGGTATTTTTCTAAATCAAGCTAAATATACAAGTGAGATTTTGAAAAAATATGGAATGGATAATTGTGACTCTGTTGGTACTCCAATGGTCACTTCACCCAAAATAGGCACTGATTTATATGGGAAACCCATGGATCTGAAGAAATATCGGAGCATGATTGGTTCTCTTATGTACTTAACTGCTAGTCGACCCGATATACATTTTGCTGTTTGTTTATTAGCACGGTTTCAGGCAAGGCCTACCGAACTTCACCTCCAAGAGGTTAAACGGATCTTTCGATACCTACGAAGAACCATTAACATGGGACTTTGGTATCCGAAGGATTCGGAGTTTACACTAATCGCATTTTCAGATGCAGACCATGCCGGTTGCCAAGTTACAGCAAAGAGTACATCAGGCGGAGCACAATTTTTGGGAGAAAAGCTAGTAGGCTGGTCATCAAGGAAAGAAGATTGTACTGCACTGTCAACCGCAGAAGCCGAGTATGTGTCTCTATCTGCGTGTTGTGCCCAAGTTCTATGGATGAGGACACAACTCACAGATTATGGTTTCTCTTTCGACCGCATACCTTTGTATTGTGACTCGAAAAGTGCCATAGCCATCTCGTGCAATCCGGTGCAACACTCCAAGACTAAGCATATTAGAGTCCGCTATCACTTCATAAAGGAACACGTCGAAGAGGGTACTGTTGAATTATTTTTCATGAAGACTGAATACCAACTCGTCGATCTATTTACTAAAGCCCTCCCAAAAGAGCGGTTTGAAAATTTAGTTCGTCGAATTGGAATGCGAAGCCTAACTCCCGAAGAGTTAGAAAGTCTTCTCGATTTGAAAAACCAACAAAAACAAAATATAAAAATAGAAAATTTTCAAAAATACAAAAACAATAGAAAAACAAAAATCCAAAAATAATCTTCTCACGACATGTCTCTTGTATAATCAATATTCTGTACATATCTAGAAATGTCATTCAACAATGATACGGGCATGTACAGATGCTTGAGCGAGAGTTCATTTAATTTTTTTTCCAAAACATGTCGTTTTCGCAAATTTCTTCAATAAGGCTTTCGTATATATCAATACGAAACCCGTGCTTTATCGTGAAATCTTTTATTGTAGCTCGGGTACTCCAACTCGAAAAGATTTCATATAAAGGCTACATTGATGACTTCTGATTATTTCTGATTAGGACTCGCAATGTTAATGGCAAAAAGCTAAAACCATGAGCACTTAATCATGATTGTTTCAAAAAGATTTTTCAAAGTCTTTCTATAAATTTTGTGCTCACAAAAACCTCGATTCTCCCCCGGTTAAATCCTTAAATGCTTTTAAAATCAAATGTTTAAACATACGCCTTGTTTAAGGGGGAGTTCAAAAAGAAAATGTTCCGATTTCATGCTAAAATTAGTCCGTCTCTCCAACAAGTTTCATTTGAATCAACTGTTTTCAAAAATATCACTTCATACTATTTTTGAGTGGGAGATTGAATGGTATTTAGGTATAAGGGGGAGAGGACGTGATTAAAATGTGATAAAAAAGTTTCGTGGTTTGAATCTCAAGACTCAATTATAACCCTCGAATTGACGAAACTAAATGTCCGTTATCGAAAAGACATGTCCGGGAAGGGTAATAATTTCAAGCTAGTCTAACTAGTGATGTAAGCGTGTCTCGCAAAGGTCTTGTCTGAATAGAATGTACCAATTCGAGAGATGATCTTTGAATATGACCGGGACAAGTAATAATTTCAATCTAGCCTAACTAGTGATGTAAGCGTGTCTCGCGAAGGTCATATTCATTGAAAGTCGATCATTTCAAAATGTGCGAACTCTACCCAACATGTGCATATTATTTCAAAATGCATGAGCACATGTGAAGGGGGAGTATTTCAAAAATGCAAAACTCTCAATGTGTTAAATAAATGTGTTTTCTCATAAACATGTTGAGAGATTTTCACAAGGTTTTATGGAAAGTGATCGATAATCTAGGATAATCATGGAGAAATAAGGTGACTATGGTTAGGTTATGTCCAATGATCCGCCAGAACCGGAGGGATCTACCCAAGGACAATTCCAATAGCTTAGAATTAGAAGTCCTTAGGTAATATTGAAAAAAGGAGTATAATGGGAAAGGAGAAAGAAGGGGTTGAAGAATTAAAAAGAAAAGTTTAATGAAAGGGTGAAAAGAAATAGCACTCCATGAAAACTTAGGACAGAAACCGGGTCAATACATCTGCTATCGATACTCACTAAGGTGATACTGATATTGAAGACAAGACGTCATGGACCCAGTGACGCATTGCACCACCCATCCTATCCACTCAGATATCTCTTAAAAGATATTTGTTTCATTTCTCACGGAGAACACTACATAATCTATCGGCCTCTCACTCCGAGATGTGTTGATATTGAAAAGGTGGCACTCTGCTCCGTGCCTCCGATGACTAAAACCAAAACGCACATTATTGAGTCTAGAGCCATGAGATTCATCAAAAGATCTCTTAGGAACACTTCCAATACAATACACTTGTGTTCACCAAAAAGGACACAAGTTGTAAGAGTCTTAATGAGATCTAAGGATCTTGCTTTATATAATGGTGGTTACGTGCTTCAAACGGTCTACAGTCTTGAAGTGATACTCCGGTATACTTCAGAGGATCTCAACGGCCTTGGTTAAGATTAGAGAAAGTTTTCACACTATGCTGTTAACGATCTCAAAATCTGAACCTGTAAGCGCTGGACGATTTATTGCTAACTGTTTTATGCAGGTACTGACGAAAGTCCATTCACCATCATCATACATTTCAACATCTAAAATGACGATGCAACGGTACAGAAGATGTTGATCAAGGCAAGAACGACCAAAAGACGATACTTTGAAGATCACAAAGCATGAAGGAACAAAGAAGAAATACTATTCTAAAACAACACACCAAACTTAAGATAATGAAGACGAAAGACCAAATCACAAGGAGCGTCATTTGAATGACCATCCCTTATGGGGAGATTGTTAGCTTTTATAAAAAGTGATGGTCATTTGTGTTTTATTATTTTTGTAAAAGTGTAGTTGTTTAGTTAAAAGAATAGTCAATGGGCTTTAGTTAATTTAATAGGCAAAAAGTTAGCCCAAAGAAAGCCCAAGCCCACATATGTTGTAAAACTATAAATACCCTCCAACCTCCCATTTCACAGGTAGGAGGTGTGTGTTTTTATATGTAAGTTTCTCTTTCTAGTTTCTCTCACTAGAATTCCCTCACCACACTTCTCTCTTGTGCCTCCCATTGATTGTAGTTGTTAGATAAGGATTGATTTAGGCCATAACAGAAACCAATTCTTAATTCTCATCTAAATCATTTCAAATTTCGACATCAATTTTCACCATGTCATAGTCATTGTTGTCGACCTATGCTCCATAAGACTTCAATGAGTTCAAACCATCATTGTTGTCGACCTGGTGGTCAACCACATGGCTTATAAAGCATGCACAGTCGAAAAATAAACACATAAAGGCCATGTAACAAAAGCCCTTAAACACAAATCTCAAACCTAAATAGCACATAACAATGGTGTTTAGGAATACTTACTTTGTTATCCTACAATAAAATAAACTCAATGACCTTTCTTGATCTGCAAAGAATGCCTTCTTCTTGATCCTCCAAGAAACTGGTTAGGGTTTCTAAGAGAAAATCACCATTTGGACTTCATCAGATATCCACCGGTATTGCACAGGTAGACTAGGGCTACGAACCTATACAAGATGGCAGGTACGGAATCGGGTAAACCCTAATCGACTAGAAGTCGATTAAAAGTTGACTTTGATGTCGGCTTTGGAGTTGATCGATCAAAGGGATTTATCCCTTTGCTTTGGCCGATTGAACGTAAAAGAGGAGAAGAGAGGAGAGCTTTTAGGGTTTAGATGAGTGTTATGGATTCTATTAGGGGGCCTTGGTATTTATAGGATACCATGGAAGCTTTCTAGTAGAATTAGGAAATCCCTAACTTATCCTACAAGTAATACAAGTTTGACAAAGAGTCAAACTCACCCTATAGGGGGTCGGCCGAGTTTCACAATTTATTAGGGTTTGAGGTTTTGCCTTTTATAACTTATATATTTATCCCGGATAAATATATTAACTTAGGATAATTATTGTTTCCCCTCAATGAAAATACTACAATATTTTCAAATCCTCACTACTATTATATCATTCCGTAACTCGTATCTCATTTTCACTTGCATGTTCTGTTTAGTTTACACTGGTGTGACCTTTCGACATTTCTATGTAGGCCAGTTGTGAAAGTTGTTTTTTTTGCACATAATCCTTTCAGACTCCCACTTGTTCAAAGCAATAACATGGGAATCACTTTCACTGTACCTAGAGTTTACTATCAAAACATTGCAGACGTAGCTCACTGAAACCTATTCAATACCTAGGTAGTGATTTACAAACTCCAGCAACACCCATTGCTGAGTTCGGGTATATGACTATATCCCTTCCCGCTTTACGATATTTTTAGAAAGTATCAGACATGGATATGTTAATCTCGCAATACTTTCATTCTTTCTTGTTTTTGTCAATTGATTTGTCTCCCATAGTGTTACATCCAAAACCGAGTTTTAAGTATTATATTATGAGAATGCCATTAAGTAAGTTTGACTACGACTTTTATAAGTTGAAGGCGTTATGTGACTGGCTAGTTAAATCCGATAGTCAATCTAATAGTCAAAGAATATGTAATACGATTATAGAAAGATTGATGTGTCACAAACATAAGAGATATAGACTTATAGGACTAAAGTTGTCAAGTGGCCAAACTATAAGCAACGAGACTTGAGGGACCAAAGATGTCAATTGGTGACATAACTTTGGTATGAAGTAAGTGTTATCTAGAAAATCCCAGACATCTAGATTTCTGGATATTCTCTTTATATGTGTGTGTGTGTATGTTATGTCGACCCAGGAAAGAAGGAGGGAAAAACAATACATTCTTGATGATCAATTGATAATGTTTAAGTGTTCCAATTTAAGGGTTAAGTTCATAGCAATGATCCCACACCAAGTAAGTATCTCAATTAGTGTTTAATTGATGAATATTGAATTAGGGTTCATATAGAGTAATTGGGGATTTCATCATATGATCAAGATATGATCATATGATGATTAAGGATAGAAATTAGGTGAGTTATGGGTTGTATAAACCCTTGTTTTTGTTATGGCTTTAAAGTATTAATAGATATTATGATGAAAATGGTTTAGGGAGAAAGGAAGAAGATGATGATATTCTTGGTTTAATTAGCTTGGATGAAAGGTGAGTAACTTGGACTATAACATATGTTATATACATGTTTTTATCATATATGTGTTATGAATGAAAGTGTTAAGGTTATAGCAACTTGGAATTAATAGTGGGTATAAGCTTGGAAATTGACTACTAGTCTTGTGGGACTTAAGGTTATGTTAGCCTATTGGTATCGGACCAATTAAGGTATGTGTTTGATTATGTGGATGAGCCTTAACAGTTGGTTATGTTATGAATGTATGAGTAGTATGGATTGAATGCTATGGTTTGAAATGTTGAATTGATTATGATGCTTATATGATAATGTATATGATTTATGTTGTATGTCATTTTACTTACTAATCATTTCGCTTACCGTTATAGTTGCTAATGTTTTTTAGATTCTTGTAGAAGTACTATTGCTTGGAATAAGGCTTAAGGATTTGGAAGTGCGGATATTAGAAGGTTATAATGTATTTAGTTGCTTAGTAATAGTATACCGAGCTCGAAGTTAAAGTTGTTCCCCGGGAGTCTCAAAATGGGTTAAATGTTTGTAATGTTACGTCTTTGTAATGGTTTAAGAGTCATTTTACAGGTCCTTAAGCACGTTAAAGAGTTATGTTTAAGTTGTGTATGCAAACGGGTCAAAACGTGTGTTTGGCACCACCCGTCACATTGTAAAGTACGTTTCCGCAAGTCTTTGAGACCATGTTTATATATTGTTATGTGTTTTATATTGTGTTAATAAATTCTGGAAGTTTTGATGATATGTCATGTTATGAATGTCATTTTTCGGAAAATGGGTCAAAAAGGGCACAAAAGGGTTATGAAGAAAAAAATGGGTGTTTGGAACAAGGTCCATTCTAACCCATTTTGGGTCAAGCGGGTCAAGAATTTTGGAAAACAATGTATCTGGTATATTTTCAGTTTAATGTCAATTACATGTGTTTAAATATAAGTCTAAAGTGTTGATTTAATGTTTAAAGGTGTTACGGGTCATTTTGAGAAAATAGTGCACAAGAGGGGTTCTTTAGTGTACAAGAGGTAATAGTGCACAAGAGGGGTCCTTAGTGTACAAGGGGGTAGTAGTGCACATGAGGGGGTCCTTAGTGCACAAGGGGGTAGTAGTGCACATGAGGGGGTCCTTAGTGCACAAGAGGGTTGTAGTGCACAAGAGGGGTTTTGCAGTTTTTTGTCTGTTTACTATATTTTGTATAAAATCAACCGTAAGTCGTTAGAATTTGTGTCACCTGTCATTTTAAAGGTAATTGAGTCTAGTTTAATACTCCATCCGTCCTAAAAAGTGTGTCCACAAACAAAAAATGGTGAAATTATGATATGTGTAATTAATGCTAGTTTTGATTGATAAAAAGTTATTTTTACCCTCATAGTTAATATAGAAATAAAAAATGAGTAATTAATGCAAGTTTTCACTTAAAGGGTAAAGTAGAAAAACTAGTCATAATTACAGTCCATATATAAAAACTGGACACTTATTTTAGGAAAAACATAAATAGTGAGATGGACACTTTGACCGGATCTACACACACTCCTTGTGTTAGATGTGATACTAAGAATTATACGTAGTCTAGCACGCGGAATTTACTAGCTAGCACTTAAAAGACCTTATGTGTTTTGTAAGATTAGAATGAAACAAAGAACACAGAATAAATAACCTTCAACGATTCAATATTATTAGGATAATAATACGAGTGATCTCCTATCACTAGGGTTTACAACCTTAAATCTTTCTAATACGTATGAACTCTATCGTATTGTATGTTCTTGTATTGTGTTGTATATCTAACCCTTAACCTAGGCAATCCTTTTATAGACTAAGGATTCCTTTACAAGATAACTATCAATCTATTCTTATACGATATACACAATATATTTTCCATATTTATCTACTTTACATAAATCATAAACCGTCTTAACTTCTTCTCTCAGCAGTCTTAACACTACAAAAAAACAGGCTTTCAGAGACTGAAAAATCAGTCTCCGATACACCATGATCAGTTACGGATGGTCTATCAAGGACTGATTTTTCTAGTCACTAATCAGTGATAGAAGCTTAGTTACGGAAAGTGACGTTATCAACTGAAATTCAGTCCTTGTTGTATCGAACCAACGAGGACCAGAGATTAGTCACCAAATTAAAAAAGTCAGTCCTTATTTCTATGGGTTGGTATCATGTTATTTCAGTCCCCAATGCATATTATCGGCGACTGAAAAGTCAGTCGCCAATACTATGTTTGATCAGTTACTAACACATGGATTTAGGGACTGAAAATTATTCCATAAACATTGTTTATAGTCCCTAATACGTTTCGTTGTTTTGTAGATTACCGTACCAAATCAGTCTCTAATAATAGGATTTAAAAACTGATTAGTCTCCGATGAAAGTCTTTAAAGACTGATTGTTAGTCACAAAAAACATATGAATTAGTCCTTAATTTGTTTTTCTAGTGACTGAAAATTAGTTTCAAAATATATGTTAATCGATACAAAATAACATTCAAATCAGTCTCCAATATGATGGCGCCGTGCACAATGTATACATGACCCCTTACAATAGTATATAAAACTCCAAACCATAAACAATAATAATAACAATATTTCTTTAAAGCATAATAATCACCAATTCAAATAACAAGAGTTTACAATTCAATATGTTTAAAAATAAAACCAAATTCAATAGAAATAAATTTGAACGTCCTATATATCACTATCAGTGAATGGATCATCGTTACCATCACCTTCAGTAGTATTTGGAAGTACTGTTGGGTCCTGGATTGGGTCACCATTTGCTGTGATCACACGTGCAGTGATGAACTTGCCACTTCCAACAACAGGAAACATATGACTGACAGATTCTTTTTACTGAGCATATTGATCCCTGAAAGTAAAATAGAAAATATAACAATTTAGTACCTTGGTCACACAACAATTCCCATCAGCATTTTAGAAGGAATCTAGAAGTTACCTATTAGCCTATGTCATTTATAAATAAAATGCTCTGTGATATTTTATACATTAGATGATATAAACTTCCGCCGACTCTGTTTGACTTGTTACATCCGTTTGACCCGCTTGAATTTAAGCTAATTGCTTCTTTATTTGAACCATAACACAGAAACCGAATTGACCCATTTATATGCAAATGGATCAAAATTTTAATCTCTATAATCAACGTACCTCCAGAACCAGATGTGCAAGGGTGGGTCATATTAAAGCCATAGTTTAATCGGTTCCCTATAAAACTGTAATAAGTCGATAATGTAAAACACCAGGAAGAATTAAAGCTAAGAATTCTTCTATCCTTAAATTGAAATGTACGTACTTGAATTTAGAAACTTGAAATAAACGATCAGGAACTGGACCAGTGAGGTTGTTGTAACCAAGTAAACTGCACACAAAAAGTTACAATGACACGACAAGATTGAAAGAACTACAAGAAAACGGTTCTCAAAGCTACATATGTTTAATCTCATATAACTGGGAGTCTGGGACTATTCACTTACATGCTAGTCAAGTTTGGCAGACTTGAAAGTGACTCTGGAATAGGACCTTCAAGATTGTTTTGGCTTAAGATCCTAAATGTACAATTGAAAAAACTCTCTTAGCAAAACAGAAAACAAGGCTAGAATTAAAGGCATAACTGGACATCATCTTGAAGAAAAACTCATGTCGAACACATATGCAATTTTTTTAGATGACCTCCATCAGTCGAGGTGGCAATTTCAGCCCATTTACTAATGAATGGTCGGTTTAAGTGGTGTTTATCTTAAAATGGTCGAATGGGTCAAAAAGGTTGAAAGTCTCCCAAAGTCTATATTTGATGAGTACAACCTCCTATGTCAATTTATTCAAGGAATTCGACTATTATTGCAATAATTTCGTATTTTTAATCAGCAGAAACACATGATGGATCAAAAAGTATTCGCAGGTCGAACCAACCTGGCCCGGTTCGACCCATACTTAAAAAGAACCGTTTCAACCCATACCCAATTTAATCCATCTCTCCCAACCTGCCCATCTTGCTATCACTAGATACAAACGTACCCTGGTCTTGTTTCTGGTTCCAGATTTCTTCATAGTGAGAACGACAAAAGGATCAGTTTTCCCCATTAGATCTGCCGACGGTAAGTCTTCGGCAGATATCACTGTAACAGATAGCACTCCTTGTATGATAACTGTCCTCCTTTTAGTATCAGCTAGGTAACCATCTTCAGCACTCGAACCCTTTTTCAGAGCCCTTTCCAAAGATGTCATCGTCAGATTAGACCTAAATGGTTTCTCCAACCCGTTTCCGACACCATATGGACAGTATAATAGTTCCAAGTGCACCTACACGAAGCAACCCAAACACACAATAATCAGAACCATGTAACTGCTAGGAAGCACTATATATCAAAAGTTCTCACCTTTCCTCTGTCTTTATTGTCTCTATGGATCTCTAAATCTTTTACTAATTTTAACCACACATCCTTCACTTCACCAGGTTCGAGTTCACTCAGTTTTATTTGAGCACCGCCGATGAGTTCTGAAGCTTGAAGACCATCATCATCATATATCTTCACTGTTAAGTTTTATCTTCAACTACAAACTCGAAATGTTCGTTCCAAACTGGTTTCAGGTCGTTGTCCTGAATTAAAGGTAACCAGATGTTCATTTTTGTTATTGAGGATAACGGAATACATTGGAAAAAAGACGACTTACAATAACTTTGCTTGTTTTTGTTCTACTACGCAAGGGGCGTATATGTAACTTAGCAAAAGGATCAGATTTCCCAACAAGATCTTTATTAGTCAGACTGTGTGCTTGTACAAGCTTCACCTCCAGTGTCCCCATAGGCTTTAGTTCAAGGTCGCTAAAATATCATAGATAAAATTAACTTAGCAACTTATTTACAAAAGCACCATTCTGAGAGGTTTTGAAGTGATTCTATCATCATTAGAGATAAATTTATATTTATAAGCATGATTTGGGTCCACCAAAAAACATTATTTTGTCATAAGCCTATTCTAGACAGTTGACATGATCGTGGGATTTAAAAGAAACCAATACCAGGAACCACCCCTATAGTAAGTCGATATGTGACACAAGCCCTACGTACAATATTTTCCTCGCAAAAGTTTTGTTGCTGGTTTTGCAGCCATACCTGTAATCACCAGGGAGTATAGGAATAACTTTTCGGACAGGCCATGTGATTGAATCCTCAACAGCATCATGTATGGTATTCTGCATAAACATGATCACCTCTTAAAAATATTATTAAAACATTTCTGTCTCACAGATATTCAATCAGTGATAAACATACCGAAAGAGATCATTAATACAAATAAAAAAGTCACACCTCAAGAGCATCAGCAACACCGGGAATAGCTGATATGTCACCACCAACTACTTTCAGAGTAAAATCCATCTTTTTCTGCAAAAAACAAAAGAATAATCTGCTTTACTCTCAGTAATGGTCACTGAATTCGAAATTTTAGATCATACATTGTACTAATATTTAGAACTCCAAACACGAATACTACATGCATGTCTGTTTTTGTTATATATGTTATCATATGTGCTATCCGTCCATGGGTTCTACAACATCCGAGTAAGCATATAGATTGGTAGAAATGCAGATTTTTTTAACGATTAACTAAAGCCAATATCATTATGTCCTCACATTCTATATCCAAAGTTAGAGAAAAGGGAATATCATAATTTTGACGGGACATCGAATAATCATTTGGTGTAGGCAGAGTGTGTATGAGTTTGCCGTTCAAAAATATAAACCACATACAAAAGGTCCAGTTTTAAAGATTTTAGATATTTATGATCCTTGAGTTTGGTAACATATCGAGCATAAGGACTTATTAGTAGAAGTGTAACAATAATCTATGGTTCTGTTTGTTGATAAAAAGATCTTGTTTCACCGTTGGTTTTCCATTTACATTTTTTCTCACATCTATGTAGATGGGACTAGCAATCAGTTTTAGTTTGTTGACACATCAATAAAAATGGCACTCGTATATTTCTTCTCGCAACACATAAATGTACAAGACGAACAATTGTATTAATTATCAATTTGAAATTTGTAACATGTAGTGTACTTTTCTATATAGTAATGTGTGTAAAATAAGATCTCAAAAAGTAAAGAGATGTACCTTCTGCCTCAAAGAAAACGACACAGCTCCAAAGCAAGGAAATTCGTTAACTAGCAGATTAAAAATCAACCTAAAAACCCCAATGAATCCAATATCCTTCACCTATACAAGGAAAAAAAATTGCCATATTTATACCTGGTTACAGCTACTTCGCTAAATTTTCACAATAGAAGACTAATATCCAGCGATTTCAGTTAACTAGTATCCCAACAGTTTCCACCAATCGGTTATCGTCCTGTGAAGAGACACAAGCTGTTTACCATAGATCCAAAAGCAAATAATCAAAATACACATAACAACTAATTAAAAAGTATAAAGATAAAACCCTAGATTTGAAAGCCAATACGATTTCAAAAACTAAAATCCAAACCTTAGATCCAAAATGGTGCGCCTGAGATGATGGATGATGAAAGATGGCAGTAGGGTATGGGGGCGTGCGTCCGAGATGGGGCGGGATCAGATGGTGGGAAATAGCCATATTGGTGTTTGTTGAATGGAAAATGAAAAAGAAAAGTGATTGGATAAGGAGAGATGGGCGGGTAGTTAGCCAAAAATGAGAAATAAGAGGGAAATTTTGGGGTTTTGATTTTGGTGAAAAATTGTAAGAGGGAAGACTGAGAGGGAGAAGGAAGAGCCAAATGTTTTTGGTATAAAAAAATATCTAAATTTTATTTTAGCCTTATATAATTTTGTTTATAAGAAATAGTTAAAATTAATATTTATATATATATAGATTATGTCAAACAAATTTGTACCAAAGTGTATTCCTACATATATAAAAAGGTGTTCGGAAAACTAGATTTATTTGGATTGACTTGTTTTTAAAACCATTATGATTGAATTATAAGATAATATTTGAATTCAGCTCGAAAAACTGATACATTCATAAATAAATACATCTAGTGTAGTTACATATAAACCCTAAAAATATCCATAATCATTATATTCGAGATCGACTCGTAAACTACTCAAAATCAACTCGATTTAAACAAGTCAAGCTCGAGTTTAAGCTACTTGACTCTATTTTCGAGTCGAGTCGGCTCAGTTGGTTTGTGTCAATTACCCTAGAGGATAATAGACTTGAATGTGGAGTTCCCAAGGCAGGATATGTTGCTTGGGATTGGTTTGGACTATTTCGAGAAAATGGTCTAGTATTTATAAGGAGACCTTTAGGGTTGTGAGAACCCGTAAAGGCAATCTGATGGTCTACGTGGTGTGTAAAGTAGAGTGCGTTGATTGGCTATATGCCTATATGCAACTTTCTTGTTATTATATTGAATGGAAGTGGTGTGTCTAGTATAGTGGATTGACGATTGCTATAGGCACCATGACTTATTATATATGGTAAGAACATAATAGTCGTTTCTTTAAAAGGGACGTCGCGCTCAATGAAGCAACTGATTGATGTCATTATCCCGATTACACGTCTTAAATTGTCAACACTCAAAATGAAAGACATCGGTGAATACTAAAGATGTTATGAACGTCTGAAACTTCAATTCTGCTCGAGTTCCCTCATCACAGGGGTATAAACCGAGGTTTCGTGCGTGAGCCCCTAAGTGTTACATATAAATAGCAATCCGTAAATAGGTTTATATACAAACTTACAATTACTAACAACGATATAAATATATGTAGGTCTTAAAAACAAGTGTAGTACATTACAATATATAGAACCGTATATTCTGTCCGTAATCCATTTTCATCCGTTTTTGTCAGTTTTTATCTGTTTTTGTCCGTTTTTATACGTTTTCGTCCGTTTTTTATGTTTTCGTCCGTTTTTATACATTTTCGGTTTTTGTCCGTTTTTTACGTTTTGGTCCGTTTTTTTATGGTTTTATACGTTTTCATCCATTTTAGTCCTTTTTTTTTACGTTTTTATATATTTTCATCCGTTTTCGTCCGTTTGTATACGATTTCATCCGTATTTTTATGTTTTCATCAGTTTTTGTCTGTTATATTTTAACGTTTTTATACGTTTTCATCCGTTTTAGTCCCTTTTTTTACGTTTACGTCCATTTTTATACGTTTTCGTCCGTTTTTTTACGTTTTCGTCCATTTTCGTCTGATTTTAAACGTTTTTGTCCGTTTTTATAAGTTTTCATATGTTTTTAAACGTTTTAGTCCGTTTTAATCTATTTCTATACATTTTAGTCTTACCTATGATGTCCATGTATTAGGGACTGAGTTGTGATTCAAATTCAGTCACTAACAAATTTCCCTCCAAACTTTTTTTTATTGCGCAAACATATTTCTAACTGAATTTTAGTCTTAGGTATGATGTCCATGTAATAGGGACGCAGCTGTGACTGAAATTCAGTCACTAAAAAATTTCCCTCCAAACTTTTTTATTGTGTAGACATATTTGTAACTGAAACTTAGTCTTAGCTATGATCTCCATGTATTAGGGACCGAACAGTGACTATAATTCAGTCACTAACAAATTTTCCGCCAATTTTTTTTATTGTGCAAATATATTTGTAACTGAAATTTAGTCTTAGATATGATGTACATGTAGTAGGGATTGAATTGTCACCCTTATTCAGTCACTAACAAATTTGCCTCTAAATTTTTTTCCCGTACAGGCATATTAGTAAATGAAATTTAGTCTCAGATATGAGGTCACTGAATCGAGGACTGATTTTTAGTCGCCGCAATCAGTCAATAAAAGGTCAGTCCTTAAAAGTATCAGTAACTGATGTTTCAGTTACCGATGCTATGTATCAGCGACTGATATATCAGTCCCTAGAAAATCAGTCTCTGAAAGCCTGTTTTTTTGTAGTGACTGCTCATGTCTTCAACACTCTTCAGCAGTCTTAACTTCAACCTCCAACAGTCCTAACTGTTAACTCCAACAGTCTTAACTGCTCAAGCTTAATTTCCTAACAATCCTCCCCTAAACTTATGATTCCTATCCAAATCACTAAGTTTCTTCAAATTAAGCTTCTTCTTCTTAATGCTAAAAATTCTTTCAAATACCCATCAAGCCAATCTCTTATATCTAGCTTTTACTTCTTGAGCAAGGTTGAATATCTTTGCCACTAGCATATCAACCATCTCAGACTCTTCATTAGCTTCCAGTCTAACACATGCCATCATTGTCAAAACACCTGGTCTGAGTGGATAATTCTTTTCAACCAGCATATATATCTCTATTCCATCCTTTGTAGATACCCTGTGTACTCCACATGCTCCAAATAACTTCCAAGAGATAACCTTGACTTGAGCTTGAAATCTCCATATCGATTCTCCACCATCTGGTTCATATATTCTCTTCAATTGAACCCATAGTTCCTTATCTTAATCTTCAACTGGATCAATATCTCTGAATTTCTCTTTCACTAAACTCCAAAGTTGATTTAGATCTTCTCTGTCAAAGTCTTTAAGTAAATCTTCAAACAACTTATATCTTTTAGAAATATCTCCAAGTCTAATAATCTTCCATCCCTTCATTCTACCATCAGTAAACACTTCCCAGTCAATAATTGGATGTTTGACCTGCAAAGGTTTAATGTAAGAAGACTCTGGAATAATCACCATCATGCTTCTGATCTTCTCATTAGTTAATCCTTCTTCCTCAGACTTTTATTTCTTAGCAACTTCTGATTCCATAGATTCTGCTTCCCTCTTCTTACCTGTTTTGACACTTCTTCTTGGAGAATTCAAAATAGCATAAGTTTCACAGAATTCCTTTTCAATTATAACATAAGACTTTCCTTTGAAATCATTCATTGACTAATTTGCTGAGTTCTTCAAATAATGCTTCATATCCTCAACAAGTTCCCTCTTTGTTGGTAACTTTGTTTTGTACCCTGACTTCTGTCTTTCTCTTATTCTATGAATCAGATCTTCCCACATTGCAACTCCATTCTTCTTGAGTATAAATTCCTTAAGCTCATCTGTCTTGTCATCTTCATTCAATTCTTTATCCTTAAGAACCATAGAAGCTTGTGCTCTTACAATCACATCAGAATCCAGAAAATATTGCAACTATTCATTGAATTCTTCTTGATCTACTTCATTTGATCTTTTTCTTTCCATGAATTTAGCTATATTCCTTATATCATCAGCAGCCATCTTCCTTGCAAATTCTTCATCATGAGCAATCTGAGCTTGTTTAGCTTCCTCATCAGCCCAATCATCTTCTTCCAATTTCCTTGCAACTTCTGCATCATGCTCTATCTGTTCTTGAGTTTTTGGTTTCAATCTTTTAAGCCTTTCAAGTTCTTGAACAGCAACCACTTCTTCAGATGTCATAGGTTTCTTTCCTTTATCTGCTCTTCTCCTTTCATATTCTTGTTCAGCAGAAGTTTCTTCAGTTGGAACTGCTTGTTGTTCTTTCTCAGCAGTTTGAACTGTTACTTGCTCTGTCTCTTGCTCTGTCTCAGCAGTTTGAACTGCTTCTTCATTTGGAACTGCTTGATGTGTTTCAGCTGTTTCTTCATGAACATTACCAGAACCTGAACCAATATCAAAACCTTTATCTTGTTCAGAATCCTCTTCATACCTCCCCTGAGATCCTGATCTATCCTTATCTTCAAATTTCCTCTCTTTACCAGATTTCCTTCCCTGTTTTGAAGAATTTTCATCATCCCCTTCAGAGCCATCTGAATCATCATCATCAGAAGAATCATCCAATACCACTCTTGCCCTTTTCTTCTTCAATTGTTCTTCAAGCTTCTTCACCCTTTTTTTTAGTTTGTATAGACCTTGGCAAAAGTCTCCTTGTGAGCTTTGAATTCCTCCTTGGTTTGCTTTAGCTCCTTCTCCAAAGTGTCAACCTTGGCTACTAACTTGGTACATAAAGCCGTCAATTCAGTTTGTGAAGAACTACCCTCATCACTTCTAGCTGTATTACCTGCTATGAGAGGTGAATCTTTGGGCAAGGATTCAGTCACAACCCTAGTTAGACTAGGTTTAGACCTTCTCCTATAAGTGATAGGTGGTTGTTGGGTTGTTTCAAATACTTGAGTGGATGTGTGATGGGGATCAGTTGGAACTGCTGAACCTTCACCCAACTCAGTTTGAATCATTTGAGGAAACAATGGAACTGGTTCCCCTTCAAAAAGTCTACTAGCCATAGTCATATTTTGAAAAACCTTTGATTTCCAAAGCAGTCTTTTTATTACTTAAACAACATAGAAGAATATGTATCAAAAACCTCCATTGGGGTGAAAAACATGCTTTTTGAAAAGTCAATTTATGTTCAGATGTATTATACCCCATTTTTTCAAGTTCTTCCCAAATTTCAGTATTTAGCATAGTGTGGATACCATCTGAGTCATTTAATTTAAGATGTCTCCTAAGTATAGACTCGGTAACAACAAATTTAATGCCATCTACTTTAGTATGAATTTCTAAGTTTCCATCATCACTTGTCAAGATAGATGAATTCTGCCAGAACTGTGTGATGTGCGAAACATAAAGAGTAGGAGAAACAGTAAGAGCATACCTTATGTGAGAGCGGTTGAGAAAATCCACAATCTCATAAAATTTTGGCCCATCTCCTTGCTTTGTTTTCTCTAAAAACGCAACCTGGTTGTGACGCTTAGCAAAATCCAATCTTGCCATTCTTAGTAGAAAATATTAATTAACAGCCGTGAATAGTAATAACTTTGAGTGAAAAGATAGAAGATGAAAGCAATATTGAGAGTTTATGGAGAGAGTTGTAGGGTTTCAAGTTGACCGACTTAAAGAATATGGTAACTATTTATTTTAGTATAAGAATATAATAAAATAAAAGTTAAAATATCTATATGAGGACCCCTCGAAATCCGTAATTCATCCAGTAAAAATCGCAACAAACCACCAACGGCTAGTTTTTACTCCAAAATTAATTACCGACACGTCAGTCATAACGGCTAGTTGAACCGTACCAATATTTTGTACTAACCGTCCCAACTGTTGAAAAAATTTTATTGAGTCGTACCAACCTTTTGAAATAAAATTTTAAAATACCATGGCTCAAACATAGTTTTTAGCAAACTATCAGCTATCAACGGATTTGATATGTCTTTACCAATAGCCGTTTGCTTTGGACTAGCCAACTCTTCACATTTAGATATGGTGAGCTGATAACCATACAATTTTTGGTAAATTGTCAACCATCAACGGATTTGATTAGTCTTTACCAGAAACCGTTTGCTCTGGACTAGTTGGTTCTTATGTGGATAAGACATGGTGAACCAATTACCATTTATTATATGCAAGGATCACATACTAATCTCCAGAAGACCATTTAGTCTAAAACATCAAGCATTCATAATCCCTTGGTGTTTTCTCTCCAATCCTGCAATTGTTAGTCCAAAAACAAAGAAACCAAATACAAGCATATGACTAACAATGCACATTACAAGAAAAATTAATTTCCTTGTGGAACCCAAGCCAAAACAGACTTAGGCTTTCCTCTAGCATCAACATAATTCATTCTTTTTAAAACAGTCTTAGCACCATTGGGTTGAATTGGTCTCCATACCCAACATGCTTAAGCATTCACTCCATTTCCCATGTTTCCCTTAGCAGTGTTTTTATTCACACCAGTACCAATTACCCTGCTAGCAGTTGGAACTGCTGGCTTGGCAGTTGTTACCTTAGGTTTCCAAACTTGGTTTTTCATCACTGCTTTCTCATAAAAAGTTCTTTTACCAGTTTTGTATGATGGTTTAAAAATATTTATTGGATTTTGAACTAGTGGCCTTGGGTGAATCTGTCTCATAGGTCTGACAGTCTGAACTGCTGGTCTAACAATTTGAACTGCTTTAGGTCCAGACCTCAAAAGAACTGATCTGGGTATCATCTTGTCATTTCTAGGAGGAGTTTTAGGTCTCTCTAGACTCATGCTCTTGTTTGAATACCCTCTAACATACTTATCACAAAAAGCTGCAAGATGATCAAAGCTACCACAAGAGTAACAAGCTTTCCTATAGCAAACAAAATCCTTTCCTAATTGGTGGGATTTGAGGTCATTCCAATTCCTCTGGTTACCTCTTGGCTTGTTTGTGGTTCTATACATCTCTGCATACCTAACTGTTGGTCTAAAAGGTTTGGCATTTGATCTAGGCCTAACAGTCTCAGGTTTAACCATCTTTGGAACTTTTGGTTCCTCCACTTTATCACTAACAGGCTTAACTACAGCCTGATCATCCTCATCATCAGAAGTCCATTCCTCAATTGTTGGAGCATCTGAGTCCTTAGGTGAGGACCTATCAGAAGACACCTTGTCCTCAGATAGTGACTTATCACTTGCACTTACAAACACAAGTTTATCAACTACATCCTTCTTAGGTTGAGGACCATAGTTAAGTTCAGGAAATTGAAATTCAGGGAGTCCTGTGTGTTCTAAGTCTATACCTTTAGGTGATGGAATTCCTCTATAAGGAGGTGGAACTGACTTATATCCTAGGACTGACTTAGCTTTATTTTGGATCTGACTCTCAATTATCTTTTGAACACCTTTTGATGTGTATTCTAGTGTGTCTACACTCATCTCAATGTTCTCCTTAGCTTTCTTAACCTGTTCTAGCTCATGTTTTAACACAGTGATTTCATTCTCTCTAAACATTAAGTCTCTCTTAACAATAATCATATCATCAGAAAACTTAGACTCATTGTTTTGATAATGAACAATTTTCTCTTCTAACACAGCTAAAGCTCTCTTATGATTTGCTAAGCTAAAAGCAGTTTCTTTTAATTCTTTCCACTGACTCTCATATCTTGTTTTAAGTGTTTCTAGTTCTTTTAAAGCTTCACAAGATTTAGAACATTTTGAAACTTGTACCTCAGAATCAGAAAATGCCATGAGAGCAACCTCTGTAGATGCTTCAGCTTCCTCCTCTGCAATATAGCTCCAGTCAAATCCTAAGCCATCAATAGCAACCATGGCTTTCGAGCTTGAATCAGTAACCTCCACAACTCTTGACTTGTTTCCATATGCTCTATTCTTTCCATCTTGTTGACTTGGCAATCTGCACTCCCTTGAGTAATGACCTTTCTTGTGGTAGTTGTAGCACTCAATCTTGGACTTGTCATACCCTGCAACATCATTACTGTTTATGACAATCTTCTTGCCAGTCTTCTTCAAGAATCTCCTAGCTCTCAAACTGAGAAGAGAGAGCTGCCACTTAATATCCATCTCTTCAATATCATCTTCATCAATCTCTTGAAGATCTGAATGAGTCAACATACTTCCATTGTGCTGAGTAGTCAGGAATGCTCAATAAATATCATCATTCAAAAGTCCACTAGTACTGCTTGAGGTGCTAGTAGTACCAAGATTTGCACTAGCAGTTCCAACTGCTCCACTAACTTGGACTTCTTCATCAGGACTTGATGAACTGGGAGTTGATACAAAGGCCAAATTCCCTGAGCTTGAGCTTGAACTTGATCCAGCAGACTTCTTAATCTCATGTTCAACTATCTTGAAGTTGCTATATAGATCCATTAAACTTATGGAATCTATATCAGGCTTGTTTTTCCATACTACCACATGCATAGCCCATTCAGAAGGTAGACTTCTTAGAAACTTTGAGTTGAGATCTTCCTGAGGCATCTCAATCCCTAAAACAGCCAATTGACTTACCAACTTTTGAAGCCTATTGAACATATGATCCAACGACTCATTGCTTGTTGCAGTAATGTTCTCAAACTGATGCTTGAGAAGGGTCTTCTGGGTTTTCTTTGTGGCTTCATTCCCACCATATCTTGCAACAATAGCTTCAAAAAGAGATTTAGCACACTTGAACTTACTAAAATTCAGCAACTGATCATTCGGAATAGTCATCAGAAGCAAACTTCTAGCCTTAACATCATTCTTGTATCTTGCCTTCTCTTCATTAGTGGTTGGCTTTGTCTGCACTGTAATCTCAGATTTACCATCAACAACAGTTGTTGTTTCTACTGGGGTAAAAGAGTTTCCATCTTCAATGATCTCCCACAGTGCATAGTCTTGCACTTGGAAAAACTGATCAATACGAAGTCTCCACATGTCGAACTCATTAGGTTTAAGCATAGGAAGCTTAGCAGCAATGTTGGTTGTGGATGGTGTTGTTTCCATGTCCATCTTTGTTCTTCTCGGATCTTCTAAATCTATGTATCAGCAACCTGGCTCTGATACCACTTGACCGGATCTACACACACTCCTTGTGTTAGATGTGATACTAAGCATTATACGTAGTCTAGCACGCGGAATTTACTAGCTAACACTTAGAAGACCTTATGTGTTTTGTAAGATTAGAATGAAACAAAGAACATAGAATAAATAACCTTCAACGATTCAATATTATTAGGATAATAATACGAGTGATCTCCTATCACTAGGGTTTACAACCTTGAATCTTTCTAATACGTATGAACTCTGTCGTATTGTATGTTCTTGTATTGTGTTGTATATCTAACCCTTAACCTAGGCAATCCTTTTATAGACTAAGGATTCTTTTACAAGATAACTATCAATCTATTCTTATACGATATACACAATATATTTTCCATATTTATCTACTTTACATAAATCATAAACCGTCTTAACTTCTTCTCTCACCAGTCTTAACTGCTCATGTCTTCAACACTCTTCAGCAGTCTTAACTTCAACCTCCAACAGTCCTAACTGTTACGTCCAACAGTCTTAACTGCTCAAGCTTAATTTCCTAACACACTTTTTTTGGACGGATGGAGTATAAAAATAGTCTTAAGGGCTGGTTTGTAATAGATTGTTTTCAATTCGTTAAAGAGTAACAGGAGGTCATTTTTGGGTCATGTCGTTTTCACGAAAAGTTTTATTTTTTTGGTTAAAGTCGGTAAAGGGGTGAAACACATAGTGTCCCAGATACTTTGTTGCATGGTCATGCTTCTACAGATCTTTTCACACAAGGGGTCTGTAAAAAATATTATACTCTAGTCTATTTCAACTTTGAGTTGCAAATTTCCATCTTGATCATTAGATCATCTTTCCTTACATCCCACTCAATCCAACATTAGCACACATTGTTACCCTATTACATAGTAACTGGAAACTAAGCCAAAACTCAATGTGAAACAAAGTCGAATAACCTAATACCTCATGTAATTAGGATAGTATGCCCTGTTTCGAGAACTCCAAAAGATCCATGTTGTCGCTTCTTGATCACTGTCACATCTAACATTTGCCCTGCATATGCATGTGAAATTTGATAATCCCCGTGATATCCTACTTTTCCCAATAGTTGCTTTTATTATCTCGGTCTCCAACTATGATAACCACCTATGGACCTTTTAGAATGAAATATCTTTCATTTAGAAACTTAAAACATGCTAAACTAAATCTCATAGTAACGTCTCATCCAATTTGCATAAGTCTAAGACATTATTTCCGATTCTTGGCGAATGATTTAGCTCAGAAAGTGTTGGGAGTAAGCAATCACGACTTTAATCTTTCTAATGATCCTTCTCCTAGGGCCATTGAGCCTCATTTCTCAATCTTTTAACATTGTATTTCAGTAAATGAACCTAAG